>CM047809.1:4165211-4777454 GCA_026214975.1 Gentiana macrophylla | reverse complement strand
TTAAAATGTACCTATTTATGTCATCAATTATAACCTTAAATCGGAGTTAATTATATATATTTCATATTAAATCACGTGTTTATATTTATTATTTAATGATAAGTGATTATTAATGTGATAATTGGTATTTAGCTATTTTTATTATAAAAGAGCAATTAATTGTGTGATAAATACTGATTTTGCAGATCATAACAAATCGGGAAGATAATTATCACGCAATCGAGAAATCTCAAGATAAAAGAGAAGAAAATCGGAGCATTGAAGAAAAGATTAATCGATCAATTCAAAAGCATGGAGTGGGGAACAAGTCGATAAATCGGAGTGAAAACGCAGCGTAACAAGGAAGGCTCGGTCGACCGAGCCTAGCCATTCGGTCGATCGAAAGCGGCGTGTAGGTTCGGTCACCCAAGCCTAATTTGATAAATGCATGTCAATCTTCTGGATTCTCCCTATGTCGGCTACAACTCCTATATAAACAGCAGCCACGATGCTGAAAAAGACACACCACTACAACACAAAACAATTTATACAATTTAAGTTTTAGTTTAGTTTTCTTTTCTTTATGTTTGTTCATTGTGGATTCATCGGATTCTCCGGTTGGGGAGCGCATTAAAGAGTGGGAGTCACTCTCGTCTTCGAGGGTATGACTATTCAATTATGCAATCTTTATTCGTAGATCTGATGTATTTTATTATGGAGTAGTTTTTCTTGTATTGATTGCGTGATGTAGATTCATTTACGAACCCACGTGTTTAGGTTGGAAACGTTAAGAAGTAATCATGATTTGTACCAACACAGAACTGTGTTCGGTCGACCGAGACATGTTATTCGGTCGCCCGAGTGCTGTCGTTCGGTCGACCGAGCGTGGTAATGTGTAGGGCAATATTATGATCGGCTTCGACTACGTCAGATTCTCTGATTTGAAATTAAAACGAGTAATTAAACCTGATCAACTTAATTATTTGTCATCATAATTTAACATGAAACCCAAAAAGTGATTGTTACTTAGGATATAGATTGAATCGGCATCTAAGAAGTACGCCTTACCCTAGGAATGTTGCTTAGATGAGGTTACGGTTTATACCGCATCCCTAGTTTCAGAATTGTGTGTCGAAGTTATATGAGATGGAGGCATTAAAAGGCGAAGTCACGTAATGGAGGCACGATGATTTAGATGGCCTAACCGGAGCTAAATCTACCTTAGGGGATGACTCCCGTAGTCATAATAATTAATCCTTAACGTTTGTTTTATCTCGTTATCATCCTAATTCGCATGGGGGAGTTATAATCTACTAGCGTAATCAATACCATTTGTTTAGATAATATCAACCGTATTATCCGTGTTTTAGTAGTCTTTAGTCTGTCTTTGTGGGCTTTTGTGTCTTGTGGTTGTCACTATTTTATTTACTGCATTTAGTTGGTCATAGACCGCCCTTTCAATTCAGTTTTAATAGGATAAAGTTGTGTTTTATTTGTGCCAAGTCTCTGTGGGATCGACCTCGACTCTATCTAGCTATACCACAATTGAACATAGTTCTCTTGCTAGTGTGTTAGTAGGCATCGAGTTAATAATTTAACTTGACCTCCATCAAAGTTTTTGGCGCCGTTGCCGGGGACTCGAGTCATTAAATTAAGATATAGCTTATTTTGTTAAAACTGGATTCGTGCATATTCTGTGAATAAGAGTCTGTTTATTAAACAGTGTCGTAAAAAAAAATAAAAAATAAAGGGGTTCGGTCGACCGAACCACAGTTTTCGACCGAGAGTTAGTTTTTCCATTTTACATTCGCTCGTATTAGTTTTACAAAGATTCATACTTCGCTTTATTTACGTTTTCTTTTCTCAAAACTTAATACGAGTCTGTTTTAGTTTTATTTAGTTAGTTAAAGGCCTAGCCTTTACTAGTGATTAATTGTTTTATTGTTGTTTATTATTTTATAGTACGCTACTCGGAAATCGAAGGAACCGCTTGAGCCTTATAATCCTGAAATAGAGAAATTTATGAGAAGGAATAGGAAGTTAGCTAGGAACCAAGCTAAACAAGGAGAAGAGGATCCAAATCTTGAGGAAAGCGAGCAAGGAGTGGAAGAGGACATACAACCGAACATTCAACATTCCGAATCAAAAGCGAAATGGAAGGCAATCCACCAATCCAAACCAGGTACCTAATCCTCGTTATCAATAATGCCAATAATGTGAATGCAAATGCCAATAATGAGAACCAAGCCCTAGTTCAAGGAGCAAGGCGTACTTTGCAAAGTTATGCAACGCCACTATTGAACAATTCATTCCCTTATCGTAGCACCGCAAGATGTCGCGGAAGTCTATCACCCTAGGCCTAATGTAATTCAAATGGTGACCAACTATTCCACTTTTCATGGAATTCAGAGCGAGGATCCCGGTGTTCACGTGACGAACTTCTTGAGATCGTTAGTACAAAGGAAACCGCAATTAATCCCGGAGGAACATTCGCCTTAAGCTTTTCCTTTCACTTTGAAAGATAAAGCTAAGCAATGGCTTCTCTCTTTAGAGGCTGGATCTATCACTACCTGGGAACAATTGTTGCAAAAATTCATGAATAAGTATTTTCCCTTGGGAAAAACCTTTAAGTTACGCCAAGACATCCTAGGATTTAAGCAACAACCGGGGGAGAGTTTTGATCAAGCTTGGGAGCGTTTTAAGGAAGCTATAAGGAAGTGTCCTCATCATGACATCTCTCTTTCGCTTTTAATGCAAACTTTTTACCATGGATTGAGAGAGACGGAGAAAATTAGAGTAGACGCCTCCAGCAATGGAGCATTTGTTCTTTTATCTCCTGAGGAAGCACAAGGGAAGATGGAGCAAATAGCGATGAATAGCCAATGGGGAGGCAATGACATAGCTACTGTGAAGATGGCCGTTGACATATTTGATGATAGTGCATCTACCAAGATCTTAGAACAACTTTCTGTTATCAACAATAAGGTAGATGGGATGCAAGAGAGGATGACAAGAGTAGAAAAGGGGGAAATCGGTGTAGCACCTCAAAGTGAGAATGCTTGGTGCTCAAGAAGAAGCCAATTATATCGGGGGAGGGTACAGGCCTAACCATAACCATCCTGGATTCCGATATAGTGACATTAATGTAGGAGAAAGGCCTAAACCGCCTATCACTTATATACCACAGCAAACTAAAACTTTTGGTTGGGAAGTTGCGATAGAAAAACTGAGTAATGTCGTCACTGACAATATGGGACAACTTTCAAAATATATGGCTGATTTAGCCACTAACTTTAGCCAATATTGTCAGAAGACCGATGCTAAGGTGACCAATCAAGAAGCTCTAGTCCAAAACCTCACGCACCAGATAGGACAACTAGCTGAGCAAGTCTCAACTAGACCTCTGGAGGGGTTGCCAAGCAACACTGAGAAGAACCCTAAGGATTTGAATGCAATCATGACAAGAAGTGGAAAAGAGGTAACTCCACCATCCCTGCAAGAGAAAGAGAAAATCACAAAGAATAAGGATGGTGAGCCAAGCAATGAGACTAATACTTCCGAGTCTTTGCCTAAGCAAAGAACGTATAAAGAACCAGCTGGCCCTAGAGTTGAACTTTACGATAACAAGTATCCAATTTTCACTGATGTCGATCCTTCAACTCTACCTTATCCTCCACCAAGGCCGAAGCCTAAGTTTGATAATAAGAGGTATAAGAAGTTCGTGGATATGTTTAGTAAGTTACAAATCAATATACCCCTAGTTGAAGCACTAGCTGAAATGCCTGAGTACACCAAGTTTTTAAAAGACGCCGTCTCAACTAAAAGGAAACTTCTAGATTTAGAGACCATATGCCTTAATGAGGAGTGCTCAGCCATTCTTCAACATAAGTTACCCACAAAATGCAAAGATCCGGGAAGCTTTCTCATTCCCTGCACCATAGGTAACGTATGTCTAAACAAAGCTTTGTGTGATCTAGGAGCTAGCGTGAATCTGATGCCACTATCTATTTTTCGGAAGCTAGGCATGAAAGATCTTAAGAAGACCTCAATCACACTGCAATTAGCTGACCGTTCTGTCAAAGAACCATGTGGAGTGGTTGAGGATATGCTAGTAAGAGTTGAAAAGTTTGTATTCCCTGTCGACTTTGTGGTCTTGGATATGGAAGCTAACTACGAAGTGCCCTTGATATTAGGAAGACCTTTCATGGCCACTAGTAGAATGCTAATTGATGTTTACAAAGGCGAATTGGTATTAAGAGTGAATGAAGAGAGAGTTGCATTCAATGTCTTCGACACTATGAAGCAACCTGATGATGGAGAGGATGCATGTTTCATGTTAGATTCCATTGATAGGATCGTGCAAGAATTTCGACAACATGAAAGTATAAAGGATTTCTTGGATGCTGTCTTAGAAGAAGAAGATGAAGTCAAGTACGTGAGTAGTGAGGAGGAGAAGATGATATGGCCAGGATGTAGTAGAGGGACCCCGAGGCCTGGAGAGGAAGTAAGTGCTGCGGAGATTGAAAGATTCTATCATAGACCAACGTGGCATAAGTACTTCGAACTCAAACTCACTGGTCAAAAGTTGAAGACCTCTTTGGATGAACCTCCCACAAATTTGACTCTAAAACCTCTTCCGGCAAATTTGAAGTACGTATTTCTTCAAGATGAGACCTTGCCACTAATTATATCTTCATCCTTGACGGACTTACAAGAGGAAAAACTAATGAGAATTTTGAGAGAGTACCGCGGAGCATTTGGATGGACCATAGCTGACGTTAAGGGCATTAGTCCTAGCGTATGTATGCACAAAATCTCCGTGGACCCTGAGAAGAAAGCGGTTGCACAACAATTAAAGGAAGTGGTTAGGTATGAGGTTATAAAAATGCTAGAAATGGGAATTATATTTCCAATTGCTGATAGCGAATGGGTAAGCCCTATCCATGTAGTTCCCAAAAAGGGAGGATTGACGGTGCAAGCCAATGAGTTGAATGAGTTAATTCCTGTGAGGCTAATCACCGGTCATCGAGTATGCATAGACTTTAGGAAACTAAATGATGCGACTCGTAAGGACCACTTTCCTCTTCCCTTCATCGATCAAATGCTCGAGAGACTGAGCGGGCATGCTTTCTATTGTTTTCTTGACGGATATTCGGGATACTATCAAATCCACATCTCGCCCGAAGATCGTGAGAAAACAACGTTTACATGCCCATATGGGACATTTGCGTATAATCGAATGCCATTTGGATTGTGTAACGCCCCCATGACATTTCAACGATGTATGATGTCATTATTTGCGGATATGGTGGAAGATTTCTTGGAAATCTTTATGGATGATTTCTCCATATTTGGAGACGATTTCGATTCATGTCTCGCACATCTAGCACGAGTGTTGAAGAGATGTGAGGAGACGAATCTTGTGCTTAATCGAGAAAATGTCACTTGATGGTTACGGAAGGTATAGTACTAGGCCACCGCATATCAAAGAACGGAATAGAGGTGGATAGAGCCAAAGTTGAGGTGATCGAGAAATTACCCCACCTACCAATCTTAAAAATTTGCGAGGTTTTTAGGCCACGCCGATTTTATCGTGAGGTTTATTAAGGACTTTTCCTTAATATCTAGACCTCTTACCGAATTATTGGCCAAGGATGTGCCGTTCGTGTTTTTCTAATGAGTGCATAAAAGCTTTCAACGAAATAAAAGTAGGTGATTCTGCACCGCTCGTCGCACTGATTGGGAACTTCCGTTTGAACCGATGTGCGATGCAAGTGATAATCGCTATTGGCGCCGCTTTGGGTCAAAAAAAGATAAGATCTTCGACCTATCTATTATGCAAGTCGGACTTTGAATGCTGCCCAAAGAAATTACGCCACAACGGAGAAAGAGCTTTTGGCCGTTATCTTTGCTTTTGACAAGTTTAGATCTTACTTGGTGGGATCTAAAGTCACCGTGTGGATGACCATGCGGCTCTTAAGTATCTCCTAGCAAAGCAAGATTCAAAGCCTAGATTGTTGAGATGGATTCTACTGCTTTGCAAGAATTTGACGTAGAAATCCGAGATAAGAAAGGAAGTGAGAGAACGTGGTGGCCGATCATCCGTCGCGCTTACAATTAGAGGATGGTGAGGAGTTACCCGAGATAGGAGAATCTTTCCTCGATGAACAACTTTTCTCCATCACCACCATCGGGGACATGATGATTGTGTTGCGCTTTCTTCGCGAATAGAGGTTGTAAAAGGAGAAGAAGCAACCATGGTTTAGTTTGTTTGTTAATTATCTATCCAAAAGTACTTACCACCAAATCTCACTCGCCCAAGAAAAGAAAAATTCTTTAAAGATCTTAGACACTATTATTGGGATGAGCCTTATTTGTTTAAGCTAGATCCGATAATGTTTTTTGAAGGTGTGTGCCGAAGAAGAGTATAATAATATCCTGAAGCATTGTCATTCTTATGAAGTTGGAGGACACTACGGGGAGATAAAATGCGGCTAAGGTCCTCCAATGCGGTTTTATTGGCCGACATTGTTTAAGGATGCACACCAATATGCAAAAGCATGTCATGCTTGTCAAATGACAGAAATATTTCACGGAGGAATGAGATGCCACTAAAGAGCATCTTAGAAGTAGAACTTTTGACGCTTGGGGAATAGATTTCGTTGGACCTTTCACTTCATCATTATCTAACCGATATATCTTAGTTGCTGTTGATTATGTATCCAAATGGGGTGAGGCCATTGCCTCCTCCCTACTAACGATGCTAGGGTTGTGGTTAGATTCTTGAAAAGAATATTTTTACAAGGTTTGGGACGCCTAGGGCGATTATAGCGACAATGGTAGTCATTTTTGTAATAAACCTTTTGAAGGTCGATGATTAAGTATGGGGTTCGACATAAGCTAGCAACCGCATATCACCCCTAGACTAGTGGACAGGTAGAAGTTACCAATCGAGAGATAAAGCGTATTGTTCGTTGAAAACATGTTTTAAATTTATATTATCGGAACACCCCAAGTATAAGGTACGTAGTATAAGGTGTTGCCGAGTCGTCCTAAGGGAATCGTACAGTTGTCAGATTAAGATATAACTCCTAAGTCGGTTATGTCACGAATCTAAGAACTAAAATCAAAAACGAAAAAAAAACAAGCGGAAAATAAGAAAATAGACAAGATGGACGAAGCGTGCTATTATGACGAGCGGCCCGACTATGAACAACAACGAAAAAAAGTGCGTAAAAACTAGGTTTGTAAAACTAGAACTTAAAACTAACGCTTGAAGCAAACGATTTTTGTATCAAATTATAAAGGGAGACGGTAGAACACCTAGAATCTATCACTCAACAATCAAACAACCATTTTATGATTCGAATACACGATTTTATTGGTATGATCAATCACGAAACCGACTAAATTCCTTTAGATCAATTTCTAGGGTTTGTTTACTTTTCCAAGAAAAACAAATAACATTCATCACAAGATCAACAATTTGTTCCCAAATTGTAATACCCAACTAACGATATATGATTCCTCAAAACATCATCAATTGTATCGATTGAATTAAAAACTATTGTTGAATTATATTTCCATAAAAATTCAAACAACATAGAGGTTCATTGACATTCCTATCTAATGAAACTCTTAACCAATAAATCGGGATTCAAGCGATAAATAAAACAAAGTATTCAAAATCATAACTAAAGATAAACTAACGAATCATGGTTGTGATGACGTTGATGTGATATCCTCCGGTTGTTCCATCGCTATATGCGTTTAGCCAACAATCATGTTGTTAGACATAATCATTGGAATGGAGAGATACATCTTTGACTCTCCTCTTTGAATAATGCGGCTCTAGGGTTTATTATGAGTGAATGATGCGTATGGGATGTCCTCAGGGTTTAATACACGCCGCTATTTATAGGATTTTAGGTCGGCTAGGGTTAAAGTCGGCACTTGACGCCCGTCCAAGGGGTGGGCGCTGCTCATTCGACTTTTTGGACGGAGATTCGAGACGCTGCTCAACTTATGCCTGGAGACTCAGATGTAAAATATGACTCGACGCTTCATGGACGCCAGATTCACTCGACGCTGTGCGGATCGGTGGACGCCCCGTCCAATATGCTTGAGGATCGGATTTCTTCATAGTTATCCATTCTTCTTCAAGCCAATTCCATATTTATCTCTTATAATTCGAATTGAGCCTCATTTATCCTCTTTATGCACTCAAAATTAAGCATCTACATAATAGATAAAACATGGAAAACATGTAGTCATCCCCAAATAATAATAATTCAATAAATTTAACACATAAAAGCGCCCAAATTACACTTTTAATACTTTTAAACCCATTATTCAAATTCAAGCCTTAAACACATAATTTCCTCTAAAATTACTAAAATACGAAAGATATTGTTCTCTAATAATGCGATAAAAACCATAAATTTCACCGAGAACAACTCCCCCACACTTAAACCTTTGTTCGTCCCGGACAAAACAATCAAAACTATAGCTCAACTTTCATGCATCCCACATAGATCTCTAACTCACGTAACAAAAGATACAACAATTATAGCCTACAATACCATCACAGAGATAGATTCAGTGTATGTGTGACAAGCCATTCTCAAATTTAACAAGCCTTTCAAGAAATATCCTCTCAAAAACTTCAATGACTATCCTAGGTACAGAAAATTAATAGCTCCACTCAAAGCCTTCCCACGCACTCAGTAGGATAATCCCTACAAAGATATCATGCGGTTCTACTGGGTATAAGATCCATGATAACAAAGACTTTACTTTATTTTTATTCTTATCATCATTTTTCAAAATTTTCAAATTTGACGCATATCGAGTAAGCTCTTACCCATCATAGCGAATAGGACATTTCAAGATAATCCCTACCTACTCAAATCATAAGGTAGCTATAAACCGACTATCGTGAGCTTTTGGTCATCATAGTGGTATAGGACATACGAGGTATACCCTACCGCACTCCAATCATAAACCAAATTCCGACAAACGTGTTTTATTAATAATTGCTCACTCACTTATTCATTCGCGTTTCAAAGTCATAAGTTACATCTCACCTATCACATTCAAACTTTATGATATTCACAAAGACCCATGGTCTAACTTAGGTGTAACTATACGGACCTTCCTAAGATAAATCATTAAAAATAATGAAAGGATATAATTCAAAAAGACTTGCTTCAAAATCAAAGGCTTTCGTGAGTGAAAAACGAAACTATCTCCATAAAAGTAAAACATGCTATAATTATCTCACTAAGTCACATACTATCATCGTTAGAAAACTACAACTAGCAAGCATCTAGTTTCAATCATATGCTCGAGACTCACAAAAAATTTTAAATTCCGCAGAAATTTAACATTCACTCATATGTCAAAGAATATAGCATAAAAACATACCCAAACACCCCCCCACACTTAAATCACATTATGTCCTCGTAATGTGCGTAATAAAAGAAAAAGAAAACTTAGCATTTGGTTTCAACGGTGGTTGTCGGCCGAAAGTTGGCGTGAGGTCAGCCGGAGCATGAACATACCGCAACAACTCGAATAGACAACACTGGACATAAAAGCTTGTGAACCTGCTCAAAAGTATCTGCCACCACTCGACATACCATATAATCTCGGGTACACGGGGTATATGAGCAACACATAACACAAAACACTTACAATGAATGTAGGAGGAATAACCATCAACACATAATCAACTAAAGTATTAATTCTAAAACAATAAAACAGAACAACCTAAGAAAAGGAAACGAACAAAGAAAACTAGGTTGCCTCCTAGGAGCGCTCTTTTAATGTCATTAGCTTGACATACACTTCAAAGTCAACCCGGGTCGGGCCACTTTGGTTTAAACGCGGCCACCTCATCATCGTAATCGAGAGGAAGGACCGAGGTTTGACCACAACCGCCACAAGTGAAGTGCCCTACCAAGTTCTTCAACTTGGCTTTCCAGACAGCACTGACTTTCGTCTTCGTCTCAACTTTGCCTACATGTGGCACCAGCGGAATGAGAGGTGCAGGAATCATGGTAGAAGCTTCTGTAAGGGTAAGGATGTCATCATTCGAAGCAAAGAATTCGGATGGAATCTCATCACAATTCAGCACATCAGGCACGTCAACCAACTTTTGAAAGTATATGACCTCGGTGTACTTCATAAGGTTGGCCAAAATACTTTTTCAACCTATGACCGCTCACTTTAAAAGGTTGACCGCTGTACTTTTCAAGGAAATCGCTCCTCCCGGATGAACTTCGACAATTTCAAAGGGTCCGGACCATCTGACTTAAGCTTGCCAAAGAAACAGATGTAATCTGTGTTGTAAAGTAAAGCCATCTCTCCTACTTTGAAATCTCTCGTCCTTTATTTTAGCATCATGGAGCGCTTTCGTTCTTTCCTTGCTCGCTTTGGCATTCTCGTAGGCCCCGAGTCCGAATTCATCGAGCTCATGCAATTGCAGGTAAGAATCTTTTCTCGCCACAGAGTCGCTATCGGGTTCAAGTATTTAATAGCCCAAGAAGCTTTGTGCTCCAAACTGACCGGTAGGTGGCATGCCTTGCCGTAAACCATTTGAAAGGGCGACGTACCCGCAGGGGTCTTGAACGCAGTACGATAAGCCCAGAGTGCGTCGTCCAACTTCAGACTCCAGTTGGATCTATTCGAATTCACCGTTTTCTCCAAAATCCGCTTTAGACTTCTGTTGCTTACTTCGACTTGGCCACTGGTTTGGGGGTGGTATGGTGTACCAATTCTATGCTTGACACCATATCTCTCAAGAATTTTATCCAGCGGTGCATTACAGAAGTGCGAACCTTCATCACTGATAAGGGCTCTAGGACAGCCAAATCTAGTAAAGATATGCTTTTGCAAGAATTTCTTTACAACTTTATGATCATTGGTTTGGGTGGCTATAGCCTCTACCCATTTGGAAACATAGTCAACGCAGACTAGGATATATTTATTGCCGCACGATGATGGGAAGGGTCCCATGAAATCGATGCCCCACACGTCGAAGACTTCACATTCCAAGATAGGCCTCAGAGGCATCTCCATCCTATTACTGAGCCTCCCTACTCTTTGACATCTATCACAGCCTTTGCAAAAGGTTTCAGCGTCTTTGAACAGAGTGGGCCAGTAAAATCCAGCTTGAAGGATTTTCGCAACAGTCTTTGGTGCTCCGTAGTGTCCACCAGCAGGACCACTATGACATTGCTCTAAGATATCCAGTTGTTCATGCTCCGGAACACACCTTCTAAGCAACCCGTCTTTGCAGACTTTAAACAAATGTGGATCCTCCCATACGAGATACTTCAAGTCACTGAAAAACTTCTTCTTTCCTCGACATCGTCATCTCTTCTTAAATGCCCAATCGCTAAGTAATTGACGTAATCGAGATACCACGGCCTCACATTCTCTAGTCTCATTAATCGCTCACCGGAAAGTCAATGCCTATTTCCTTAGGATTTTCGTCACCCTCGCTCACTAAGCGAGATAAGTGATCACCTACAACATTTTCGCTACCTTTCTTATCCTTAATTTCAAGGTCAAATTCCCCGGAGAATCGTAATCCATCTCAAGAACCTTGGTTTAGCATCTGTTTTTCCATGAGGTAGCGTAATGTTGCATGATCCGTCCAAACCACGACTCGAGACCCAAGAAGGTAACTTCAAACTTATCCATAGCGAAAACGATCGCTAGGAATTCTTTCTCTCAGTAGTAGTGTAGTTACACCGAAATGGGTTCAAAGTTCGCCTCGCATAGTAGATTGGTCTCAACTTTATCAATCCTCCGCCTTCTAGAATCTGCGCCTATAGCGTAGTTAAAGGCATCGCATATGAGTTCGAAAGGTTTAGTCAAATGGCGCGATCAAAATGGGGGCACCGTTTAACTTATCCTTTAAGCATTTGAAAGCTTCCTTACACGCATCATCAAACACGAACTCTACTTCCTCTTTAAGCGGTGTTGGATAAGCGGCTTTGCTATTGTCGAAAAATCTTTTAATAAATCGCCGATAAAAGCCTACATGTCCTGTGAATCCTCGTACCTCCTTAATCTCTTTTGATACGACATTTTCTCAATGGCCTCCACTTTAGCCCTATCCACCAATACCTTCACTGGACAACTTGTGTCCCAAAACAATCCTTCACAACTAGAAAATGGCATTTCTCCTGCTTAAGCACCAAATTTTTCTCAACACATCGCTGAGGACCATATCTAGATTCTTTAAGATCTCATCAAAACTCGCCGCCATAGATCGAGAAGTCATCCATGAAGACCTCCATGCATTGTTCCACTAGTCCATCAAAATGGCTAACATGCACCGTTGAAAAGTCGCGGGTGCATTGCATAGCCGAATGGCATTCTCATGGAAGGCAAAAGTGCTGGATGGACACGTAAACGTGGTCTTTCCTGGTCATTAGGATCGATGGCTATCCGGAAGTACCTAATATCCATCGAAAAACAATAATATTTGTGACCACTCGCCTTTCAATTAGTTGGTCAATGAAGGGTAAGGGAAATGATCTTTTGCAAAGTGACTTCGCTCAATCATGATAATCAATGCAAACTCTATAACCAAATACACAAGGCGTAAAGCAATTTCCTCCTTTTTCATTTTTTTCACGGTAATACCCCCTTCTTTGGCACAACTTGAGTAGGGCTAACCCACTCACCGTCGGCGATGGCATAAATAATCCCCATATCAAGCCATTTGATGATCTCCTTTTTGACAACCTCCTCGTATATGGATTCAGCCTTTCTTTGCGGTTGTCTCGACCTTTTTCGCTCTCTTCCTCCGCTCGGATTTTATGCATGCATACATCCGGGTGATTCTCCGATATCGCCCACCGCCATCCGAACGCGAGGATATGTTTCTCCAAAGACTTTGATCAATTCTCGCCTCTGCTCAGGCTCGAGTTTAGATGAGATGATTAGAGGCAACTTATCGCCGCCTTTAAGAAAAGATGTATTTTAGATGTTGCGAAGTGGTTTCAACTCTAAGTCAAGCAGTGGTTGGTCGATACTCGATTTTAACGGACCACCTCTTTCTTTTGAGTGAGGACCGGTTGATCAAGAACACTTCATCTTCCTGGGGTGTTATCCTGAAAGGTATTGAATAACGCCATCAAAGGATCTCCACGCCGCCTCCGCTTTTCCTTTGCGATGTGCAATCATCTTCTTAAGCTCTTCTTCTTCAAGTTCATCCGCAAGTTGCTCCCAATCATCCAACTCCCAATGGGTAGCTTCTTTCCGTAATCGATTTCATCCCAAATTTTCCCATTAAAATTTCCTCTTCTTCAAGTTAAAGTCCGCCTGATTGAGCTCCTTCGATCACCACCGCTCATTCCCCGAATGTCCCAAATTTTCTGCTCACTTATAGGCTCAGATGCGCAAGTTGTTGAGACAAATTTACAAAGTGACTATGGCTCTTGAACAGCTTGTTTTCTTCTTCTTCGTGATTTATGACATCCAGGGCTTCTGTCATGAGCTTTTCATCGTGGTTAGATTCATCCCCATAAATTGCTTCAATGAATGAAATTCCACTGAATTGGGGATTCTTCGAACTTTTACCTTGCTCGATGGAAATGGAAGTGTCTCCTATTCTCAAGGTAATTTGGCCAGATGTGAAGTCAATGGTGGCAGCAGCTGTGTCCAAGAAAGGCCGGCCTAGGATCGTGGGGCATTTCCTTGTCGATTGGTAGTCCAATATAACCCAATCGGTTGGAAACACCAATTGTTTAACATGGGTAAGGACATTGTTAACGCAACCGGCAAGTAAACGGCTAGATTTGTCCACCAATCAAGAGAGACGGGCGCTCCTTAGCCTTTTGTCCAACCCGAGACTTTTGCGATGTTCAAAGGCATCACATTAACAGAGGCACCAGAGTCGCATAAGACATTGTGGAACGTCGGCCTTCGATCATGCAAGAGATTGAAGGTCGTCCGGGTCACCACGCTTTATTGCAATGCTCGAGAAATTGCCGAGCATTCTTCGCTTAGCACTTCATCCGCCATTCCTTTCAACTTCTTCTTACTTCCACAGCGCCCTTAAGAAACTTGGAGCATTTAGGCATCTCGCTTAACACTTCGGCAAGAGGCATATAGTCACCACCATGGTTTCTCTAAGCAGCTTCCTCACTCCATCGTAAGTTTTATCAGAGTTCAAAGTATTCTCATTTTTCTTTGCTGGATAAGGAAGGGTTTTCGGATGATTGATTGGAATTTGATTTTTAATGGCTTCATCCTCCTTATCCTTCCATCCGACAAACTTTTCAAATTTCTTTTTTAGTCGTGGGTTCGCCATCCGACTATTCTTTTCAACATCCTCATCACTTTCCCCTAAGAATCATTATCATTCACTCTCGCCACCGCCGCTTTCTTCGGTATTTGTTCTGCCGCTTATCCCCTCCTCGAACTCATGGCGCCGTGGAGGGGCTACTCGCTTCCGCGAAAGCTTCTCGGTCCAACTTTCTTTCCGCTTCTAAGTGTAATCGCATTCAACTCCTCCTCTTGTCCATAATTCCACCGCGTGTGATGGCATTACAGCACTTACTTCGCCTTAGGATTTTTATCTGTGTAACTCGGCGCCTTCCTTGGGGCCTGCTTGCTTGTTGATCACCATCCGCCAATCTGCCTCTCTATCGCTTTTTGACCGGTGGCTAGTGCTTGCACCATATCTACTAGCTCATCAATTTCTTTTGAGATAGAGGTGGGTCGTGGATTTTGTGTTTGAGCCCAATTGCCTTGGGGCCTTTGATTGTTGGAGTTGAAGGACTCGTTGAATTGGATGCGCCAGTGTGCGATAATA
This sequence comes from Gentiana macrophylla, assembly GCA_026214975.1. Taxonomy (NCBI): domain Eukaryota; kingdom Viridiplantae; phylum Streptophyta; class Magnoliopsida; order Gentianales; family Gentianaceae; genus Gentiana; species Gentiana macrophylla. The sequence continues at coordinate 4,762,639 of CM047809.1, read as the reverse complement.
ACTATTTCATGGATTTCCGGAAAGTTACGGTTTGGATTATAGATTGATTGACCGTAATTTTGATTACGAAAAGTTTGATTCTCGTTGCCTATCGCATTTACTTCATCTCCGCTTCATTGTTCGCTGCGCTCCCGTAAGACTCATATCCGCCGATCCCTTTGTTGTCGTGCATTTGTAAATTAGCCATCCGTTGGTTTATCATTTCCACTTGAGCAACCAACTTCGTGGTCACAGATCGCTTGCAATGATTTCCTCTTATCTTCCTCAACATGGGTCTTCCTGAGGTTGACCACATGTTGTTCTTGGCAATTGTTTCAGCTACCCTATAGGCGACATCATCTCCTCCGCCTTAAAAGATCCATGAGTCGTGGAATCTAGATAATCTCTATTTGGTTGAGTAACACCCTCGATAGAATAATTCTAGGAGCTCATGTCGAGTGTATCCATGGTTAGGGCATTTCCTCATTAACAAATTCAACCTTTCCTGTGCCTTTCCTACGCTTTCTCCTTCTAATTGCTCAAAATTAGCTATATCACGCTTAAGGCCCATTATCGCTCTAGGTGAAACGAATTTGTGAGCGAAGGCTCTTTTAACATCGGCCCGGTATGGAGAGAGTGATGGGGTAAGGATTTGAACCATCTGCTTGCTTCACCTTTTAAAGCAAACGGGAAAAGTTTCACTTAACGATCTCGTAATCAACACCCGGATAATGGCCGCTTCGCAAATTTGAACAAAAGTGGACAAGAAGTCATGAGGATCTTCTTGAGCAAAGGCTATGAAAGGAGCTATTTTGGACAAGTCCAACCACTCCATTCTTCGGGATCGAAATGTACTTGCCCCATATCCGAGAGGTCGATAGGTCTATGCCCTCCAGAAGTCTTGGTTAAGATAAGGGGCATAGGGGTCTTGATTTAGCCGGGCTTGTTTGGGCTTGATGGAGTTGTTGCAATTGGTTTTGTAGCCCAAATTTTGATTCTCTCTGTTGTTGTTGTAACAACCGTATTTGTTGAAGGAGCCGATTCACCTTGAGCTTGAGGGTCCGATTTTGATTTGGGAGGAGGGCGGATTAGGAGGGAACTAGATTCGATTTTGAACCGGGTCCGCCATGATGTCTAGATCGGGAAAAGCCTTCTTCTTAGGATGGACCGCCCGGCCTGGATCAAAGAGGAGAGGTCCTTCTTGCTTCTCGGTTTGCATAAACCAGAGGACACCAGAGAGGTCAACACCGACTAAAAGTCGTTGATGTAAGAGTTAACCTTGGAATTCAAAGCTAAGAGAAGAAAGGAGAAGAACAAGAAAGATAAACGGACGGGCGCTCGTAAATCGTGAACGAGCGGCCTGCCTAGTGAAGTTCCCGGACGGGCGCCTGGTACAATAGACGCCGTCTGATATACTAAAAGCGCTTCAGAGGCGTTTTACTAAACAAACGGGCGCTTGATGACCAGACGCCGCTTGACCAAGAAATGATATAAAGGAAATTTTTCGTAATGGACGAAAGGCGTCAGATGATTGGACGCTCGCTCAAAAGTCGAAAAACGAGGATCGAGTAGAAAAGCAACAGAAACAGTAAGATAAACAAATTAAACTAAGGAAAACTAAACTAATCTAAAACCTAAGAAAGTTACTAACTAGAGAAACTATACCTACGAAAAATTTAAAAAAGAAAACACTAAGACGGTAAAAAAAAAACGTGTTGAAATCTTCTAGGCCAAAAAGGAGGGAAAACAGTGGATTTTGACTCTAAAACGATCGAACGGCCTCACGGCGCTCACCACGCTGTCGGGCGCCGAACTCAATTGGGGTCCTGCTCCAACGGGACACTGAGCCAAAGTTACGCCAAAAATACTACGCGCGCCCTAACGACTTCTTTTGACACGTAAAACCGCCCTAAGTAGAATCCGACAACCGCTACGATTCCCGCAACGGCGCCAAAACTTGTTCGATAAAACTTGTTTTAAATTTATTTTACCGAACACCCCAAGTATAAGGATCATAGTATAGGGTGTTACCGAGTCGCCCTAAGGGAATCGTGATAGCTATCGATTAAGATATAAATCCTAAGTCGGTTATGTCACTTAACTATTACTTAAAACTAAGGTTTACACTATCTATAATGTAAAACGAAGAACAAATAGAGGTAAAATCACAGAAATAGAAAAAAACTTAGAACTGACGAGCGCTTGCTAAAGGTGGACGAGCGCCCAAGCACGTGGCCGGAAACAGTAAAATATGCAAAAACACACTAAAATCCTGGAGGTAACTAAACGTAGCAATAACAATCAATACGAACTAATTTGTTTACCGATAATTAAAAGGACGGTAAAACAACAAGGATACACCACACAACCATCACACAACCATTCTTATGATCTAAACACGATTTATTGGTATGATCAATCACAATTCGACTAAATTCCTTTAAATCGAATTCTAGGGTTCTTGTTTCCTTTCCAAGCAAAACAATGTAACATTCAACACAAGATCATTAATTGCTCCCAAATTAAACAACCCAATTAACATCACATGATTCCTCAAAATAACATTAATCGTATCGATTGAAAAGCTCTACTATTGAATCATATTTCCATATAAATTCAAGGCAACATATGGTTTCATTGACATTCCTATCTAATAAAACGCTTAGCAATCAATCCAAAATCAATCAATAAATAAAACGATGTTCGAATCATAAATAAAAATAAAACTAACTAATCATGGTTGTGATGACGCGTGATGTGGTTTCATCCCGCTGTTTCTACCGCTGATGTGCTTAGCCTTGCATGCTTGTGATGATCCAAGATATGGTTGAAGGGAAGAAACTCATAATTCTTTAGGGTTTGCGCGGCTCCTCCAAGGGTGGAATATGCGGTCGTATGGTGTGTGTGTGTTAGGGTTAAAATAACACGCCTATTTATAGAATTCTCGAGGCGGCTAGGTCAAAACGGCATCGACGCCCGCCCAAGGTCATGGACGCTGCTCATTTATCTCGACGGAGATTCGACGCTGCTCAAACTTACGCCCTGAGACTCAGATGTAAAATATGACTCGACGCCTTCATGGACGCCGCCACTCCTCGACGCTGTCGGATCGCGACGCCCGCCCAATATGCCGAGGATCGGATTTCTTCATAGTTATCCATTCTTCTTCAAGCCAATTCCATGTTTATCTCTTGCAATTCGAATTGAACCTCATTTATCCTCTTTATGCACTCAAATTAAGCATCTACATAATAGATAAAACATGTAGTCATCCCTAAATAATAATAATTCAATAAATTTAACACATAAAAGCGCCCAAATTACACTTTTGACACTTCTAACCCCATTATTCAAATTCACGCTTTTAAACATATAATTTTCTAAAATTACTAAAATACTAAAAGATATTGTTCTCTAATAATGCGATAAAAACCATAAATTTCACCGAGAACAACTCCCCCACACTTAAACCTTTGTTCGTCCCGAGCAAAACAATCAAAACTATAGCTCAACTTTCATGCATCCCACATAGATCTCTAACTCACGTAACAAAAGATACAACAACTATAGCAAACAATACCATCACAGAGATAGATTCAGTGTATGTGTGACAAGCCATTCTCAAATTTAACAAGCCTTTCGAAGAAATATCCTCTCAAAAACTTCAATGACTATCCTAGGTATGCATGTAAATAGCTTCACACTAAGCCTTCCCACGCACTCGTGAGGATAATCCCTACAAAGATATCATGCGGTTCTACTGGGTATAAGGTCCATGATAACAAAGACTTCACTCTATTTTTTATTCTTATTCATCATTTTTCAAAATTTTCAAATTCAACGATATCGAATAAGCTCTTACCCATCATAGTAGAGTAGGACATTTCGAGATAACCCCTACCTACTCAAATCATAAGGTAGCTATAAACCGATCGTCGTGAGCTTCGTCATCATAGTGGTATAGACATACGTGGTATACCCTACCTCACTCAAATCATTAACCACTTTTCGACAAACGTATTTATTATGATTCACTACTTATTCATTTTTTCCGCACATAAGTTACATCTCACTTATCACATTCAAACTTTATGATATTCACAAAGACATGGTCCAACTAAGGTGTCACTATAATCGCCTTCCTAAGATAAATCATCAAAATAATGAAAGGATAAAGTTCAAAAATCTTGGTTCAATATCAAAGGCTTTCGTGAGTGTAAAAGGAATACTATCTCCATAAAAGTAAAACATGCTATAATTATCTCACTAAGTCACATTACTATCATCGTTAGAAAACTACAACTAGCAAGCATTTAGTTGCAATCACATGCTCGAGACTCACAAAAATATTAAATTTGACGTAAATTTAAAAATTAAAATTCACTCATAATTCAAAGATATAGCATGAAAACATACCCAATTTACCCCCCCACACTTAAATCACATTATGTCCTCGTAATGTGCAGAGTAAAAGAAAACAACTTAGCTGGTCGTCGATGCAAGTTGGCGAGAGGTCAGCCGGAGCATGAATGTACCGCTACAACTTGAATAGACACCGACATAGTGGCACGCGAACCTCGTCCGAAAGTATCTCGCAACACTCGACATACCATATAATCTCGGGTACACGGGGTATATGAGCAAACCACACATTCAAAGAAGACGTAAACGGAATAAACATCTCATGCAAACAACCAATGTACTACCTCTATAAATAACTAACCTAACGTAAAAATAAAACTAGGTTGCCTCCTGGAGCGCTTTTTTATGTCATTAGCTTGACATACTCTTCAAAGTCACCCGGGTCGGGCCACTTTGGTTTAAACGCGCCACCTCATCATCGAATCGAGGGAAGGACCGAGGTTTGACCACAACCGCCACAAGTGAAGTGCCCTACCAAGTTCTTTAACTTGGCTTTCCAGACAAAGATCGACTTTCGCTCTTCGTCTCAACTTTTCCTCGCATGTGGCATCGCCGAATGATAGGTGCAGAATCGTGATAGAAGCTTCGTAAGGGTAAGGATGTCATCATTCAAGCAAAGAAGTCGGAAGGAATCTCATCACAATTCAAAGACATCGCACGCCAACCAACTTTTGAAAGTATATGACCTCGTGTACTTCATAAGGTTGGCCAAAATACTTTTTCAATCTATGACCGCTCACTTTAAAAGGTTGACCGCGTACCTTTTCAAGGAAATCGCTTCCTCCCGGTGAACTTCGACAATTTCAAAGGGTCCGACCATCTCGACTTAAGCTTGCCAAAGAAACAGATGTAATCTGGTGTTGTAAAGTAAAGCCATCTCCCTACCTTGAAATCTCTCGCCCTTATTTTAGCATCATGGAGCGCTGCTCTTTCCTTGCTCGCTTTGGCATTCTCGTAGGCCCCCGAGTCCGAATTCATCGAGCTCATGCAGCTTGCGAAGAATCTTTTCTCGCCACAGAGCTGGCTATCGGGTTCAAGTATTTAATAGCCCAAGAAGCTTTGTGCTCCACTGACCGGTAGATGGCATGCCTTGCCGTAAACCATTTGAAAGGGCGACGTACCCATAGGGTCTTGAACGCAGACGATAAGCCCAGAGTGCGTCGTCCAACTTCGCACTCCAATTGGATCTATTAGAATTCACCGCTTTCTCCAAAATCCGCTTTAGACTTCTTCGTTGCTTACCTCGACTTGGCCACCTGGTTTGGGGTGGTATGGTGTTCCAATTCTATGCTTGACACCATATCTCTCAAGAATTTTATCCAAGTGGTGCATTACGTAAATGCGATCCTTCATCACCGATAAGGGCTCTAGACACAGACCAAATCTAGTAAAGATATTCTTTGCAAGAATTTCTTTACAACTTTGTGATCATTGGTTTGGGTGGCTATAGCCTCTACCCACTTGGAAACATAGTCAACGCAGACTAGGATATATTTATTACCGCACGATGATGGGAAGGGTCCCATGAAATCGATGCCCCACACGTCGAAGACTTCACATTCCAAGATAGGCCTCAAAGGCATCTCCATCCTATTACTGAGCCTCCCTACTCTTTGACATCTGTCACAGCCTTTGCAAAAGGCTTCAGCGTCTTTGAACAGAGTGGGCCAAGAAAATCCAAATTTGAAGGATTTTCGCAATGGTCTTTGGTGCTCCGTAGTGTCCACAAATAGACCACTATGACATTGCTCTAAGATATCCAGCTTGTTCATGTTCCGAACACACCTTCTAAGCAACCTGCCTTTGCACTTTAAACAAATGTGGATCCTCCCATACGAGATACTTCAAGTCACCGAAAAACTTCTTCTTTCTCTCGATACGTCATCTCTTCGAGATGTCCAATGCTTAAGTAATTGACGTAATCAAGATACCACGGCCTCACATTCTCGAGCCTCATTAATTGCTCGGGCTTGGAAAGTCAATGCCTATTTCCTTAGTGTTTTCGTCACCCTCGCTCACTAAGCGAGATAAGTGATCGGCTACAACATTTTCGCTACCTTTCTTATCCTTAATTTCAAGGTCAAATTCTCGTAGTATCGTAATCCATCTCAAGAACCTTGGTTTAGCATCTGCTTTTTCCATGAGGTAGCGTAATGCTTTGCATGATCCGTCAAACCACGACTCGAGACCCAAGAAGGTAACTTCAAACTTATCCATAGCGAAAACGATCGCTAGAATTCTTTCTCTCAGTAGTAGTGTAGTTACACCGAGCCGGGTTCAAAGTTCGCTCGCATAGTAGATTGGTCTCAACTTTATCAATCCTCTCCGCCTTCTAGAATCGCGCCTATAGCGTAGTTAGAGGCATCGCATATGAGTTCGAAAGGTTTAGTCCAATGGCGCGATCAAAATGGGGGCACCGATTAACTTATCCTTTAAGCATTTGAAAGCTTCCTTACACGCATCATCAAACACGAACTCTACTTCTCTTTAAGCAAAGTTGGATAGCGGCTTTGCTATTGTCGAAAAATCTTTAATAAATCGCCGATAAAAGCCTACATGTCCCAAGAATCCTCGTACTTCCTTAACTGCCTTTGGATATGACATTTTCAATGGCCGCTACTTTAGCCCTATCCACCTTTGAATACCTTCACCGGACAACTTGTGTCCCAAAACAATCCTTCACAACTAGAAAATGGCATTTCTCCCGCTTAAGCACCAAATTTTTCTCAACACATCATTTGAGTACCATATCTAGATTTTTAAGATCTCATCAAAAAGCGCCGCCATAGATCGAGAAGTCATCCATGAAGACCTCCATGCATTGTTCCACTAGTCCATCAAAATGGCTAACATGCACCGCTGAAAAGTCGCGGGTGCATTGCATAGGCCGAATGGCATTCTCGGAAGGCAAAAGTGCCGATGGACACGTAAACGTGGTCTTTCCTCGATCATTAGGATCGATGGCTATCCGGAAGTACCCGTAATATCCATCGAAAACAATAATATTTGTGACCACTCGCCTTTCAATTAGCCGGTCAATGAAGGGTAAGGGGAATGATCTTTTGCAAAGGACTTCGCTCAATCTGCGATAATCAATGCGAGACCATATAACCAAATCCACAAGGCGTAAGGCAATTTCTCCCTTTTTCATTTTTTTCACGGTAATACCCCTTCTTTGGCACAACTTGAGTAGGGCTAACCCACTCACCGCCGGGCGATGGCATAAATAATCCCCATATCAAGCCATTTGATGATCTCCTTTTGACAACCTCTCGCGATATGCGATTCAGCCTTCTCTGCGTTGTCTCGACCTTTTTCGCTCCTTCCTCCGCTCGATCTTATGCATGCATACATCCGGGCCGATTCCTCCGATATCGCCCACCGCCATCCGAACGCGAGGATATGTTTCTCCAAAGACTTTGATCAATTCGCCTTGCTCAGTGCCCGAGTTTAGATGAGATGATTAGGGGCAACTTATCACCGCCTTTAAGAAAGATGTATTTTAGATGTTGTGGAAGCGGTTTCAACTCTAAGTCAACAGGTGGTTGCTCGATGCTAGATTTTAACGGACCACCTTTTTCCATTTGAGTTTGGACCGTTGGATCGAAACACTTCATCTTCCTGGGGTGTTATCCCGAAGGGTATTGAATAACGCCATCAAAAAGGATCTCCCCGCCGCCTTCCGCTTTTTCTTTGCGATGTGCAATCATCTTCTTAAGCTCTTCTTCTTCAAGTTCATCCGCAAGTTGCTCCCAATCATCCAACTCCCAATGGGTAGCTTCTTTCCGCAATTCGATTTCATCCCACTTCCCATTAAAATTTCCTCTTCTTCAAGGTTAAAGTCCGCCTGATTGAGCTCCTTCAGATCACCACCGCCATCCCCGAATGTCCCAAATTTTCTGCTCACTTATAGGCCCAAGATGCTCGCAAGTTGTTGAGACAAATTTCTACAAAGGACTATGGCTCTTGAACAGCTTGTTTTCTTCTTCTTCGTGATTTATGACATCCAGGGCTTCGTCTCTGCGAGCTCTTTATCGTAATCGATTCATCCCCATAAATTGCTTCAATGAATGAAATTCCCTGAATTGGGGATTCTTCGTAACTTTTACCTTGCTCGATGGAAATGGAAGTGTCTCCTATTCTCAAGGTAATTTGGCCAAAGTGGAAGTCAATGGTGGCAGCAATGCCGTGTCCAAGAAAGGCCGGCCTAGGATCGTGGGCATTTCCTTGTCGATTGGTAGTCCAATATAACCTGGTCCGGTTGGAAACACCAATTGTTTAACATGGGTAAGGACATTGTTAACGCAACCGGCGCTAAACGGCTAGATTTGTCCACCAACCGAAGAGAGACGGGCGCCCCTTAGCCTTTTGTCCAACCCGAGACTTTGCGGATGTTCAAAGGCATCACATTAACAGAGGCACCAGAGTCGCATAAGACATTGTGGAACGTGGCGCTTCGATCATGCAAGAGATTGAAGGTCGTCCGGGTCACCACGCTTTATTGCAATGCTCGAGAAATTGCCGAGCATTCTTCGCTTAGCACTTCATCCGCCATTCCTTTCAACTTCCTCTTACTTCCACAGCGCCCTTAAGAAACTTGGAGCATTTAGGCATCTCGCTTAACACTTCGGCAAGAGGCATAGTCACCATGGTTTCTCTAAGCGGCTTTCCTCACTCCATCGTAAGTTTTATCGAGTTCAAAGTATTCTCATTTTTCTTTGTCGGATAAGGAAGGGTTTTCGGATGATTGATTGGAATTTGATTTTTAATGGCTTCATCCTCCTTATCCTTCCATCCGACAAACTTTTCACTTTTTCTTTTAGTCGTGGGTTCGCCATCCGACTATTCTTTTCAAAGATCCTCATCACTTTCTCCCGAAGAATCATTATCATTCACTTCGCCACCACCGCTTTCTTCGGTATTTGTTCTGCTGCTTATCCTCCTCCTGAACTCATGGCGCCGTGAGGGGCTACTCGCTCAAAGCTTCTCGGTCCAACTTTCTTTCCGCTTCTAAGTGTAATCGCATTCAACTCCTCCTCTTGCCCATAATTCCACCGCGGTGTGATGGCATTACTGTGCACTTACTTCGCCTTAGGATTCTTGTCTGTAACTCTCGGCGCCTTCCTTGGGGCTCGCTTGCTTGTTGATCACCATCCGCCAATCTGCCTCTATCGCTTTTGACCGGTGGCTAGTGCTTGCACCATATCTACTAGCTCATCGAATTTCTTTTGAGAGATAGAGGGGTCGTGGATTTTATGCGTTTGAGCCCAATTGCCTTGGGGCCTTTGATTGTTGGAGTTGAAGGATCGGTTGAATTGGATGCGCCAGTGGCGATAATAATCGTTTTCGGATTTCGGAAAGTTACGGTTTGGATTATAGCTTGATTGACCGTAATTTTGATTACGAAAAGTTTGATTCTCGTTGCCTATCGATTTTACTTCATCTCCGCTCATTGCTCGCTGCGCTCCCGTAAGACTCATATCCGCCGATCCCTTTGTTGCTTTGCATTTGTAAATTAGCCATCCGTTGGTTTATCATTTCCACTTGAGCAACCAACTTCGTCACAGGATCGCTTGCAAACATTTCCTCTTATCTTCCTCAACACGGGTCTTCCTGAGGTTGACCACATGTTGTTCTTGGCAATTGTTTCACTACCCTATAGGCAAAAGATCATCTCCTCCGCCTAAAAAAAGATCCATGAGTCGTGGAATCTAGATAATCTCTATTTGGTTGAGTAACACCCTGATAGAATAATTCTGAAGCTCATGTCGAGTGTATCCATGGTTAGGGCATTTCCTCATTAACAAATTCAACCTTTCCTGTGCCTTTCCTACACTTTCTCCTTCTAATTGCTCAAAATTAGCTATATCACGCTTAAGGCCCATTATCGCTCCAGAAAAACGAATTTGAGAGCGAAGGCTCTTTAACATCGGCCTGTATGGAGAGAGTGATGGGGTAAGGATTTGAACCATCTGCTTGCTTCACCTTTTAAAGCAAACGGGAAAAGTTTCACTTTAACGATCTCGTAATCAATACCCGATAATGGCCGGCTTCGCAAATTTGAACAAAAGTGGACAAGAAGTCATGAGGATCTTCTTGAGCAAAGGCCATGGAAGGAGCTATTTTGGACCACCCAACCACTCCATTCTTCGATCGAAATGTACTTGCCTCCATATCCTGAGGTCGGATAGGTCTATGCCCCTCCGTGAAGTCTTGGTTAAGATAAGGGGCATAGGGGTCTTGATTTAGCCGGGCTTGCCGGGCTTGATGAAGTTGTTGCAATTGGTTTTGTAGCCCGACTTTGTCGATTCTCGTTGTTGTTGTAACAACCGTATTTGTTGAAGGAGCCGATTCAAATGAGCTTGAGGGTCCGGATTTTGATTTGGGAGGGCTGGATTAGGAGGAACTAGATTCGGATTTTGAACCGGGTCCGCCATGATGTCTAGATCGGGAAAAAGCCTTCTTCTTAGGATGGACCGCCTGGTTCTCGATCAAAGAGAGAGGTCCTTCTTGCTTCCTCGTTTGCATAAACCAGGAGGACAACAGAGAGGTCAACACCGACTAAAAGTCAAAGTTGATGTAAGAGTTAACCTTGGAATACAAAGCAAGAGAAGAAAGGAGAAGAACAAGAAAGATAGACGGACGGGCGCTCGTAATCGTGAACGAGCGTCCTGCTCTCAGAAAGTTCCCGGACGGGCGCCTGGTTCAATAGACGCCGCCTCGATATACTAAAAGCGCTTCGAGCGTTTTTACTAAACAAACGGGCGTTTGGATGACCAGACGCTGCTTGACCAAGAACAGATAAAGGAAATTTTTTCGAGAATGGACGAAAGGCCTCAGATGATTGGACGCTCGCTCAAAAGTCAAAAACGAGGATCGAGCGAGCGAAAAAAAACAGAAATGTAGTAAACAAATTAAACTAAGGAAAACTAAACTAATCTAAAACCTAAGAAAGTTACTAACTAGAGAAACTATACCTACGAAAAATTTAAAAAAAAAAAAAAAAGAAAAACACTAAGACGGTAAAAAAAAATGTGTTGAAATCTTCTAGGGCCAAAAAGGAGAGGAAAACAGTGGATTTTGACCTCGAAAACGCACTGAACGGCCTCACGGCGGTTCACCACGTCGTCGGCGCGCGAACGAGCTTTCCGAATTGGGGTCCTGCGTTCCAAACGGACACTCGAGCCGAAAGTTACGCCAAATACTCTTCTGCGCGCCCTAACGACTTCTTTTTGACACGTAAAACCGCCCTAAGTAGAATCCGACAACCGTTACGATTCCCGGCAACGGCGCCAAAAACTTGTTCGATAAAACTTGTTTTAAATTTATTTTACCGAACACCCCAAGTATAAGGATCATAGTATAGGGTGTTACCGAGTCGCCCTAAGGGAATCGTATACAGCTTATCGATTAAGATATAAATCCTAAGTCGGTTATGTCACGAACTATTACTTAAAACTAAGGTTTACACTATCTATAATGTAAAACGAAGAAATGAGGGTAAAATCACAGAAAATAGAAAAACTTAGAACTGGACGAGCGTTCGCTAAAGGTGGACGAGCGTCCAAGTACGTGCTGGAAACAGAAAATATGCAGAAAACACACTAAAATCCTGGAGGTAACTAAACGTAGCAATAACAATCAATACGAACTAATTTGTTTACCAGATAATTAAAAGGACGGTAAAACAACAAGGATACACCACACAACCATCACACAACCATTCTTATGATCTAAACACGATTTATTGGTATGATCAATCACAATTCGACTAAATTCCTTTAAATCGAATTCTAGGGTTCTTGTTTCCTTTTCCAAGCAAAACAATGTAACATTCAACACAAGATCATTAATTGCTCCCAAATTAAACAACCCAATTAACATCACATGATTCCTCAAAATAACATTAATCGTATCGATTGAAAAGCTCTACTATTGAATCATATTTCCATATAAATTCAAGGCAACATATGGTTTCATTGACATTCCTATCTAATAAAACGCTTAGCAATCAATCCAAAATCAATCAATAAATAAAACGATGTTCGAATCATAAATAAAAATAAAACTAACTAATCATGGTTGTGATGACGTTGATGTGGTTTCATCCCGTTGTTTCTACCGCTGATGTGCTTAGCCTTGCATGCTTGTGATGATCCAAGATATGGTTGAAGGGAAGAAACTCATAATTCTTTAGGGTTTGGTGCGGCTCTCCAAGGGTGGAATATGCGGCTGTATGGTGTGTGTGTGTTAGGGTTAAAATAACACGCCTATTTATAGAATTCAGGCGGCTAGGTCAAAAACGGCATCGGGCGCCCGCCCAAGGTCATGGACGCTGCTCATTTATCTCGACGGAGATTCGAGACGCTGCTCAATTCGACTTACGCCTGGAGACTCAGATGTAAAATATGACTCGACGCTTCATGGATGCCAGCTTCACTCGACGGCGCTCGTGCTGATCGAGTGGGCGACGCCCGTCCAATATGCTGAGGATCGGATTTCTTCATAGTTATCCATTCTTCTTCAAGCCAATTCCATGTTTATCTCTTGCAATTCGAATTGAACCTCATTTATCCTCTTTATGCACTCGAAATTAAGCATCTACATAATAGATAAAACATGTAGTCATCCCCAAATAATAATAATTCAATAAATTTAACACATAAAAGCGCCCAAATTACACTTTTGACACTTCTAACCCCATTATTCAAATTCACGCCTTTAAACATATAATTTTCTCTAAAAATTACTAAAATACGAAAGATATTGTTCTCTAATAATGCGATAAAAACCATAAATTTCACCGAGAACAGCTTACCAGTAAAGCTTTTAATGATTTGTGTAAGAAGAATAATTCGAGAAATTTTGAACTACAGAGTCACCTATGTGAGAGAGAAGAAAGGCCGCTTCAAAGGGAATTGTATAGGGCACAATTCTTAGAAACTCTTGCAGAACCAGGCAGATGTCCACGGCCAAAATGGACATAACCGCAAGAACTAAATGTTGCTAGGTAGATGCATTGTGGTAAATATGTCATCGTTTACATCAACATTAGAATAGTTCAAGGACATCGCGTCTACTAATCAGCTAGTAAAGTAAACATATATTATCAAGGGAAGGTTCAAAGGGTCACACCTACCTATCCTATGCATTCATCTATCGCTGAACTCTCTATGTCATTCTTAGAGCCTTTGCTAGGGTTTTACACAATTTCCATTCATGTGGGGGATTGTTGGAAAATTGATGGTTAAAATGGAATATCTTAAATGATATGTCATATTGGCCTATTGGGCTTAAGTGTGTGAATGGAAAGTGTTATGGAAAAGAAAAATGGGAAGAAGCTATTTCTCCCACATTGGTTGGAAGAAGGGAAAAGAGTCAATAATTATATGATGTTGTTTTAGTGTAGTTGGAATAAGAAACCAACATTATACACAATCTCGCGCGCGCAGGTGGGGGTGCAAATCCAATCCGGATTTACCCTTGGGCTTGTGCATGCCCGTGTGTCCTGTACACGACGATTCGAAGGGCTCCAAATAAAATCTTTAATTTTATTTTGAATGTTGCTGCTGAGATTGTTCCTATTCCAACATTAAGGCAATAAAGCTGAGGCTTCTAACATAATGCTGATGCAAATAAAATCTTTAATATTTGCAAATAAAATCTTTAATTTTATTTTGAATGCTGCTGCTGAGACTGTTCCCATTCCAACATTAAGGCAATAAAGCTGAGGCTTCTAACATAATGCTGATGCAAATAAAATATTTAATTTTATTTTTAATGCTGCTGCTGAGACTGTTCCTATTCCAACATTAAGGCAATAAAGCTGAGGCTTTTGGCTTTTCCAGTTCTAACATAATGCTGATACTAATGACAATCAATTCGAGCTAAGGCTGTTCATTCCATATTCCATCAGCTTTTCAGTTCCTCTACTAGACAGAAACATAATCGAAATACAGCAGAAAATTCTTTTCCTTCTACCCTTCTTATGAAAATAGAGAGTTCAAGCAACAAAGTTCTTAAGCAGCTGAAAGCGTGGTGCATCTTATCGCTGCTAACCGTTCTATCCTGGGAGACTAACGTTCCGTTGAAACTCCAAGAACTTGAAGATGATGGGATGAATTAGTCTTAAGGAAAGTGTGTTAAACACACGGCTCGGTTTCCTTCTTTTTTAATCTGTTTCAAAACAAACTGTAACTTGTTTCTGTTGTAATTTCGTTTTCTTGTAATTTTGCTTATTAATTTTCTAGTCAATGTAATCAGATTGTGTCCCATATTGTGCAACATAAAGTTGTATGAAAAGTGAAATACATGCCTGAAGCATCAGAAATCATGTTCATGTTGTACTCGATCATGTTGGGAATTAATCAGGAGAGACGGTCATTGAGCGTAAAAATTGAAAAGTCCTGGTGGTCTTGTTCCATGGACCACTGGCCCAATAAAGCTCTCCACGACGGTGGATTAGTAACTGTGGTGAATTCTGGTAATGTTCCAATCTCATTGTGAATACGCCTGAGGCTAGAGCATCATCGTCTGCTGAAGAGGTCAGTGTCCAATTTCGCCTGGTTATGAGGTTATGTCCAAGTTTCATGCCAGGAAGTAAAGTGTCCGTCAGATGATCAAAGCTCGCCATATTCTATGATTTGTTACTATATTGTGAACAATAAAATTTCCTGAATTTTGCAACATGGCTCTTGTGTTGTTGCTCGAACCGACTTTATCATTAGAAGCGTTGAAAAGAGTGGCACCACCTCGATTTATGACTCTCAGAGTTCCCGAGTCATCTAACGTTAGTATTCCATCCCTGATAATCGGTATATCGCGATTGGCAACCCATACTACCATGTCCGCTTGTTCATTTGTTACCCAAATTCCAAGATAAGTTAAATTAGTGGTATATGGGAATAATCCGAGAGTGAACATCCCATTGGACGATACAAGAATTGAAGTGGTGCCGAGGCTCTATATCGAGTTCTTCACCTGGGAAAAGTACATTTTTTGCTGCAGCAATTGGAAGATGAAGTATAGATTATATTCCACACGCACCAAGGCTGGACTTGTACTTGGTCAAAGAAATACATCTCTGCATTTATAAAAATCAAATATTAAGGGCGTGAGTTAATGCTTTAATTTATATTAAATTATTGCTATTTTTATTATTTTTATTAAAAGAGTAAATGCAGGTTAGGTTAGTGGAATCATGGGGCGCTTCGTTGCGGTATCAGTGTCTAGTTAGCCATAATTGGAGATTGCACCCATCGACATATCAAGAACATAAATGATAGGTCGGTAAGTAATATTCATTTTCCGGAAATTGACTATGGGAGAAAGTAAATAGTTGGATCATAACTTTGCTTATATCTGTAATATCTTTATTTCACTCTTTTCACTTTAGATTGATAAAATCCAGTGATTGTAACAAATGCATGTGTTAAAGATTATTGATGAGAACAAATAACAACACTGACTTCGATACTTATTAAATTCCTCATGTGATATGATCTTTCTCGCTAACCTATAGTACAATTGACTCAAATACCCTGCCGGTAATTTTGGACACTATTAAAAGGCCATCAAGTTATATTTGGAAATGTGGAATTTTGAAAGTTCCTCGTGTGATATGATCTTTCTCGCTAACCTATAGTACAATTGACTCAAATACACTGCCGGTAATTTTGGACACTATTAAAAGGTCTTCAAGTTATATTTGGAAATGTGGAATTTTGAAAGTTACTAAAGGTGTCCTGATTGTCATGAAAACTTGACATGAAGTCTGGTAGCTTGTATATTTTGCGGTAATTCAAAGTCATTAGCACTTGCAGGTCTGGTAGCTTGTATATTTTGCAGTAATCCAAAGTCATTAGCAATTTTGTATATTTTGCAGTAATCCAAAGTCATTAGCAATTCTGCAATCTGTACATCATCTTGTTCAGAGTCAGAGATTCCGAAATGTCTGTTGGTTGATAAGTTCTAGAAATGTTTGGACTTGTTTGACGGTGTTTGATGACCGGGAGCTTGTAACGAAATGGCATTATTATTATTTGTGGATGTGGGATAAATGTTTCAAAGAGGAGATTTGTTAAGATAGTGGGAGCAAAATTCCCACATCTATTGCATAAGGTTTAGTCATGTCAAGTTTAAATTATAAATAAGACATGTGGCAATGTGTATCATATGCACCTTTGAGATGTATCACTTACTACATAATATATTTACCACAACCCAATGTTTGGACGATTGTCTTTAGGGTTTTAGTATTTTTCATCATAATGATATTGTTCTTTTTTTCTTTTAATACCAATGGGGTGACACTTTATGTATTGGTGTGTGTATATGATTTCTTGATTACATGGATCTCACAGCTTGTTGTCCAGAAATTCATACAGTTGCTGAATTCCATATTCCCTCTTAAAGGCTTTCCATATTCCCTCTTAAAGGCTTGGAAAATCTGAGTCATTTATTGGGTATTGAAGTGTTCAGAGATCACAGTAGGATGATACTTTCACAAAACAATATGCAGCACAATTCTTTTACTGCTGAGCAGGGAACTCCTATGTCAAATCCCTCCTTGTATAAAAGTGCAGGGGGTGACCTTCAGTACTTGACCACGACTAGACTAGATCTGGGCTTTGCAGTAAACAATTTAAGTTAGCTCATGCATTGTCCCACAGACATACATTGGCAAGTTGTCAAAAGACTTTTAAGATATGTTAAGAGAACTCTGAGTATGGCTTAGTATTCGGACCACATGTACCTTTTGAGATCGAGAGGATACTCGGATGCAGATTGGGATGTTGCCTTCAACCAAGAAGTCAGTAGCAAGTTACAACATCTATGTAGGTCTTTCCTTAGTGTATCACTTACTACATAATTTATACATGGTAGCTAGAGATTTTGATGTAAAGAAAGTGTGAAATAAAAATAAAATGACATTTGATACTATATAGAGAATAACAGATGATGTAAAGCTATTCAATTGAGAATCAACGAAGAAGCTGAAATACTCAGCAAATTTGATTACAATGGAAATATCCTTTGAAAACAGCGGTGCCAAGAATCAACATACAGCAAATCGGACCCAACATATAAAGGCTTAACAATGTAAACAGGACTTGATTTTTCTAAGTGGCGGTTTTTATCTACTTCGAGTATTATTTTTTAAAAAGAAGGAATATATACTAAAATAAGCTCTAAAAGCCATGGCATTGACAGGTCGTATGGACTTTTCAACCGTATTGAATCAGACTGAGCAGATCAGTCTTGAGAAAGAAAAGAAAAGAAAAGAAGAAGAAAAAAAAAAAAAAAGATTACAACTTTTGTCTAAGGTTTCAATATTTACGTCTAAGCCCATGTTTGAATTTTGTGTTTTGATTATGAAATTTTCCTTGGTAGTGAAAATAGTTGATTTCATTGTTTAATGCTTGTTGAACACTTTGTAATTCAAGGAAAATGATACATATACAATTATCTAGACACAAGTTTTTTTTTTTTTTTTTTTTTTTTTTTTTTTTTTTGAGCTATATTAATCAACCATTATCTACCGTTTTTTATCAATGAGTGAGATTATTAATTAATAAGGTGGAGAAAAATACTACATTGCCCGCACGAAGACTGATGCACAGTACCTTCAAAGAAAAAGATCGAAAGGGTTCCACTAGTGTATTCCCCACCCAAATCAGAACGGAAACACTTAACAACAGTGGAATGTTGGGTTTTAACATAGGCTTGAAAATCAGTATAAATCTTAGTGAACTCAGAACGATGTTTCATCAAAAACACCCAAACATAACGAGTATAGTCATCAATAAAGGACACATAATATCTAGACCCCTTTGGTAGGAATACGAAAGGGTCCCCAAACACCAGAGTGGACTAAATCAAAAGGCGCACAAGATTTTGATGAACTATTATGAAAAGGCAAAGCGAGAAAATTTCCCAAGTTTACATCCACTACAATCGTAAATATCATGAGGTTTCAAATCACCCAAAACACCAAGTGTTACACAAAAATTTCAAGCGAGTGTGAAACATGACCAAGTCTAAACGCCATAAAAATACTTAGAGGATGAATCTGTTAAATGAAAAGAAGATAAATCAACAGAGGTGGCAAATGATAGCAGCCGTGAGTCTGCAGCTCATCCAAAACATATAGACCCTCTCGTCTACGGCTGTCCCAATCACCTCTTGGAATCGGGATCCCGCACGAAACAAAGAAGTGGAAGAAAAATGAACAGAATATCCGAGAATCATATAATTGACCAACAGATGCAAGACTGAGAGTAAGTTTAGGGATACAGTAGACATTTGAGAGAGACACGTTGATGGGAGTCAACTTTACGTGATTCCAGTGCATTTTCTACCCCCGTTTACCCCACTTTTAGCATGTTTCTTGGTGATTTAGACCGTTTTCGGGGTAATATCGTGAACTTATAGCACGGGGAGTAAATCCGTCACTTTGATAGTTTACTACCTCTTTTTAGTGATATTGACCCTATTCCCGAGCACTTTTACCCTCTGGAATGTTTTGGATGTTTTTGGTTGTTGTGATGATGTAGGGAAATGGTGTCTCGAGAACCCGGAAGGCAAAGAATTATGATGAGAAGCATGGTCAAGGTGCAACAATGAGCCAAGGAAGGAGAAAGAGGAAGAAAAGGGAGAGGAATGGTTGGTACCCTTGTGGTCTGTTCTGATTCAGCAGCATTTTGACCCATGATGGAGGCATTTTCTGGTCATGACTTCTTCATGAAAGTTGTAGAGAATTGAAAGAGCTTTCCAACGCATCTTGAATCACCCAAATCGGAGCTCGGACGAAGAAGTTATGAAGGTTTTACTGCAGCAGAAAAACTGCATCATGCGAAACGCGCGTTTGGAGCTTCCAAACGCTGGTTCCATGTCTCAAACCAGCGTTCCCAGCTCCCAAACCAGCGTTCCCAGCTTTTCCAAACCAGCGTTTGAGCCCCTTTACTCCCAGTATTCATCTCCTCAACTCCAAACGCTGGTTCCATGTCTCAAACCAGCGTTTGGACCAATTTTCTGCAGATTTTCCCCTTTGCACTATAAATACCCCCTCATTCCATTTCTTGAAGAGACCTCGACTCCTCCCTCTTTTAGCTTAGATTTTGCTCGTTTTTGTACATAGTTTGTTGCACCTTCTTTTTATGTAGATCAAACACATTTTAGCTTACTCTTTTCAATTCTTAGATTAGATTTTCATTTCAAACAACAAGTCTCTATCTTTTTGGTGATTCTCTCTTTTGTACCTTTCTTCTCCAAACTTCGATTCTCTGCAATTTATGGTAATTTTCGTCCCTCTTATGCTTGTTATGCTTCTCTTTTATTGTTTTCTTTATGTTTTAACTAGTATAATGTGTAGCTAATTCCTCCCATAGCTTGGGTCATGTGATATGTGATGAAATCACCCTTTGGGTGATGAAATTGGGAGTGGGTAGTGTGTTTTATTGTTGTTTCTTGCATGTTTCACGTCTTAGAACTTGTTATAACGGATTTGAGCTAGATTAGCTACCTAGGTCAAATATCACACACATCACTCTTGAGAGTTGTTCGAGAGAGAGGTGTGGGAAAAGGGTTCTAGGATCGTGGTGTAGTCTCGGTTTAGTTGTTAAGCCGAGCTCGTCGTGAGGTTACTCATTTATATGTTTAAGCGGCTCGAGTGCAAAACATGACTTGTTAGGAGAGAGTTGTTCAGACCTTAACATGGCATAAGGTGTTAGAAGAGAGTTGTTCAGACGCTAGCACCGGGTTTAGGAGTTCGCACCCGTGAAATTGAATGCAAGAGTTCGTTTAGTATAATGCACACTCCCGGTTTTGTCTACCTTAGGGTTGAGATTAGTCACATTGATCATGGTTCGGCTATGTCCCTTTCTCCCTCGTTGAATCTAGTAGTTTAATCTTCTCTCTCTCTTTTATGTTTTAGCATAGTGTAATAACAACCAACCAACCGCTTGTTTGCCTAGACTAAGTTAGAAGTTCACTTTGGTACTCACAAACACACCTTTCTCTGTGGGATCGACCTCGGACTCCTGTAGCTATACTAGCAATCGACCCGGTCCACTGCCGGTTAGAGAGCTTGTTTAGTCACCGTTGTCTTGAGTATTTTATAAGTTTGTTTGGTGAAATAAACGCTCATCAAAATGGCGCCGTTGCCGGGGAACGGTGTGTGTTATTTGTGATATCTTGTAAGTGAACCGAAGGCTTGGGCCTAGGTTTTGTTTTATTGTTTTCTTGTTGTTTTACGAGATTTTGCGGTTGTGCTTAAATGGAAGGATTTTTCAATCAATGGTACTCATCTCGAACAACAATACCCTTACCAACCTCGTGGCACTGGCGATATTATCAACAACGATTCATGCCTCATCCTCAATATCGCAGCAGAGTAACCAAAGTTCATGGGCTTATCGGTGCCCTAGTGCATACCAAAGTCAAAATTATGGTTATTCGAGCTATGAGCCACAACATTATGAGGATTTTCAAGATGATCGGTTCCCTCCATACCACAAGAAGAATTCACCGACAATCAAATGGAGCGTTGTCGAATCAATTGCAAGAGTTCGAGAAAGATATGCAAGAGTTCAAGAAGGATATGCAAGAGGCCGACAAAAGATTTGACTCCGACATAAGCAATCTTGGAGACCGGATGGGAAATTGCTTGAACCGATGAGGCACGAGAAAGAGGAAGAGACTTGTGCAATAGAGGTGGTTAAGGAGGATGAGGTGCTTATTGAAGAAGTTCGGGTTGAGAGTGAGATTGATGATTCGATTCACTATGACGAGGTTTCTGAGCCGGACATTGATTTGGGGTCATTCATCACACCATCACATTCTATTGAAATATCTAATGATACTTTGGAAGAGTGTGTGGTGGAGCCAACCATTGTTATGACTGAGCAAGAATTCTTTGGTGATGAAACCTCTGGATCAAGAAGAACTGCAAGATTTTGAGATGGAAGCGGCGCAATTGTTGTCTCACTACACCACCTTCCCATGATGTGCAAAATGATGAATTGACAGAGAGTGTGGTGGATTCGATTGCATGGTTGTTGATTTTGTGGAGATAGAGCCGAAAGAGAAGACGGGATCGCCCATTTCACCATCACTCCCGATTGAAGTGCATGATGATGCAATTTTGGAGTGTGTGATGAAATCTAATGAGCTTGGTATGACATCCATGGTAGAGCTACCGGAAGAAGTGGAGATTATTGACATGCCGGTCCCGGACTACTACACTCTTCCACAATGTGTTGAGGAGTATTATTCGATCGAGTTTGTGTACTCCCCGGTAGATGAAACTCACAAGATTCTTGAAAATGGACGACTACCATGGGATGGCAACTTCAAGAAGAAGAAGATAAAAGACTTTGAAAGGAAGGGACTCCCGAGTTGGCAAGAGGTGGCCTCGAGAGCCATGCGAGGTAAGTTCCTTGTGAACTCGTTTTTCCACTATGCTTGCTATTTTTGTTCTTCTCCAGTTGTTGATCTTTTGAGTTCGGATTTCGGTTGATGGTGTTTGGTGTTACTTGTTTGAAATGAAAATGTTGGCATGTTGTTTTGAGTCTTTTGTGGTTTGAGTCCATTTTAAGTGCCACTTGGTCGAGCCAACGACGTAAAACAAAGGCGCTTTGTGGGAGGCAACCCACCTTTTTAGTAATAATTATGTTTTTGAAGTGGTTTTTGGTTGGAAGAGGGGTGAGTTTTGTCTTGAAAAAGAGAGGTTGGGGTGAGAGCTCCATGTTGGTTCTTGCTTTTGTATGTAGACGGGGATGTTTTTATGTGAGCCTCTGTGGCCTTATTTTATGCGTGGATGCTCTGTGTTTCTTTTGATTATCTTTACATCCAAAGGCACTTCCCGTCTAGTATGGTTGATATGCTTTGATACCTTGATTGTGGCATGGCTTCTATTTTTATGTATCTCGTATCTATCACCATCTTTTGGCACGTGGATTTTTCCCGTGCATGTGTTTGCCTTGTTTTTCTCGCTCTACATGGTGTTCGGTACTCGAGATGGAGCTTACTAGAAGATGTCACGTGGGCTAAAGTGCGCTTTTACGCGGGTTTTGGTCAAGCAAACTAAGTCTTTTTACTCTTTTTATCTCTCACACACTGAGGACAGTGTTTCGTTTAAGTGTGGGGTGGGAGACTTAGCTGTTTTCTTGTTTTCGTTGTTAAATGTGCTATAAATGTGGTATGCTTAGCCTATGATCGGGCTCGAGTCGATTTTTAGGTAATTTTTAAAAAATTTCAAGGGTCTTAACACCGTGTTGTATGTGTTATTTTCACATTTGAGTGGTGATCACCTTAGTCGGGATCCCGAACATGTACATTGTGGTTTGATATTATCTTGAGAATGGAGTCTTATTAATTTCACGAAAGCTACACTTTGTGCACAATTTGATTGCTACCACCTCTCATATCACTAGCCTTGAGACGAAATGTCATAGGTTTACCTAAGTAGGACATGGGATGACGGTTTTGGCGTTCTCTTGACCCTACCATAGCCAAATAAGCCTTAACCGGAACAGTTACCCTTCGTTGCCCCTCTCAGCCTTGATAGAATGGTATGACCACCATTCGCTTATAGCCGTTTTGTTACTTAGTCAGAAACCTACCCTGAGCCTTAAATATGGTCACATATCCTTCATTTTAACCCTACGAGTGGACCTAGTCCTTAGTTAGACCACACTTGCTAAGGCAAGTGTGGGGTGGGGGAGATGATGTTTTTGATTGGGTTGTTGTTTCTCGTTTTGAGCTATAAAGTGTTGAGGAGCTCGTTTGGGCTTGGTGTTCGGCTCTTGGGCCAAAATAAAAGAAAATCTCTTCTTCTATCTCTTCCTTAAAAAAAAAAAAAAAAAAAAAAAAAAAAAAAAAAAAAAAAAAGAGAGGATGTACATAGAAATAAAGGCGTGGAGTCAAAGTAATGAGCTCAAAAGTTTTACTTATGAAGTTGGAGTTGGGATAGTGAGATAGGTGCTAATGTATTCGATCTCACCTCATAACACTTGAAATATAGTCGAGTTTGGCAATGAGTTCGGGTGCGTTAGTATCCTATGGTTCCCAAGGTGTCAAAGTTGATCAAAAAGGAGTTTTGGGGTGGTTTGTATGATAAAGTTGAGATGGTACTTGGTTGATTAGGTTCACTCGTACTTCTTTTCTCCGGCCTCCCAAAATACCCTTTCGATTAACGAAATTTTCCTAGCCTAACGTTATAACCCTTCAAGTCCTACCCGATCGTGTCCAAACTTAGTGACCTTGATTAGTGGAGAGGCTAGTGATTATGAGACGGTTGGTAGACTTTTGGTTGGGATTCAAGCCCCGACAATCATTTTGAGCATTTGGTTTTAGCTTGGCACCACACACACTCCATTTTCTTGATAATGTTGCACCAATGTGTATATGTTCGTGTTTCTTACTTTGTGGTTACCTCGAGGGTGTGGATATTAGCACCTTCATCATAAAGTTGAATCCCTTGGTTTGTTTTAAAACGCCTATTTTACTCGAGGACGAGCAAAGGCTAAGTGTGGGGTGGTGATGGGAGTCAACTTTACGTGATTCCAGTGCATTTTCTACCCCCGTTTACCCCACTTTTAGCATGTTTCTTGGTGATTTAGACCGTTTTCGGGGTAATATCGTGAACTTATAGCACGGGGAGTAAATCCGTCACTTTGATAGTTTACTACCTCTTTTTAGTGATATTGACCCTATTCCCGAGCACTTTTACCCTCTGGAATGTTTTGGATGTTTTTGGTTGTTGTGATGATGTAGGAAATGGTGTCTCGAGAACCCGGAAGGCAAAGAATTATGATGAGAAGCATGGTCAAGGTGCAACAATGAGCCAAGGAAGGAGAAAGAGGAAGAAAAGGGAGAGGAATGGTTGGTACCCTTGTGGTCTGTTCTGATTCAGCAGCATTTTGACCCATGATGGAGGCATTTTCTGGTCATGACTTCTTCATGAAAGTTGTAGAGAATTGAAAGAGCTTTCCAACGCATCTTGAATCACCCAAATCGGAGCTCGGACGAAGAAGTTATGAAGGTTTTACTGCAGCGGAAAAACCATCATCATGCGAACGCGCGCGTTGGAGCTTCCAAACGCCGGTTCCATGTCTCAAACCAGCGTTCCTCAGCTCCCAAACCAGCGTTCCCAGCTTTTCCAAACCAGCGTTTGAGCCCCTTTACTCCCAGTATTCATCTCCTCAACTCCAAACGCTGGTTCCATGTCTCAAACCAGCGTTTGGACCAATTTTCTGCAGATTTTCCCTTTGCACTATAAATACCCCCTCATTCCATTTCTTGAAGAGACCTCGACTCCTCCCTCTTTTAGCTTAGATTTTGCTCGTTTTTGTACATAGTTTGTTGCACCTTCTTTTTATGTAGATCAAACACATTTTAGCTTACTCTTTTCAATTCTTAGATTAGATTTTCATTTCAAACAACAAGTCTCTATCTTTTTGGTGATTCTCTCTTTTGTACCTTTCTTCTCCAAACTTCGATTCTCTGCAATTTATGGTAATTTTCGTCCCTCTTATGCTTGTTATGCTTCTCTTTTATTGTTTTCTTTATGTTTTAACTAGTATAATGTGTAGCTAATTCCTCCCCATAGCCGGGTCATGTGATATGTGATGAAATCACCCTTTGGGTGATGAAATTGGGAGTGGGTAGTGTGTTTTATTGTTGTTTCTTGCATGTTTCACGTCTTAGAACTTGTTATAACGGATTTGAGCTAGATTAGCTACCTAGGTCAAATATCACACACATCACTCTTGAGAGTTGTTCAGAGAGAGAGGTGTGGGAAAAGGGTTCTGGGATCGTGGTGTAGTCTCGGTTTAGTTGTTAAGCCGAGCTCGTAAATGAGTTACTCATTTATATGTTTAAGCGGCTCGAGTGCAAAACATGACTTGTTAGGAGAGAGTTGTTCAGACCTTAACATGGCATAAGGTGTTAGAAGAGAGTTGTTCAGACGCTAGCACCGGGTTTAGGAGTTCGCACCCGTGAAATTGAATGCAAGAGTTCGTTTAGTATAATGCACACTCCCGGTTTTGTCTACCTTAGGGTTGAGATTAGTCACATTTGATCATGGTTCGGCTATGTCCCTTTCTCCTCGTTGAATCTAGTAGTTTAATCTTCTCTCTCTCTTTTATGTTTTAGCATAGTGTAATAACAACCAACCAACCGCTTGTTTGCCTAGACTAAGTTAGAAGTTCACTTTGGTACTCACAAACACACCTTTCTCTGTGGGATCGACCTCGGACTCCTGTAGCTATACTAGCAATCAACCCGGTCCACTGCCGGTTAGAGAGCTTGTTTAGTCACCGTTGTCTTGAGTATTTTATAAGTTTGTTTGGTGAAATAAACGCTCATCACACGTGAGGAGTGTGAATAGTGCCAATGCCATCTAATGGCAAAGGTGAGCCATCAGCAGTAACAATAATAGGGGAACATGAGTCAAGACAAAGATGTAAACTTAGATGAATCGGAGACATATGAAAAGAAGCCCCAGAGTCTAAAACCCATAGGGATGACGGTTTACTGAGGGATTTGATGAAGGCAAACTGTTGGAGAACGAGAGTAGTCATGGCAAAATGCTTGGGGCGGATCTGCCTAACCTGAGGACGGAGACCGAGCGACAAAGGAATCTCTCAAACTATTCTCGCAAGGGCATCCATAGAAGGATTACGAGAAGAAGCCACATCCAAATCACCCGTAGGTGCGGCCAGCCATATAAGATGACCCACTACGGGTCTGTCCCTCGTCCGGGTACCACTATGTACGTGGTCATCCACCACGGTTCTTCTTTGAGACTTATCACCAAACGTCGAATTCTTCAAGGCTAATACAGGCAATCGAATTTTCCAATGTCCAGGCTTCTTACAATAACGACACTCATCCTTTTTAGCAGTATTTGTCCGAAACTGTTGAGATGGTGCTGCTAAAACGGATGCAGAAGGGGCGGTTGGTACCTTTTCAGTTTGTGTTTTCAGACGAGTTTCTTCAGCTAACAACTCGTGAACCACTGAATCGACAGAGGGCAAGGGATTACGATGCATAATCGAAGCACGACAGTGCTCATATTCTGGACGAAGCGAGTGTAAGAGCTGAACAAGACGCGATTCCTCCCGATGAACAATATAAGGTTCAAAGGCCTTCAATTCAGCAGACTCTGTCATAGCCAACTGATCCCAAAGAGCAGTGATTTCAGCATAAAATTCCTGAATGCTGCGATCATTCTGTGACAAAACACGGATTTCCCCTTCTAACTGAAAACGAACAGATATATTGGTGTGCATAAACAGTCTTCCCAAGTAGTCCCAAACTTCCTTAGCAGTTTCATACTTAACCAATTGCACACCAATCTTAACATCGACATAATTATTAATACAAGTAATAATTTTTGAATTGGCACAATCCCAATTATCAAGCAAATCAGCATAATTATCAGTACCTGCTGTGGGAGCTTTAGCAACCCCAGAAACATATTTCCACATTTCTTTCCCCCGAAGAAAATTTTTCATCACATAGCTCCAATACGAGTAATTTTACCATCAAAAGAACACCAATTGATCGCAACGAGTCATCATCACTGAGCCATTGGTGAACCAAAAGACCCCAAAAAGGCACAAGTTGAACCTCAAGCAAATCGGACAATACTACACGATGGCGGAACCCTAAACAAATCGATGCAAAATTGGAACCCCAAACAAATCGAAACAAAATCGATGCAAAATCGAATCAAAAACTCACCAAAGCGGCGGCGGCAAACGACGGAGTTCGATCCGCGACAGTTGGGCTTTAGATGATTATAGGCTCGATACCATGTTAGCATTCATACAACCAAACAAGAATTGAAAAGGAGAAGATGAATGCTGGAAGCTTGTGATATTAAAATGAAAAGCATACCTAATAGAATACAAGAGAGCGGCTTATATAGCCAGGCACAAAGCAAAACTAAAAGGAAAAAGACTAAAAAAGCCCTTAAGGCTAAAATACTAATAGCTAATATAAATATATATATGCTAACATTAATTACTTATTTTTTTTGTATTCTTGGCACATGACATGATTATATATCCACTTTGTTATAAAAGTTGTTTATGTCATAATGTTAGTGTGTTCTTGTGTTTGAATGTGATATTGTTACTGTTACTATGATACTGTTAGTATTATTGTGTTATTGAATATGAAAGCAAAAAAAGATCGCGTGCTACCATCTTTATCTGATAAAACGGAACAACACAGTTTGATTTCTCAATTGGAGTTAGAGTATTCTGATCCTTACGTTCATTATGACTTATATCACTTATCAAATACTCACAACATATGCATAAAGTTGTGAGTATTTGAAAACATTCCTGTGAAGTATTTTTTCCGTTGTGATTGAAGGTGTTAATTGTGATTGAATGTGTTATTTGAAAATACACAAGTTTTTGGGTGTTAATGTGATTACATTATTGTCCAAATGGTTTTTAGTTTACGGTTTGCTTTCGTTTTAATCATAGTATCAGACCCGGCCCGGTCATAGACCCGGAAAAGACATCGGGTCACTGGGTCAATGGTTCAACCGGTGGGTCACATCATATACTTAAAAATTATAATTGAATATTCAAATCATAAATATAAAATAAAATATAACAACCATAATTATTTTCAAAATACTCCAACAAACACAATTACAAGTTAGACAACATAAAATGCTCAAATGATTATATGTTGTGCAAGTTAAAGCGCAAATAATTAACCTTTTCCTTAGGTAAGTATTGTAACTACTCGCTACAATTTCATACATTCCTAAAAAATACAAAGAATACATTCAATACATAATGAAAACAAACTCATTCTCTTCACTTCAAGTTTTCGACCGTAAAAAAAAAATCAAATACCTCTAAATACCAATAATTATTTCCTAAAAAACAAAAAAGAATACATACTGATGCTCTATTTTTTTATTTATTTTGGTGAGAGATCTGCTCGATGTTCTTTTTTTTTTGACAAAATCTGCTCGAAGTTTTGAGATTTATACTATTTAGAATTGAAGCTTTTTTTAAGAACCGGCTGAGGGTGAATGAAATCCTGATGGCAAAAAAAAAACCGGGCTGATGGAAACCCCCCCGGGTCACCGGGTTAACCGGTCCGACCGCCGGGTTGGACGTGTCAGAACGGTTCACTTCCTAACGGTCGAATGCTTGACCCGGCCCAGGTTTGGGACCGGGTCACCGGGTTGACCGGTTCGACCACCGGGCCAGGTCTGATAACTATGTTTTTAATCCATAAAGGAATAGAAGATGTAAGTGTGTTGTAAAACTTGCTGAGTCCATGATTTTTGGCTAATCTTAGACTGTTATTATTAATGGTAATGGTGTTATTGTATTTGTTAATAAAACGTGTTACTTTGATATCATTCTCGCATTACTTATCAATGCATCGCGTGTTTGTGTAAACGCTGCGATTATTCGGATTTCAAAAATCACGTCGAAAGGGTATCATATGAGATCTCAAAATGAAGAGAGAAAAATATGAACTTTGGCGAAAGATTTATCGGTGTTAAATCAAAAGTTACGATCGTTTATAAGAAAACGCTCCGATTAATGCAAATATTTTTCGGCTTTCAAAATTTACGTTGGAAGGGTATCGTATGAGATCTCAAAGTAAAGACCAAAAATATGAATTTTGGTGAAAAATTTTAAAGATCGGAGTTCTAAATGAAAAGTCTACAGCTTTGAAAAAAAAACTCACAAAATGAGCGACTTTCTGTTGCAAAAAAAAAAAACGACGATATAAAAAAAAGAGCGACGACCGATCGAAACATCACGCATTTGCTTCTAAACGCTTCGCCCATTTGTCATGGGAAGGAGCATGAACGGCTCATCTCCTTTTTTCAGTTTTTTTTGGTTTAAAAACTCGGTTTTCAAGAACCGTAACTTTTGATTTAGAATCCCGATCATCAAAATTCTTTCATAAAAATTCATATTTTTTTCTCTTTCTTTTGATATCTCATACGCCCTTCCGACGTAATTTTTGAAATCCGAAAAAATATTTGCATTAAGTGAAGCGTTTTTCTTATAAACAACCATAACTTTTGATTTAGAACCCCGAACATCAAAATTCTTTCAACAAAATTCATGTTTTTTCCTATTTATTTGATATCTCATATCATACCCTTTCAGCGTAGTTTTTGAAATCCGAAAAAAAAAATAGAATTGATCACAGAGTTTACACTAACACCTCACAATCATAGTAAAACCTTCGATCATTGTATCACATTCAATCACATTAACACCTTACAATTATAGTAACACCCTGGAAAATTTGTGTATTTCACGGTAACACATTTAATCACTATAAAACCTTCGATCATAGTAACACCTCACAAACACAGTAACATCTTCAATCACAATAACACGGTATCACAATAACACCATAAAAAACTTATGTATTTCACAATAACACTTCCAATCATAGTAACACCTTCAATCACAAGAATACCCCAAAAAACTTGTGTAACACATTCAATCACAATAATACATTCAATCATAGTAGCACATCACAATCACAATATCACAAGAATAACCCTAAAATTTGTGTATTTCACAAGAACACATTGGATCACAATTTAACCTTTAATCAAAATAAAATATCACAATCACAATCGACACTTTCAATCAAGTAACGTAGTAACACAGTATTACAGTAACCCCTCAAAAAATAAGTGTATTTCAGAGTAACACATTCAATCACTATAACACTTTCAATAAAAGTAACACATCACAATCATAGTAACACCTCACAATCATGGTAACACCCCTCAAAGAAACTTATGTATTTCACAAGAACACATTAAATCAACTGTAACACCTTCAATCATAGTAACACCTCACAATCACAATAATGTATTCATTGCAAGAATACCATCAATCAAAGTAGCACGTCACAATAACAATAACACTTTCAATCACATTAACACGGTATCATAGTAACACCCTAAAAAACTTGTAGTATCGTACGAGCGACGGACGACTCTTGACGAGCATTAAATTCTCTCATGTAAGTCAAGTGGCGAACCGTACAGTCGAGTGGGTATCAAACCTTCCCGCCAAGTGGTGAACCTTCCCATCGAGTGGCTTCGCACCTCTACGGAAAGAGGGGATGACAAGTGGCGTGCTATACATGATCGTTTAGTCAAAGAGACGTAGTACGACAAAGCTCCGTCTATATGTCCAGTGGAGTTAGAACCCATCAATAGAATGAAATGAAATAGTCATAAGCATAGGGCGATTTCTCAAGAATACATTCAATCACAAGAATACCATCACCATAGTAACACTTCACAATCACAAGAATACCTTCAATCATTGTAACACAAGACTACATTATCACACCAAAAACTTGTGTATTTCACAAGAATACATCCAATAACAATAACACCTTCAATCAAAGTAGCACATCACAATCACAAGAATACCTTCAATTAAAGTAACATAGTAACACGGTACCATAAGAATAACCCAAAAAACTTGTGTATTTCATACAAGAACACATTCAATCACAATAATACCTTCAATCACCAGTAACACCTCACAATCATAGTAACACGCCTTTTATTAACATTATTAAAATGATCTTGAAGCATGAAAATTTGTTTTAAATAAACATGAAGATTTCGAAACTAGATTAATAGGCATGCACTATTACGATATTGATCGAGATATATCATTTACTATGTAATTAGAAATGATAGATCGGTAATTACGACTAGCACTAAAGCCTTGAATTTGACTATATATATTGTAGCTATGTATTGTGAATGAGATATACGAAATAGATTGACCGAAATTTGTCATGATATCAGAGACAGAGGTCATGAGATCGAACCATGGTTGGAGCAATATTTTAAAAAAAATATGCAAGTGTTGGTGACAGACACCAAGACTTGAGGAGGTGTTGGGACAGATTGCCCACACTTTTGAAAAAAATTGTGCAAGTGTTGGATGTGATTTCCAACACTCGAGGCGGGGGTGTTGGACAAATTGCCACATCTTTAAACGATAAAGAGATATTGTTGCGCCTTTACTAACACCAATTGTTTTAGTAAAATGGTAAACGCTTGATCTTAACATGATATCAAAACGAACCCTAAATTAGGGTATATTTTTTTCGGGCCTGAGTGTGCCGTGTTCTTCGATTTTAGCCTGTGGTTGCTTTTCGGCGGCTTGTATCACAAAATAGCACGCGACTGTTTCTGTTTTATTTTTTTTATTTTCGCTGATCTCCGTTTGATGCACATCAAATTCGCATGCTACTGTTGATCCTTTGGTTGATACTTTTGTTGATGCCGCCATAGCAACACGTCATATACACAATCTCATGTGGATTTTGTGTAATGTGCAACGATGACATGAAAAGTGGTTATTAATTTGCATATACAACACGTCATATATACAACCTCATGTGGATTTTATGTAATGTGCAACGATGACATGCAACGAAACAGTCTTCGAAACTCCGAGAATTTCGGAATCGAAACATAATAGTGAAGAACAAGATAAATCGTTTTGGTCGAGACTCTAACCAGATTCTAACGATCAGAGACTAAGCAGCCAAGACAAGTCTGAGACTAAGTAGCCAGGACAAGTCTATGCACGCATTTTGGTCGGTATTAGGTATGAAAAAAACCTTAAAATCTCACTCGAGGTTTGATTAATCATCATTTTTCTAACTCAAATTGGATCAAAATAATTCTCGAAGTTTGATCAATCCTCATTTTTCTGACTTGAATTGGATCAGAATAATTCGTTCGAGTCAGAATAATCTCTTGTCTGGTATCTTCTTTTCCAACCGGCCCCTTCTTCTCCATAAAGCAAATCCACCACTGCAAATACCTTTCCTCACTTTTATCAAACACGGTACACCTGCTTTTTTTTTTTTTTTTTTTTCTCTCTGACTGTCCTCTCAAGTTTAGAATCTCCCCACTAATTCTTAAAGCCTAAGAAATTAATTCACAATCTCTAGAACACACCTGCCCATTCTCCTTATCTTTTTAAATCTACATACCCAATTGGTTTCTTTCAAATTGAAATACTGCTTAAATTTTGGCATGAGTACTGTTTGAGAAAAAGCCAGAGGGAAGGGAAAAAGAAAAGAAAAAAACAAACAAAAATTGAAGATGACTACGGACTGGGGGCCGGTAGTAGTGGCGGTGGCTATGTTCATCCTGTTGTCGCCGGGACTTCTGTTTCAGCTACCGGCGAGATCCAAAGTTATAGAATTCGGGAATATGTACACGAGCGGAATCTCCATTTTAGTCCATGCTATCTTGTATTTTTGTATTTACACCATCTTGATTGTTGCTATTGGTGTTCATATTCGAGCCGGTTAATTCTATATTAAATTGCAGTTGCATGCTCTTTCTTCTGGTTCTATGCTATTCATTTCCATTTTATTTATTTATTTATTTACGTTTTTATTTAAATAATTTATTAACAAATTTTATTTTCAGAACTTTTGTGTAAATAGTCGTCTTCTTTTTTTCTTTTTCTTTTTTTTTGTGGGTGCAGAAATTGATTATCGCATTGCTATTTTGAATTATCTTCATGTCCGGATAAAAGTGCTTGGGATTGTGAAATTTTGATTGATTATCACAACCTTAATCATGATGATCATTAACCATCGTAAAATTTTGATTCGTGATTGGCGTAACATACTGCAAGTAAAGACTCGGAAAAATAGATTCGATAAACGTGAAACAAACGCACATGAACGCACAAAAGCAAGAAGAACATAGTGAATAACGCGCTTTCTCGGAATGTATTATTACACCATGGATAGAAAGATAATTTATTATTATGCACATGAATTTACAAGATACTTTTTTTTAGTGTTACAATAAATGCAGATATTTATAACCTAAGGAACTAAACTCTAGCCGCCATAATGCATGTCCAACTGTGTATTTCTCAGAAATACGTTTAAGATATTATTTTCTCAGAGTTCAGCTGAAAATCACCAAATTTACAAGATACTTTTATTTGTTTTTCTTGAAAAGAGGCTGAAGATTTCCGGTTTGAGTTTACGAGAATGATAGAATCGTTTTTTCAGAGTCCGGGATCATATATGGTATGTTTCTGTTGGGCTAATGGGTTGATATGCTAGCTTGAAGGCTAAATGTTGAGTATAAAAGGTATTTAACAAATATTAAGAAGTTAGGGTGGGCTTAGCCCACTTGAGCCCATACTATGGGTTTGTCATTTTTATTTGACCCAAGACATGCATCTATATGCTCAAATGCGAGTTTCTCTTTTATCTCGATGCTTCGTCCATAACTAACGTATATCAAATGTTCGGTGAGGTCGAGATTCGTAGTTTATTAGAAACGGTGTCTTCAAACAGCTTATCAAGCCTACCCGAGGCCTTGAACGGTTTGTTCCTCGAATGCTTAGCCCACTTGGGCCTCATACTATGGCTTTGTCCCTGTTATTTGACCCAAGACATGCATATATATGCTCAACTGTGAGCTTCTATTTTACCGGCCTCTGATGAGCCTAGAAACATGGACATACCATGGCAAGAAGGGCCGGCATCTACTCAAGGGTTCCACAACCCAACGAACCAACCATTAGAGGCCTCGGGCAGGTCCCTGATTCGGATTGGCTCGTTAAGCGGTCTAAAGAAACCCTTTTAAAACTACAAGTCTCGACCTTGCCGAACATTTGATATACATTCTGGATGAAGCATCGAGGTGCAGGCGTATATTACATCCACGCCCTCTATTTTTGGTGAGAGCAAATGTGTCACTTATAAGTCACATGATTCTCTTAAAGATTCAATGTTGTTAGGGTTTCCAGCAGCCTGCCCATGCCTTAGTGGATTCGACCGAGGCGCTGAAAATATGTGCGGTATAAGGTAACATAGTAACACTTTACTATCACCAATTGGTTTTAATACAATGGTAAGTGCTTGATTCTAATTACTGGTATCAGAGCGAGGTTATCCGTTCGAGTCCCGACAACAAATTCTTCTTCACCGCTGTGGTGGCGTGTGTTAGGGATTATTGGGGTTGCCAACGATCATGTCTCCGCCCGTGCGAAATGGGTTCAAATGAGAGACGCTGAAAATATGTGTGGTATAAGGAAATATATTAGCATATTTACCATCACTTGTTGGGCAATTGCGGTTGGCAGCTGTTGGGAGGATTATTGGGGTTGTCAGCAGTCCTACATGCCCATGCATGAGCAGGTTCGGCCGAGACGCTGAAATCTATACGGTATAAGAAAATAAAAGTAACACATATACTATTATCAACTGATTTTAATACAACGTTCCTAACAAATGTGTATATTCACGTGGATATTGCCCGCACCATCTCTACAATTACATTAGTTTACAAACTTGTTATGGACAAATTGCCTTTGATACAAACCAACATTGCAAGCATATTGGTAAATATCATATCACTTTTTGAAAGGAATCGTCAATTCCCTCTTCTTAAAATAATCTTGAATCAAGTATATCATGGTAATCTAAAACCATCGTAAAGCTTGTATTTCTTTAAAAATTTAAAATTATCTTAGTTCAATTCATGTTAATCTAAATTTAAAATGTTCATAAAACGGGTATAACACTGTGATCGAGGACCACCACCATAAAACTAATGATATAATAAAATATTTTCCCATTTCCATTTTTTTTTTTTAAAAAAAGAGAGAGAAATATGTAATAATCTTATCATTTTATTGTCCCCTCACAGAATCTCAGGCCTGCAGCGCTAAAATTTTTAGGGTCCTGCACTTTCAAAAAAATTAATATATCACAACTATTTTGAGATATAATATGTTGATGAAAGGTTGTAAAAAATGTAATTGACTTTGATTAGACATTTTTTCATGAATTTAATTATAAATTTGATTTTACCGGTTTTTTAGCTTCAGTACAAAATAAAAATCGATATAAAATACACTTCTATTACATGTAAACGTGGGCCCAAAAATTAGAAGTTTTGGCGAGGACCCTAGGCCGCGGCCTTATTGACCTGCCCCCAGGTTGAGGTGGCCAAATGAAGCAACCGAACTGGAACCGGACCGAACCGCCGGTTTTCTTTTTTTTCCAGTTCATGCCAGTTTTGGAACCTCACAGAACCGGCGGTTCAACGGTTCATATGGTTTCTTTCCCGTTCAGATCACGGTTTTAAAAATTTATTAATTTTTTTTTTACATTTTCAAAAAATACTTATTCTTTTCACTATAATAACAAATTACTATTAATTAAATTTGAATGTAATATAAAATAACCAAAGCGAACGTAATGTATAGCTTTTTTATAAATAGTTTTTTATTGAGTTTAAATATAATATTAATATTGTGTTATTTTTTATATGTAAATTATGTTATTTTTTCAACGTTTGTACCGGAAATGAGTTTGAGATTATAGAAGTAGAGGCGTAGAATTGAGAGGAGAGTAGGTGTAAAGAATTTGAAAAATGGATGGGGTATTTATAGGATTTTTTGAAATTGTTGGAAAATAAAAAATAAAAAAAAATAGACGTTGCTGAAATTAGCCGTTGGAGCCGGTTCCGGCCGGGCCGGTTGAACCGCCGGTTGCCGGTCCGCTTCCGGTTCCACATATACCCGAACCGCCCATGAACCAATGAACCGCCGGTTACACGAACTGCCGGTCCGGTTCCGATCCGGTTCACGGTTCACAGTTTTTTTGGTCACCTCTACCCCCAAGGACGGCCCTGAATAAAAATAGGGGGTTAAAAGCACTTTCTAATTTACTACTCCACTTCTTACTCCTTCACCACAAAAAATTCTTCGCACCCGATGATTTTTTATAAAGGAACGTCGATCACCACACTGGTGCTCAGCTCACCAACGCTACCGATCCACGGAACACCAACGCCGCAAAAAGTGTTAAATCTTGACGCCGATCACCACTTTTCATTTGGTGTGACAAATCGATCACAACGAACACCAACAGAATTCAACATTTTTTTCATCCGAAAAAATAATCAAATATAAATGTCGAAAGTAATTTAAAGATGCCTTTAGAACCCATCTAAAAATATCACCCGAAGGTTTTGCCATTACAATTTGCGAATAAAATACTGGCGGTTTGGTAATGCTCATAGCTGTCATGACTCATGACTTGAAAGGCAAAGCAAAGAATATGACATTTACATCCGGAAAAAAAATTACAATTCTGTTAAATATCCACTATATATACTGCACAATATGTTGATTTTTTTTTAATCATTATACTTAATATTGATTCTGATCATTTCACGTAGAATATCATTTGTGCCTTTATTTAGATTTGACAACTTTTTAATTCAAAAAGTATTAAAAATATTAATATTATTTGTCCACTATTAGTATACCACTGATTCATTTTCTGGTTCCGTCACTGATATTTACCAAATAATAATAATAATAATAAAAATCAAGAAACAAATTGAGTGTCGGTGATGGAGATCTGAGCTACAACTTTGGTTATTTCTTTTTACACGTTGGTTTTTAAAATCAAAAAAATTAAGGGTAATGATAGATCTACTCCCTCAAGTCTACACCATTTTTATTCCCAACACGATCTTGTGGTTGTGATTTTTTCAATTTTTAAAATTTCCTGTCTGAAAACAAAAGCATGGTGAGATGATGATGGTGTAAAATAGTGTGAGAGACTTCATGGGAGTATTTCTATCACTCCCTAAAAATTAATAGGGAGAAAATGACAACGTGCTTTCTAGCTATTACATGCATGTTCACACCTTATTTGATATTAAAAACAAATTCCCAATCTCTGAAAAAAGTTTGGCGGTGAGGTGATGGGTTTATAGGGACTTTGACAATTCATAGTGATCCCATGTGCTACTTCTTCTTCTTTATTATTTTTTAATTTTTGGGTTATTATTTCCCCACCGTTTGTATTGTTAACGATGTTGTTGTTTATGAACTGAGCCAAACCGGTTTAAGTTTACATTTGAGTTCATTTAACACAAACGAGTTTAAGCTGAGTTTGATCATTCATGATGGTTCGGTTAATTAGGTTTATGTTAGTGGGGTATATGTGTATATACTTGATCAATGACGGAGCCAAGAAACTGAAACTCGGATGGATTAATACACCATACTGGGAGAATCGGATAGGCTAGGAGAAAAGCTTTTAATGAATCGAACTGATTATATAAGCTTTTTTTTATGTATATTTTTTTCACGGGATGACTTGAGCTTCTCAAATTTCACAAAAATTAGAAAAATTTATTATACATCAAATGATTTTATGGTTGATACCAAGTAGAGCGATGTGATGTGTATTTTACATATACTCTCACCACATAGTAGGAGTGTGTAAGGGTGAATGGGACACATCTCACAATCTCCACTTGGTATATATCACTCATCAATCACTCCACTCCTGAATAATAACCCTTCTCCACAAGTCGCTACATCGATGTGAATTGGGATCGTCTGTCGTGAAGGGAGGAATGCTGTGAATGCTATGACGCGAAACGGTGTCGTTTCGACGCAAAACGACGCCGTTTCGCAGTGATTTTTTTTTTTTTTTAAAGTTCGCGACCAAAACTGAATCGGATTGCGTCGAAACGGTGTCGTTTCGATATCACAGCAGCCTCTGCTGTGATTGACCTACAGCAGAGGATCCGACCTCACATCGATGTGATTGTTGATGGATTTAAATGAGCTAGCGTTCATTGTCATAGTTTGTGTTTGCTCGCTCATTATCTGAGCTTAATAAAATATCCGAGTTTGGCTCGCTTATCTAAACAAACAAACATGAGTTAATACGAAACGAATAAGAGTTTGCCTGTGAACAATCATGTTCATTAACAACACCACAAGCTATCGAACTACTTGAGCTTACTATTGGTTTGTACGTAAAATTTACATCTTAGATGTGATATCCCACATTGGATGTGGAGGAAACACATCACTACCATATAAATGTGAGACATAAATGTCTTGTCAACTCAGGTTAGCTCTTTTAGACCAAGCGAGAACGACGGTCTAAGCAGTTGACCGAATCATTTATGACTTTCATTTAAGCGCTACTGCGCCCGGCGTCCTGAGCGCTGATGAATAGTATCGTGCCCGGGGTCTTACAAAATGGCTACAGAGCCGACTATCAGACGGATCTAAATGTCACACCATGTGACTGTATGGGACAGTGGGGGCCACTTCTTGACTCCTCTGGTAGGGACGAAACTAGGAAAGAAAATGTGATATCCCACATTGGATGTGGGGGAAGCACATCACCACGACGGATTTAAGTGTCACACCATGTGACCGTATGGGACGGTGGGGGCCACTTCTTGACTCCTCTGGTAGGGACGAAACTAGGACAACTCTTGGCCGTTATGGCGAGAACTCCAGTCTCTTATAAGGGGAGAAAATGTGATATCCCACATTGGATGTGGGGGAAGCACATCACTACCATATAAATGTGAGACATAATACTCTTGTCAACTCGGATCAGCCCTTTTACACCAAATGAAAACGATGGTCTAAACAGTTGACCGGATCATTTATTAAAACTGATTTAACCGTCAGTGGATCTGTCCAAAGCTAAATCTTTGAGTCATTGTTGTTTATTCTTAATGCATGTTTACCAGTTAGGTGCACCTTAGGCATATATGGGGCAACCAACGCTCTAAAAAAAATTACAATATAACTTTTTTATGTACACATATATGTTAAGATATAATATATTGACCTATTATGTTGTGTATTAACTCATGTTAAGCTATAACGTACGAACCTAAATTTAGTTGTCGTAAAATATGATAAATTACTAACCAATGTTGCATTCATTTGCATATTATAATTTACAGTTTTAGTACATAATAGAAATTTATTGAATCGAGTATGCCTTTTTAGTTTTTATGACACTTGACCAACTTTCTTCATGAAAATCTTTTTGAAGTGATAATAATCAAACGATAATCAACCAATTGCAAACACAAATATTTGTTGATGCACACTCACCTTATGTCACTTGTTTTTTGAATTTTCGAGGTAAAATCATTTAATCCTAACAAAAAGCCACTTAAAAATTAATCAAAGAGCGCACTCGCTCATACACAATCCAGTTTCATTCTAGAATTTGCAAAGTGATTGAGGAACCTCGGTATAGACATGTATAGACCTACTTTTGTTTGCCTACCTAATATTTATACCCACAAGTTAGCCCCGTCTGGCTTGGCCCCTCGGTTTGACTAGCTCCCGAAAGTGAAATTCATCAATCTCGAATTCTTCTTCTCTTCGAAATTCGTTTCTATCTAGCCAATAATTCCAGAATTTCTTCAAGTTTCTCCTCCATCTTCATTAAAGCTGAAAATCAAGAAAAACCCACCCAAGAAGGCACATCACTCCATAAAATAAGTATAAAATATACACCAAAAGATCGCTAAATATAAACTTATCACACACATAAAAATTTCTGCAGTCGTGCTTGATTGTTCAGGATACATTTAAATCCCTGTTATAAACAAAACAAAAACAAAAAAGTAAATGTACAATGTCATTATACGTGTTACTGGTATACTTTTCGTTCAATGCTTGTGTAATAAAAACATTCATATGTTTACCTAATAAATCACGATAAAAATAAATTACCTTTAGCTCAAAACTATAATATTATCACATCGAATATATCTTTAGTGTACCACACCGAGGTAAAGTTGAATTTCACATTGCAAAGGTCAT
The DNA here is from genome assembly GCA_026214975.1 of Gentiana macrophylla. Lineage (NCBI taxonomy): Eukaryota > Viridiplantae > Streptophyta > Magnoliopsida > Gentianales > Gentianaceae > Gentiana > Gentiana macrophylla. The sequence continues at coordinate 4,722,524 of CM047809.1, read as the reverse complement.
ATATTAATTTTCAAACTGTGTAAAGTCAAAGCATATATGGTGAAATAAAATTAATTTAAAAAACTATAAAGTTGCTATATCAAATCTACTTCCGGTGTATCACAGTGACGTTCGACTTCTTGAAATTTGCATCTAAACCCTAGATTTACTTTCCAAAGGTCAAACGTAACTTTTCAACATTTGTGAAATCGAACATAACCGAAATGTGATGCCAATATATATAGATATTTAAATGTTGAGCCCTAACCTAAATGGCCCACATTGTTCTGTGACTTTCGTCCCTAGAGTTTCGTAAAGAAACGTCGAAAGTTATGTTTCAGTAGTCTAATGTACAAGGGGTTGAATATAGTTGAGGACCTACCTACAACTAAGGGGAGACAATTCTCAATCTAATGTGCAAGGGGTTGAATGCAATGGATGACCTACCTGCAACTAATGGGAGACAATTATCCTCTTGAACTGAATTTTTTTTTTTTACTAATATATGTAGTATACATTTTGTTTCCCCCCTTAATTTTTTTATTATCCTCATTACCCGAGATCATGCATCGGCCATTGGTTGGATGTAGGGGCAGACCCAAATGGAATAGGGTGGGGGTCAGTGTTTCCACACTGCGACCGGAAAATTAGTTAGTCTCGTTGGTAAAAACCCGCTCGATCTTTTAATTTATTCCGGTGTCCTTTGAGATATTTTTAGTACACATGTTATTGTCAAAAATAACTCAATACTGAAATCGAACTCTCCCAGATCATCTAAAGACAATGTTGAACGAGGTCATAGCTCTCCTTAATCATGAGAAGTTATTATGTGGTGATGGAAATGACGGGTGAGATGACGGGTGAAACGATCGAACCGCGCTTTAGATATGAGAATAAAATCGTACATGATGAGATCGCCACACGATGTTTCCACATTGTACAGAGACACCACACAATAACTTCCCCTTAATCATACATTCTGGTAGGAGCCTCCGGCACCGATCAATTGCTCACTTTTCATGTGAATATAATTTTGCAGAATCATTTATTGTTATCTGGGAAATGGGGACAATTTTATCTCTTCGATGTATTTAATACATTAATAAAAATAAAACAAAATAAAATGAACTTACGTTGTTTGACTACTGTATTTTATTCCTTTGGATCATGTCGGTGGGCGGTGGGAAACTTCTCTGTGTTCCGACTTCTGACCAAATAGTATGATTAAATAGAAAAATTGTTTTTGTTCCTACGGTGTAAATAGGATGAAATAGAAAATCAGGTCCCCTGTGGGGTTTAGAAATTTTTTCAGGTTACGTCAGATATGATTTTTTTTCCGGGTAAAACATGTAAATTTGTATGTTTTGGAATCAGCCCGTAGTAAATTTGTATGTGCTCAATACAGGTTATGTGAGAATTGAATTCTAAAAATTTTCACATATTGTTGACGAGTCTTTGCAAATTTCCACCTTCTAGTGACAAGTAGGTGGAATTTCTAGGTTCTGGACCAAAATGTGAAAATCTGCACGGCCTGATCACCAGAAGGTGAAATTTTCTAGGTTGTCACCGGAAGGTGGAAATTTGCACGGACCGAGACAAAATGGTGGAAATTTACCTGGGTAGATCACCAGAAAGTGGAAATTTGCACGGGACCAGAAGGCAAGGGCGGATATAGTCTATGGGCAAAGGGGGGCTAAGCCCAGCTGGGAAAAAAAATATTACACTATAAAATCCATGCAATCCAGTTTGATCCATAAATTATTTTTAATCCAGCACACTCAACGAACTTGATGTAGTTCATTAACCCATCTCAGATTAAAATTATGGCTCCGCCCTTTACCAGAAGGTGATAATTTGCACAGGCTGATCTCTAGAAAGATGGAAATTTCTAAAATTCAATTTTCATGTGCCGTGTATTGAGTTTGTGCAAATTCGCACTGGCTCCAAAACGTGTAAAATTGTACGTGCTACCTGGAAAAAAATATATATCAGGTCTAACACAACCTAAAAAATACGGGTGATTTTAGCATGTATATGAAGAAATAAAGGAATGTTTCTCACTTATCAAAGGCTAGGAAAGCATGTGAAAGTGCATTAGGGTGTAGACCTATGTCCTTTTTTTAATTTTTTTTAAAGGACCTATGTCCTATTTTTCCAATGAAAATTTCAAAGAATTAAACGTTCTTGGATGAAGTTTAATATTTAGGTTAGGTTTTTCTTTTTCATAATTGCATATTAGTCCCTCAGATAAATTGGAACGGAGGGAGTATTAAGTAGTATAGCCACGTTTCTATATTTATTAATGTACAAACGAAATATATGTACTGAGATAATATGAATGTGAGCATAAACGAAAAACATTAGTACGAAAGATAACATAAAAATTCATACTGATTATCTTAGGACAATGGCATTACTGAAAATCACAATGGATAAAGCCGATATAAAACTTGTTATTGAACTTTTCGCTCGAACTACATGTGCTTGTTGTAAAACTTACATAAGGCAACGAATGTCAGGGGACCGGAAGATTGATCTTCGTACGAGTCTTCCGACAATGGAGTCAATTGTAGGGCATATGTAATGATCGAACTAGCTTATAGCTTCAATGCGTGGAGATGCAAAGTGTATGCTATAGTAACGTGCAATCTCTCATAAATCATACTTAATGGTGATATACATTAGGGTTTATAGTCTTAACTCAGACAACCTCGTTATCCAACACAATCCATGCGAGTATAAATTTCTAGCACTGTTCTTGATATAGGCCTGAGTGTTGCAGACCCTTGATGGATTTACGTGTAGCAAACGCGATAAGGTGGCGCAAAAAACATGACAACGATAATATAACTAAAGAGAGTTAATAATTTAATTATAAAATGCTAAGTTTACACAATTTGGTTTACATACAAAAAAATCCTTTTAAATAACGATCAACGGACGGGTATGTTTTGTTCAATTTTTATTTAGGGGCAGACCGACAACCATTGGGATGGGGGCACTAACCCCTACCGAGATCCAAAATTTGTATTAAAACGATTTTGTTTTTTTACAAAAAAATGTAAAAACACTATTAATATTCACACTACATGTTTGAATTTACTCCGGTGTCCTAACGAAATTTTTTCTGGGCCTCTACTTGTTGTTTTTATTTATTTATTTTATTTAAAGTGCATAATTTAGACTATTTTATGTTGATGTATCATTGTCCATACAGTAATTTTATGATGGTCTAATATCACAAAACATGATCATCATAGCATTATTTTCATCCGAAAGAAAATTTTAGAAAATTAATCTTTTAATAAATTTTAAACTTATCTTTTATCTTATTGACCAAAGATCATGAAGTTAGATTTGATCTTGGACCTGATAAAATTTGTGTTGTCCATATCATAAATGCTCTCTTTTGAAAATGACGGACACTCTACCACATGTAAACTTACTAAAAAGTCATCATTTTAATAGTAGTAGTATTTGATTTGATGATTTGAAGCCGACAGCCAACGAGGTACATGAATAAAGTAACTGATAAAAAAGCATATAAATTAAAGAGATGAATTAGTGTATTATAACTTTGACACCAAAATGACTAAAAAAATTATAACTATATTTAATGTTTGTTTTCTCTTTTGTGTGATCTTTCATCATTCAATAAATAATGGTAAATATAATAAAAATATAATAAATAATACTTTAAAAATAAACTTAATCAAATTTAAATGAATAGTAATTTTTTTTTTTTAATAATTCAATCGGTTAAATTGGCAGGGGCGGAGTAATTGTTAAGCCATTTAAAGGAGATCATCCAAATACCAATGAGACTATACTTCCGTGGAAAATAGGATGCCTCAAAATCCCGAGATTCTGGTTTTTCAAATTTCAGTTTAGACTAAAATGAGTGTGTAAATTAATTATTGTAATTTTGCCTCCCAAAAAAGGGAAGATTATCATACAAAATCAAATTGAATAACATATTATCCATATGGCATGGTCAATCATTCAATCATATATTAGTTCATTCGTTTTTTTTGTTGGACTGTTTGTTTGTTTTGGTAAGAACATATTGAATATATAAATTTGAAAAACAATGAAGAAGCTGTCTCTTAGTTATTTTATCTTGAAAAAAAACCGCGCTTTTACCCTCGAGTAAAAGTCTGCGACACGTTAAAGAATTGTCGACTGCACTTTACCCCTGAATAAGAAGTGATTCTTCAAGACGACCACGTATCGGACTCGGATTAATGCGCCAGGTTGATCCTGGATACCGAGGTCTTTAAGCAAAAAAAATGAGAAAACAAAAAGAACCAGGTTTTACCCCCAAAGTAAGAGTCAGACTATGTAGACACGGGTCAAACGGATTTCTGGAATGCCAGTTCTGGATACCTGAGGTTTTAAGAAGGAAAAAGACGTTAGGGATTTAGGAATAACATTTCGATTAGATATTTGTAAGCTAGCGAATATTTATCCTTTTAATAAATGAACATAATAGTGTGTTTGAATTTGATGTTGTAGAATCGGATTGATCGAGAATCAATGATTTGATCGTGAAAGAAAGATCAAACAAATAACAAGTAAAGAACACGTAAACAAGAATGACATATATTTAACGTGGTTTCCTAAGAATGATGTCTTTGATTACTCCACTTCGACAAAAGAGGATTATTTTATTATCACGTGAAAGTTCAATTTACATGTATCGCAAATGGTATTTAAAGGCCTTGGGAATCCAACCCTAACCAACTTAACAGCCAACCAAATAAATGACTGATGAAATACCCCAGAAGTAACCTTCACCAAATCGGAAAACCAACCAAACGTGTTCCCCAAGTAATGCTGAGATCCAACTCAAAGAACCTCAAGTGATTGATCAACTCACCGATTTTTTTCAATTAACACCAAGATTCAAAGAAGAGCCTTCATTCTTGACGGCACCTCGATTCCCATGTGACTCAAGAGAGTATATTACTCACCGACTTAATCAACATGCATAATTTAAGTCATCATTACATATGCGTTTAACTTAACAAACAAACAAACACGAGCTTCTAGAGCTTCTACGAGATAAAATTAAATTTATTCGTGAACGGCTCTATTCATTAATAATTCTATACTATAAATTTGAGTGACTCTAAAAATGTTTTAACAAGAAATAGTAGTAATAAAATGTAAAAACAAAAATGAAGCACTAACAAACAATTTTTTTTATGAGGACTTTACTACTAACAAAGGACATTTAAATACGACTCTCTTAACTTCTACTCTCCCCACTCTCTAGAATCATCCCTCGGTTCTTCCTCCTTGTCCCTCCTGTTTTCGGCGCCAAAAGTGGTCAGCTGCTTTTAGATCTCTAATGTTCTTTTCTTCTCTTTCATGTAGTTTTCTGTTTGTTGTGTCTTATTTCCTCTTTAAAAATTGCAGATCTTGAGCCATCACATTTGGATTTCCGGCCATGGTGGCGATGGTTTTGACCAAAGGATCGCTTTCTTCTCTGCAAATCTCACGCTTTGGAGGCTCTCAGCAAATTTTGGTTTTGGAGATTCTCTTCGATTTGAAGAACGGTTCGCCGGCTGGAGGTGATATTTTCATGTTGGCCCGCCGGACTATTACAATAGAGGTCGGTTTCAGGCTGTGGACGTCGGTGCTTGTCAATGAAGGAAAGATTTGTGTAATGGTGACTTAAACTATGCTACTGAGTCTGGTCTGCTGAGTGTGGCATTCAGCAGAGTCTGTGGAAGTTATGATGGTCGCAGAGCATGAAGCATCTGCCGAATCTGTGTTCGTTTGAGGCGCCGGCGAGGTTGATCGGCACTGCGATGACAAGCTCTATCAAGGCAAGTCAAATCCGCGAGCTCAGCAGACTTAAGGAACACGCCGGCATGTAAAATTTGAGCTTGGTCCGGTTTGGGTCGGTTCGGTTCGGTTTTTGCCTATAAAGCCGGTCGGTTTGGGTCGGGAATTTCATCCCCCAAACCGAACCGAATCACTTGGAAAACCAATGGTTCGGTTTGAACCAATTTCGGTTTGGGTTCGGTTTGGGTTCGGTTTGGGTTCGGTTTATCTATTAAATGGTTGTTCGGTTTGAGGTTCGCCCGGGTTTGCATATATCATAAAACCCAAAAAATAAGATCGGTTTGGATTGGTTTAAAATATAATATAATATATATATATAATATATGATATATATATATATATATATATATATATATATATTCGGTTCGGTTCGGTTTGGATTGATTAAAATAAAAAAACGAACCAAACCAATACATTTCGTTCGGTTTGAAACCAAACCAAAAAATTCGGTTTGTATCGGTTTGGGTCAAATTGGTTTGGATCGGTTTGGATCGGTTTGGTTTTCGGTTTCTCGGTTTTCCTGCTCAGCCCTATCGGCATGGTTTCCTAAGTCGGTGGAGTTACTTCTGGGGTATTTCAGTCATTTACTGGGTTGGCTGTTTAGTCGGTTGGGGTTGGATTCCCAAGGCTATAAATACCGTCTGTATTAATTGTAACTTGATATAACTTTCTACTGATAATAAAATATCCTCGTTTATCCGTGGAGTAGTCGGCACATTGCCGGAAAACCACGTTAAATCTGTGTTCTTCTTGTTTCTGTGTTTGTTCACTTGTTTATCTTTTATCTTTACTCACAATCACCATCACTTCTTGATCGATAATTTGTGTAGTTTCGTCGTCTATTCTGTCTGCTGAGCCTTTGTCGCCGGATTTCGGACTTTTCTCCCCCTCGCCGCCGTTCTGGGTTGTTGGTGGGGGTGATAAAGCGGTTCTTACTTTCCTTTTTGGTGATGTTTGCGTTGCGTTGATAGTTTCAGGATAGTTGTTTTCTTTTTATGTTTTTGTGGTATGTTTGTAGATCCCGGTGGCTCGTACTCATCGGGTTGTCGGTCGTTGATTGCTTCTTGGGTTGTGGTGGTGGTTGTCTTGCGAGTTGGTTATGGACGTCCGTCATATATCGGTTTGTTTCCATTTTCGTTTTTACCAAATCAGTTTCTCTTTATTGAGACAGAATTTGGTCATATTGAGATTCTCGCAATCTTCTTTTATTTTTTTAGTGTTGGTTTTGTCCAGTAATAGACTAGTGGTGGTCCGACGATTGTTCGATGTTGTTTCGACGATTGTTCACTTATAATTCTGTTAGTTTTAAAAAAAAAATCTTCCGTTTCAGAAAGGAGGGAAAAAAAAAGAAAAAAAAAAGAAAAAAAAAAAAAGAAAAAAAGAAAGAAGCGAATCACCACACAAAATAATTGCATGCATACGCCGTTAAACTAAATAATACAGCGCGAATATTTCCTTTATTTTAATTTTTCTTCTTTCTTATTAAAAGGCCGTTTTCTGCGGGCAATGCTTCACAACTTCTGTGTCTCTGAAAGATTATAAACAAGTGATTGATTGATATGATCCAACGTTTTCCCTTTTGATTTATGAGGCAGACCAATTCTTCATTTTCCTTTCTCTGTTTTTTATTGTGTACTTCAATCTTTTTAATGAGATCTCAATTCAATTCTTCTTTAGTCACAAGTTGAGGGATCACCCAATTGATGCATTTTTTATAGCTTGACAATTTATAGCATTTTTGTTGAAGGAATTTTGGAATTTGTAGAGGTAATTTTGAATTTTCAGCTTCTTTCTTCTGTTGTATTTATAGCCTTCTCTTGATCTTATCCTTCTTCTTCTGTTCGCATTCTGCTTTGACCTTCATATGTTGTTTTATCAATTTTGTCTATTTACCTCCTTTCTCTTTCTTGATGTGTTTTTCTGGGTAATTGCAATCTATATTGATATGGGTTTTTTAAAATTTTGTTAAAGATCCGATTTTTAGATGTTTCTTTTTCTGGGTTGTGTATGAATGGCTCATTATTTGGTTTTCATAAAGATTGGTATTGATGATTTTTCATTTTTCAAAGGGCACCGCAGCAAATCTACTTTTGTAACACACGCTCAATTTCAAAGTGTGTTGGGACGATAGATTCGTTGTGGTGGCTTTAACTAGGGTCTTTTTCAAAACCGTGACTTTGTTCTGAAGTTAATGAGATTTCAATGATTATCATGATTCATGAATATTTCTTGGTTGTTGCTAGTTCATGGATTAGTAGGGATAATCATTGATATGATTGCAAATTATCTGTAATTCCAAGGGAAGATTTCATCATTTGGTGTTTGCTAATTGTTATTTTAGAGTGTGAATGTGAAGTATACATACTGATGATTGCTTTTTTCTCAAATCATTGCTTTTTCCCCAATTTGCTTTTACAGACTTCTACATAGCTTTGATTCACTTTCTTTTTCTTTATTCTTTTGTTGATTTTTGAGGGCCCTCTAAGTTGTTTTGGGTAGGTAGCAGAACAGAATGACACAAAGTTATGCACATGGGACCAGATCACATGACAATTATAAATCCAGATTATTAAGAAACTTTAACAACTTGTCATTTGCTACCAGATCTTGTAAAAATATTCAGGTTTTTACTTGATGTTTTGCTTATAATGTTTTTTTTTTGGAGATCTTGATTGTACTGTATATGGTACTTGAGTCTTGTATCATATTAAGTCTGCACTTTTGAATCTCTTATAATGTGTTAAAAGAACCTTGTATGGATCCTCCGTTGTAAGCGAACCGGGCTACTCATGACTAGTGAGTAGCTTGAGATCAGTTCGAGCTAGAATTTGACTTGACTTGGCTTAAATCAGCTCGAATCGACTTGACTTGAATATATAACCTCAGTTTGATTCAAAATTCTGTTTATTTATGTGTTTTGCAGTTAGCTGAAACAATTTTTGTGAGAATGAAGCATAAGGACAAAGATGGAAAGCCTGTATACAATCCTGATAGAAGCCGGAAATTACGTTTGGGAATAACGTTTGTTGTGCTTTGCGGAATATCGTTCTACCTTGGTGGTCTTTTTTGTTCTAACAAGGAACAAATCAATGACAATGATACCCCTAAAGTTGTTGGTAAAACCATTCAAGGCCCTCTGCAGATCAAAGACATTTCATTTCCTGAGTGTAGCATTGATTACCAGGACTACACTCCGTGTACCGATCCAAGGGTATTTTAGTTGGTTTATTGATCATTTTGTGGTGTCGTTGATTTGTGTTTATGGGATCTTAGATTTAATGTGTTGAATTTACAGAGATGGAAGAAATATGGGCTGCATCGGCTTACGTTCATGGAAAGGCATTGCCCTCCGACGTTTGAACGTAAAGAGTGTTTAGTTCCACCACCTGATGGTTATAAGCTGCCTATCAGATGGCCTAAGAGCAAAGATGAATGTTGGTATAGGTAAGGCTACTTGATCCACACACACACACACACTCACACACACGAGCAGTTTTCGGCTCGTCAAATGCTCGTTCATATAGGAATTTATCGAATTCGAGCAGCATGTTAAGGAAAACGAGCCGGACTCAAGTATCCTAAAGCCTTGATTCGAAGGCTTATGAGCATTATCGAGTTTTTTATATTATACTGGATAAGAAATTTTCTTCTTGAATATTTGCTATTAAAAAGTAAAATAGGTGTAGAATATTTAATTTTCAAGAGCAGATTGAGTTGTTAATGCTCGAATTCGAGCTTGAAAGTGCTTGATTTATTTAGTCATATTTGAACCGATCTCGAGCATTGCTAAAACTAGGTTGATCCAAGAAGCTCTAGTAATTTGTTTTCTGCTCGAACGATCTCAAGACGAGTTTGAGCATGACAGTTTCAAGAATATGTTCGACTCGATAACTAAATGTTTGATCGACTCAGATCGTTTACACCTTTTCTTTCTTGGTTTCAGGAATGTTCCATATGATTGGATCAACAAACAGAAGTCAAATCAGCATTGGTTGAAGAAAGAAGGCGAAAAATTCCACTTTCCCGGAGGTGGAACCATGTTCCCTAATGGTGTAGGAGAGTATGTCGATTTCATGGAAGCTCTATTACCCGGAATGAAGGACGGGACGATACGTACCGCCATTGATACCGGTTGCGGAGTATGTTTCCTTTTACTGTCCCCCCAAAAAAACAACATAAGCTTTCAGAAGAGATAGTAATTCAGCACCGTTGTTTGGGAATCTTACGTTGTTTTCGTGATCTTTAGGTTGCTAGTTGGGGAGGAGATTTACTAGACCGCGGTGTATTGACGATATCTCTTGCTCCTAGAGATAATCATGAAGCTCAAGTGCAGTTTGCCCTAGAACGTGGCATTCCCGCGATTTTGGGGATCATTTCGACTCAGAGACTTCCTTTCCCTTCGAATTCGTTCGATATGGCACATTGCTCTCGATGCCTTATCCCGTGGACTGAATTCGGTATGACTGGTTACAAAATATAATGATTCTGGACGTGACAGCTGATGTGGCAGTGAAACCGCGGCTTATTATATGACAAGTCAGATTCTAATGAGGTCTGACTGCCACATCAGCTGCCACATCATGTTGTGATACTTGTAGTGTCAATCTCGTTATTGTAGTAGTGTTAAGTCTTTATTTGCACCACACCAAACTTGCCGGTGTACTACACTGAATCGACCTCTTGGCTTATGAATCGACTTTTTGAAGGTTGATATCCGACCTTCGGAAAGTCGATTCTTGAGCCAAAAGTCGACTTTTAAAAGGTCGATCCAGTGTGATGCATGGTTAAAAAAATGTCATCAAACATATGACATAGTGATTGTTTCATTGTGTTCATCTAGGTGGAATTTATCTACTAGAAATACAACGAATACTCCGTCCCGGAGGTTTCTGGATCCTCTCGGGTCCACCCGTAAACTACGAGAATCACTGGAAAGGATGGAATACAACTATCGAAGAGCAGAGATCGGATTACGAGAAGTTACAGGATTTGCTTACTTCAATATGCTTCAAATTCTACAAACAAAAAGACGACATCGCGATATGGCAAAAAACGACCGATAAAAGTTGCTATAAAAAACTCGATGTTCCGGACAGTTATCCAACAAAATGTGACGACGGGACAGAGCCGGATTCGGCATGGTACGTGCCCCTTAGACCGTGTGTGGTCGTTCCTGACCCGAAAATCAAGAAGTTAGGGCTCGGTTCGATCCCAAAATGGCCCGAAAGGCTTCACGTCCCACCCGAACGCGTTTCAGATGTTCGTGGTGGAAGTGATGGTGCGTTTAAACACGACGATAGTAAATGGAAGACGAGAATCAAGCATTACAAGAAGTTGGTACCGGCTCTCGGGACTGATAAGATACGAAACGTGATGGATATGAACACAGTTTATGGTGGTTTCGCTGCTTCGTTGATGAAGGATCCGGTTTGGGTCATGAACGTTGTTTCCTCGTACGCTGCTAATACGCTTCCTGTAGTTTTCGACAGGGGACTCATTGGAACCTACCATGACTGGTACTTTTCTTGACTAACAAGTTACTTCTGTCTTCTCGAGGTAATAATTTCATGGTTTTTAAAGATATTTATCCAATCCATAAAATTTGCAGGTGCGAGGCATTCTCGACGTATCCTCGTACATACGATTTACTTCATTTAGATGGCCTTTTCACTACCGAAAGTCACAGGTATAGACTTTTAGCACCATACTGAAAGAAAACCGACTTTCAAAAAGTCGAGTATTCGTATCTTGACTTTGTATGTATTTTTTTGCAGATGTGACATGAAATACGTGTTACTCGAGATGGATAGGATATTAAGGCCGAATGGATACGCAATTATACGCGAATCGATCTATTACATCGATGCTGTAGCAACTATAGCTAAAGGGATGAAATGGGGTTGTCGGATTGAAGAAACCGAGTACACTGTCGAAAAAGAGAAAATATTGGTTTGTCAGAAAAAGCTCTGGTACGCGTCGAAGGCGAGTCTATAATCGAGGACGAAAAAGTTCATAGATATTTGGACTGAGAGTCTCGATTGCACCGTATCTGATGGTACGGTGCAACAGACTTTTCGTACAAGAATTCTGACAGAGAGCTTCATGAGAACACGAGTTATACGAATTACACGATCCGGGAGAGAGAGAAAAACACCATACAAATTTACAGAGTATAATTTATATGATTATGCCTAAAGATGTGTCTGAATCATTCAAGAACTAAGTTCTTGCTTTATCATAGGAGGGGGGGTTTTATTTTTATTTTTATTTTTTTTCTGGTGTTATTTTGTTCTTGTGTTTTACCCCTCATATTTAATTATTTATAGGTTTTAGTATATTTTATTTTTATTTTTTCAGTGTATTAAAATGGCTGTGAAATCTGTACTACACACTTGAAATTATAGCTTATCGTTTTATGTGTACCTGTTCAATATTTTCCTTGTTCACACTTGAAATTATAGCTTATTGTTTCGATTTTCAAAATGTCGATCTCGACTCAAATTTACACGGAATCGGTTTTCAAAATGTCGAATTTTACTTCAATTTCTGAAGGTCGATCATGCTGATCGACCTTTTGAAAGTCGATTGTGTATGATGTTATATAGCACCATACCGAATCTACTCTAAAAAGTCTAATCGAACGTAAGCTTAACATTTGACTTTTTCGACCTCCGTAAAGTCGAATCTAGTTCGAAATGTGGTGTCATAGATTCGCTGTGTTGTCAATAATAACGTCCATTTAGATAATAAGGATCAATAAAAGAAGGGGAAAAAACAACCATTTCAATAATGAAATGGATGATTACATTTTATTTTTTTTGGTCGAAACCGGATATTTTATTAGATAAAATTGTACAAAGTGTACACCCTCGTAGTACATTTGAAAATTTCATGTCAAGAGCGGGAAAAAATTTACATCCAAGCTACTCTAATTTCGCGGGCTTTACGGATTGCCTGAGAAATGAAAATCGTCTTCAGGGGCCGTTGGGTGTTGGTCTCATGCACTACTTGATTCCTCCAATACCATATACTTTGAATGAGTTCATGAAATAGGAACCTCCAGAATTCAATGTTGTTGTGTTTATACATGTTCACGCTTAAGCATCTCGTGAGCCATAAAGAGGTGTCCGAGGCCGAGGTAAAGTGAGGCCAATGATGTTGGTGAACCACGGTTTCCCACATTGATTTGATCCAGTTGCAATCTCGAAATGTGTGTAAAGAAGTTTCCATAAACATACCGCATAAAGAGCAGGTATCATCCTCAATGATGTGTCTTGAGTGAAAAAGAGATACCGCCGTTGGAAGGGCATTTTGAAAAATCTGCCAAATGAGGAGGTTACCCCGAAGTGGCCCTTTGATAGACCACAATTGCTTCCAAGATTTTGAAGAATTTTGTAGAAGGGGTGGGAGCTCTTGGAGAGCAAAGTAGGCCGACTTCACTGTGAATTTGCCGGTTGAAGTCGGAAGCCAAATAACATTGCCTTGGTCGTCAAAGCCAATCGCGTTGTGAAGAGAGTTTGCGGTTTTACATATGTGCCGCCATATAAAAGAACTCGTAGATTTTGGTACATTAAATGGGGAACCGTACTTTTGCCTAGAAATCTGCACCCACAGTTTGCCTTGGTCGGTTAAGAGTTGTCACACAAGTTTGGCTAGTAGAGCATCATTCAATCCTTGAGGTGTCCGGATGCCTAATCCTCCATGTAATTTGGGTCGACAAACATCTCTCCAGGAAACAAGGTGTAGGCCCTTTTTGTCTTCGTCATGCCCAAAAAAAAAATCGAGCCGATCTATCAAGTTCATTCGTTCACGGAGACCGGTGAGCGGACGGATCGCATATAATAGTATGGTGTCGTGGTGAGCACCATTTGAGTTAAGAGAGCTCGGCTTTGCTGGATAGTGTGGCGCCTTTCCAAGGTTGAAGCTTCGAGCGTACCTTGTCGATGACTCCTGAAAATCTTCTTTTGACTCGCCATGATGCATGGGGACCCCAAGGTATTTCTACAGATGGGTAGTGTGGGTCATGCCAAGTTCCATTGCGATGCAGCTGATAGTTTGCGGATCGATGATTGGGTGACGTGGTAAATTTCGATTTCGCCACACTAATTTTTCCGCCCGAAATACCACAAAAAACAGATAAAAAACGATCAATCTCCCGAGCTTGAGCAATAGTAGCCTCCGCAAATAGAAGCAGGTCATCTGCAAAAAAGAGGTGCGAGATTTTCGGGCCCCACGGGAGAGAGCAAAAGGCTTCAGCGTCGCCCAAAGACCGATCGATTGATTAATAAGGCAACTCAAAATCAGTGATAACAAGAACAAAAGATCACGGCGCAAGAGGGTCTCCTGCTTTAAACCACGTTGGGGTCGGAAGCTTGGTTGTGGTATGCCCGCTCCAAAGGATTTCCAATGAGGTGCTAGCGAGTACATGATGAGCTTAATTAGTGCGTCGTCAAAACCTATGCTGATAAGAATATGTCGGAGGAAAGACCAGTTAACTCTATCGTAGGCCTTTTCTAAATCAAGCTTTATAATACCTTTGTGTCCCGTTTTCCTCCTCAAAGTATGCAGAACCTCTTGCGTAACAATGATGTTGTCCGTAGTTTGTCTACCAGGCATAAAAGCATTTTGACTATTGTCAATGATCTTATCGATAATCAAGCGTAAGCGGTTGGCAATGATCTTTGTAATGGTTTTGACAGTGACGTTGGCAAGAGCAATGGGGCGCAGTTGACAGACGGATTCTGGTGGATTTACCTTTGGAATTAGAGCAATAAAAGTCTGGTTCATGTCCGCGGGAAAGCATTTATCTCGGAAAGCCTTAATAATCCAATCCGAGAAGGAAGGTCCAATCACTTCCCACTCGGTGATAAAATATCGGCGAATCCATCTGGACCGGGAGATTTATAGGCCCCCATTTGGAAGACAGCTGCTCGGATTTCCCCTACACTAACCGGTCGATTCAGAAGCCTTTTGTCTGCATGTGTTATGACAGGAGGAAAAATGCCAACCGGAATGGGGAGCACAGGCTCGCCGGAATAGAGGGTAATATAGAAAAGACGAACCATAGTATGTAAGGCATCTCGATCAGTAATCCACGTACCAGAGTCATCTTTTAGGCAATGAATAGTGTTTTTACCCCTCCTCCGTTTGGTTGACATATGAAAGTATCGAGTATTACGATCACCATCCTTAATCCAATCCAGACGCGATTTACGGTACCAAAAATCTCTTCTTGGGCCAAGATATCATTGTATTCTGCGCATAAGCTCTGAATTTAGTTTCACAAAAAATTGGAAGGTGAATTTGAGAGTGAGAGTTGGATGCCCGCTTTCCTTTTTAAGCATTTCCTTTTCCGAAAGAAAATATTCCCGAACACCTGTTTATTCCAATCGTTCAAGTTTAAAGCCAAAGAGTTCATAGCACCTTGTAAGTCATTACCATTAACAAACCAATTTTCTAGAAGAAAGTCGTGAAAAGCCGAGTGTTTCATCCAACAAGCCTGAAAGCGAAATGGTTTTTCAGTTGTGTTATTGTTGTTGCGCGGGGGGCTCAAGATCAAGGAGAATCTGATTGTGGTCGGAGTGCACACGAGGAAGATGGTAAATATTAGAATCTGGGAAGTGATGCCACCATTTATCGTTACATAAGGCCTGATCTAAGCGTTGTTCAATCTCGTGAGAACTGTGAATCGAGCCAGACCAGGTGTAGTGAGGTCCATGAGGAGGCCTTGATTGACACGAACGTAGGTTCTGGTGGGCACATAGACATCTCACTCCGTGCCATGAATAGCGTTTAGAGTCTATTCTGTAATAGGAAAAGTGAAGACCGCTACTGCTTTACGCCTTACTAACAGCTATACCACACTAACTCCGTCTATTCCAATAGGCCCGCATGCTCAATAAGTTCCCGGAGTACATTAACAGCCGTTCCCATAACCGGTCTCCCACCTCTTTTGTCAATTGGATGGATTACTTGATTAAGATCACCAATAATGCACATGGGGATATCAATAAAATCCGATACATAGTCAATAAGTTCCCAAAGCTCTTCACGGACAACAAGGGTGGGAGAGGCATATGTAAAAATAATAATAAAGTCCGCAACATTACCTCTAACAGCTGCCATGATGATGCATTGATTTGTCGCAAACAGGAATCGCAGTCGATAGAAGAAATATCCCGTAAGACCCGAGGGCCTTCACTAAAACCACGAGCTTCCACCGCAGTTAAATGAGTGAAATTAAAACGCCGTAAAATACGATCCGCTTTTGTACTGGAGTTCTTGTTTCCATGAGAAAGAGAATATTAGGTCGCACTTCGCTATCGAGACTTTAAATGCGAAAAAAGTCTGAGGAGCTTGCTCTCTACAATTCCATGATAGTGCTTCATTGGGTAGTATCTCAGTAAGAGAATGTGCGGCTTGCCCAGGGGCAATTCGATTTTGTGAATTTACAATTTGCATTGGTCTATGTTCGGCACTTGGTATTGTTGTGTCCGGAGGGTTTGCTTTCACATACAATTGGTCCATTTTTTGTGCATTTTCTTCTGCAATTTGTGTGTCAATGGCCATGGATTCTTTAATTGTTTCAAGGACACTGCCACCTAAAACTCCTGAACCACCTCGAACATTTGTGATGTCTGTGAGGGGCATAGGACTTATAGGAGGAAAATGTACATTGCTCGAGAGAGAGTAGCTTGTATTAAATGTGGTAGGCTGTTTTTCACGGGTTTGGGGAGGCTGAGTATTTATTCGGTGAGCTTACGCGGGATAGCCGGCCCTACCTCTTCCACGAGAGTTTGTGGAACGATCTCCTCTAGACGCTTGTCTGGCTGTTGGTCTGCTGGTAAATCGAGGGATGTCATGGAAACGCTGCTGCAAATTATTTAATGAGACATCATCATTTACCTTCTTTGTCTCGGCTGTTAGAATGGAAAAGAGAGAACCGTTTGTGGCTGCAGTAGTATTGTTTAGGGCATTTGGCCGAATCTGGGGGGTCTCGGCAATGTTGTCTCCATGTCTACTTGGACCATTTGAAGGATCTTGGCCCTGTTGGCTCGGTTTTTGGGCAGGTTGCCTCCTCTTACGAGTGGAAGCTAGCATCCAAGGCCCGAAAGGGGTAGTATCCGTGGGAGAATTTACTGGTTTCGGAGGTCTAGTGGTGGAGGTGTCCATCTCCGGCACTTTTTGAGGGCAATCCTCCGTTTTGTGGCCATAGATGCCGCAACCAAAGCAGACCATATGGAGGCCTTCATATTCTATTTTGTAAAGCTCATCATTAAATATCAACATGGTGGGTAGGGGTTTGTTCAACTCAATCTCAATGCAAACTCCAAAGATACTTACCTCTCTGATTGCATAATGAAGTGAGGTCCACCTTTGAGCAAACCTCAATGCAATTGCCGACATGTAGCAGGGTTTCTTCCTCAAAGTACTCAATTGGCACACGGGGTATTCTAACCCGGATCATGGTGGATTGTATGAGCTCATTCAAGGGGTGAAAGGAGGGTTTCCACTTTGAGATCGTGATGTAATGGTTCGATCGGATCGGGACCATTCTCAAGCACGTAGTCGTAATCCTCTTTAGCCACAAACGGACAATGTAGAAACCGTCCTCTAAGTCGGTGATTTCAATGTGCTTCCCCTTCGCCCACATATCGGT
This sequence comes from Gentiana macrophylla, assembly GCA_026214975.1. Lineage (NCBI taxonomy): Eukaryota > Viridiplantae > Streptophyta > Magnoliopsida > Gentianales > Gentianaceae > Gentiana > Gentiana macrophylla. Next base: position 4,705,033 of record CM047809.1, on the reverse strand, counting down.
TAATCGGGCTTGGAGGACCCGGAACCGACATTTCGACCAAGCACCTTAATGATTAACGACGCCTCTCAAGGCAGCCACAGCTTCTTGAGAGTTTCTAGTGGGATGTCGACCTTTCTTACTCCGGCCATGGCAGGAGGAGTTCTTCCGGCTAATTGTTGCTGATAATACCGGACGAATTCAAGTATATCTTCCTCGGTTTCATCTTCGCCGGTATACAGTTCGGGCACAACGTCTGAATCTCGGAGGAGGTCAGCCCCTCCTCGTTGAGTCCAAACCGATTCAGCATCAGATGGTGGGAGCGGTTCTTCCATGGCTCTGCGCTTGAGCCTGCTGTTGCTTCGAAGAAGGAGATCGCCTTCTTCACTTGAATCTGGTGGCTGCATTTTTGGATATGTCAGGATAGAAAAGAGGATGCCGGAGCAGCACCGGCTAGGGTTTGTGACGCCGGGAGTTTTTTCAGTACTTTTTCACGATACACACTGAATTTTACCTGTGGCGTTTTTCCTGTTACTATTTGAGTACTATTGTTTCCATTAAAAAAATCCATTTTATTTTAAATGGATGATTACATTTGAAAAGGCCCAAAAAGAAAGCTTTTCCTCTAGTAATTACATGTACAAAAAATAATGTCAGAAAGACAATTGAAACTCTGATACTACTGCCCATGGTGTTTATTACTCATTAGAACCTGCAACCAAAAAAAAGCCATATTGTTTCAGAATCGTATCGCAAGATTAATAACGAAATGTCGGTCTGAAACCTGCAAAAATGATACACGCATAACTCCAGAAACACGCGCGTTTACACAACCATCATTTATAGCCGTTGATGAATGGAACCCGAATAACTAATCAACGGGTCTAGATGATAGTCATATAAAAAAGTCGAGTTTCCGTTCATCATTTCCAGAAGGCATGTTCTTTTCTGATAAAGATTACATGCTTAGCTGAACTTGAAAAGCCAAAATCAAGGAGTGGAAAACTAAGTAACCCGTAATTCAATCCGGCAAAAACCGGCACTAAAGGAAAACCAAAACACACAAACTTACTGAGAATCCACTTTCAAAAAGTCTTCGTATGCACACACGACTTCATAAAAGTCGAAATATGTACTATATAATCGCCTTCTGAAAAGTTTACCATTATACCCCAACTTTTTGAAAGTACGTATTCAGTGTGGGATAGGTGCGATGCCATGGTAAACCCCAACTTTTTGAAAGTACGTATTCAGTGTGGGATAGGTGCGGTGCCATGGTAAGTGTCATGACCCGAGTTTTCTGTAATTGAGAGATGACCGTAAACCTCCACCTGTGTTTAGACTTCTATGTCACGACCTGGGATTCCCATAGCTGTTAGGCTAAGTTAGTTAGCGGATGTGACGACGTCACCTGTTAGTTGGTGACGTCGTCATCGTTTCCTCGAGCTGACCTCAATTAGCCGAGCTGGCAGTCTCTCCGAGCTCAATTAGATGAGCTGGCAGTGTAATATCAGAGATTCTGCTATAGAATACTATAAATACCCGAATCGAATCATAAAATGTAATAGGTGTCAATTGAGTTGCTAATAAAATTTCTCCTCTTTCTTCTCCTAAATTCTCCCTCTGTTCTTCCCTCCTTTCTGTATCTTGTTCCGAATATGCTGGACAATAAACAAATCGAACGTTGAAAAGGAAAAATCTACATACCTTTGTGTGAACGAATAAAAAGATTCTTGATTCTTTCCAACTGATTCACGAGAGGTTTGACACCGGAAAAACCCTTTTCAAAAGGATTGTTAATACTGATTCTGGGAAATGGATTTGGATGTAACCCAGAAATTTGCAGTTTGAAATCATCCCAACCGTCCCAGGCCGCGATTCTTGGGCCGGTGGATTGAGCAATGTCTATCACGCCATTTTTAGTAGTCATAATAGCTACAGAAGAAAAAACAAGAAAAATTTGTAATCAAACAATGCATCATGTCAACAAGGATAATTCTAGTGTTCTACAATTGGAAAAAATACCAAGATAAAAGGTTTTAGTAACTTGGTTAACTGTTTTAAGTCAGACGAGGACGATTAGCCTATAGGATTCATTGTGAGTCAAGTAGCGGTGCTAAAGAGAAATTTTGTGGCGTTACAACTTACAGATGGTATCAGATGCGACTACCAGACGAAACTAAGTGGTGTTTTAAGTCAGACGAGGACAATTTGCCTATAGGATTCATTATGAGGTGCTAAACCGAAATTCTGTGGTGTTACAAGTGGTATCAGAAACGTTACTAGAAGAAACTAAGCAGTATGTTGTGGGAGACCGTGAGGGCTATACCTCTAAAATCCTCCGGTAGGATTCTAACGAGGACGTAGATTCTCCACAATGGGAGAATGTAGCTTAACTGAACAATTTTAGTCCAAGCGAAGAAGATGAGACTAAATAGTAACTCAAATAGCGCCCGCTAGACCCAAATTCTTGGACATTAAAACAATGGTAAACAACATCACATGAGAATCAACATCAAATCTATCACATATGGATGATTTCATTAGGTGAGTATTCTACAAGAATCAATAAGAGAGAGCGCATAAAGATTCAAGGAAATGCAAAGTATAATGAAACAAAGAATCATGAAACGCATTTGTTATTGGCACCAGCCGCACCACGACAAATCTACTCTCGGGAAACCACACCACGCCCACATTCAACCTTTGTAAAGTCGAATGTAAGCTCCAACATTCGACTTTCCAAAGGTCGAATGTCCATTTTCAACCTCTGTAAAATCGAACCTAACTCAAAGTGTGGTGCCACGGTAGATTCTATGTGGTACCAATAACAGTGTCCAACATAAAAATGGGCAGTTGTTATTGACACCGCAGCGAATCTACTCACGGGACACCACACTACACCGACATTCGACCTCTGGAAAGTCAAATGTAAGCTCTCAAATTCGACTTTACAAAGGTCGAATGTCCATTTCCGACCTCTGTAAAATCAACTCTAGCCCAAAGTGTAGTACCACGGTAGATTCACTGTAGTGCTAATAACAACGCCCATCATAAAAATGGGCAGGTGTAATTGGCACCACAACGAATCTACTCTCAGTACACCACACTACAGAGACATTCAACCTATGGAAAGGCAAATATAAGCTCAACATTTGACTCTGCAGAGGTCGGATGTCCATTTTCGACCTTTGTAAAGTCGAACCTAGTCCTGGTAGATTCACTGTGATGCCAATTACAACGCCCGTTGTAAAGAAACGACTTACCATTATAAGGAAATGCATAGACATAATTAGCAGGAAGTCCAATCCCTAAACCAGCAAAAGTAATACCAACACTAAATCCAGCACCACAGCCAGCACCAACATAACCAACAACTTCTGGGCCAAATCCAGGTCCCCATCCAACACCACAACCAATGCCTATTCCCATTCCCCAAAATGCCCCTGACGTCGGGTGCACCGGGTTCCATCTCTCATATCTCCTGAACAATCCCTTGATGATCATTTTTACCTATAATTACCAACTCTTTTTTCATCAATTTCCATGATTTCTTGCTAGCTCCAAACAAATATAAGAACACAATTAACTACAACATAAGCAGAAAGAAAAATGGACCCAAATGGACACAAATTATGAACTCCTACCAGAAGGAAAATCGGGAAAATTACACAATCGGCCCAAAAAAAAATCAGGATGAAATTGTAATTACAGGAAGACGATAATGCTGAGCTTCAAAATTAATTTAAAAAAATCTTCAGCTATTCTTTACTCATCTCATTCCTTACCTCCAATATGTGGAGCTGAACTTCATCTGGTATGAATTTAAGAAGTATAATTGTATGGAAAATATGAAAGAAAAGAAGGAAAATTATTGATATAAAACGAACGGTTAAACAAAAATTGGAACTTTACTTACATTACCATCAAGTAGGCAGAGGAGTTTGAAAGAAGCTGGCAAAATAAGGATTTGGATATTTTGGAAGATATGCTTTTGAAAAAGAATCAAAGTTATATGCTCTGATAACGGGTTGGATCCGGGTTTCACCAATACCCGACTCAACGTTTTATTGTCACCACATTTTTACTTGGAATTATTATTTAAACTACAGCTGATCCTCCACCTATCAGTGTGTTACACCATCTTCACGTAATTGATCCCATGAAAGTCGAACTTATAGCCAACATGCGACTTCCCGCACTTTCACAGGATCGTATTCACTGTAATGCACAGATAGTATGGTATACCGGTAGAGTCGTTATGGTGTAAATAAATGTTTCATTTTACTACATATTACATATTCTTCTGTGATTGTTTTGGCATCATATGTAAAAATGTTAGTTTCATTGACGTTTTTACCAACATCAGTGACGGGGCGGATCTATAGCATGAGGAGGGTGGACATGTGCCTAGTTGAGATCTGGTGTTTTTATTCCTTTTGTATTGAAACAATATATATAGTTTTATAGTTAAAAAAAATGAAAATACCACCGATGCCCTTGAGAGATCATTGGTTTGCTCCGGTATCCCAACCGAGACAAGTTCCTGGATTCATCACTGCTCACCGACACTAACATTTGTTATGATTAGTACAAGAAACACGTCATCCATGATTGTTTCTTGTGAGTGATGTTTTTATAAGGGTAGGAATGTCAATATCAATGACGTTCTTTTTCGTAAAAAAATAAGTATGATGCCTGAAGCAAAATGAATGTCCATAGAACCCGTTACAGTTTCGAGGATCATCCACTCTTCAAGCGAAAAAAAATAAAGAACGCATGGAGCGTCAGCTTGGGGTTGGGGTCGTCTGTTGTGAAAGGAGCACATCACGGTTTGCTGTGACGCAAAACGGCATCGTTTTGCGTACAAACGACGCAGTTTGGTTCCGATCTGGGAAAAAAATATAAAAAAAAAAAAAAAAAAAACATCAACTCGGCGTCGTTTTTGCCCGAAACGATGCCGTTTCAGGCTCACAGCAAGGCCACAGCAGAGGCGGCCACAGCAGAGGATCCCAATCCGTCAGCTTGTATCATACCAAAAATTTATCGCGGTAAAAATAACAATCAATTGACATTCTAACCATCGACCAAGTGAAAGTCGATTATATGTTTTTACGGAAGATCGAAAGAAATAAAAGGTCACACAAAAGCTACTAACATTAATTCTGAAACATTTGAAACTGTTTTTGCAAGCAAAGCATTTTGATTTACAACATTTGGCAATTAGATTTCTCAAGATCATAGAAAATGAATCTAATTCCAAGAAGAATGGACATATAAAACTCGAGTTACAGCGTCACGAAAAGTGTAATTAATACTTTAACAGAGGAAGCGTTTTTCTTTTTGTCTCAAAAGTACAACAAAAATCCGACAATTCGATTGTAAAATTCGTTGATGAAAACGTTAATAATCCGCTACATCTATCGCCCTCAAACATCTGCAAAGAAAGAACGAAAAAAAACAATTATTTAACAAAATCTGGAACAACAAAAATCCTACGGACACGTCAAAGGTTGGCATATGTGTGTGTCTGAGGTTTGGCCGATATAGACATGTCTCACCTCTGCCATCCACACTTCAGACACACGTGTCCACTATTGTCAACGACCCATTAATTGCTCATATGACGGGTGTGTCTGAGGTTTGGCCTATATATATATAAGTGTCTCGGTCATCCACACCACTATCAGCAAGACCTATTAACGGCTCCTATAACTGGTGCGTCTAAGGTATGGCCCGGTGTGGGCAAGGGTAAGAGAGGTAAGGCAGAGACACCCCTATGCTGGCCAAACCTCAGACACACCCGTCATATGAGCCATTAAAGAGTTGTTGACAATAGTGGGACAGGGTGACAATTGGCGTATGCCCTAGCTTAGGCATACGCTTTTGATATACTATAAAACTTTGGGACAAAAACACATACCGATGTTTATCGTAACAAAAACAATACATATAGATGTTTATCGTAACAATAAAACATAAGAGTGTTTATCGTAACAAAAACAAATACACAGGGGTGTTTATCGTAACAATGAAAAACAGAGGCTAGTTTCGAGAAAATAAAGAAACATGAGGGACTAAAAATGTAATTATCCCTTGTCAGACTCACCGTTAGGGGAATGGGCATTACTCGCAGAGAATTCGGAATAATCCATCATCGGTGTAGTAGACATTGACAACATAGTTTTCGAATGCGTCGTGTTGTTCTTCCACGCGCCATTTTCACCAAGATCGTTAGACCATGATTCTTTCGTTGTGGGCCACTCATCGAAAAACGGTTGCATCGAATGATGTTCGTGTTTCACAGGCTCGATTTCACCATAGAAATTCTGCTGCTTGAGTTTCGACATCGTACTTTCCTCCATGTGATCATATGCATTAACCATTTGATGAAATTCTGAGGATTGCCCTGCTGCTGCTGCATTACTACATCCCATTACGTGGTTTCCGATGCTTCCAGAAGCTTCTAGAGAAAGATCTCCCGGATCACGAACTCCATTGACATACCTGTAAACAACATTAGTTCTGATGAAGTTTCAAGAAGAAAAAAGAAATTCTAACCGAGGCTGCGTTTTGTGAAAAATACTATTGACACCGACACCCCTGGTGAATCATCATTTTTACTCTGGTGCCCCAACTGAGAAATATATTCGGGATGCACCACTAAATCCGAATGATTTGGATATCTATCTAACAGTTTACATTGTTTTATAGTATCTTCAACACGTGCTAATAGAAAGCTAAAAACAAAAGATAAAGAGGCATAGAGAAATTTACCTGTATCCACTGCTATCATTTTTAGATGAACCGTAATCGATCCGGAACTTTGCCACATTCTTTCCGGAATAAACATCATCCGAGCTACCAATCGAAAAGAAAGGAATATTCTGATAGACTCCATTAATCCCACTACTACTCTGAAAGATCCCATTCCTGCTGCTACTGCTGTAACCAGCAGCACTAGCAACAGTGTTTTGCGTCGCACCAGCAGCAGCAGCAGACGATAAGGACGTCGTCTTCTGATGCTGCTGATGCGACGCAGAATAAGATGACGATGATTCCACAGGCTTTCTTGAACGGTTGTTACTACGGCCTTTGCCTCGATGCATGTGCCGCTCGCAATACTTGGAGTCGGGATGAGCATCTTTCGCACATCTCCATTTCTTACCATCTGTCCTCTTGCACCTACCTGGCTCTGGATCAAACTTCTTCCCATAGTATGATGAACAATAGCTCACTGCATTTATACCACAAATCAATCTTGAATCACTGCAGATACGATTTGAACATTGTGGATTTGAACATTTTGAATCACTGCAGATACGAATCAAACGATTTTCTACATTGTTTTTACGGTATCTAATGCCCTTTGTCCAGAAAAGAAGAAGCAATGTTCCTCTATGTAAAACATGAACATTAACTAAGTTGATTCAAATATAAACAAATGATTTGCAGCAAACAGATGGAGATCAAAACATTCTTGTTCATACAAAGATCTAAGCTTTAATCTTTAGATGCAAAACCCATTTGCAAAATTAAAGGCCACAAATAAAGAAAATGAAATTATGGATTGAAGAAGAAAAGTGAGCTAGCTTACATGAAGAATCAAAGAAACGAGATGAAATGGCATCAAAGCTACGTCGTACAGCAACAATAAGCTCAGAAGGTATTGGAATGCCAGCCATTAAGTACTTGTATATCATAGCTTGTAGTTCCAGCTCCTGCCATTGCGCCGCCGTGAACGGTGGTGGTCTGTAATAATACCCGCCACCTCCACCGCCTGCGTCCGCCATTGTCACCACCGACGTAGGTGACGTCCCACTCATCTTAAAACCACCACCACCTTCTTCTTAATTCCAATGGTGACCCTTTTGGCTTAAAAAGCTCTTCTTTATTCTTCAGCTTTATCCTTTAGTTCACTTACCAAGAAAATTAAAACCCCATAAATATATCAGCTCAGTTACCAAGAAAAACAAAAACCAACCAACAAAAAAAAGGACCAGCTATAATAACATAGCACACAGAGAAAATAAATCAGCTTAAGTATACATTTCTATGTATATGTATATATATACAGAGAGAGAAAGAAGAGAGATTTCGTTTTGTGGATGGGTAGTTGGGGTTACCTAGAAGGGGGACAGATCTAGGGTTTGAGATAATGTTGTAGGGGTTAGGTTAGTTATGGGTGAGGAGAGAGGTGGATGAGGTGGAAGATTTTCCAAGCCAAGAATGTATAAGAAATGAGACAAGATAGAATGCCGCACGGGTATAGTTCAGTGGTAAAAGAACATGATATTATAGTGGGAGCACCGTTTTTGAATTGAGGTGTGAGAGTTCCTCGATTGAAAAAGAGGTTGCCGTCTTTGCAAATTGAACAATGGGGCATTTTGGGTTGGGATGGGATATGAGAGTTTGATATTATGTATCAATTACTCTCATTGGACTATTGATATATAACCATTGATTTACATTCTCTCATCCATGAAGCTCGGGGGTTGGGGGTATGGAAGTTTGATATTCTGTATTGATTTCCCTCATAGGTAAAAGATGATATCATAGTGATAACATTGCTTTTGAATTGAGGTGTGAGAATTCGTGTTAAAGATAAGGAAATAAAGTAGCACATTTACCATGTCAAGATCAAACGGTTACCATTCTACTAAAACCAACTGGTTGTAATAAAATGGTAAGCACTTGATCCTGAAATGCTATCAAAAGCAGAGGTCATGAGATCGAACCCTGGTGTGAACAATATTGTCAAGTGTTGGGCTGGCCTAGTTGGTCTTTGTGAGCCTAGCTGGCTCAGGTTTATTGTGTACCTAGTTGACATAGCTTTTATATGAGCCACACTTGAGTGAGCGATAAGGAAATAAAGTAGCACATTTACTTCCACCAATTGGTTTTAGTAGAACGGTAAACGCTTGATCTTAACAGTTCAATATATTAATCTCGGTAAAAGAAGGTGTAAATGTCGTCTTTGTAAGCTGGATTATTGAGACCAACAAGGTATTGGCCTAGTGGTTAACACTAGGTCATAACCTGACAGTGACCAGGGTTCGAGTCCTGCTTGAGGCAAAAAATGGTGTGTGTGTGTGTGTGTGTGTGTGTGTATCTTTCGTTTTCGTAAAAAAAGATTACTGAGACATAAATCCTGATTTACATTATTTCTTCATTAAGCTCTAAGTGTGGAGCAGTGAAGGCCCTTTGGGTTGGGGCTGAGGGTATTGGAGTTTGATATTTTGTATCGATTTATCTCATTGCTGACCTTGAGGGTACGTGAGTCTGATACTTTGTAGCTTTTGCAAACTGGACTCTTGACACATAACACTCCATTTACGTTCTTTCCTCCATGAAGCTCTAAGAGTGAAGCCGTGAACATAACAAAATAACATGATACTATTTGCTTTTAAGATGTTTTGGTGTGATGTTCTCGCATTTAATTATGACAAAAAATAAATAAAAGTTCTATCTTGTCTTCTTAAAAGTTAAGCCTCAATCCAAATGACGTTCGGGCTGTTTGTCATGATTTTCTTTTTTGTTTTAGTGTCAATACCCCTATGATATACTACTACGCTTTGTTATGACACTTGTTGAGGCAATAAAGTCATAACTGTTTGAGATTCTTTTCGATACAATAAATCAGTCTGATATGGAGGCGACAACCAATCACTGCTCGACCAAAACATGATTATAGAGCAACAACACTACAAATTGATGCTCGTGTTAAAGCTATCGAGCAAGGAAAGTGCTACGTTCACCGAAGATGGATTCCCGAAACACTACCAACAAGAGATCATCACCATTCAATTTTTTTTTTTTTTTTTTTTTTTTTGTTCTGTCAGTCAACCAATCAATGGCTTAGATTAGTTTTCTGTAGACTTTTTGTGAAATTTTTCGGTAGATGTAGCATTTCCAATCGAGCAATTGTTGAGCCATAAATCAACATGTTTTCGAGGCCAAGATGGCCGGGGTTAAAGGCAACATAAACCATGAGCCGTTTGAGTCATAATCAACATGTTTTCTAGGCCAAGGTGACTAGGGTTAGAAGAAAATGTCTCGAGCTATGAGAAGAAGCTCATCATAAATTACATCATCAGTTATAGGAAAGAAGAAGAAAAAACACACACTACGGATGAATCCGTAATGTTTAAAAGTTGGATACATGATTCGTATATGTATATTTACGACCCCGATATGTGTAATAAAGAACCAAGTTGAAAATAGAGTAAATACTGTTTAGGAAATAAATGAAAATTTATCCCAAATGATGAAACACTACCCAAAAAAAAAAAAAAAAAAAAAAAAAAAAAAAAAAAAAAACTGTTTCTTATATTTGTGATATTTACACAAATATCCAAAAACGAAGGAAAACTGATTCATATATTTGTAATATTTACATAAATATCCCCGTACATGTATCTTTTTTTTTTCCCCACAAAATCTCAGACCCTCGTATCCCGTATTGGCGTATATGTACTCGCGTATCCATACAATTTAGAGATATAGAATCCAAACCATTCACATGAATCAAAACTCCTTTTTCCCCCACAAAATCTCACATCCTCGTATCCCGTATCCACGTATGCGTACTCACGTAAACATACAATTTAGAGATATAGAATCCAAACCATTCACATGAATCAAAACTCCTTTTTTCCCCACAAATCTCACATAACTCGTATCCCGTATCCGCGTATACGTACTCACACGGATACATACAATTTAGAGATATAGAATCCAAACCATTCACATGAATCAAAACTCATTTTCAGCAGAATCCCTACTTATATCTCTCTACCTGTAGAATAAAGCAAAACAACTTCTTTAAAAGAAGTTTAATGAAACAAAAGGGCCACTACTTTCTAAAATTCACAGATAATTTTTTAGCAGAAAATAACTCTATAAATCCAAAGACCGTTACAAAAACATAAAACGAGAATCATAGTAATTTTTCGTAAGATCGTAATCGTCTATCAATCTCAATCTCAGCCGTTAATCATCGTCAACGTGTGCATTAACGTCGTTAAAATAAGATAAATCTGTAAAAAATAAATAGATATTCAAATCGTTCAGCTATGCATATTTTGTTCTATTCTCTCTCCATTGAGCGTTTTTTCACCTTCTACGCCAGAGCACAATGCCGAGTGCAACAACAGCTACACCGACAACCGTGGCTGAAACGGCCCACAAACCGAGCTCAGGACTTTGTTTCGAGAAAATCTTTAGCTCGGAGATGCCGCCAGCAGGGGAAGACGGTTCATCGAGCTCACCTATACAGAACTGTTCCAAGAGTTCCCTAGCACTTTTGCTATGGCCCGCGTCTTCAAAATCTTCGGTTGCATCTTTCCCGGTTGCAGCGAGTAGAACATCATCTCCCCCAGGGTGTTCGTCTAAATACGCTGTCACGTCATAGACCTTCCCGTCGATGATAACCCAGCACTCGTCTCGTGTATTATGATTAGCTGCCTCTTCCATGGTGTATAGCTTCGACAGTTTCGCCATTTTTTCCTACCAGGGCCGTCCCTGTGTAAACGGAGCCCTTGACTCTACGATAAGTTATGGTATAACAATTATTGTGAAAAACACAAAAACGGACCTAAAGTACGGTACGAACATATCGAAACGGAGCCCGTAAATAACAGATTCAACTAAGTTTATCAAGCCCAGATCACTTGCAACTGATAACTGTAAGGTTACAAAATTTCCTGCATTTTCACCATTACATATAGCTATATTACATACAGGATCGATTTTTTGGAAGTCGATTATTGAGCATTTATTTTAGATTCTACCGGTACACCACGCTACCAATACAACACACTGAATCGATTTTTGAAAGTCGATTATAGAGCCAAAATCGACTTTTCAAAGTTGATTCTCATGTTCGACCTATTGAAAGTGGCTCAAGAATCGATTTTCAAAAGTCGATTACGTATAGCTATGTGATTCAGCAATTCTACCACTGAAAAACATCTGCCATACACCACACCGAACCGAATCCACCTTTTGAAAGTCGATTCTTGAGGGAAAATAATCGACTCTCCAAACGTTGATTCTCACATACGATATGACCTTCGGGAAGTCTATTTTTTACTCAATAATCGATTTTCAAAAAGTTGACTCGTTGTGGACGACCTTTTGAAAGTCGATTCTTTACTCAATAATCGATTTTAAAAAAGTTGATTCATTGTGGTGTACGTGTAGATGCGGTGTGGCAGATTTCGTTGTGGTGAAAATATAGACGCCTATATAATTACCCATCCAAAGATATGATCAAAAAGGTTAATCTAAAATAATATGCAACTATTATTTGCACCACACCCTTTCTAGAATCGACCTTGTTAAAGTCGGTTCTAGAGCCAAGAACCGACTTCCCGTGAGTGCATTGTGAGAACCAACCTTGGCAAAAGTCGGTTCTTGGCTACGAAATTGATTTTCACAAGGTCGATTCTACTCTGGTGCACACGAGTAGGATGAGTGTGGTGCAAACAAAGGCCCCGATAATATTCTTAGAAACGATTTGAAAATCACTACCCTAACACCCACCCCATCCACCCACCCCTAAACATACCCTTTGAGACAAATTTTCACAGATCTTAACAAAGTAAAGTGATAATTATGACAATAATAACAGGGAAAAAAAAAAACAAAGCAGAAATAGCGCAGCAGAATTTCTTCCCTCACTTTTCGATTGAAACAAGCATTTGATCAAACAGCGAATTAAAAAAACAGAAAATAATAGGATTATAAATTCTACTGCAAATTAAAAAGAAATAAAAAATAAAAAATCGTTTACCTGGTAAGAATGTTGGTAATACGGTGTGAAGCTCCGAGCTGTGTGAGAGGGCGATAGAATTGGGATTGACTCAACAAGAGCTTAATCTTTCATATCTGACCTAAAATAAAATACAAAAAAGGGCTGATTAATTATGGGCCGCCGGACACCTCAAAAAAAAAAAAAAAAAGAAATAAAGATAGCCAATAATTTCAGAAGTTTAACGAACCGAGCCATTCACGAGTAGCTCGATATTCGCTCGTAAAATACTTGTTCCAATATGATTTAATCAGTTATGAGTCAGACTCGAATAGTTCATGAAGTATAACGAGACGAATTCGAGCACTTGAATGTTTGACTTGAAATATTCACGAGGCTTATTGATCATTTTTTTAAAATATGCTTTTCCATTTCTTTGACGAGTCGAGCTCGAGCTCCTTGAAGCTCAATATTCTTTGTTTGAGGTTCTCGAGCTAGAGTTCAAGCTTATAAAGTGCTCAAAATTTTATCGAGCATAACTGAGCTAAACTCAAGCATACTTAAAACTGAATCAAGCTGATCACGAGCACTTTTCCTTCTGCTCGAACGAACATGAGCCGAGTGAAAGCATCACTGGTTTCAAAGGTTGCTCAACTTGATAAATAAAATATTTGATTCGATTACGATCGTTTACACGCTTGAACAATTTTTTGAATTTTAACATGTAGATGGCATTACTGAACAATTACCACGACGTTACCGAAATTCGTCATCACATGAGGAAAACATCGTTGCATTGACGTTTTTAATGACATCAATGACATTGATGCTCGTTACTTACAAGAAATATCATTGCATAAAAGATAATTTACCGCAGTGTACATCCTAAAAAAAAAATTGAAAAGGTGTAACAAAAATTGGAAAAAAAAAGTGTGGCTGAAATAGTGTCGTTAGCCCGAGTCCGGACGTTTGAAGTAGTCTTGTTAGGCTCGAGTCCCGGAACAAGTAGTATCAGAGCCGACTATCAGAAACTAACCGACACAACGGGAGAGGCAACGGCACGCCGGCACCTCTAGAATTCTCTCGTAAGGTTATAACCATGATACAGTTTCCTTAAGAGGGGAATGAAGTAATGTCTCACGTTGAAAATGTAGGGTAAACATTACCATGTTATAATGTTGATACATAATGACCTAGATAACTTAAGTTAAACATTTTAGGTTGAACCATAATTTGGGTTAATCATTTTGTCTTGCCGGTGTTTGATATATGTACCCATAATAAATTGTGTGATTCATATTGATAAAAGAAAGATGAAAAAAAAAGGACGAAGCACGTTCCAAAGGACCCTCATTGTCTCGATTTAGAGCTTTATGAATAATGTAAATCAATACTTATATCTAGTCAATGGCAGCTGCAGTAAATAATCTCAGCCAATGCATGATTTCTTTTTCTTCTATAGTAGTTTTTTTTCTTTCAACACGTGCAATAATTTAATCCAGTACAATATTTACTAGATTTTTTCGGTTGAGCGGGGTCCGTGGAACCCATTGTTGACCTCACAAAACCATCTCTGGTTTTAGTGGTTCGGTTTTCAAAGGATGGTCAGAGGCAGACACACACTAACAACAATGGGTCCACGGACCTTGCTGAACCGAAGAAAAACAGTGAATATTACACCGGAAAAAATTTTGTGCACCCGTTGGAGAAAACAATTTACATAGTAAAAATATTTGTGTACTTGCTGAATCATTTTTCTAGATCCGCCACTAAGAATGGTGTACAAGTATCAAACTCTCACGCTCCAACACAAAGACAAGATTGTCGTTGGCTACATGATTCATTTTTTTATCAGTGAGTTGTGCCTCTACTGACACACACATATATATATATTATACATGCAACCATACATACAAAATATAAAAAAATTTGTTTTATAAAGTTAAAATAATGAATAACTAAATTCATGATATAGCATATTCCATATATACTATTTTGATATCGCTTTTACGTGCCTTTTAAGTCAAATGCTAATCACACCTTTACGTTTAAGAAAGTAAAAATGAACATTTTTTAAAAGGTTATTTTACTATGATTAGTACTATGGATTACGTGAATGAAGGGAATTGAATTTGTTTGCTAAAACATTACTGTTGCACTCTGATAATTGGGGTTAAATGGAGTATTGGTGTGGATTAGCAATATGTTACCGGTGGTTCATTGTAGTCTAAAATCATACTACTTTTTATTTAGAAATTCATTTCTAGAGAATGACCGGAGCACAAAACTACATCGTTTGAATATTAAAAAAAATTAATTTATGAACCTCAATGATGACACGTGACTCCATCTGTCTACACGTAGATCCGCCCTTGAAGGAGTATGTTCCTATATGAGATTCATTAATAACACCACAATGAATATATTTTCGAGGCATTATAACCCCTAAAAGTCGAGTATAAACATAACATTCAATTTGGTCGAATATTCATTTTCGGCTTATGTAAAGTCGAACCTAACCCGATGTGTGATGACACAAAATATTCAGTGTGATGCTATTAATGACATCCTTCCTCTATTTATAAGAAGGGGAGACTTCTATTCATATTATGATTTTTCGCGTGTCAATTTTTAGGTGGTTTTTATTGACATCACAAACTTACTTCGGACATCGTAAATTTTTTTTTTTCTTTCAATGCCTACACAAAATCATTATTAACATTGCCCAAGTTAAAACATCAGGGCAACTGAAGTTTGTATAAGCATCGCTGCGACTGATACTCGGTATATATGAGAAATGTGACCGTCATTGACGTTAACCAATATCGTCCTTAAAGAGTGACATTTCAATAAAGTAGAAAATATCAATTTTTCTGTGACATACTTTTCTACGAAGGAATAATTGCATTTTTGTTAAGCCAAAACTTTTTTAGAATAAGAAGAGAGGGGTGGTACTGATTTTCTTCTCCTTCAAATCTAGGGGATAGTCTATTGGCATATAATCTGTAATATTTTCCACGTAAGCTGGTTGTACAGAGTTTGTTTGTTCATACAGGCAGTGTGATTTGGGGAGATTTTCTTTGCTCCGCAAGGTAACCAGAGCCTGCCAGTTTTTCATTAAATAAGCATGATAGTTTTCAACTGCAGAAAAGTAATTCTCGTATTCCACTCGCTTCACTCGCTCCACACCTCTCCGACCGGGCCATTGATTTCACTATGCTAAGCGAATACTACTGAACAAGGTGACTCTCCCTTTGCCTTCCTCCAGCCATTGAGTTTGAGATGGAGAACTTAGGAGTTGTAATACATTCCTCAATCCAACGAACGAGAGCTTATGAGAAACGAAGGTTAGTCAGGATGGAAGAGATCATGAACGCTGTTTAGATGTTTGAAAACTTGTCCCATGACGCATTAAATCTTATTAAGAGAGGTCCACACTTTTAATACCGTACATCGAATAATAAGTCTGAGACAATTATTTTTGAAAATACCTTAAAAAAAAAAAATACCATTTTCAAAATATTTTCGCACTGTCAATAGAATCCTTATTTTTATTTTTTTTATTGATTAAACGTATGGTGCATTTGATAGCCATCAGACAGAATATATTTTGGAATAAAATTGTAAAATAAAGTGTAAAAATAAACATAAATGCTTTAAAAAAAGAAGGTAAAAATGCATAAATCCTAAAACAAAAGGATCAAAATGATCTTTATCGGAAAATTGTCTTTACATTGTACAGGGTTCGCTACTGTATTCATGAATATACTAGCATCATATATATAAGCAAAAAAAAAAAAATTCTTCTTTTCGAACCATCTCCCTCCACCGATTTCATTATTTTCTGCATCTTTTTTTGTTGCCATTTTTGAGCTTTGTTTAGCAGATCGCTGGCTCTGGATCGGCGATCATTCGAGTGGAATTTTGATATATTTGTTCGAATCGTTCATGCAAAATTCAGGATTGTTTGAAATGCGATGATTTTCCATTGGACGAGCTTTAAGAATCGGCGTTTTAACGCGGATTTCTGTACTTTTGAGGATAAATTCTTTTGCTTTTTAAATCCAGGTTGATCAGGCTGTGAAGTTTCTATTTTTTTTGGGTATAGAGAACTAGTGGGAGGTGTGGTCAATTGGAGTGTTTTTGTATTTACTGTTATAGAAGCTTTTTGATTCTGTGAAATTGTTTCTGTTTATGCTTGAGATTTTGAGTCTGCTTGTTGAAAAAAAGGAAAATTTAGGAATTTAGGTGATTAAGTAGGGGATTGGTTCGAGATGTCGAAGGTAGTGTATGAAGGCTGGATGGTGCGGCATGGGCGAAGAAAGATTGGAAGATCTTTCATTCATATGAGATATTTCGTTCTCGAGAATCGTTTACTTGCTTATTACAAGAAGAAGCCTCAAGACAATGTGGTAATTGCCTCACCTATTGACCTTTGTGCTTTGATACTTCTTATGAAGCTGGTACTTAGTTGATTTGAATGTTATGCTAAGCTATTTTCTCTTTTGAGAATTGGAAATGTTGTTTAGGATGTTTGTTTGTTAGTAAAGATGGGGCCTTTCAGAATTTTATGCTGAGTGATGATGTTTTGAACTCTCTGGTCATTATATTTAGGTTCCAATCAAGACCCTTCTTATTGATGGAAATTGCCGGGTGGAGGATCGAGGATTGAAGACTCATCATGGACATGTTAGTCTGTTTCTAACTTTCTATTCATTTTCTTGCTCTGGTCACTGTTTTGGGATCTTTGGTTTCACTCAAGTGTTATGAATTTATTCTTGTGTCTTTAAACAGCAGGATTTGTTGAATGTTGTTAGGATTAAAACGGGATACGAGGTTACTAATCGTGTGTATGTTAAGTGCTAGAGTTTGATTAATATGAATTCTCTCCATATGACCTGTTTTAAGTAGGCTAGAAATGCAGTTCGATCCAGGTAATACTTGGCAAGCTTGCCAGTTAAGCTTATCTTGAACTGGTGCTAAGAATAGCTTAGTTTCAGTTTTCGAGCTCTTATGATCTAACAGTTCACTGAAATTTGAACTTCTTGATGGAAGGATGTGGTGTAGCTTGTCAGTTACTAGTGAACGGCAATAAATCACTTGGTGTATTGAACAGCTGACTCTTATTCAATGGCAGAATTATCAAATGCTTTATGTTATTTAAAATGTTCACGCTGAATAAGGATAAATTATTATACAAACATCCTTTAGATGTTGAACTTAAGATTAGTCTATCAGACAGATATCCTTAAATTGTTGAATTTGAGATTATAGTACTGGACAAATTCCTAAAAGTATTGAGTTTAATATCTTTCCTTGATGCTAAAAGTAGCGATTCCGCTGTTGGCTGCAAGATCTAAGGAAATGAAATATTGGAATCCAACTAGGAGCTGGGATGGATCCATAGTTGATATATCACCCCCTGCCCGGAAAAGGGGAAAAAAGAAACCAAATCATGAAACAGGAAAAAAAAAAGGCCGACTTAGCCCTTTTCTAAATTGGATTCATACTGCAGTTTTTCCTATGTGTCAGTTTCTCTAATGGTGAAATATATACTTTCATTTACCTATTTATTTCTGTTTTTGTTTTGCTATCATATTTAGACTTTTGTTTCTTGCAGATGGTTTATGTTTTGTCTGTTTACAACAAGAAAGAAAGCACCAACGAATAACGGTGCGTGTTCCTTTTGCTTGGTGCTCGTATTTGTGGGTTGTAATGTAAATACCTATGAACTTATTGTCATGTGTGATCAGTGTAAAAATATACCATTTGCTACTAGGGTCGATGATGCCAAATCATCCTTTTGCCCATTTAGCTGAACACTTCCCTTTGGATTAGGATTATTTAGTAGCTTACGGTACTTCGGTGATTGGAAAGAGAGTAGTAGGAAGAAAAGGCTGGGAAGATATTGAAATTTAAGCGCATAGGTGCTTAATTTATGTGTATCAGTGTATCTAAGGTTATTTAGCAATTTGTTGCAGCTGTTAAATGCTAACTTTAGCTTGCCCTTTCTTCATGACTGACACCTTTTTTGAACATTTTGTTTATCCTTTTAAGCTACTTATTTTTTTCTTTTCAATAATGGTATGCGGTATAATTTCCTTTAATATGCCTGGTTTTTCAGATGGCGGCTTTCAACATCCAGGAGGCTCTCATTTGGAAGGAGAAAATCGAATCTGTGATTGATCAGGTTGATTTTTCGTTGCCAGTTTTCTCTCAGTTGTTTCTCATACTTACTACTACTCTGTCTTTGTCTCTCTCTCTCTCTCTCTCTCTCTCTATATATATATATATATATATATATATATATATATATATATATATATATATATATAGTCTTTGTAATGTTGTTTTCAAGCATGACCTATATATGGTTTGCAGCATCAAGAAGCACAGACTGTTAATGGTAATAAGTACCAGTCATTTGAATATAGATCTGGAATGGACAATGGAAGAAAATCCTCTTCGTCTGATCGTGAAAGCCAGTAAGTCATTTTTTTTCTTTCTATTCTTATATTTTTCTTTTTCTTTTTCTTTTTCTTCTTGGGCATTACGTAGATTGGTGAAACCATGAGGGATGTTGCCGTAGTTTTTGCTCTTTTGGTGCTTATGCTTATGTGTGTTTCCCTCCTCTCTTTTCCCTACATTTTCTGTTCTGAACTGCATTTATTTTGCTTACTTTAGGTTCAGTGCTGCTGATGATGACGATTCTCATCCAAATTTGCTACGAAGAACTACAATTGGAAATGGTTTTTTCTGTTTTGTAATATGATCTATGTAAACGCGGTTTCTTGCAGGTTTTCATTTCCTTTTTTCATATTACAGGCCTTCCTGATTCTATATTTGACTGGACGAAAGAATTAGATGCGGAATTGGCAAGTCAGAACATAAACAATCAGGCGTTTTCTAGAAAACACTGGCGCTTGCTCCAATGCCAAAATGGTTTGTTATTTGGGCTATATTATGTCATAATGTTAAAGAACAGTAAGTCATTGAATTAAACTTAATGGATTTGCTATATTACTTTGTGCAGGGCTTCGCATTTTTGAGGAACTCATTGAAGTGGATTTTGTTGTATGTCTTTGGCTGCTATGTGCAAATTTTGAAAAACTTTTTTCTTAGTTATTATTGATCTGTATTTTCGTTTTGTAGCCAAAGAGTTGTAGTAGAGCTATGAAGGCTGTTGGAGTTGTAGAAGCTTCATGTGAAGAAATATTTGAACTTGTGATGAGCATGGATGCCACACGTTTCGAGTAAGTTCTTTTAATTATCGGGTTTCATCGAAGTGATGATTTTCTGTGTATGTTACTTAAAACCGTTACATGTTGAAAATCTTCCAGATGAAACCAACCCTGTCTAATATGTATTTAAGAATCAAATAGCATTCTTTGCACCTAACAGCATAGTTTATCGCTTAAATTGTAGTGGGCTAGTATTAATAATTGGAAAAGATGCAATTTTGAGCATACATTCTTGCTTGTAGTAATCTTAAATTTATTTTGGTCAGATTCCCGTAAAGATTGTTTTCTTTTGTTTATAAGTTTGACCCACTGCTGTGAAATCTGTCTTTACTTTTTATATCGCCTTTTAAAGTCGAGACTTTGTATGTTACTCCCTCCGTCCTGAAATATAAGTCATTTTGGGAGTTTTCACTCATATTAAGAAAGTTGATGAGTGTCGTATATTTTAACGAGAAAAGACTAAAATATCCTTTGACTATCATTAATGCAATAGTTATAAAGTAAGGATAAGTAGTTGGATTGTTAATAAATTAGGGGAATGATAGAGAAAAGAGTAACAAATGCTCATTGGTAACCTGAAATGACTTATATAATTTTATCGTGCTTTCGGTCTTGATTTGAAATATTTCAATGATCTTTGTAGGTGGGATTGCACATTTCTGTTTGGTAGCTTGGTGGAGGAAGTAGATGGACATACAGCAATTCTCTACCATGGACTTCAATTCGACTGGTTTTCGATGTAAATATGTTGTTTTACACGTATTCTGTTCGTAAGAGAGAAAGTAGCTAAATATCTACACGTCAACCCCCTTTTTTGTCAAATGGACACGTAATAGCTTGAAACTGCAGGTTTGTATGGCCTCGAGACCTTTGTTATGTGCGTTATTGGCGCCGGAATGATGATGGAAGCTATGGTAATTATGTTCTTCATTGCACTTGTCTACTATATATATATATATATATATATATATATATATATATATATATATATATATATATATATATATATATATATATTTTTTTTTTTGAGTAAAGAAATTGCAATTTTTAAAGTACTTAAAATCTTTTTCTCTCTGCTGCAGTTGTATTATTTCGCTCGAGGGAGCATGAAAATTGTGGTAAACAGCCAGGATATGTTAGGGCACTCGTAGAGAGTAAGTAATATGTATACTTTCTTTAAGCATATCAAGAGCATGGAATATTCTTTAAGAACATGTCAAAGAATTATGTAGAATAGGTGGGGTGTAATCGAGTCGAGCCGTATTGAGTCGATACTCCATAGGGCTGAAGCTCGGCTCAACCAAAAACTTGTGCTCGGGCTCGCACTCGGTCGAGTTATAATAAGGTAAGATCGAACTCGAGGAGCATTAATAATCGATTTAAGTTGACTCAAGTTGTAAGCTCGAGTATTTTTCTAGAATTCATATACACTTTGTTATTTATGTCAAGTTCCAACTTGACTCGATTCGAAACAACTCGACTTGACTCATAAATAATGATTTACATAAATTATTATTTGATGATAAATTTGGTACTACGTCCGTCCCTAAAAAAAGTGTCTCTGTTCTACTTTTCACACATCAAGAAACATGATAAATGTGTTGTCTTTTGCTATTATATGGACATATACGCCCTTTATTTATTGCTTTTTTTAGAAGGTGAAAGGATTTTTAGTAGTAAATGAGGTAGTTGAATAAGGGTATACTCGAAAAAAAGAGTAAGAAATGATGCATTGGCATTATACAAGACACTTATTTTGAAACAATTTTTATTTTATAAAGTGACTTATTATGGG
Organism: Gentiana macrophylla; assembly: GCA_026214975.1. NCBI lineage: Eukaryota > Viridiplantae > Streptophyta > Magnoliopsida > Gentianales > Gentianaceae > Gentiana > Gentiana macrophylla. Next base: position 4,683,267 of record CM047809.1, on the reverse strand, counting down.
ATTGAATTCATTCAATAAAACTTGATTAACTCATGAGCTACTATTTGAGTAGCTCGATTCCTGCTCGAACTTGAAAAAACCAAATCAAATCAAACTCCTTTGCGAGTCAACTACGAGTAGCTCACGTTTAGCCCAATTCACTTATGACTGGAGTTGTTCATTGTTTCGTATTGCAGGTGGTGGTTACAATATTTCACCATTGAAACCGCATAACGGGCGTCCAAGGACACAAGTGCAACATCTCATGCAAATCGACTTGAAAGGCTGGGGTCTTAATTATATTTCTTCGTTTCAACAGCATTGTCTCCTCCAGATGTTGAATAGTGTGGCTGGTAATCATTTATGTTTTAGCTTGTGCTTGATATTTACATCTTTCAAGTGAATCGTATCACGCTATATTTTGTATAATATGATGTGTGTGTGTCTGTTGGGGGGTTATACACGTAAAATTAAAAATACAGGGACCAAATTATACATAATAAAACTATAAGGACCAAACTATAGTTGTTAAAATAATTAAAAATGATTTCTGGTTTTCCATTTTCAGTAGGGTTCTTCATTTCACACATCTGAGTTATGGATTTACATATCCGTATCCTGTATCTAATCTAAAGAAAAGGAGAATTTGCTCCAGGCGTGTATCTTAAGTGTCCGATGCATTCTGTGCGTGACACGCATCGGATACTGGGACTCTCTACCGAATATGAGTATCCGTGCATTGTAGATTATACCTAGTGCTTTTAATAATTCTTGTTGTTGTTTTCCTTGTTATATTTAGAGAAGGTTTCGGGTTATTGAGTAAGAATCTGCATGCTTTGCACTGAAATCTGAAACTAGATAAGCACAGAACAAGCACAAAATCGAGCCGTTTTCATTCATATCTTCATTTTGTTTGTTGATTAGTAAAATACTAGCTATGACCATGTTCATGTAACTATTTATATAAGGTTTTGTTCGTGATATAGGACTTTTATCCTGGTTATGCAGGTTTAAGGGAATATTTTTCTCAAACTGATGAAAGATCTGCTGCTCCAAGGATCCCTGTAATGGTAAATATGACATCAGCTTCGGTTTCCGCAAAGAAGGGCAAGAAGCTTTACGACCCTTCTGTTCATCAACGCAGTTCTTCATTAGATATATCAAGTAAAAACCCTATGTTAATGGACGAGGACTCGGACGACGAAGATGATTGTCAGGCAACTGAATCAGAGGTATATATAGGGGTGTATTTGTATTTCACGGTATGTGCGTATAAGTTTTTATTGTTTTCAGTTTTGAAGTATTTGATGATTTGCAGGGACCTACACCTGGTGCTGACAATGATGGGTGCAAAAATGGTATTTCTAGTGTTTATTTAAAGAGTGTATTTGAAGGGATAAAGACACTTTTGGTTCATTTTGTTTCACGGTTTTTGCACATCTATCCTGAATGTTTCATTTGACACTTTTATCCTCCTTTGTGCATTTGTTTTACATTTTCAGTCCAAAGTACCACGTGTCCAAAATCTAGCATCGCAGGTGCGAAATGCTCAACTAGTAAAAACTTTACACGTGGCAAAAATGGGCTGAAAAGGCAAAAAAAAGCATAGATGAGGAGTAAAAGTGTCAAAATGAGGGGTAAAAGTGTCAAAATGAAACATTGGGGATATACATGAAATAATCGTTAAACAGAAGAGATTAAAAGCGTCTTTATCCTTTCTTTATGTATCAATATGTATGCATGATCTAAGGGGGGTTTTTAACTGTGCTTTTTGAATGTTTTGAAGTCATTGAGGAAGAACCTAGTGGGAAAATCGAGTTAGCTGATTTCTCGGGTAACCTTCGACGTGATGACAATGAAAAAGCGCGAAACTGCTGGACTATATCCGATGGAAACAACTTCAGAGTTCGTAGCAAAAACTTTTGCTACGACAAATCAAAGGTTTGTAGTGTCTCGTGTCTGTAGATTTAACTAAAAATCAAATCATTATTAATTCCACTAATTATAAAATTTGGGTACTGTATTTTAAGGTTACTGCCGGAAAACATGCTATGGAACTTGTGGCTGTTGACTGGTTTAAAGACACAAAGCGAATGGACCATGTGGCGAGGCGACCTGGTTGCGCCGCACAAGTAAGCTCTTTTAAGTCTGAACTCTATTCGGATCGTTTAAACCCTTGTGCCATACTATGAATATAAGTCTAATTATTGTAGCAATTAGTGAGCTTCAAAGCATTAAATATGCATTCCTAACCTATGTTCCAAGTCATTTAATACAATCTATGCAAAACAAAAGGGGAGGGAGTAGGGGTCGTGCTATGTAGTGGCGGATCCAGAAAAAATTGCCATTGGGGGTGGATTCATCTATTTTCGTATATCTAAACTTAATACCGAGTATACCCACAAATTCTTTTGGTTTATTTTTCCTTCTGGATAAAGACACTTTTGGCCCCTTTTGTTTCACGATTTTTGCACTTCGATCCTCATAGTTTCACTTTGACATTTTTATCACTCATCTGCATTTATTTTACATTTTTAGTCCAAAGTCTAGCATCCAACATTGAAGTAATGACAATACTCCAACAAATAAAAGCTTACCACGTGCCAAAAACGGACTGAAGAGGTAAAAAAGATGCGTAGAGTGCCAGAAACGGACTGAAAAGGCAAAAAATAAATAAATGTATACGGTATAGATGGAGGGTTAAAATGTCAAGATATAAAACATTAGGGGCAAATCTGCAAAAACTTGTTTGATACTTGTAATTAAAAAGAACGGCGGCATACCCTCCCGGTTGGAAGGGGTGGATCCTCCCCTGGTACCGTGCACTTATTTATTTCTTATTTTAAACCTTTGTGGCAGGTTGCTTCTGAAAAAGGATTGTTTTCTTTAGTCATGAATGTGCAAGTAAGTGGTGACCAATTTTTCTTTTTTGGATTTTGGAAATCTTTTTGTATATATGTATATAATCCTCATGATATATATATATTTTTTTCTTAAAGGTTCCTGCATCAGGAACACACTACAGCATGGTTTTCTATTTTGTGACCAATAAATTAACACCCGGATCACTTTTGCAACGTTTTGTCGATGGTGACGACGACTTCAGAAACGCCAGATTCAAACTTATCCCTTCTGTACCTAAGGTCGGTCACCATTCAAACTCTAATAGCTACTTTCACCGGAAATATATATATATATATATATATATATATATATATATATATATTTACATTGTCATATATCATAGGGGTTGGTGCACAATGAAGGGTGTGGTTATGAATTTCCCTAGTTTCTCTGTTTTGTTTCCGGAGATTGATGTGGAATTCAGTAGTATTGATGCTGTTGAATTATCATCTCTATCAAAAGCTTAAGCTATTAGGGTGGTAGATAATTAAAGTATTAATACATCTATTTCAAGATCCCCCCCTCTCCTCAAGTGTGGGCCTCCACTTAAGAGCCCAGGCCAACAAGGCCAATAAAGAGGCCCAACACTTGAACAATATGAATGAGAAGACGGTGTATGCAAAGATGTGTGTATTCATGACCTCTTATTCTGATACCATGTTGAATTATCATCTCTCCTGACAGATTAAGCTGTGGGGTGGTAGATAATAATTAACATATTAAATACAATTGACTTAACAGACGCATCACAACCCTGATAAAAGAACCGCCAAAATGTTCACAGTAACGAACAAAGTGTAATGCTCGACTCCTGTTCAAGTGTAGAAAACTAGTTCAAAGTCTGAATTATAGATCATGCGTAGATGAACCGAATAACGAGGCTGAGCTGGATGACCTCGTGTAGTGAGGTCATGTTCAAGTTATTTCTTTTCTTTTCTTTTCTTTAATTAATTGTGAATTGGAATTTTGTATATCTTGTAGGGTTCATGGATTGTTCGTCAAAGTGTTGGAAGCACCCCTTGTTTATTAGGGAAGGCTGTTGATTGTACTTACATTCGTGGCCCGAAATATTTGGAAGTAATTAACTTAACCTTCTTAATTTCTTATTATCATATATGCTTTTTCATTTTTCTGTAAAAGAAAAAGTTCACTCAAAATAGGAAAATTTTAATAAATAAATTTTGTTTGTCCAATATTTGCAGATAGATGTTGATATTGGGTCGTCTACTGTTGCAAATGGAGTTCTGGGACTTGTTATTGGTGTCATCACATCATTAGTTGTTGACATGGCTTTTCTTGTACAGGTACCTACACAATATCTTTGTAAAACAAATCTCTTTTTTTTTCCTTCTTTTTTTCATCTGAATAAAGTAATTTTCACTTTGTTACTTTACTTATCACACACAATACATGACTAATGACACCCCGCACATTTGCTTTTCAAAAGTCGATTCTAGGTCCCCTCAAAAAAAAAAAAAAATTCGATTCTAGACCATATAATCAACCGTCCAAAAGTTGATTATAGACCATATAATCGACTTTTGAAAGGTTGATCGTGTGTGATGTAGCAGTTATGTGGTGCCACAGTAAGTTAGGGTGTGGCGCATCCAAAAAATCTCCTTTGTTTTTGGGAGTCTTTATTTGGACCACACCCACCCATCTTACTGCATCACCACATAACTACGGACGGCACCTCTCACCGAATAGACCTTTGGAAAATCGATTTCTTGACTCATCAAGAATCGATTTTCTAAAGGTCGATTAATATGGTGCCCAAGTAAAAACACAGCGGTGCAAATAAAGGGTCTCTTGTTTTTCAGCCCATCGATATGAGAAATACTACAGCCACAACGGTTGTGCCACACAACACACTTTTCCACTCTCGATAATGATGTAGGCCCATGTCAGCACAACATAATCAAAAGTGTGTGGCGTTGTGGCACGACTGTTGTGCCTGTATCTTTCCTCGATCGATATGATTGTGCAAAAGTTGAATTTAATTTTTTCTGGCTTCAAATTTGTAATCAATTCAATCATTGAGAAGTATCTTTAAAAAGTTTAATATGTAGACAAACTACTTCTTTCAATTCTTCATGTTTTTTTTTTTGTTGTATTTTTTTTTATTGGGTGTAATTCTTCAGGCAAATACATCCGACGAGTTGCCGGAGAAGCTGATCGGTGCAGTTCGAGTTTCTCACATAGAACTATCATCAGCTATTGTACCAAATCTGGATCCTGATTCTTATCCTTCAGAGACCAGTTAAATCATTTGACTTTGTTCAGAGACCAGTTCTCCCTCTATATATATATAGATAATATATTGTTCAATTTTTTAATTTTACAATTATTATATTATTCAATATATGATTTGATTTGCTTGCTATGATACTGCAAGTTCTGCAAATAATGTATACATTATTTACTTTTTCCACTCAAGTAGTAGTATTATCTGTGCAGTGTTGCTTTACATTAGAGAGAAGATATATGTAGAATATTCCTATTACAATATCTAATTACTCAATTGGGTGGGATTGATTTTGACTTGATTACATATGGTTTAGAATCGACTTTTAAAATGTCACAAGAAAAAAAGAAGAAAAAGAATATGTCACAAGAAAAAAAGAAGAAAAAGAATTGCGATGTCACGGTAAATTTTGAATGGTTTCATTAAAGACTTACTTTAGTATACTTGTGTTCAGACACAGCTACCTGCATGCCACCTAGATGATTATTGTGTTGATCGTTGAGTGTAGTTCAGCGCATGTGAGACCCGGTTATGAGTTTGCCTTTGCATGCCCACCTAGATGGTTATTGTTGAGTAGTGACAAGTGAAGTCATGATTAGCCATAACCGCACGCACGTCGTGAAGACTTGCCCGTGCGGGGCCCATTGACTTGAGCATCATTTCATCAAGTAGCGAGTAGTGCTGAATAAGTCATGCTATTAGTATATTGATTTATGTAATTTTATCATGTATGTATACAAGATAGTGATTCTGAGAGTAGATTAATCTCTAGATACAAAACTAGAAGAGCTTAACAAATCTTTACTCGCCAGTGGTAAGTGAGCTTGAGAATGTACAGGAGAGTCCACCTGGTTCGATTCTCTTCCTCGGCGCTACGTTAAAAAGAACTCTTGAGTGCGCTTACCTAGTAAGAAGAATCGACTCTGCGAGGCATTTAGGCGGAACTCCTGATTAGTCGGATCGGTGAGTTCCGGATACCGCAAGAAGAAAAAAAAAAGAAAAAAAAGAAGGCATTTGATGTAAGTCAACCTGATGATATGATTTCGGATGATTTACCCCTGTTTCTACTGCAATTAGCGCTATTTTGACATCAACTTGAGCAATTTTTAATATTTTTCTTTGATGCTCAAAGTAGTACTGGACAAATTCCTAAAAGTATTTAGTTTAATATCTTTCCTTGATGCTCAAAGTAGCGATTCCGCTGTTGGCTGCAAGATCTAAGGAAATGAAATATTGGAATCCAACTAGGAGCTTGATGGATCCATAGTTGATATATCACCCCCTGCCCGGAAAAGGGGAAAAAAGAAACCAAATCCTGAAACAGGAAGAAAAAAAAGAGAGGCCAACTTAGCCCTTTTCTAAATTGGATTCATATTGCAGTTTTTCCTATGTGTCAGTTTCTTTAATGGTGAAATATATACGTTCATTTACCTATTTATTTCTGTTTTTGTTTTGTTATCATATTTAGACTTTTGTTTCTTGCAGATGGTTTATGTTTTGTCTGTTTACAACAAGAAAGAGAAGCACCAACGAATAACGGTGCGTGTTCCTTTTGCTTGGTGCTCATATTTGTGGGTTGTAATGTAAATACCTATAAACTTATTGTCATGTGTGATCAGTGTAAAAATATACCATTTGCTACTAGGGTCGATGATACCAAATCATCCTTTTGCCCATTTAGCCGAACACTTTCCCTTTGGATTAGGATTGACGATGCTGGATTTTGTCATGTATAATTTGAGGCCAATTTAATCTAGGGATGATAGAATCAAGGATGATTTTGGGGGTGATTTTGGTGTTTTATGGCTGAGTCCAAGAATGTATCTTGGATTGCCTACGATCTCTGTGTAATGTCCCGGAATCGCCTTTACGTAGTTCACTGGAATGATGTATTTATAGGCACATGTCCTTCTCTACCCTAAATTTGGGGCGGTTTGGTCTATTGACATAATTACCTTAAATGGGCCTTGCCTCTTGTCCAAGTAACATCTTTGGATGGTGGGCCAGGAGCCTGGATGAAGTCCATGGTATCGACTCGATGGACACCGACATGGGTACTCGAGATGGAACACTTGCAAGATCTGGCTTGCGGTGGTGATCACCGATTCGTCTCGTATTCGACCGATCGCGGATAATATACTTGGACTTTTCCACATGCCAATTTGGACCAAATTAGATAATTCCACGGAGGGTGAAAAACTCGTGTCGTCGAGATTATTTAGTAGCTTACGGTACTTCGGTGATTGGAAAGAGAGTAGTAGGAAGAAAAGCTGGGAAGATCTTGAAATTTACGCGCATAGGTGCTTAATTTATGTGTATCAGTGTATCAAAGGTTATTTAGCAATTTGTTGCAGCTGTTAGATGCTAACTTTAGCTTGCCTTTTCTTCGTACCGACACCTTTTTTGAACATTTTGTTTATCCCTTTCGCTACTTTTTTTTTTTTCTTTTCAATAATGATATGCGGTATAATTTCCTTTAATATGCCTGGTTTTTCAGATGGCGGCTTTCAACATACAGGAGGCTCTCATTTGGAAGGAGAAAATCGAATCTGTGATTGATCAGGTTGATTTGTCGTTGCCAATTTTCTCTCTGTTGTTTCTCATACTTACTAGTTACTACTACTCTCTCTCTCTCTCTCTCTATATATATATATATATATATATATATATATGTGGAGAAATAAAATATGGAAATCAGGAAGAAATGATTTTATTATTGATTGAATGATTGAGGTTACAGACTCATTTATTTATACTAAGGGAAGGATTCCTCCCTATTACAACTTCCTCTAAATACTTCATTCTATAAATAGACTTCTACTACATTCAAACTCTTAGAGCTGCCGCCTCTCACAACCCTAGGTAATTTAAATAAAGGAGAATGACAGTCTTACCCTTATTATTACAATAATTTACTAACACATAAATATAGAATAAAAGACATGAATCTCTACACTCCCCCTCAAGTTAAGCATGGAGATTCAACATGTTTAACTTGCTTATAAACCCATCAAATCCAGGCTTTAGCAAAGCTTTTGTCAACCCATCTGCAACTTGCTGAGCTGAGGGCAGGAATGGTATGCATATCACTCCATCATCCAATTTTTCTCTAATAAAATGCCTGTCAATCTCTATATGCTTGGTCCTGTCATGCTGTACAGGATCATTAGCAATATCAATGGCAGCTTTATTGTCACAGTAAAGCTTCATAGGTAGTTTCACAGGCATTGATAAGTCCTCTAGAACTCTTTTAATCCATAATTCTTCACATATCCCAAGTGCCATGGCCTGAATTGGTTCAAGTAGTACTCTAGACACCACCCCTTGTTTTTGCTTCTCCAAGTTACTAGATTGCCCTGAGACATAGCTACTGATACCCGGTTGTGGATCTTCTTTTTGGTGACCACCTGCCCAATCGATCTGTACACTTCAATGGTCCTGCTAGTGTCTTTTCTGAACCATAGACCTTCACCAACCGTTCCTTTTAAGTACCTCTCGAGATTCAACACGGCTTCCAAATGTGGTTCACAAGGATCATGCATGAATTGGCTTACAACACCCACTGCATAGATATGTCGAGTCTTGTATGGGCCAAGTATATCAATCTCCTACAAGCCTCGATATTTTCCACTTGTCCACGGGGACATGGTCTTTCTTTTCCCGAGTTTGATGTTGGCTTCCATGGGAGTCTTTGGTGGCTTGCAATCACCCGTATCCTGTTTTTCAAGAAGATCTAGTATGTATTTTCTCCGACATACTACCAATCCTTTGTCTCGATCTGCAACCTCCATTCCTAGGAAGTATCTTACACTCCCTAGCTCTTTTATCTCAAACTCCTGGGCCAGGCTCTTCTTAGTAAGATCGATCCTACATATCATCCTGTGAGGATGATGTCATCTACATAGACTACCAAAGACCACATCATCTTGCCATTTTCTCGATCGTTTGGTGAATAAGGTATGATCTGATTGACCCTGCTTGAATCCTTCTTTCTTTAGGAATTTCATAAATCTCTCAAACCATGCTCTTGGACTTTGTTTCAGCCCATATAGGGCTTTTTTCAGCTTGCATACTTTACCATTGTCTTTGCCAGAAAACCCAGGAGGCATATCCATGTAAACTTCTTCCTTTAGATTTCCATGTAGGGAAAGCATTTTTACATCCAAATTGCTCCAATGGCCAATCCAAGTTCACGATATAGACAAAATTATCCTCACAAGATTAAGCTTAGCTACAGTGTGAGAAAGTTTACGAATAATCTATCCCAAAAGTTTGAGTGTACCTTTGGCCACCAACCTTGCTTTATACCTCTGTATGGACCCATCCCGAATTGTATTTTACAGGTGAAAATCCATCTACACCCTACTTGTGGTCTTCCCAAATATGGTAGGCTAGCAACTTCCCAGGTGCCATTCTTTTCAAGGCACTAATTTCTTCATACACAGCAGACTTTCCATTCGGATGGGACAAAGCTTCATGGATGGTTTAGGGATTTGGATATTTGATAGGCTAGTAGTAAAAGGCTTGATCTTGTGGGAGAGTTTGTTATAGGTGACATACACCGCCAGAGGGTAGAGGGATGTTTGGTACATTCTCTTGTAGGTTTTCTAAGAGCAATTGGGAGATCAGGTGGTTTGAGTGATCGGGTGGTTCGAGACACAACCTGGGATGGTGACTCGAGTGAATGTGCTGTCAGTTCGAATCGGATGATAAAGAATTTGTAGCATTACCTCTCTCTGGCTCTTTTGGAGTTGCACTTACGGAGGAGGTTGCTCGGTGCTTGGATGAGGAGCTTTCTCTTTGAGTAGTAACCCTTTCTGGGAATAAGTCTTTCTGGAAATTTTTGTATTCTAGTCTTAGGACTAGGACTAGTTGATTTGTTCCCCGATCGGTGTATTCACCTCGGTGGGATTATCGCATCCTGATCCCCTAATTCCTATCTTGATAGTAATTATCGAGTGTTGTCGTGTTCATTAATAAAAAAAAGCGTGAAAGGTCTTGTTGTGAAAAATCATGTTCCTTAAAATTCTCCCCACGAACATGAGTTTTGAAAAACATTTGACCTTCAAAAAGGACACATCACTTTGTTGACATACACTTTCTGTGTTTGTGGATCAAAACATTTATACCACTTTTTGTGTTGGGAATACCTACAAACACACATTTTCTAGCTCTGGGATCCAATTTCACTTGGTGATGAATATGTGTGAAGGCGAAGGCACCCAAAAACTTTGAGGATAGATCTTGAATTATCCTAGTGTTGGGGTAAAAGCTTTGAGTTGGTGACGGGGTTTGGTACTTTAAAATCCTTGAGGGAGCTGTTTGATCAAATATATGGCGATTAGAATCGCCTCACATAGATATTTAGTGGTCATTAGAGGTTATCATAAGAGCCCTAACAATTTCTAGAATGTGTCTGCTTTTTCTCTCTCGCCACCCCATTTTGTTGGGGTGTGTCGAGACAGAGCTTTGGTGGACAATGCCATGTTTGAGGAAGAAAGGACCAAGGATAGAATTGAAATATTCTGTGCCATTATCACTTCAAAACTTCTATTTTAGAGTGAAACGTGTCAAAATCATTTCATAAAATTACAGTGAAAACTTGTTTAGCTTCAGTTTGTGTTTTAATAGATAAACCCAGAGAGACCCTAGTGTGGTCATCAATGAAAGTAATGAACCATCTTTTCCTTGTGGTGTATTCTTCCTTGCAGCCCCCAAATGTCATTATGGATCATAGTGAATGGTTTTGTTGGCTTGTAAGGTTGAGGTGGGAAAGATGATCTAGTGTGTTTAGATAATTCACATATTTCACATTTAAACAAGGATGGATCTTTATTGATGAAAAAATCTGGAAACAGTTTCTTTAAATAGGAAAAACTAGGGTGGCCAAGTCTATAATGCCACAACATGATATTATTCCTATCAATAAAAGTAGACTGAAGACAAACATTTCCAGAATTTGTCTTATTCCAAGATTCTTTTCCTCAAAGAGATATAGGCCTCCCATCATCCTAGCACCGCCAATCTCCATCCCTCGTGAGTATCCCGAAAGTTACACCCATTGACGTAAAAACACAACATTACGAGTTAGCATCTCAAGTGAGTTTGTTTGTGAGACATAAGATTACAGGACAAAGATGGTACATGTAGGACATTCGGAGAGTTAAGGTAGAGAGATAGTGATGGATCCTTTTCTGCTATAGCAGCATAAAAGATCCATCTCGCTATCTTAACCTTTGATTTCCAAAGACACGATTTATAAGTTGAGAAAAGATGGGAATAGCTTGTCATACGGTTCATTTGCTCTGAGTCAATGACCCAAAAAGAGGACCGGTTGACACCAAGAAATGATAAGGAAGAACAAGTACCTTTTCTACTAAGGAACAAGAAGAGTCACCTTTGTTTTGAATGGTTTGGGCTTGAATCGGTTTGGTCAACTGATCAAGTTGTTCTTGAGAGAATAGCCTGCGTGTACTAGAACCAGTGCTTTTGATCGATGATACCGATTAGCTTGCCTTGCCTCTCGAGCTTCCTGCTCCACCACCCCTAGGCTTCCAGGTTTGCGGGTTTACCATGTATCACCAACAAGTATCCTTGGTGTGACTCGATTTCTTGCAATGGTCACACCATGTCTTAGGTTTCCTTCCTTCCGATCATTTTTATTAGCCACCAATGCAGAATTTTCTCGTCCCGATCGAATTTCCATTTAGGGCCCTGTGCATCACCTCCCTCCTTCGGATTCTTCCTCCTAACCTCAAAGAAAGACCTCACTTAGTGAAGGTAGGGAGATTTTCCTAGTATCCTTCCCCAACCTCATCCAGCCTCAGATCTAAACCTCAAGAAGAAGGTATAAACCCTCTCATTTTCTTCTCTTTTTCTCGGCCTTTACTCCATCTCCAAGACATTCCTGGAATTGTCATAGATAGATCCAATTCCCGCCATAATCCCTCGCAATTCAGTGTAATAGAGAGTGACTTCTCTCGTTGTCTTGCTTGCACGCCTGTGATTTTAGTCTTAAGTTCATAGATTTGGGATGTATTCTCCAGATCGTAATACATAGCTTTAACCATCTTCCATATGTCTTTGGTGTTGGCGTGAACATGTGAGGTTTAGCCGCAAATTTCTCCATGGAGTTGATCACCATGCTCTCACCATTGAGTCCTCAGATCTCCATGTTGCGGATTTGGGATCTCCTGCAGCCGGTTTGATGCATTCTCCGGTCAAGTATCCTAATTTTCCTCTACCATCAATGGCCAATGTCATGGTTTGTGACCATTCTAGATAATTTTTTCCATTGAGCCTCTGAGTTGTTAGCAAAATAGAGGAGGATGAATTGCTCGAATCATTTCCAAAGTGGATTGATCATCTCGTGGTATGGATGATCCAGAGGTAGTAGATGATGCAGTCGATGCTGTGCTTCCACCATGGTCGCACGTAGATACATGGATATGCGCTGATCATATGACCCTCTCTCGATACCATGTGGAGAAATGAAATATGGAAATCAGAAGAAATGATTTTATTATTGATTGAATGATTGAGGTTACAGACTCATTTATTTATACTAAGGGAAGGATTCCTCCTATTACAACAGCCTGTAAATACTTCATTCTATAAATAGACTTCTACTACATTCAAACTCTTAGAGCTGCCGCCTCTCACAACCCTAGGTAATTTAAATAAAGGAGAATGACAGTCTTTACCCGGATTATTACAATAATTTACAAACACATAAATATAGAATAAAAGACATGAATCTCTACAATATATATATGTATGTATATAGTCTTTGTACGTTGTTTTCAAGCATGACCTATATATGGTTTGCAGCATCAAGAAGCACAGACTGTTAATGGTAATAAGTACCAGTCATTTGAATATAGATCTGGAATGGACAATGGAAGAAAATCCTCTTCGTCTGATCGTGAAAGCCAGTAAGTCATTTTTTTTTCTATTCTTATATTTTTCTTTTTCTTTTTCTTCTTGGGCATTACGTAGATTGGTGAAACCATGAGGGATGTTGCCTTAGTTTTTGCTCTTTTGGTGCTTATGCGTATGTGTGTTTCCCTCCTCTCTTTCCCTACATTTTCTGTTCTGAACTGCATTTATTTTGCTTACTTTAGGTTCAGTGCTGCTGATGATGACGATTCTCATCCAAATTTGCTACGAAGAACTACAATTGGAAATGGTTTTTTTCTGTTTTATAATATGATCTATGTAAACACGGTTTCTTGCAGGGTTTCATTTCCTATTTTCATATTACATGCCTTCCTGATTCTATATTTGACTGGACGAAGGAATTAGATGCGGAATTGGCAAGTCAGAACATAAACAATCTGGCGTTTTCTAGAAAACACTGGCGCTTGCTCCAATGCCAAAATGGTTTGTTGTTTGGGCTATATTATGTCATAATGTCAAAGAACAGTAAGTCATTGAAATTATGTGGAAATTATATTTTCTTTTTTTTCCGGGAGAGGAAAATGCCGTGGTATACAATTGAAGGACACAAGTCAAGTCAATGGAAAAGTATCCATCATCGCATAATGATTAAGTCACCTACTACGTCCCCACCTCATCCCCGACAAATGAGTTTTGTGATCCTGAATTTTCCTTTTATCATTTCTTTTAAGTTTCAAAATTTATACCAGATTGTTTCAGTTCATCTAAGTAATTAATGAACTGAAAATTCCTCCAGTAGCACAGTTTCCTGTCTTTCTTGTTTTTTTCTGTACCGAAAATTGAAGCAAAACAGAAAAATGCAAATTTTCCTAGTTGCATTTTCATGGTTTTTCACCTTCATCATCAATTTTTTTCCTAGTTGGACTACGATAATCTACGGTGTTTTAGTAGCTTTTGGTCAATCAAATGTTATCATTCTTGCTTTAACAATTGCTTTGGCCTTAGTGAACTGTGGTGTTAACCAACTGAGGCAGATTTATGGTTACACAATCTTGCAGGAAAGAAATGTTGAATCCGCGTCATCGTCAGATGAACCGTTTGGCCGCCGGTTTTCATTCACTCAAATATTGTTGGCAACCCAAGACTTCAATGAATCATTAGTTATTGGAAAGGGAGGTTTCGGTAAAGTGTACAAAGGGATCATTCATGGACGTCCAGAGGTTCTTGCAATTAAGCGATTGAATCCCGACTCCAAGCAAGGGGCACATGAGTTTTGGAGAGAAATCGATACGCTTTCTAAGCTCCGGCACGTCCATCTTGTGTCTTTGCTAGGATATTGCATGGAAAGAGATGAGATGATTATAGTGTATGAATACATGCCAAGAGGCACAATTGCTGATAACCTTTACAAGTTCGGTAGAGATGGGAAGGAACGAATTCCTCTGACTTGGGAACAAAGGCTTAAGATTTGCATCGGTGTTGCTCGTGGGCTCGATTATCTTCATACTGGCTTCCAACACGGTATCATACATCGTGATGTGAAAGATACAAACATTCTATTGGATGAGAATCTTGTCGCGAAGATTTCAGATTTTGGCCTGTCAAAACTGGGCGAAACACATGATGAAGTTAGCACAAAAGTAAAAGGCACAATCGGGTATATGGATCCAGACTATATTATGACCCATAAACCTTCAACTAAAAATGATGTATACGCATTTGGCATTGTATTGTTGGTAGTGTTATCCGGACGGCCTGCAGCGGAAAGAGGATTCTTTAAGGAACCGAAATGTCTTTTGGATTGCTACCGTAAATGCTTGACAAAAGGAGAGACGAACAAGATTATTGATCCGTGTTTACAGGGAGAAATATTGACAAAAAGTTTGACATGTTTCATGGAAACAGTTGAAAAGTGCTTGCATCGTCGTCCTAAAAACGGCCTTCTATGGCTCAATTAGTAGTTCACCTTGAGAGTGCATTGAGGAACAGATAGGTGCAAATGCAATACCTTCCACACTTAGTGACGATACTGTTGTTGCTCAGAGCTTCTCAGATAGATCTAAGGAACAATTTGAATTCTATGTATTCCGGTTTACACCATTAACGAAGGAAAGTATCGGGTCTCTACCGGACGAACGAAATAACACAAGTAAAGATATTCACGAAGCTGATCAACATCATACCCAAATGATGAAAGAACATGATCGTCGGATTCAGGCAGATCAAACAAGAAGGATGCAAATAGTGAAGAATTTGTTTCAATCCCAAACATAAAGATTTGACGCTTGCTAGAAAACACTGGTGCTTGCTCCAATGCCAAAATGGTTTGTTGTTTGGGCTATATTATGTCATAATGTCAAAGAACAGTAAGTCATTGAATTAAACTTAATGGATTTGCTATATTACTTTGTGCAGGGCTTCGATTTATGAGGAACTCATTGAAGTGGATTTTGTTGTATGTCTTTGGCTGCTATGTGCAAATTTTGAAAAACTTTTTTCTTAGTTATTATTGATCTGTATTTTCGTCTTGTAGCCAAAGAGTTGTAGTAGAGCTATGAAGGCTGTTGGAATTGTAGAAGCTTCATGTGAAGAAATATTTGAACTTGTGATGAGCATGGATGCCACACGTTATGAGTAAGTACTTTTAATTATCGGGTTTCATTGAAGTAATGATTTTTCTGTGTATGCTACTTCAAACCGTTACATATTGAAAATCTTCCATTCCATATGAAACCAACCCTGTCTAATATGTATTTAAGAATCAAATAGCATTCTTTGCACTGAACAGCATAGTTTATCACTTAAAATGTAGTGGGCTAGTATTAATAGATGGAAAAGATGCAATTTTGCGCATACATTCTTGCTTGTAGTAACTTAGAATAATTTTGGTCAGATTCCCGTAAAGATTGTTTTCTTTTGTTTATATGTTTGACCCACTGCTGTGAAATCTGACTTTCCTTTTTATATCGCCTTTTAACGTTGAGACTTTGTATGTTACACACTCCGTCCCGAAACGTAAGTCATTTTGGGAGTTTTCAGTCACACATATTAAGAAAGTTGACGAGTGTTGTACATGTTAAGGAGAAAAAACTAAAATTTCCTTTGATTATCATTAATCCAATAGTTATAAAGTAAGGATAAGTAGTTGGATTGTTAATAAATTAGGGGTAAGATAGAGAAAAGAGTAACAAATGCTCGTTGATAATCTAGAATGACTTATATAATTTTATCGTGCTTTCGGCCTTGATTTGAAATATTTCAATGATCTTTGTAGGTGGGATTGCACATTTCTGTTTGGTATCTTGGTGGAGGAAGTAGATGGACATACAGCAATACTCTACCATGGACTTCAATTCGACTGGTTTTCGATGTAAATAAGTTGTTTTACACGTATTCTGTTTGTAAGGAGAAAGTAGCTAAATATCTACACGTCAACCCCCTTTTTTGTCAAATGGACACGTAATAGCTTGAAACTGCAGGTTTGTATGGCCTCGAGACCTTTGTTATGTGCGTAATTGGCGCCGGAATGATGATGGAAGCTTTTTCTCTCTGCTGCAGTTGTATTATTTCGCTCAAGGGAGCATGAAAATTGTGGTAAACAGCCAGGATATGTTAGGGCACTCATAGAGAGTAAGTAATATGTATACTTTCTTTAAGCATATCAAGAGCATGGAATATTCTTTAAGAACATGTCAAAGAATTATCTAGAATAGGTGGGGTGTAATCGAGTCGAGCCGTATTGAGTCGATACTCCATAGGGCTGAAGCTCGGCTCGACCAAAAAAACTTGTGCCCGGGTTCTCACTCGGTCAAGTTATAATAAGGTAAGATCGAACTCGAGGGAGCATTAATAATCGATTTAAGTTGACTCAAGTCGTAAGCTCGAGTATTTTTCTAGAATTCATATACACTTTGTTATTTATGTCAAGTTCAAACTTGACTCGATTCAAAACAACTCGACTTGACTCATAAATCATGATTTACATAAATTATTATTTGATAATAAATTTGGTACTCCGTCCGTCCCTAAAAAAATGTCACTGTTCTACTTTTCACATATATCAAGAAACATGATAAATGTGTTGTCTTTTGCTATTATATGGACATATACGCCCTTTATTTATTGCTTTTTTAGAAGGTGAAAGGATTTTTAGTAGTAAATGAGGTAGTTGAATAAGGGTATACTCGGAAAAAAGAAAGAATAAATGATGATTTGTATTTTTAACAAGACACTTGTTTTGGGACTTTTTTATATTAAAAAGTGACTTATTATGGGACTGAGTGAGTACATATAATTCATAAATAAAACTTGATTAACTTAAGTAGCTACTATTTGAGTAGTTTGATTCGTGCTCAAACTTGAAAAAACCAAATCAAATCAAACTCCTTTGCGAAGTCAACTACGAAGTAAATTCACGCTAAATTTGATTCACTTATGACTGGAGTTGTTCATTGTTTCGTATTGCAGGTGGTGGTTACAATATTTCACCATTGAAACCGCATAACGGGCGTCCAAGGACACAAGTGCAACATCTCATGCAAATCGACTTGAAAGGCTGGGGTCTTAATTATATTTCTTCGTTTCAACAGCATTGTCTCCTCCAGATGTTGAATAGTGTGGCCGGTAATCATTTATGCTTTACCCTGTGCTGCAATTTTTTACATCTTTCAAGTGAATCCTACGGGTTTTTTGATTTTTGTGTGTGTGTGTTGAGGGGGGTGGGGGGTGGGGTGGGGGGTTATACACGTAAAAATTAAAAGTACAGGGACCAAACTATACATATAAGGACCAAACTATAAAAGTTAGAATCTAAATAAAATGATTTCTGGTTTTCTTTCTTTATATTGGGTTAGCTTTTCAGTAAATTTCTGATGTTTTTTCTTCCATTTTCAGTAGGGTTCTTCATTTCACGCATTTGAGTTATGGATATACATATCCGTATCCTGAAATCGATAAACCGTTCTTCATTCATATCATCATTTTGTTTGTTGATTAGTAAAATACCAGCTACAGTATGTCCATGTTCATTTAACTCTATTTATATAAGGTTTTGTTCGTGATATTTGACTTTTTATGTTGGTTATGCAGGGTTAAGGGAATATTTTTCTCAAACTGATGAAAGATCTGCTGCTCCAAGGATCCCTGTAATGGTAAATATGACATCAGCCTCGGTTTCTGCGAAAAGGGCAAGAAGCTTTACGATGCTTCTGTGCATCAACGCAGTTCTTCTCTAGATATATCAAGTAAAACCCTATGTTAATGGACGAAGACTCTGATGATGAAGATGATTGTCAGGCTAGTTGTTGAAGATTAAGGGTTTTCCTGTCATTTTACTTATTTTATAATTTAGTAGGGTTGAAAATCCAGTATTAATGTCTGCGGTTATGTTTTGATTTTATTCTGATTTTGGCTGTTATTCTGGTACAATAAATGCGCTGATTTGATTCCTAAAATCAAGGAAGTTGAATCAGGCAAGACTCTAGGTTGTGTATCTATTTAAAGAGAGGCAGACTCAAATGTAAAAGCAATCAGCTTTATCATTGAATAATATAAAAGTTCCTCTTTCTTTTAACACAGTATCGTAGATCGGTTCCGATTAAACTCAATATCGGAAATGTATCTCGTGAGCCGCCATGGCTAGTGAACTCAAGAAATGCTCCACTATCCCCAACCTCCGGTACTACCGCCGCGAGGATCTAGTACCGAGTTGACGACCCTTCAAACAGTGTATCACCCACTGTGTTAGTTTCAAGGAAATTAAATGGTGGGGCCAATTATCTAGAATGGTCCCAAACGATTATGCTAGCCATTGATGGAAGGGGCAAGCTTGGATACATCACTGGAGAGACAAAGAAACCAACAGCAAATGATCCAAGGCTCAACACATGGAAATCAAAATTCCATGGCAATGGCTTGGTCGCTCAATTCGATGGAGAGGAATATTGCAATGCCCCATTTGTTTCTAAAAACAACCAAAAGATATACTGGGAGGCCAGTAAAGGAGTTGTATTCAGATATCGAAAACTCCTCACAGATCTACAGTCTGAAAACCAAATTGTGGAACCTAAAGCAGGGAAATAATGATGTCACAACCTACTATAATGAAATAGTAAGCTTGTGGCAAGAGCTGGACTTGTGTCATGATGACACACGGGTGTGCGCCGAGGATAGCACCACATTTGAGAAACGGGAAGAGAATGAAAGGGTGTTTTCATTCTTAGCAGACTAAATCCTTCTGAGATGAAGTCGTGGGAGGATTCTCGGGAAAGAAACCTCTACCATCACTCAAGGGAAGTTTTTTCAAGTCGGGCGGAAGAAGCTGTGAGGGTGGTCATGGGGAGAGAAACCAGCCTGAATAGCAACAAGGGGAGCAGATTCAGCTTGAGGCCTCTCGCATTAGCCTCTATCAAAGCCGAGGAGACTATAAGGGCAAGAAACAGAGAATGGTATGTGACCACCGCAAGAAGACAGCCACACTAGGGAGACTTGTCGGGTATCCATGGAAAGCCCCCAAACCGGAAACCGAGAGGACAATCGTGAGCCGGTGGAGACACAAGCAAGGCAAATCAAGTATCTATCAAACCAGGTGAAAAGGCCCTCTGCACTGGCCCCTCACAAAGGATCAACTGTGAGCAACTTAGCCAACTTTTGGCTAATCACAAGAGCTCCCAATGCAACCTCGGCGTAACTGCAACTCTTTTGCCCTTTCCACCTTAAAAACTAGATCCAAGCACACCGATCATTGATTCAAAAAACAGATCACATGACTTTCTCATCCGATAAATTCACTTCATACCTACCTAGTGGAGGAAATCGAGGGTAAAATAGCAGATGGATCCTACGCCAGAATTGCAGCAAGGGATCACCCCTATTTCTCCTCCCTTATCCTTTATGAGGTACTTCATGTCCCTAAACTATCATGCAACCTTATTTCTCAGAATAAGTTGGTCTCAGAGGCCAACTATAACATAATGTTCTCTCATCGATTGTAAGTCGCAGGATGCAACTTTGGGGAGGAGATTGGCAATGCTAGGGTGATTGATGGCCTTTATGTGGCCGGGAAGAGGAGTCTCCGGCGTAAATAATGTAGAACCTAGACTAGATGTTACAATTCGTAAACTGTGTCTAATTGTGAAATCGAAATGTGGCATGCTGACTAGTGGCATCCTAGTTTTCAGATTTGAAAAGTTGTTCCCTAAGTTGTTTACTAATAAAAGTGTTTCAGATTTTCAATGTGAAGTGTGTGAAATGGCAAAACATAAAAGGAGTATATATCCTCACAAAATTATAAAACCAACCAAACCATTCACAATAATCCATAAGTGATGTACTGGGTCCTCGAGACGCATCACCTTGAATGGACACAGATGGTTTGTTTCGCTTATAGATGATCACACCAGGGTAACCTGGGTTTTTTTTGCTAAAAGACAAGTCGAAGTAAAAAGTATGCGCTTGAAACTTTTATAACATGGTTTTGGCACAATTCCACACACCTATTGAAATTTTAGAATGATAATGGTATCAATACCATAACAACCCTTTTAATGAATTTCTCACAAAGAAAAGGAATCATACATCAAAGCTCATGTGTAAACACACCACAACAAAATGGTGTCTCTGAGAGGAAAACAGCACACATGCTTGAAGTGGTAAGATCCTCTTGCTTGCATCAAAATGTCCCAAATACTTATTGGGAGGCACACGCCACCGCAGTTGTACCTTTATTAATAGACTTCCTCTGTAAGTATAGATTTTTGCAAACCTATTGAAAAACTCGTAGAATGTTTTCCAAAACAAGATCGATACACGAAGTTGCCCCTAAGAACCTTTGGTTGTATAGCCTTTGTACAGCATACAATCAAGGCAAACTTGACCCTAGGGCCACTAAATGCACGCTTGTAGGATATTATTGCACAAAAAGAGGTATAGTGCTTTGATTTTGAAAACAGAAAGTCATAGAGACTATGGATGTAAGTTTCTTTGAGCACCAGATGTACTTCAATCACCTCATCTTCGTGGGAGGACTTAATGACTCTTGAAGATGGTGCCGATTTTATGTACTCTCGTGATGCATTTTATATACACCGAATACGGGGTGTAAGGATCTAGCATACCACATTCTCGAACAAATCAAGGGACAGAGTAATGAAAATCCTGGCAGTCCTACTGGGAAAAGTCTCAAACAGACCAAACTCCTAGGACTCCCAGTTCTGTGACTAAGTTCAAGGGTCTGACTTATTTCAGAAAGTACCCCAAATCCACCACAAACAAGGAATCTATCATTCAGGATTCCCAAGATCCAATCCCAGAGACATCTGAGCAGACTGATGACAGTGGAGGGGAACCAACCTCATCCACAAATCCTATCTCTCGAGTCGAAACAACCCCATCCTCTTCAAGGCCATCCACAAATCCTATCTCCTGCAATAATGAACATCTCTTACCTGGATGTTCCTATTGCCATCGTAAAATCCACTAGGAATGTACAAAACACCCTGTATCCTATACAAAACTATCTCACCTACACCAACCTTTCCCCTCACACTAAGCCTTCCTATCCAAAGATCTCAAAAGGCACAATACCCAAATCTATACAAGAAGCTCTGTAGATACCCGAGTGGAGGACACCAGATGTGAGAGGAACTTAAAGCCTTGGTGAAGAATGAGACTTGGGAAGTAACTCGACTTACCAAAGCAGGAAAGAGGCCAAGAGGTGCAAGTGGGTGTTCACCATCAAATACAAAAGGTGATGGGGAAATTGAGAGGTATAAGGCAAGACTTGTAGAAAGGGATACAAATAAACGATGGGATTGACTACTCGTAAACCTTCTCACCAGCTATAAATTAAACATCAGAAGGATCATTTTCTCAATACCGTGAACTGGACTCGCCATTACATCACCGGATGTGAAAATGCATTCCTTCATGGGAACTTGAAGGAGGAGGTGTACATGGAGCTACCACCCGGTTTTGGGCGTAAAAACAAGGTGTGCAGTTAAAAATCCCTATATGGACTAAAGCAAAGTCCAAGGGCCTGGTTTGATAGTTCGCATAGCCTCGCTGAGGATTGGCTTCAGATAGGGCACTCGATCACACCCTGCTCATAAAAGCGAGGGTCTGATGGAAAAGTCACAGTCCTTGTGGTATATGTAGATGACATTATCCTAACAGGGAATGATACTTGGGGCATTAATAACACAACCGAAAGGCTGAAAGAGGAGTTTGAGATTAAAGATCCTGGGAGGCTCAAGTACTTCCTAGAAATGGAAGTGGCAAGGTCGATAAGGGTATGGTGGTCTCACAAAGAAAATATGTTCTAGATCTCTTGCAAGAAATGTAATCGCTGGGGTGCAAACTCGCTTAGCACACCAATGGAAAGTAACCTAAAGTTGACAAAGAGGAGAGACGAAGAAAATGAAGTGGATAGAGAACACTATCGAGAGACTTGTGGGCAAGCTAATATACCTTGCACACACCGTGCACTGTATATTTCATATGCAGAGGGGTGGTCACTGGGCTTTATGCATTCCCTAGAGAATCCCACTATCAGTCAGTACTTAGAATCCTAAGGTATTTAAAGGGAACAGCTAAGTGAAGGTCCATTGTTCAAGAAAACCGTAGTTAAGTATCAAGTCTATACAGATGCCGATCAATGGTTCAAAGGAGAGCAGTCCACCACAAAGCTATTGTACTTTTGTATGGGGAACCTTGTGACATGGAGAAGTAAAAACAGATAAAGTGGTGGCAAGGAGTACAACAGAGAGGCAGAGTTTGTGAGCTATGGCTCATGGGATATGTGAAGAACTTTGGGTAAAAAGTGGTCCCGAAGATCCGAGATTAAGTCCAAGTTCCATGGCTATTCTCAGGATAACAAAGCCGCTTATTGCCATAGCTAATGACCCAAATTCAAAGACAGACAGACCAAACATGTGGAAGTAGACAGACACTTCATCAAAGAGAAGCTGTGAGTCCTGAGTGATTTGCATACCTTTCATGCCCTCTCCCCAAAGAGGTACCACGGGCTAACTAAGGCCCTAATGAAGCGTAATTTTGAAGATTTCTAAGCAAGTTGGGCATGATCAACATCTATGCTCAACTTGATTGGGAGTGTTGAAGATTAAGGGTTTTCCTGTCATTTTACTTATTTTATAATTAAGTAGGTTGAAAATCCAAAGATTAATGTCTCATGTTTATGTTTTGATTTTATTCTCGATTTTGGTCGTTATTCTCGTATAATAAATGCGCTGATTTGATTCCTAAAATCAAGGAAGTTGAATCAGCAAGACTCTAGGTTGTGTATCTATTTAAAGAGAGGCGACTCAAATGTAAAAGCAATCGCTTTTATCATTGAATAATATAAAAGTTCCTCTTTTCTTTTAACCCTAGTTGTAGTAACAAGAGTATATAGAGAGAGAATTAAGAGAAGACTCCTGTTTATTGCTTAGAACACTTATCGGGTAACGGGGTAAGATAAGGAAGAGAATACATAAATAGGAAAGCCTCAACGGCTAGAAAAGGAAAGCAACGGCTATAAGAATGAAGAAAACAGCTTTTACTGCTCCTAGCAAGAAACCACTAGATTAGCCTAAAAACAAGGAAAAAGAACAGATCAGGTACAAGGACAAATGTACAAGACTGTAAAAAAACACATCTAATAGACATAATTCTACACTCCCCCTCAAGGTTGGTTGTTGTTAAGATCAAGCGCTTACCGTTGTACTAAAACCAATTGGTGTCAGTAAAGGCGCTACTTTATTTCTTATACATACATTAAGAGTGTGGACAATCTGTCCCAACACCCCCCCTCAAGTGTTGGCAATCTGTTCAACACTTGCACAATTTTTTTTTCAAGAGTGTGGACAATCTACCCAACACCCTCCTCAAGTGTGGGCAATCTCTCCAACACTTGCACAATTTTTTTTTATAATAATGTTCCAACCAGGGTTTGATCTCATGACCTCTGGCTCCGATACCATGTTAAGATCAAGCGCTTACCGTTGTACTAAAACCAATTGGTGTCAGTAAAGGCGCTACTTTATTTCTTATACATACATTAAGAGTGTGGACAATCTGTCCCAACAGTTGTATATGTTGATGCAGCCAAGCTTGAAGTGTAGATGTTGAAAGACTTGATTTGAGACAACCTTTGTTAGAAGATCAGCCACCTGGTCCTTTGTCTTGATATGGAATAAGGAAATGTCACTATTGTCAACTTTCTCCCTTAAGAAATGCCTCACAACCTCAACATGTTTAGTCTTATCATGATGTGTAGGATTCTCAAGAATACACAAAGGCGAGAGGTGTTGTCACACATGAGTTGAATGGGTTTAGAACATCAAACCCTAATTCTTTTAGCATCCTCTTTATCCATGACCTTCACAGCACACCCAAAGGCAAGAGCTCGAGTTCGATTCAAGATTACTCCTTGAAACAACATGTTGTTTCTGCTTCTCCGTGGTGAGATTCCCCAAATGTAAGTGCAGATCCAGAGGTGGATCTCATGTCTGGGACACCTCCAAAGATAATCTGTGATCGGTGAAGATTTGGATCTCTCTGTGATTCATTCTTCTTGAAATTCAATCCTTGGCCAGGGTCCTTCTTTAGATATCTCAAAGACCTTTTCTCGCAATTTGCATATGTCTCTCTGTAGGTTGGTGCATGAATTGACTGATTAGACCTACAACAAAGCATATGTCAGGTCTAGTGTGAGATAGGTAAATTAGCTTTCCAACAAGCCTTTGGTATCTCCCTTTATCAACCAGAGGGCTATTCTCCTCTTTGTTTAAGTTCAGCCCAGGTTCTACAGGGGTGTTAGCTGGTTTACACCCCAGCATACCAATTTCATTCAATAGATCCAGAGTGTATTTTCTTTGGGACATTGAGATACCAGATGCATTTCTGGCAATCTCCATTCCCAGAAAATACTTAGGACTTCCAAGATCCTTGATTTCAAACTCAGATGCAAGGATCTTTTTGATTTTGCTTATTTCATCAGTATCATCACCAGTGAGGATAATATCATCCACATAAACCACAAGGATAGTAGTTCTACCATGACTCCTTCTTATAAACAAGGTATGATCAAGCAGACACTCGATGAAAACCATTTCCTTTTATGAACTTAGAGAATCTCCCAAACCATGCTCTCGGAGATTGCTTAAGACCATATAAGGATCTTTTCGCTTGCACACCTCTCCTTGTTCCCTGTGGATTCAAAACCAGGAGGAAGGTGCATGTAGACTTCCTCATCTAGATCACCATAAAGAAAGGCATTCTTTATGTCCAACTGCGTTAAGGACCAATCCATGTTAACAGCAATACTCATAAGGATTCTAATGGTGTTCAGCTTTGCAACAGGGGCAAAGGTTTCATGATAGTCAATCCCATAGGACTGAGTGAACCCCTTTGCCACAAGTCTAGCTTTGTACCTATTAAGAGATCCATCAGAGTTATACTTGAGGGTGAAGATCCACCTACATCCAACATGATGTTTTCCTTCTGGAAGAGGAGTAATGTCCCAAGTGTCATTTTTCACAAGGGCATTCATTTCTTCATTTAAAGCAGCTTTCCATTCTGGACTTTTAAGCCCCTCATGCACATTTTTAGGTATGTGAATGGTATCCAGTCTGCTTGTAAAAGCCTGGAATTGAGGAGCAAGATTTTCATAGGACAAGAAGTTGTACAAGGGGTGAGTCCATGACCTTCTTGTTCCTTTTCTTTTAGAATGGGAAGATCTTCTCGTAGGTTAAGTACTCTCCTTGTCACTGAGGTGTCGAGTTCGATAGTTAGTACTATCGTGACTATGATCCTCTCGAGGGCATTCCTTCGCATCCCACATCATCATTATTAGCATATTCTTCAAAATCGTGGATTTTGAGATAACGCTTTCTCTTTTCCGGTATAGATAATGATATTAGGCTCGCTGGATGTTTCTCCTTAGTGGGAGATTTAGGTTGATCATTTTCAGTCGATCCTGCCTTGTGTTACAAGTGTCGTGACTACCAGACCATCATTTATGTAAGTAGGACAAATGTTCCAGATTCATAGAATCTTGAAACTTCTCCCCGACTTCCTGTGTCATGTAAGGCCCGATCTTCCATAAATGTAACATCCATGGTATTATAGTACCTTTTAGTACTAGGACAGAAACATTTGTATCCTTGTTGGGAGGATGAATACCCAACAAAGATACATTTAATGGACTCTGGATCAAGCTTACCCTGCTTTTTTGAGAATGTATATGTACAAAACATACACATCCAAACACTTTAAAGTCTATGGTACTTATGGCTGAGTGCCAGAAAAGTTTCTTTTAGACTTGCACAGGGGTTTTGAACTTCAAGATTCTTGAGGGCATTCTCACAAGAGGTAAGTGGTCATTAGTACACCTCACCCCACAAGAATTTGGAACTTTCATGGTAAACATGATTCCCTAGCCACTTCCAATAGTGTCTATTTTTCCGCTCACCACCCCATTCTCTGGGGTATCAACACAGTACTAACATGAATGATTCCTTTTCATCAAAGAAGGAAGCAAAGCTTTCTTTCAAAATATTCCTTCCCATTGTCAGTTTTGAGTACTTTTATTTCAGTACTAAACTGAGTTTTGATCATGGTATAGAAATTTTTGAAGATAGAGCCAACTTCTGACTTTTCTTTTAACAAAAAAAGCCAAGTCACTCTTGTATGATCATCAATAAAGCTCACAAACCACCTCTTACCAGTGGTTGTCTTTTGTTTTGAGGGCCCCCATATGTCACTGTGAAACAGAGAGAAGGGACTTGAGGGAACATAAACATTTGCAGAAAGTTAGATCTAGTATGCTTGGAAAATTGACAAACTTCACATTTAATGAATCAATTTTTATTTCTTTAAACATACTAGGATACAATCTTTTCAAATACGTAAAAATTTGGATGTCCTAATCTATAGTGTACATAATACTAGAACAAATGTAAGCACTTCTACAACTAATAGATGTTTCTTAGTGATATTATCCATACAAAGCTCGTAATAAGAAGTCTTGAAAATGAAAAGGCCATTTCTCTCATCAAGACTCGCCAATCTCCTCCATTGAACTCAAATCCTCAAACTTACATCCATTAGTATGAAACATCACAGTAACATTTAGTGTCTTTTATGAATTTACTAACAGACAATAAGTTGCATTGCAAGTTAGAACATAAAGGACATCTTTTAAAGTGATTTTCTCACTCAAAAGGATGTTTCAGCCTGTAAACTTGAGAAATGGATCCATCAAAGAATTTTAACATTGTGAGGATGAACACATTTCAAGAGTTTCACAAACAATTCTCGATTTCCAATATGTGGTTTGAAGCACCGAGTCAACAATCCATATATTTTTAAGGATTTGACTCTCTGCAATAAACATTTAGGCACACACTAGATAGCTATGGAACATCGCGCTTGAGAGGAGGTAGTCTGTGTGTTTTGATCAAACAAGGAGCCTTTTAGGGCTTCAACTGCTCTTTGCTAAACACACCATCGACTTGTTCTCTCAACATTGGCAAGTTTGCCGTAACTTTCGTTGGTTTGATTAGCCCTGAGGCCTTCCAATTTGGTGGTTTTCCATGAATTTTCCAACAGTGTCCCTCGGTGTGACCAGTGCCTTTACAATGCTCACACACAAATCTGCTGCCTTTGGGTTTCGGATTGCACCAAAGTGGTGCTTTTAAAGAATAGAGCACTTGTTTCAAAGGGATGAAATGCAGACTTAGACTTCTCCATTAAGCATCGCTTCTTCGCTTTTCATGTTTAACATCAAAGAAAATGCTTTTGATAAGGAGAGGTTTAGAATCGAGGACTCTTCCTCTCACATCATCAAGAGAGGAATTCACCCCATCAAGAATTTAAAGATCCTTCTTTGATCTTCGTAGTATTGTAAGTCTTGGCATCCACAAGGATTCCCAAGTGAGGTTTTCAAACACATCAAGCCGCCGCTAAGATCTTGACAGAGGTTGAAGTAGTCAAGAATCGACATCTCCCCGCCTTATCTCTTGCACTTTGCTTCGATCTCATATTGTTCAAAAGTATTATCTCTTTTGAGTAGAGATCAGAGGCAAGCAGACCATATTTCCTCAAGCAGATTATAGAGAAAGAAATTCTTCAGAATATTGTGAGTCATGGATCCCAAAGAAAATGGACACCACATTGTCGCTTTCCACTCTCCATTTCTTGGAGGATGGATCCCCCGTGCCGGAGCTTGACTTTCTCCGCTAGATACTCCTCATTGCCTCTCCCAAAGATGTAGAATCTCACCGCCCCGACCATCGGAGGTAGTTGTCACCATTGAGCTTGTGACTGACAAAGGCATTAAGCGAGGTTCGTAATTCCAAGGAGCAAGATTAGAAACGGCTTCTTCCCTTGAATTTACTTCTGAAGATTGCTCAGTTGCCATGATTTAAAAAGAGTAGGAAAGCAGACAGGAGAATGAGAGATCTTAACGCTCTGATACCATGTAGAAACAAGAGTATATAGAGAGAGAATTAAGAGAAGACTCCTGTTTATTGCTTAGAACACTTCGGGTAAGATAAGGAAGAGAATACATAAATAGGAAAGCCTCAACGGCTAGAAAAGGAAAGCAACGGCTATAAGAACAGTAAAAACAGTTTTACTGTTCCTAGCAGTAAAACCACTAGATTAGCCTAAAAACAAGGAAAAAGAACAGATCATGTACAAGGACAAATGTACAAGACTGTAAAACTGTAAAAAACACATCTAATAGACATAATTCTACACTACTGAATCAGAGGTATATATAGGGGCGTTTGTAATTTCAATGGTATGTACGTATAAGTTTTTATTGTTTTGAGTTTTTTTGAAGTATTTGATGATTTGCAGGACCTACACCTGGTGTTGACAATGATGGGTGCAAAAATGGTATTTTTAGTGTTTATTTAAAGAGTGTATTTGAAGGGATAAAGACACTTTTGGTTCATTTTGTTCAACGGTTTTTGCACATCTATCCTTGATGTTTCATTTGACACTTTTATCCCTCCCTTGTGCATTTGTTTTACATTTTCAGTCCAAAGTGCCACATGTCCAAAAGCTAGCATCGCACGTATAAATGCTCAACTAGTAAAAACTTTACACATGGCAAAAAATGGGCTGAAAAGGCAAAAAAAAAAAAAAAAAAAACGTAGATGATGGCAAAAGTGTCACAAGATTTAAACATCGTGATAGACGTAAAGTAACTGTTAAACAAAAGAAATTAAAAGTTTCACTTTATCCTTTCTTCATGTATCAATATATATGCATGATCTAAGGGGGTTTTAACTGTGCTTTTGAATGTTTTGAAGTCATTGAGGAAGAACCGAGTGGGAAAATAGATTTGGCGGATTTCTCGAGAGTGGATCCTCGGCTTTTCCTCCCCGCCTCCCCAGCTTTTGTCGACGTGGGGAGATCGAGGCCGCCCAAAAGTGTATGCTCTCTCTCCTCCGATCAAAACGAAGCGCCCCGAGGCGGCCACGCCCTCAAAGCCGGGAAAAGCCGGACTCTCAAAGCCGAGGATCCTGATCCGGATTTCTCGGGTAACCTTCGACGTGATGACAATGAAAAATCACGAAACTGCTGGACTAAATCCGATGGAAACAACTTCAGAGTTCGTAGCAAAAACTTTTGCTACGACAAATCAAAGGTTCGCAGCATTTCTGCCTGTAGATTAAATTAAAAATCAAACCTTTTTTTATCATTGATTTCACTAAATACTAATTTTTGGTACTGTATTAAGGTTCCTGCTGGAAAACATGCTATGGAACTTGTGGCTGTTGACTGGTTTAAAGACACAAAGCGAATGGACCACGTGGCGAGGCGACCTGGTTGCGCCGCACAAGTAAGCTCTTTTAAGTTTGAACTCGATTCGATCGCTTAAACCCCTGTGCCATACTATGAATATAAGTCTAATTATTGTAGCAAATAATGAGCTTTAAAGCATTAAATATGCATCCCTAACTTATGTTCAAAGTCATTTAATACAATGTTTTTCGGACTGAAGAGGTAAAAATGCATAGAGTGCCAGAAACGGACTGAGAAGGCCAAAAAAATTGCATAGATGAAAGGTAAAAGTGTCATGATATGAAACATCAGGGGTAAAACTGCAAAAACCGTAAAACTAAAGCTTTCTTGACACTTGTAATAAAAATGGCGGCATACCTTCCGGGTTGGAGGAGGATCTGTCTGGCGACCCGTAAATATTTTTCAAGCAATCCGTAATTTTTTCTAAGTAGAATAATTTTTTTACTGGCTGGCCAAAAATTTTTTCTATATGATAATGTAAAGATATTTTTTTGTTCAGTGAGGTCCATGGAACCCTTTTGTGAAACACATGGGTCCGCCCCTGATCTGCCCCTGGTACCATGCACTTGTTTATTTCTTACATTAAACCTTTGTGGCAGGTTGCTTCTGAAAAAGGACTGTTTTCTTTAGTCATGAATGTGCAAGTAAGTGGTGACATTTTTTTAATTTTATTTTGGAAATCTGTTTGTTTATATATATAATGCTCATGCATGATGTCTTTTCTTTTTCTTAAAGGTTCCTGCCTCAGGAACACACTACAGCATGGTTTTCTACTTTGTGGCCAATAAATTAACACCTGGATCTCTTTTGCAACGGTTTGTCGATGGTGATGACGACTTCAGAAACGCCAGATTCAAACTTATCCCTTCTGTACCTAAGGTCGGTCACCATTCAAACTCTAATAGCTACTTTCTCCGTAAATTTTATCCGTAGAAGTTTCTGCGCACCACCTCTTGATGTATGACATGTGTAACAAAAATAGAAAATAATAATTTTTTTCCTTACACCGCCATATATCAAACGGCCACAGACAACGGGCGGCGTGGGTTATGAATTTCCTAGTTTCTCTGTTTTGTTTCCGGAGATTGATGTGGAATTGAGTAGTATTGATGCTTTGAATTATCATCTCTCGCAAAAGTTTTGCCATTTTTGGGAAGTAGATAATTAAAATATCAAATACATTGACTTCATGATGCCCCCCCAAAGGCCTCCACTTAGGTGTCTCAGCCAACGGCGCCAATAAAGAGCCAACATTCAACAATATGAATGAGAAGACGGTGTATGCAAAGATGTGTGTATTCACGACTTTTATTCTCGATACTGTTTAATTATCATCCGTCCCGACAGATTAAGGCATGTGAGGTAGATAATAATTAACATATTAATACAATTGACTTAACAGACGCATCACAACCCTGATAAAAGGACCACCAAAATTTTCACAGTAACGAACAAAATATAATGCTCGACTCTCGCTCAAGCGGTTATCGCACATGAGGCTTTTGGCGCTGGTCGATGCGCGAACGATCGTAACCACACGCTTTAAATACAGAACGAATCACGCGCATCCGCATGTACGCCACACTTTACCATGTCCGCATACGCCTATACCAGGGAAAAAGCACCCTGTTCAAGTGTAGAAAACTAGTTCAAAATCTGAACTATAGATCATGCGTAGATGAACCGAATAACGAGGTTGAGCTGGATGACCTCGTGTAGTGAGGTCATGTTAAGTTATTGATTTTTTTTTTTTTTTTTTTTCTTTAATTAATTGTGAATTGTGATTTGTGTATCTTGTAGGGTTCATGGATTGTGCGTCAAAGTGTTGGAAGCACCCCTTGTTTATTAGGGAAGGCCGTTGATTGTACTTACATTCGTGGCCTGAAATATTTGGAAGTAATTAACCTACTTCTTAATTTCTAATTATCATAAATAAGGGAGAAAATTATTAATATATACATTTTGTTTGTCCAATATTTGCAGATAGATGTTGATATTGGGTCTTCTACTGTTGCAAATGGAGTTCTGGGACTTGTTATTGGTGTCATCACATCATTAGTTGTTGACATGGCTTTTCTTGTGCAGGTACCTACACAATATCTTTGTAAACCAATCTCTTTTTTTTTTCCTTCTTTTTTTTTTCATCTGAATAAAGTAATTTTCACTTCGTTACTTTACTTATCACACACAATACACGACTAATGACACCCCGCACATTTGCTTTTTAAAATGATTCTGCGCCCCTCAAAAAAAAAAAAAAAAAAAAAAAAAAAGTCGATTCTAGATTATATAATCAACCGGCCAAAAATCGATTATGTAATTATATAATCGACTTTCAAAGGCCGATTACACATGATGAAGAGCTTATGTGGTACCACAGTAAGTTAGGTGTGGCGATCTAAAAATCTCCTTTGTTTTTGGGAGTCTTTATTTGGACCACACCCACCCATCTTATCGCATCACCACATAACTACGGACGGCACCTTCATCGAATAGATTTTGGAAAGTCGATTTTCGACCATCAAGAATCGATTTTCTAGCCGCCGATTAAGATGGGCTTAAGGAAAAACACAATGGTGCAAATAAAGGGTCTCTTGTTTTTCAAAATTTCCATCGATATGAGAAATACTACAACACAACTGGCCACAGCATACAACACACTTTTCCACTCGAGATAATGATGTAGGCCCATGTCAGCACAACATAATCAAAAGTGTGCTGGCTACAAGACGGCCATTGCTACTCAGATCACCTCGATCGATATGATTGTGCAAAAGTTGAATTTAATGTTTTCTTGGCTTTAAATTTGTATTCAATTCAATCATTGAGAAGTATCTTTAAAAAGTTTAATATGTAGACAAACTTCTTCTTTCAATTCTTCATGTTTTTTGTATTTTTTTTATTGGGTGTAATTCTTCAGGCAAATACATCCGACGAGTTGCCGGAGAGGCTGATCGGTGCAGTTCGAGTTTCTCACATAGAACTATCATCTGCTATTGTACCAAATCTGGATCCTGATTCTGATCCTTCAGAGACCAGTTAAATCATTTGACTTTGTTCAGAGACCAATTCTCCCTCTATATATATATAGATAATATCTTGTTCAATTTTTTTAATTTTTACAATTATTATATTATTCAATATATGATTTGATTTGCTTGCTATGATACTGTAAGTTCTGCAAATAATGTATACATTATTTATTTTATTTACTTTTTCCACTCAAGTTGTAGAGTATTATCTGTGCAGTGTTGCTTTACTTTAGAGAGAAGATATATGTAGAATATTCCTATTACAATATTTAATTACTCAATTGGGTGGGATTGATTTTGACTTGATTATATATGGTTTAGCCATAACCGCATGCACGTCGTGAAGACTTGCCCGCAAGGGGCCCATTGACTCAAGCATCATTTCATCAAGTCACGACTTGACCCGCAAGGGGCCATTGACTTAAGCATAATTTCATCAAGTAGCGAGTAGACTTGCCTGCAAGGGCCCATTGACTTGAGCATCATTTCATCAAGAAGCGAGTAGAGTCTTTGAATAAGTCGTCTTTATTAGTATATCGATTTATGTAATTTTATCATGTATAGATACAAGAGAGTGATTCGATAAAGATTAATCTCTAGATACAAAGTAGAAGAGCCATCCAAGAAATTGATTCAAGCCGATAAGTGACTTCAGCCCGACTTACTGGATCAAATAGCCTGATACCTGGAGGCTTTTAACAAAACAAAAACTAGAAGAGCCACAAAATCTAGGCCAAACTTTACCCTCGAGTAAGAGCCGATGACTGCAGAGACGACCGCCTAACTCCGACTTACTGGATCAAATGAATTCCGATACCGGAGAGCTTTTAAACAAAACAAAAACTAGAAGAGCCAAAAATTCTCAAACCAGAAAGATAATAATGAAATAACTCACTTGAAATATATGATACAAAGAGGCTTTTTTTTATGCACTCTATAGACAAAAAGGAAAATATTTGAGCATATGTAACTGCTCTTTATTCATACATGCATAATACAAAAAAATATATACCACCACGAACAAATTTATTATAAAAAGACAGCGGTATATATAATTATTAAAACATTTAAATAACATTAAATTTGAAATTCAAACATCATTTTAGATTACTTGAGCATCAAGAAAAGACTTCAAGGATGCCATTGAACTTGATGGAAATCCATTCTTGAATTTGGATCTTAATGCCATGGCATGCATGTGAGCTTCTTTATCATCCATCAATAAATCAATCCCTTTCATTATATCACTTTTCTTCACCATTATTATTTCTTCTATATTATTGTCACCATCATCATCCATACCATTCTTCAATAAGTGGTGGCCAACTTTTAAATGTTTAACTACTAAATTGGCATTATGAAATTGATCCCTCTTATTGGCCATGCCAAAATTGGAACCCTCTTCCAATTGCTTCTACGGTCGAGTTCCATCCACAGTGCGATATGAACCCACTGATTGACCCGTGACTCAGTATCAGTAGTTGTGGGGCCCACCCTTTTATGATCAACCCTCTTTCACCGACCTTCTTGTCTAGACCGGTTGGGTAGTAACCTTCTTCGTCTTTAGGTTGTGAGGTTGGTTTTACGTCGAAATCAAAACCCGGTGGATGGCCGGGTATGCCAGAGTTCGGTTGGATCACCCAGATAAATGACCGGTTCGCTTTTCTAGCGCGTAATAATTCATCGTATTCATCCATAGATGGTCCCACCTCACTGCCAAATGACACGTAAATGACTGATTGAGATGGTTTTGTATCCAACCATTGTACCACTTGTTCTTCGTGTAGTTTGACACCCGGTTGGACCGACTTCGCATCATGAATAACCGAGTCGAACGATTTCCAATAATGCTCGGGCAAAGAACGGGCCGATTCCGTAAACCGGTTTATCAACCTTGTCGACAAGTAACTAATAAACGGTCCGCTCTATATCATCACAAGTATTGAAGAACATTGCAATTGAACCTCCACTTCTTCCAACCACCTCGGTTTACCACCCGGTCCGTGAGGACCGGCTCTCGCCGACCACCTTCCGGTCTATCCGTCCGTCCGGAGTGGGTGGACCACTCAAATTACGCCGTATGCCCAGCGGGCGGTCTATGACGCTGGTGACGTGATTTAAGCTCCGAATAGCTCATGGTTCCCATGTTGGTGGGTAATCCATCAAATATCCGGTCTCGACCGGTTTCATTTCCTCCACTTTCGCAACCCATCCTGCATAATCAATTGCAGAGCTACAAGCACCAGAAGTAAAAACGAAACAATCGGCAACCCGAATTTCTCGAAAAACTCTTTACTCCAGCTCATCATCACATCAATTACAGCACAAACGGGTCGGGTCAAACCTGTTTCCTTATTATACCTTTCACCTAGAAACATTTCAATCCCTTCACCCAATTTCTTGTGCTGACCGTGAAATGGGTGCGGTTCGCCCAGATCCGGATTCAAGCTGAACTTCCTCAGACGGAGGTGGGTTGGGAATATCGATTACCTCGAGAAAAGGGTGGCGGCGGACGGCGGAGGGGACGGAGGAGGAGAGATTAGAGGGGATTACGAGTATAGATTTGCAGTTGTGGTAAGTGGAGAGACGTTTGCATAGCTCCATGCAGGGGAAAAGATGGCCTTGACCAAAAAATGGCAGCACCAAGATTTCTGGTCTACTGGATTCCATCTTCTTTTATTTTTGCTGATTTTTTTTTTTGAAAGTTTTTTTTTTTGTTTTGTTTTGTTGCTGATGCTGTTGCTGATTTTTGAGTTGGGCTTTTGCTTTTGATTTCATATACGTGTTTATATAGATGTGTATGTGTGATGTGATGGGTTAAAGTGTGAATACATATAAATATGTACATATATTATATTTTTATGGGTTAAGAAGAAGACGTACGTGCATGGAAAACTAGAAGAGAAGACGACAAAAGTGTCTGTTTCTTCTGTGTTTAAACGGTGTTGTTTTGTGATGTCGCGTAAAACTCTATAAAGAAAGTTGTTCGTGAATAAATTTGGGTTCGGTTTAAATCTCTGTCTATCTATTTATTACTATCCACTTAAACTATCTAGTTGATAAAATTTTTTTTAAAAAAAAGGTAAGAAAAGTATTCGTTCAATTTGTCTTTCCATACTTGAATATAAGATTTGAAAAACATCAACATATAATAAAAGTTAAAATATAGAAATAAACTTGTTTGAGCTTGACTTTGAAATTTAAAATAGCAATTTAGTTCGTTTAATAAACAAACTAATACTCAAACATATTTTCTTGCGCTTATTATTCCATTTTTTGTCTTTTTTTAAACGTTTAATAGAATATATATCATAATATTTGCATACACACATTCAGAACATAAATATGTTAAATTAAATGACGTATAGATGAGCACAGTGTGACAATCCCTCTGCCATGTTTATGTTTGCCTTGAATGGAGCACCTATCTTATATATGTTGGCAACTTATACGTTTACATAATTGATTTATATAAAATTGCATAAAATGCCCCAAACTATACATTTTAAATATAAAAATAGAAACAACCATTTTTTTTTCTTAAAACCCCTGTATCCTAATCAACTCATCCGATTAATCCAAGTTCAAGACGGCCATACTGCAGAAATCACTTTTTACTCATGAGTAGAAGCGCTCACCAATATATTCTCTCTTCAATACTACAGATCGGGGAGATAATCGAACCGGTGATCGTGAGAAACAACCATTTCGTTAGCGTAAAAATTATGTGTATTTTCATGTAAACACAATGACTTAAATCTATAATTTTACATTACAAATTCACTAAGAACATGGTTACACATGCAAAGGAGGAAACGGTTTATCCGTTCTATGGAGGTGAGACTTTTTAGGGGACCCGCCCTATTAGCCTCCACCTGGCAGCTCCTCACTGGGTCATAACAATTAATATGTATGCAAAGACAGACGGAGGAGCCTTGGCCATTGGAGTGACCCTTCGCAACCATGAGGGGTCGACAGTGCTGGTGTCTCGCAACGGATTTTCGGAAATCTGGATGTAGAAGCGCGAGAGCTCTATGTAGTCTTACATGCCTAAGTCTTGGCATCATCTAGGGGGGTTTTTCGGATTATCATTGAGAGCGATTCTTTGTCATGTATTTGTAATATCCCGACTTTTCGAAAAAGGACAGACGTGTCTTTTTACGAAGAATGAAATATTATGTGTAATGATTTACGGATTAAAGTATATATACAAGGGAAATAAAGGAATTAATTGTAATTAAGGGGACTTAAAGGTAATTAATTACGGATGCTTATTTTGGGGAAATAAAACTCCTAGTTAATGGGGGAGTTATCAGAATCATATTTTATCAAGTTCAAAAACTCCAGCCAACGTTGAGAGCAAACCAAAAAGGGCAAAGAAACTTTTTCGATTTATCACAAGTTAGTTGACGGATTTCATAATCGTTTGGAGAAACGGAATCAGCGGGAAAATATGATCGTTTTGATAGAAAAAGTTTGGAGTTTTGCAAAGGTATGCGATTTAGTCTTTTTTTGGTTTATAAGCTTATGATCATCAATTAATTTAAGTGTGATTGTGATCAAATAGGTTTTGAGTGAAACCTTGGAAGTGCTGTGGTTTTTCTGAAAGGTTTTGGGTTGGAATTGCTTGCTAATAAGGTAAGAGGCTTCTTCCTACTGAGTAATTATTATGTTTAGGTTG
Source organism: Gentiana macrophylla (assembly GCA_026214975.1). Classification (NCBI taxonomy): domain Eukaryota; kingdom Viridiplantae; phylum Streptophyta; class Magnoliopsida; order Gentianales; family Gentianaceae; genus Gentiana; species Gentiana macrophylla. The sequence goes on along the minus strand of CM047809.1, from coordinate 4,645,712 downwards.
AGGTTAGAGTTGAACTATAGTATGAATTCATGTTTATGTGTTGTCGCTATGTTATGTTATGCTATATATAGTATGTTTGTAACATGTTTTGCCGCTGCTTTGAGGTATATTTTGGTGTTGATTATGTTAGGAATGAGTTGGGAATCGCTTTAAGTGCATCAAAGCATGTTTTAGGGTTGTTCAGTGTCAATGTGTGCGCATTCGAGAGTGAATGTGTGCGCATTGTCTGAGCAGAATCATGCTGAATCTGTCAGCACGCTGAATGTGTGCGCATTTAGAGGGCAATGTGTGAGCATTGCCCTGGCAGAAGCTTCATGTTTGCCCAATGTGTGCGCATTAATGCATGTTTTTGTGAAAAGTTGTGTTTAAGTCCCGAATCTAGTTTTAAACGTTATTTCTTGATCTAATAACACTAAATGAATATGAACAAGCCATGATTAATCTTCTGATGCGTTTAGTTCCGGCACTGAATGAATGCTTCCAGCAGAAAAGTTGAAGTTCGTGACTGTCGGGAGTGGATGATTGGGTTGTGCTTTGATGAATTCATATTCATCAATGTCTGTGTATGTGCTAGGCTTGTCCGTGTCTATTGGTCTAAGTAAGAGAGTAGGAGTTGTGAAGGGGCTTACTGGAAAATACTTAGATGGCTAGCTAATAATTAATAACAAACGTATATGTGTAGTTAAAAGAATAAACAACATGCCATTCTTGATAAGGCACAAGTTATATCGCGATGTGTGAGCGATTGGATAAAGTGAAAATTCCGTAAGTCTACCGTATAGACTCCAAAGCGGAAGGACTTCACGAATGAACAACTTCGAGTCAACCAGAATAGCTTCCAGGTGTGGAGGGACTTCACCGAATGTGTACACTATCGGAGTCTACCAGAATAGACCTCCGTGGTTATTGGTGTAATCCACCAATATGTTGCATCTACTTTGTGGTGAGTAGTATCATGCGTTGTGCCCTTGAATACTGATGTAACAAAGATAAGCTAAGAAAGAAACCATTAGTCACAACATGTTGATGAGCATGGAGTGAACTCTAGAGTTGAGTCGGTCTCATAAAGATAACCTAATATAATAAAAGGAACCTTTCGTTGTAAAGTTTAATTATTCATTAGTTTCTCACTCTTATTAAGTACATTTGTACTTACCTCATTTGCATATTTGTTTGTATGCATTGTGGGGTGAGAAGATGAACATGTTGTCCATGAGTTCGATGACGAGGATATGTGATGAAGATGATGCTTTGTTGATGTGTCGAGTTTCTTTCACTTCGTGATGTACTAGACTTGGCTGTTGTTTAATTTCTAGATAAATGTTGCACTTTTGTTTTCAAGTTGTAAGACAAGTTTGTAAGTTCTTTCTTTGAGATATGGTATGTTGTAAGTTTCCTTTATTCGTTGTTGTAAGTTAAAATTTCTACCTTTAGTCAGCTTTGTATCATGTTCTTAGTGGCATTTATGGTTTTACCCAGTCTTTTCGCTCATTACTTTTATTTGATACGACGACGTAGGTTTCATGTATAATATTAGATTTATTTAATGCTATACGTGCCAAACGCTCTCTCCGAATAATAATGACTCTGATCCTGGAATGGGCGCTATATGTATATAACGTATTCGAGGGCGGCGTCGGTGATGTCTTCCTCTTTGAAGAATCGTAATACACAGATGGAAAACTTTGAAAAGACAAGATTATTGAATTGATGAATAATATTTACAATGTATAGAAATAATACCAGATAAACTCTAAATACTTATCCAAATATAATTTGAATAATTTAAATAAAACAAATAAATAATCTTTTATCCAAAACTAATTATTCTTGACTATATATAATCTTTATCTCCTCTTTCGATCTCCATGCGTATCTTCGATCTGTTTTTTCTAATACTCTTGGTTTCGGATTGTTGAGTTTGGCGAGGGCATTCAAGAGTGAACCTTTCGTTTTGTGAGACGGTCAAGCAATAAGATTGTCTTTCCTGTGCCGGCATGTGTGCAGTGGATTTAGTTAGTTGGAGTGATTCTCCACCACATGATATAGTTCATAAAATGTCTTTTGGATTTAATAAAATTGTTTTGCATTAAAAAAACTTAGATATAAGAAATACATTTAGGAAAAAAACCGCAACAATATATAACTAGACCTACTCAATTATTTGAAAAAATAATCAAATTTCTTTTCGTGACTTTACTATGAGAATCGGTCCATAATTTGACAAGAAAAAAACTACAATAAGTGAGACAAACAAGTTATAAATCTCTTTCGTCTTCATTTATGCCTTAGTTCAAATTAGCGCCAAATACAATATTGTGTTGCATTTGAGGGAATCGTATTGAAAGAGAAACAGCATTTTAAAAAAACATAAGTAAAGTAACGTGTAAGGAAGGACCGTCAAATTTTCACACCTTAAATTGTTTAAAACAATATAAAGAAAAAGAAAAAGAAAAAATAATAATTGTATCCCTTTTGTTGTCGTCTTCATAATAATTTTTATAATTCCTTCCAAGAAAATAATTTTTATAATTAATTAAATTTTTTTTTTCTGTCTATTTTCATTTGGAGTTTCTGTCATTGGAGCTGACCGGTAATCAAAGTATGAACATCATTATTCTAAAATTCTAAATTTGTGCATTCAAGGACGGAGAGAATGGTGATTTAAGTTTGAGGTAGTGAATTTAATCGATTCTATCGAGTTAATCGAACACTTTGGATTAAGAATATTTTATGGATCGAACTAAACTACGATATTTTTAAATAATATTTTTTTGTCTGCATTGCCTTAAATTTCTAAACTCTCATATGTACCTCCGTCCTTGTGTGCATTACGATATTTGTGAATTATATGTAAATCAAAACTATGATTGTTGTTTCAAAATGACATATCATACGTGACTTATATGGCATTGAATCTTACACTATATCTTATCACGTTATCATAATATTGATCACACTCTTAAATAAATTTTTAATATCATGTTATACCTGTTTTGATCAATATTCGTCACATATTGTATCATGATTATATCATATTATACTAATGTCACTGAAGACTTAGAATTAAATTGTATGAAACAAAGTTTATTAATCTTATACAAATGTTATAAGGATGTCTAAACAAGATTTACAAAGATACAATCCATACAAGACATCAAACAGTGAAGGATCCAAAAATTATATTAAACGAAGTCCGTAAATATTTTACAATGTATATAATTTTTTTTACGGAGTCCGAAATATATATTTTTCTATAGGTAAAATGTAGAGTATTATTATTTTTAGCGAGGTCTGCAGACCTCATTTACTTCAATGCGCATCCACCAATGATATCAAGTATTCAAATGATACACTCATATAATTGAAAATATCAACATGTGATACACTATGATACTTATGTATCACACGTATAATACGAATGATATACAAATGTATCATATTTGTAGAAAAAAAATGCAAGCCAACTCATCCCCCCACACAATAACTTCCCCACACACACTTTAACACTGACCGGTAACATTTTCTCAATCACCTCCATCCATTCTCTCTAACGCCTTGCAAAAACTTTGACTTTAAGAGACTGTATGTTGATGAATTACTTCTTACAAAGACGAGGAATAAGGTAGGAACTATCTTGCACAGAAACAGATACGGATAAGTCGCACGATACGACAGAGATACAAAGATACGGTTAATTTTAAAATTTAAGGACACGACACGCCGCCGACACGTTATATATATAGATAACGTGAATAAAATTCAATTTATCGAGAAAAAAAATCGTAAACATCTAAAAAAATTAGATAAAATAAGATAGATATTACATAAACTCTATGAATATCTAAAATAGATATTCGACCTTTATACGGTGCTAAAATAAATTGTTATTGACCTTCAAAATATTTTAAATTGTGAAATTGATTGTTTATCAACAAGAAAAACATATAAACTTGATACATCGTATTATTTATTTAGTTATTATAGAAATGAAAATCGTGTATTTTAACGTTTTCATTTACAAAACTTAAATAAAGAAAAAAAATTAAAAAAATTGGGTTTAGGAGTGTTGGGAGTGTCGGGGAGTGCCGATAATGTGTTGGATATTAAAATTTAAATAATATTAATTTAATCAGCCGACACGTGTCGGACACGGTGTCGAAGCGTGTTGTGTCGTGTCTTGTGTCGGACACGACGCAGGACGACCAGATTGAAGTGTCGGTGTATCATAGGGTAGGAAAGAGCTAAGATCGAGCTTAAACGGGTAGACAATTTTCAATGTGACATTCAAATCCAACGGCTACACACCGACACTTGCAAGAAAGGGTGAATGAGGAAAGGGTTTATTCTACACTGCCAAAGCTTTTTCTCTGTTTCTTTCCTCCTGAGCTGAATAATAGAATTTGTTAAGATCAAGCGTTTATCGTTGTACTAAAACCAATTGGTGTTAATAAATATACTACTTTATTAACTTATCATTTAAAAACGTGGGCAATCTGTCCCAACACCCTCCTCAAGTGTTGGCAATCTGTCCAACATTTGGACAATTTTTTTTCAAGAGTGTGGGCAATCTCTCCAACACCCCTCTCAAGTATAGACAATTTGTCCCAACACTTGCATAATTTTCAACCAGACTTCGATCTCGCGACCTCTGGCTCTGCTACCATGTTATTGAACTCACACTTAAGCATTCTAAGTTCATCATAACTCATCTGCAATCTAAACTTGTCTTAAAACCTTTGAAATTGTCTTAAGACATTCTTGACTTATACTTGAGTTATATAAGATCTAACAAGTGATATACTTAACCTTTAACCGCACATTTATCCTCTTGATCTTGATTTAACACTTGTACGGAGGATTAGAGCATTGCATAAAATATATTGTTAAAATAATAATTTTTTAATATGGATATTTGGCCTAACAACCATATACTCCCCTTATGGTTGTGGCTTACACCCTATCAGATCTTACATACCCAACCTTTCCCCACTACCCACCCAACATTATCCTTTCTTTTCTCACCACCCATCCTATCCTACTTCATCTTACGGTCCTTACCTCATCTTACGTCACTGCTCTACCCCACCAAACTTCACCTCACCCTACCCTACCATACCATACCCATTGTATCCTACCCCATCCCCTACCCTACCCGGATGCCCCGTCATTCTTTACCTACTACTTACCTTACCCAACACCCTATCGCACACTACCTTTCCACCCACTCTTCCCTTCTTACCTACCACCTACCTTACCCGTCACCCATTATCCCCTACATCTCCATTCACTCTACCCTGTCCCACATTTCATTCCTAACCCTACCTACCCCAACCTACCTTACCCCATTCACCCTACACGTTATCAACCATCCTACTCCACTTTACCCCACAACCCTCCTTACTCACCTAAAACTACCCATGCTACCCTCATTCCAGTTTTCGTGCTCCGAGGATGTTGACCTATTGAGAAGAATGAAATGTAAGAGAATAGAACTAGATGCAAAATCTAGACAAAATTAAAGTACTTAAACATGACTTTGAGATATCCACTTTTGGGTGATTAAGCCAATACCCAACAACTCTTACATTATAGTACTACTTAGTTTGCTTCAGACTCTAGGTTGTTAAATGTTTAGCAACACATTAGCTTCTTTTTTTATTTTTTATTTTTTTAAATCTTTATATATATGTATTTTAACAATCATCCAAGCACAACAATTTAAACAACTAACAATAGGACACTAGCCTAGAATCAATAGTTGCAAGCATGGCGTTAACGTATTAAAGTCAAAATTACTGCAACTATAAATTGCAATATGGCTTCCCCTTTTCCATACATGTCATTAAGCTTCAAGTTAGCTCAATGTCGAGGATAATATAGTTTGAATATTATTATTGTCATATTTTATCTTGTAGTGATTTATTGACTAAGTCAGCGAACCCTATATATTTGTACTCTCTCCGTTCAGTTGAATTAGTGAAATACGATTATTTTAAATGTTGATATGGTATCAGAGCATCTCGATTTCCTCTCTCTCATTATACAAATTCTTCCCTAAACCCTAACTCTTTTCTTTTTCAAAAAAAAAAAAAAAAACGCAGCTTTTTCTTTGTGTTTCTGCAGAAAGTTTCAGGCAACGATCGGATACTGAAACCAACTCCGATCGTGATGAAATTTTGAGGGTGTGTTCATAATATGTTCTTAGACGATTTGAACGGTGAAATTGACGTTTGGAAGGTTCAATTTCTCTGAATCATCCGTCGACTAAACTGCTGTAATTCGGTGTTTCAGCAAAACTTTTCTTGCGACGATCGTATATTGAAACAAACTCCGATCGTAACGAAATTTTGAGGGCTTGTTCTTATCACTTTCTTCTACGATCTGATCGGTGGAATTGACGTTTGGACGGTTCAATTTCTCACGAATATTCTCAAAACCGAATCGCCGGAAAGACTTCGAGTCAAGAGGCCCCGAGACCGGTGACCAGCCGTTCTCCTAGAGCAGTAACTCTAATCCCCCTAGCCACCAGAGCTTTGACACTTTAATGCCACGAGCGAGCGAGCGAGTATTATCCGTCAATTCCAAGTATCAGTTTTATTTATTTATAAAAATGTGCACTAGCTAAAATCACTTGAAAATGACTTCCGAGTTTAAAAGTTCATTCGATATACACAAAATATTTGAAAATAACATAAAACACACTTTTGGCTTTATATCAAAATAAAAAAACTCACCCATTGTTCCGGCTAATAGTTGTTATGTCATGAGTTTCGATTCAAATAGGCGCCTTGTACTTGCATCTCCTCTTTATTGCTACGTGAATTTAAGAAGAGATACTACATTTATACACATCTCACGCACAATGCCAACTTGCGTACGTATATGACTCTGTAAATTTATATTTCTTTTATAAGGTCACTTCCCCTTCATCATTCTTGAAATCCATAGTCTTATCCTCTTATTATTAAAATTTCCATCGTCTAGGCGATTTTCCAGCACAACCCAAAATTCAGCCCAACTTATACGTTGAATTAACTCCCAAAGTGACTTGTCATCATCCTTAGCCTCCAAACCTAATTATGACACCATTATCGTACCAAAAAGAGAGACACTTGGCCGGCGTTTGATGATGATACATATAGTTTGACAAACAGAATTGATATTTATAAGAACACTAGTGACTGATCGGCAACAGCGACGGCGACGGAAATGGTTGAACATATTCTTATAGTTTTGGATAAGCAACATATATGGTTATTTCAGCTATCGAAAATGGAGGCTGTTTGAAACTGAAGAATGACATTGGCTATTTTTGGCTCATGAATCTACTTGTTGATATACATGAGAGAACGACATTATGAGGAAAGGTGTTTATAGGACTAATTGACGGAACAAAATCATGATGAAAATGAAGCTTGTGATATCCCAGTTCAATCCAAAGAAGATAGGGGTTTTAAATAATCTGTTTTGGGGTTGCACATTTACTACAAATTTTATGTCAATTTCATCCTAATAATATTGATGCCGTTTCAACCATAACGCTCCTAAGAAATGAATGATATACTAACATCTCATCTCCACTTAATTGCCCAAACATATATTGAATGAGCTACCTACGTTCACATGAGAAATTATATAAAAGTGTATACATTTACACAATATATGCAGAAGGAATTGATATTTTTTTTCCCTTAACAGGGTTCGAACACTGGTCTCCATATCAAATTATAGTTTAGCTCATCACTAGACCGATGCACCTTGTGCCGCAGAAGGAATATTTTGATAATGATAAAACCAAATTTGTTATAAAATAGCTGGAAAAATAACTTAAATATTTTGTCCAATACATATTATATATAGGTATAGTTCTTCAAAATAGTTGAAATTAAAGAGAGAGAAAAAAGAATTATCTAGACAGTTATTTAGAAATGCATATAAAGTCCTTTATAAACAACATGACGAAAATCGGGGTGTTACATCAGCCACTTCCCACTGGGATTATGGGGCGCATCGATATAATATAGTTTGAATATTATATTTTACTTTAAATATTATTATTGTCATATTTTATCTTGTAGTGACTTATTGACTAAGTCATCAACACCCTATATATTTGCAGATTTCTCCATTCAATTTGAATTAATGAAATACGATTATTCTAAATGTTGATACTCAAGAAAAATAAAAAAGAAGGAATAATGGTTAAACTAGCATGCTTCATCATTATGTTTTTTCTCATTTCCTCAATCTCTGAAACACATGATAATGATTTGTGATGTAGGACAGGACTGAAATAACCAAGTTCGTTATTGTACGAATGATGACTGAAATAGTGATGTCCAACTTAACCGGAAGTGTACCGGGTCGGATGCACCATAGTGGAAAGCAATGTCGTATCCTACGAGGAATCAAACGAGTATCAAAGTCGTTTTCGTACTTAGTTTAGGTTAATCAAGGTGTTTCAGGTTTAAATCGATATGTAAGCTAAAGGTAATAAGAGATATAAAGAGGGAGAAATATCCAACCCATGATCCAATTGAATACTTTCGCCTCTCTAACCGATTATTCGGGAATGAGCTTAACCAACCAACATACCTTACGATTATATCGACTCATTCGTGGGTGCAAACTCCTAAGATAGTACTAAACGTCATGCAACAACCTAGTACCCTTTGCCCTGTACAATAGTCCGCGTTTAAGGATTTAACTGACCGAAACAAGAATAACGCTCTAGAGGCGCTCGATTACTCAAGCAATAAACCTCGTCCCCTAATTGAATCTAAACAACTCAGTCAATTATAAGAAACGATCTTAAAACCTCTTTTCCCACATCCCTTCGCAACGTACATTTACAAAAGTGGTGTGTGTAATAATGAATTAGGTGTACAAGCTAATTCAAGCATTAAGAACAAGTTTTAACACACGAACTACCCATTTCCAATTTCATCAATTAGAGGTTGATTTCTTCAATATTCACATGATTTAGCTATGATAATGTTTAGCCAACGCATAATAAAGCTATAAATAACAATCAAATAGGAAATCAAAGCCATAAAATGAAGAAGAAATTAACTTAATTACCAAAACACAGAGAATTGTGGTTTACATCAATCTTCATCAACATCCATGTCAATTGGTGAAGAAGATGATCCAAAATGCAGAATCCAAGAAAGTTGAATTAGGATCTAAGCTAGAATATGCTTAATCTAAGTAAATTTGGTGTAAAAGGTAAATCTAGGGATCAAAAGGGAAAGGGACGATCTAGGTAAGCTCTATGAAAGAATATGAGTGTGAGAGTATGTGTGAAAATATGTGCAAAAAGGTATTTATATGCGTTGAAAATGTGCAGAAAAACGGTATAATGCGCACGTATTTCGATCAATACGCACGCATTGCCTTCTGTCGGCTGGGCTGGATGTGCACGCTTCTCCTTTAATGCGCATGCACAAATGGCTCTGAATTCTTCATTCGTACGATGCGCGCGCACAAAGCGCAATGCGCGCGCACAAATGACTCTGTATTCTTGCAAGCATTCTGTTTGCTTGAATTCGTACGCATTGTCTTCTGATCCTCCAATTCTTCAGTTTTCCTTCAACTTTTCCATCCCCGAGCTTCGGTTTCGTGTTTCTAAGCCTCATCCCTCTACTCCCGGGTTCACGAGTCACCTATTTCTCGCATTTAACATACCAAACAACATACCGAGTGTAATTTCGCAAGAAACATAGGGCTCGAAAGGGCCAAAAACACCGTAAAATGGTAATGTTTTCCATCTAATTGACGGTTTACCTCAATGTGAGTGCTCAATGTGATTTTGCCCTATAAATGGTCTTAAAATACCCAGAATAAGCCAAAAGTGTCGTAAACTGGGGTCAAATATGCACTGTGAAAGCATAAAGAAAATCGACTCTCATCAATGGATGAGTGATTGATTTTGTTCAATTGGACGGAAAAACTCAAGAACAAACACGAGTCAAAAAGCTTAACAAGAGAAACTCTTATTATTTTATTGATATGAAAAGATGTGTTGAATATAATGAGAGTCCTCTCTATTTATAGTGTAAAAAATGAAGAGTCTAGAACTAAGAAAACTCAAGAAATACTTCCTACATTAGATTTATTGAATAATAAATAATTAATAATTCCTCATCAACCCCCTCAAAAAAAAAAAAAAAAAAATTCCTCATCATTTATTTCTTTTTTTTTTCTTTTTCTTCTTGCGCCATTTTTCGGTATATTCGTTGCTCATCGATTTGTTTTCCTTTTTCTTATTTCTTCTTCTCATCTTGTTCATGTTGTTGTCAGTTGTGTTCAGAGTAGTAATAGTTCCACGACAAAATAATTGCAACACACTTTTGCATTATAGATGATCATGATGTATGACCTATACTTTGTTGTTGAACAAAAAATTTCCCTGTGTTTAACCTACCTGTCAACAACTTAAGTTTTTAATTGAGATGATAATTCAATATGGTTTAGAGAAGAGGGTCACGAGTTCAATCCTCACTGCTTACATTTTCTTCTTTTAAGAGTTGTGTGTGTGTGTGTATATATATATACTAGCAAAATGCACGTGCTTCGCACGTGTTTAGCTAAATTATTAATTTTAAAATTAAAAACACTATATTTTAATATAAAGAAAGTATGTTCATTAAGAAAATAAAAATACGTCAAATAATGATAGTTGTTATACAGTGATTTTATGCATGGTAGAATTTTTTTATTTCGCTTACTCATAAGCGTTCTTTTAAATAAACATTTTTTCAAAAACAAAAATATCATAAACATTTTCAGTTATAAAATTATGTAATTTACTGGTATGAATAGAGGCAGGGGCGGACGCAGGATCCCGGGTAAGGGGGGCGATACTATGGGCGAGTGTAAATTTTTAGGGGGCGCAAAAAAAATACACAACATACATAATAGTGTGTTTTCCGGATCTAAGGGTGGGCGCTTGACCCCCCTACCCTCTTCTTAAATCCGCCCCTGAATAGAGGATTTGTTTTAAATATCTTTTAGATACTCTCTAAGTTCCATCTAACCTAAAAAAATATCATCAAAATATAATACTTTCATATAATTGTGTGATGTTTTAATTACATATATCTTTATACTAACAATTTGATACTACTACAAATAGTCTTTTTAACTTATTTACTATCGGTCGAAATTATCAACCATAAAGACGGAAAATCATTAATCGTGTCAGATGAATATTATTGAGTTACATTTATTATTTATATAACAATCAATCACATTTGTACGATCCACCCGATCTTTATTTCAAACACGATAATAATGATTAAAAATCCACTATATTGTTAGCAGAAACAATAAATTTATTAATATATGGTTTAATTTGATCCAAAATTAAAATGTGTTATGGAGTATATGTTATATTGAGAATCGGATTTCGAATTTTTATAATTATATGCTATGTTACATAATTATGACATTGTTTTATTTTTAGTTAAAATATGGATGAATATATAAATTGGACAAAAATAAAGACACTTTCACTCTTTTTGTTTCACGATTAATAATTCTCATGTGACACAATTAATCATAAAGATGGAGAATCGTTAATTCGTTAATCATAGAGACACTTATGGTTCCACTTAAAAAAAGACACTTATGGTCTTTATTTATTTCACGATTTTTACACTTCTATGTAATTTTTCATCTTGATGTTTTTACCCCTTATATATGAAAAAATTCATACATTTACGGTCCAAGATGTTTTTACCCCATATATATGAAAAAACTCATACATTTACGGTCCAAGATGTTGTGTGTCCAACGACCAATGTCGAATGTACGATATGCTCCAACAAAAATTTTCTGACACGTGTAAAAAATGGACTGAAATATATAAAATGTAAAGAGGAGGGTAAAATTATCAACATGTTGAATCTTAGTGAAAGTATATTTTCATTACATTTATAATTACCATGTATGTGATAACTTACTACTACTTAAGTACTTGAAAATAGTAGTTATATGAGTGAAAGTATGATTGCTAGTATTGCTTTTCTTTAATGTACTTGATATGTGTTTTTTTTATGTTATTGTTACTACAATCATTAATATTATGTGGAATAAAATAATTATATGGACAAAAGTATGATAATGTGTACAAAATCGTCCAAAGTTATTTTTTTTACCAGAAAAACAAATGGTGTATGTTGCTTTAATTTTGAAAGGATTTTGAAAATGTCATCTAGTGATTTATGTTAAAATGTCATATCAAGACCAATTTATCAAGTACTTGTGTAGAATAAGTGAATATAAAAGCAAATACAAAGTATTTTCATAAACTTTTCATTAACGAGTGTTACATTATAGTTTTTAGTAGTATATTTTTCAATTATAATATAGATTGACATCAATATAGAAAATAACAATTGGGAAATATAAATATTATTGATAGGGGGGGGGGGGGGGATCTGATATATTTGAATTCAAATAATTATAAATAGAAGATATTTAAAATAAAATAAAATGGGAGAAACAATTTGCGGGGAGGAAACCAAGAAAACACTTCACTGTTTTAGGAAACACTTTTGGGATATCATTTTATCAAATTTTTATTTATTTTATAATAAAATATAAGTATAAGTATAGAGGTGTTTCACAGACACAAACATTTTTTTACAAGAAATTAGGTTTTAATCCAGACTTGGGGCATTTATTAGGTTTTAATCCACTTTTGTCCATTTAGTTGCAATAATGACGAAAATTAATAGTAACAGTCCATTTAGCCCTTATTTTACACGAACTTGCTTTTCTTCCTTGCTCCAACTGCTTATTCTTCCTCACTTTTTTCCTCCCAAAATCTACAACATAGAGTACCTCAGCTCCTGAAGCCCCACCAACTCTTCTCCCTCTCCAAGTCCAATTCTGTCATTTTCACAGCTTCCCTTTCCATGTCACCTTCTTTTCTAGCAAAAGAAATCGAAAAGGAGTCGCTTTTCGACTTCAATTTGACCCTTCCGATCATACTACTATGTAACAGGGGCTGATAGGGTTAAGATTTCGGTTACATTGAATAAGATATATAAAGAAATTAGTGGAGGAGAGGAAGAAAGTCGAGGCTGAGTTGCAAAGGCTTTGGGTAATTTGGAAAAGAAAAAGGAAGATACAATTCAAGCTATTAACTTTCAGATTGCGGCTCTAAGTGATGATATTGTTAAGAATTTCCGAAAATCCATAGCACGGCTCTTGATTCCTATGTTGATTTCCTGCGATATACACAAATATTTTATTTAGTGTCTATTTCTTTTCAAAAATAAATTGCTGCAATTTCTCAATAATTCAATTACAATTCATAATGTTCAAAATGTCACTTGCATTTTAAATTGATGAATCATGTAATGCAAGTGTTGTGTGAAAAAAATAGAACTTTGGTTTATGTGAGCTTGTGTTACTGTGCCTACGAAGTATCACTGTGACGGTGAAAACTGTGAGCATGTCATTGCCAGGGTGTAACTGTGAGAGTGTCGGTGTGAGAACTGTGAGTGTGTTACTGTAAATGATGTAACAATTAATGTTAATGGAAAATTAGTTTTGGATTTCAGAAATTACGTCAGAAGGGTATCAAACGGGATATAAAAAAAGAACAAAAAATATGAATTATGGTAAAAGATTTTTACACTTACACTCCAATTGAATCAATAGATGAAAAAGGCATGCAACTGGTACTGGCTTGACCCACAAGAAACAAAACTATCACTCCCACTGTATCTAAAGGAACCCACTGTATCTAGAACTCCTTCATCGAGGGGGACTACACCAATCGGTTTTCTTTGACATAGAAGGATGTCCCTTGGTAGGTTTAGCTATGTCCTATAAAACTTGCTACAAGCAGGAAACTTACTACTTCTTTGTCTCATCTTCTTATATAGTTGATGGACTTAGTTAATCGTATAAGAGATGGGTCGGAATTTGTAAAACCTCTCGTATTTAGGAAATTCTATTAGGAAGGTTGCCCAAAGATTGTTGGAAAACCTCTTTCCTACTTTCTTAGCGCTAGATGCGTCCTCTTTCCCATTTAAAGCGCTGGCTAGAGGACCCATTCTAAATGAATCCGGGTTCTGTCACTCCTAAATAAGAAAAGGTTTCAGAATCGAAGACTTAGGATTGTCAGCTGGAGAGAGTTGCCTGTTTTTGTCTTTGGTGAATTCGTCCAACTGGAGATCGTAGTCTCTTCTCAATAGTAACACTTTAGGCTTACGCTTAAGAAGTACAAACTTTTCCTTAATAGAATAATAACCTAAACACCATTGTCTTGAGTCTCTAAACCTAAGGCCTCAATTCTAAAGTCATCCTCTTTTATTCTTTCAACCTTACAAATGAGTTGAAGAAAGAAAAGCAAGACATTAATTACATCAATCTCCTCTCTTTTCAGTCGAGTGAGGTTTCATTCTTCTCCAACATACACATGTTTGATAAAGCAGGAAAAATCAAATTTTGAAAAGGAAGTCTAATTATCCATCTTTCCTCTCGGCTAAAAAACCCGGGTTTTTGGCATAGTTGAAAGGTCAATTCACAAAACGAACACAATATACAATAGTGAGTTGGTACCCTTTAGTTGTAGATCTTGGAGCCAGTGGTGAAGAATACTTTTTGCTAGTATTTTCTCATCATTTGAACTTGGATCGCTAAGATTTAAGATTTCCATTCTCCTTCAATTCTCCCGATGGTATTCCTTTTGAATTCCCTGGGTGATAACACTATCCATTCGATAGAGGAAGTCTGCATTTGCTTTACCACTTGTAAATCCTCATAGACTGTTCTAACAAAAGGTTATGGTACACGGCTTCACTTTTGGTCTCATAGGTTCTGGCCAAGCATAGCATCAATGCTTTGACCGGCTTTGGTCGAGTAACTGCTACATTTATAGAACGGACACAGCCTACATAATTTGTCTCCCTCTTAAAAGCATTAAATCCTCTTGCTCGATCGGCCCTAAAAAGGAAAATGTATCCGTTTGTGCTTTGCTGACTGAGATCATATTTTCGTTAATCTTTCCCCTTACGGGAAAGTTTTACTTTAAGTAACCGATTCTTTGTCTTGTCTGTCAGGACGATGACCTCTTTGGAATCATACACCCGAAAACCTCACTGCCAAAGAATTGAGTAAGCCAGGAAAAAGGCATTTGTGAAAGTTTCTTCACCTCAAAGGGCATGTAAAGAGCTTTCTTTCTATACTCATTTCAGAAGAGATATAGAACATAAAGAGGGAGTGAGATTCGGCTTTAAAAAAGGGGGCATTTATTTGCACCACAACTAATATACCCGATGTCCCCCACATACGGGTGTACCACACCATTTTCATAGAATCGACCATGTGAAAGTCGATTATGTGAGCCAACATGAGACTTCCCGCACTGTCGGATGTTGAATGTTGGCTCACAGAATCGACTTTCACAGAGTCGATTCTACTGTCGTGCACATGTAGTGTTGTACACGGTAGATCAATTGTGGTGTGAATAAAGATCCCTCTTAAAAAATTGTAGGAGAGAAACTAATATTCAGTTTTTTGACCAAGTTATGGTACGCGGCTTCACTTTTGGTGTCATCGGTCTTCTGGCCAAGCTTAAAATCAATTCTTTGACCGGCTTTGGTCGAGCAACCGCTACATTTCTAGAACGGACACAACCTACATAATTTGTCTCCCTCATAAGAGCATTAAATCCTCTTGCTCGATCGGTCCTAAAAAGAAAAATGTATCCGTTCGTGCTTTACTGATTGAGTTTATATTTTTGCTAATCTTTCCCATTATGGGAAAGTTTTACTTTGGGTAACCGATCCGTTGTCGTGTCTTCCAGGACGATGACCACTTTCGAATCATACACCCGAAAACCTCTCTACCAAAGAATAGAGTAAGATATGAGAAAGGCATTTATGAAAGTTTCTTCACCTCAAAGGGCATGTAAAGAGCTTTCTTTCTCTATTCCTTTCGGAAGAGATAGAGAACATAAAGAAGGAGAGTGAGATTCGGCTTTAAAAAATAGGGTATTTATTCGCACCACAGTTGATATACCCGATGTCCCCCACCTACGGGTGTACCACACTATTTCATAGAATCGACTCTATGAAAGTCAATTATGTGAGCCAACATGCGACTTCCCGCACTGTCGAACCATGATCGACATTAGAAATGTAGAATATTGGCTTAGTTTCTCAGAATCAGTTCTAATGTAGTACACATGTACCGTGATACATTATAAATCAACTGTGGTGTGAATAAAGATCCCCTTAAAATATTGTGTATGAGAGAAACAAATATTTAGTTTTTTTATGTATATTTTACTTTCGGACTAAAGTTTTTTTTTTTTTTTTTGTTGTTTTTTAAAAAGAGTTTTTTTTGGTATTTCAGGGCTGTTTGTCCGACGAATTTCATTTTATCCTATTTTATATAAATTTGTGTCTTAATTTTTTTTTATAATAAAATTGGATTTTTGGCTCTCTCATAATTTTTTTATAGATAGATTTTAATTAAATAATTATAAGTTCATGGAAATAATTATTTTAGATAGATTTTAATTACATAGTTATAAAGTTCACGCAAATAGTTATTATAATAGTAATATAATTGTTGCTTCTACTTAGGTCATCATTTAGAAGATACGATGGACGACGATTTTTTCTTGAAGGTGGAAAAGATTTATCACAGAGAGACACTCGTGTGGTATGCGCAAACTTACAAGTGCATGCTCTTTCGATGCATGCGAGGGTCGAGATGCGTTGATTATATCTGTACTGTTTGGATTCTAGACCTTACAATAAGGGGGGATCCATATTCACATCAACACATGTATGAACATTGGTGCAGGAGAAGAACATGGAATACCGAATCGGGGCCGGGGTAGCAAGCAACGCTACACTCGGGCAGTCTAGGACAATCTCTAACTAACAACATGGAGGGAAGCCTCAAAATGCACCATTCTGAAAAGTGGTGACAATATGTACACCCATTCTGAAAAGTGGTGACAACATGTACAACTTGGCACACCATGTATTCTGAATGTTACTTTAAAGGAATTATGTATCACTTATTGTGTCAGTTTACTTGCTCAGTATATCTTATTGAAAATCGATTCTCAAAAAGTCAGTTTACTTGCTCAGTATCTTATTGAAAATCGATTCTCAAAAAGTTGATTGTACGAGTTTCTTACTCGGTTATTGACGCATTTGCACGCATTATTATATATATATATATATATATATATATATATATATATATATATATATATATATATATATATATATGTGTGTGTGTGTGTGTGTGTGTGTGTGTGTGTGTGTGTGTGTGTGTGTGTGTTTTTTTTTCTTGTGTTACCTATTTGTATTTTGGCCATTATATTCCTTTGTTCAGGGGCTACTCCAGAAATTTCGCAATGTCTTTTAAACTTAGACTTGTATATTCATTTAGTCTTTTATGCTTTGAGTTCATGGACCCAAGGGCGGACCAAAGTTTTGTCGGGTGGAGCCAATTCCCCCACTAAAATCCGAAAAATATATAGTTTTGTCGATATAACTGTAGAAAACTAATTATTCTAGGTCCGCCATGGTGGACCTCATATGATATATGTGGATATATCCGCCGTTGCTTGTATGCTCGGTCTTAGGTAAATCGTTATGTAATATTAATATATAATTTAATAAAAGAATATCAAATTGAGTTTCATTTGTGTTTGATTTAGGATAATGAATGAGTTTTTATTTTATTTTAAAGAATATGAGTTTTTCTTTGACTCTTTCTTTTTCTGACATGAAAGTTTGCTATTTTTTTTTGATGCCAAAGGAAATATATCTACACATTAACTTGAACCATAGAACGATACCAAAGAAAGATCCAATAAAATAGAAACAAGAACCTATCAAGTGTGAGGGTCAAGTATCATTAATTAGATCCAATACTTACTCTGACAACATTTGAAACAATTTCTTAGACAAAGGAGTCAAAGTCTTATCAAAATCCATGCATGTTCTTTGGCGTTATCACTTGATTCGTGATATCATTAATAAAAAGGATATAAAGATAGAGATAGTCTATGTCTGAAAAATTAATAAGCAAGAATAAAGCAGTGTCACTGAATCTCCAAGACACACAATAAACGTTGTCTTTTAAGAGATGTTTCACCCCTATGTAGTCACTTGAGGATCAACGAAAAATCTCTTTCCGGATACAGTGGTGGTGTTTGATTCAGACAGTGACTCGTCTGAACCAAACCAGGGACACACGAGAAAAGTTTTCTGATGATGCTCTACAACAAGTGTATTTTGAGTAGAATTATTCGTGTTTGCATAATTGCAATGAGTGCATTTTTTATATATAGGCAAAAAACACCATTTCGGAATTGTTACAAGTGCAACAGACATCCCTTTTCGCATGCAGAGCTATGTCTGTTCATATTATAAGGGTACATCACTTCGCAATGCATGGGTAAATCACTTCGTAGATGCGTGAATCGGAATTGCACCACTTCACTGATACATGTATCTGAAATGCACGAATGCATCAATCCGAATTTCATATGTAGGTGTATCCGTTCAGCTAGAGGTGTTTAGCTTTCGGAGGCGTTGCCACCGAGCCCCAAGAGTTGGCGCTGCCTCTCGAATCCCGTTCTGTTACGGCAACCCGAGTATATTCGTCTTGTTCGTGTGTTGTTAACTAAAGAATATGACAATATATGAAGCGGTATACAAGTTTGAGAATCTATACTAAACAATATGACATTGTTTCTGTTTTCTCAAACTACCTTCTTTTTTAAAAAAAAAAAAAAATCAAAATGAGCATATATTTATTAAATAACAAAAT
This sequence comes from Gentiana macrophylla, assembly GCA_026214975.1. Classification (NCBI taxonomy): domain Eukaryota; kingdom Viridiplantae; phylum Streptophyta; class Magnoliopsida; order Gentianales; family Gentianaceae; genus Gentiana; species Gentiana macrophylla. Next base: position 4,626,887 of record CM047809.1, on the reverse strand, counting down.
ATTATTATAGAATTTTGTAAACTAAATGATTTAGAAGTCTTTTATTTAGGTTTTCTCTAATGAAGGGTGGACGGCATGGCATCACACTAGGTATAAATTGCAGTATGGCTTCCTACTTTTCCATATAATTAATTAAACTTGAAGTTATATCTCAAGAAACAAGAAATAAAAATGGCTAAACTAGCATATTTCATCATTATTATGCTTTTTCTCATTTCCACAACCTTTGAAACATGTGGTAAAGAGTTTCTTTTCCTTTTCCTTGTTATATATTTTCATCCGGTGTTGAAATCAGTTGTGTTTAATAAGTTACTTATCTACTCCTTCAAAAGTTGAGGCTTTTAAATTAGATGATAATTCAATATGATATCTGAGCAGAAATTTCCGAGTTCAAACTTATTTGCCAACATTATCTTCACACTTATGTTAATCCGGATTTTTTTTTTTTTTGTTATAACCCCACAATGATAGGTACAATAACCCCCCTTAATTTGGAATGTCTTTCTGTACTCGTAGTCTTCGATAATCTTCAAACTTGAGTGGCTTTGTAAAAATATCCGTAACTTGATCGTGAGTCTTCAGTCTTGAGTTCCACGTCCTTGTTAGCAATGCATTCTCTAATGAAACAATATTTTTTTGCATCGATAATGGAATACCGGATTCTTTACAAGATATTGCGCAGTTGTGTTACCGATGTAGTAGCTTTTGCTTCAGGCAAGTGAAGTTCTTTTATCAACATTCTTAGCCAAATATCATGACAAGTACAAGATATTGCAGCCAGATATACAAACTCACATGTTTTTTTTTTTTTTTTTAAGTGGAACAAACTCACATGTTGATAACATGACAATAGGCCACATTTTTTAACTCCACGAAATTGCACAATCACCCAAAAAAATACAAAACCACTAGTGCTCTTTCTTTCATCGTCTCCATTTTTATTTTCTGAATTCGTCACTGACATCTAACATTGTGTTTATCTATATACAGACGCCGTAGGCATCAAGAAAGTCTTAGAGACGACGAGCACGATTGGTAGTAAGAATTCGTTTCAGAGCAGCTTACGCCTATCGACTCGAAGGATGCTCGGTGAAGATGGAAATGGAATGTCACCGGCACGCCGTTGTACGTCGAAAGAAAGTTGCAATGGTAACGACCCATGTGACGGTCCTTGCTTTTGTGATATGGACCTAACGTGCTCCTTGTTAAATTGATATGGGAAAATCGTGATAGAGATTATATGAAAATAATATGAGATCGGAACACTTTAGGGTTTCCGCTTCAACGGCACTTTAATCATCTCAGAGTTCTTGACCGCAGTAAGACTCAGTGATTGATACGATTGATTTGTAACGTCGGATGATTGGAAATTCTTTGAAGTGTAGGCTACATAGTGTACCTATCGCCCTAATAAGGCTACTATATATGTGATAATTATAAAAAAAAATATCACGTGTACTTGCGCGGTTATGTAACATATAATTAATAAAATCACATTTTTCAGAGTTTCATTTCAATTTGATTATGTGAGATTGATCACTGTAGAAGATTTGGAAGATACCCAATGAGCCGCATATCGACATAGATAAGGCGCGGGGATAAAGACACGTTGAATCCCTTTTGTTTTACGTTTTCAGTATCTCTATTTTCGGTGGTTAATCTCAAAAAATTTACTGCCACCTTCTCATATTATAAGTTATTCTACTATTTTTTCATCCGTCTCATAATATAAGTCATTTTCACATTTCAATGTAATAAATTCTATTTTTCTTGTTTTACCCTAATTCCTTATTCTAAAACTTTACATTATTCTGAGTAGTCTATGGGAATTTTAGTCCAAAACTATCAAAGTTGGATCATTTATTAAGTTTCTTAATCTGTGTGCATTAGCTATGATGACTTGTAATATGGGACGGAGGTAGTATATATATAATAATGTTACATGTTTCCTATCATAGAGTTAGAAGACAAATATTTAAAAGGCAAAAAATTAAATAAAAAATCATCCCAAAACCAATTCAAATGTGCAGAATTATATATATCAAGAAGATGGAAGAATGTCAAGTGCTACTTCCTTTAAAGAAGGCATCTGTTCCTGTTGATGCAAGCATATATATCTGTTTCTTACTCTTTTTAGCACTTTCCACGGACCGGGGTAACACCTGTATTAATTCAGTTTAAATTTATCAAATCATATCGCGATAGAAATGGTGCATATATCCCGAGACAAATTCTATTGCAGAGACTTTTCATTGGTCTAAACCGTTAGATTTGTGAAAAATTATGTATGCGATGGTGGTATAAAGAAGACTCCCTGCAAAGCCGGAGTAGTCTCGAAAAAGGAATAAATACATTTTTGGTTCTTTTTGCTTCACGAATTTCGCAACGTTACCTCCAATGTTCTAATTTTACATTTTTACCCTTTATCTATGCATATATTAATTTTTAAAAATTTCCAATGTAAGGTATGGCAGACTGTCTAGTTTTCCGATCAATAAAAACTTGACGTTTGTTAAATGAATTTGCATACATAGATAATGGGTAAAAGTGTAGAATTAGAACATATATTAAGGGTAGCATTGTGAAATTAGTGAAATAAAAAGGACTAAAAGTGTCTTTATTTCTCTGAAAAAATAATAATGACAAACCTGAATAGGACACCTCCTTTTTGCCCTTTAAAATTATGAATGTAATAAACTGTCTCCATCTTAGGCAAGAATGTCTTGGTTAATGCAGCAAGCTTTGGATAGAAAAATGGTGGATAATCTGAATACTTAGGTTCAAGGAAAATCTTCAATACACGAAGTGCAGTACTATTTGTTTTTTCTTATTAATTACCCCGGTGTCCGAAACCAACTATTTCAATTAATCTGAAGTTCGACTCGGGTGACCTTTGGAACTAGCTGATTAACCAAAATTATTCCTCAATGTTGTTTCAGGTTCGAATCTAGCTATAAATGGTTTAAAAAAAGTGGTATTTATCGTTTCTGTAAATAAAATAAAAAAATAAAAAAAATTAACTTGTACCAAAGGATACAGCCGGATCTAATCCGGTCAAGTTCCCCGTTGAAAATGATCATTTTCCGGGGAGTGTTCACCACGGCCTCTTTGAAAAGCTCTTCAACCACGAGCATTTCTGTATCGCAGCGTATAAGAGCACTCGTATTAGCATCTTATATATAATAGGTTCTCTATTATATAGACTAAAACATCTTTTTTTCTTCGTTCTATTTTACAGAGTTTCTATTAATTCAGGGTGAAATGAATAATCAGAATCTCCCTACAGAGTGCTAGGTTGAAAGTTCGCAAATTTCTAAGAAATATGCTACACATGATGTAAATTTTATACGTTATATATGTATCTGCATTTTTACGCTACATAGATTTTGATTTCGTTCTTTCAATTTTACAGAATCTTTATTCAGAGGGAAACGAATCCGAATCTCCTTACAGAGTGTTAAGTTAAAATTTTGCAATTTATTTTTCATAGATTAAGCATTTACTATGTTTTTAGTGAATTTTAAGGAATTGAAACCGTAAAATACAGATTTACCAACATTTAGAAATTACGTACCGTTGACATTAAAATATGGATAAGCAACTAAAAAAAGCTCATCTTCTGGCTTGACATGATCTGACATCTTCACTTTTTCAGAAAAACCAAAATCCTCAAAGAAGGAAGGTTTTGTCAAATAATCCAATTTGTAAGAAACTCCTCCAAATACTGTTGATCTTGCAAATTGCACTTCATTAACCTCTGGAAAAAACTGTAAATATATAGTATTTCTCACAATTAATTAAAAGAATTCGAACCCATGTTAATTTCACATAAAACAAACTAAAATTCATCGAGTCGCGGAGTGATTCAGACACATACTATTCTTGTTCGAGTGGCTTTCTCGGGTGCGATGAAGATGTCGCAAAACCGACGGATTTGCAGCATACTTTCCGTCATTTCATTCGCGCCTTCGCCATCACCTGATGTAACATCATAAACATGATGCAGAAATACAGCTGAATCGAATATAGGTATTATATATATATATATATATATATATATATATATATATATATATATATATATATATAGGAAAATTCGATTTTTACAATAAAAGTTTTATGGAACTCGAATTGTTACTCCCCTTTGTTTGGAAAAACGGTTGTTAACCCATGCCTTATTCGCCCTTCTCACCGCCCAAATGGTGGTACCACCAATCTCGTCCTCCCAAATGCCCAGTCGCTCAAAACTTGGGCGGTCCGGAGGGCGACTGGACGGTTAGGAGAGCGAGTTTAGGCGGTCAAGAGAGGGATTTGGGTGGTTAGGAGGCGAGGTTGGGCGGTACCGCCTAAATTTGGGCGGTCAGGATGGCGTATAAGGCGTGGGTTAGCAAATGTTTTTTCAAATATAACGGTATAAAATACGAGTTCCATACAACCCTTAAATCAAATTTTCCCATATATATACACGCAATACTTATACAAATTAAAATCCGGTCCTCTCCCGTGAATTCGATACAGAGATCCCTCCAGTAACCTATTACAAGTTTTAACGCGCGTTTACGTGTTTTAAAGTTGTAATGGCCAAATATTGGTCACTAAAGGTATCACTGCATCAAATTCACAGGAGAGGATCGGTCTCGTAACAAAAACGGGGTTACGTATAAAAAGGGGGTTAATTAACCTGGTACAGATTCAAGTCCAGCTGTTGGAAATTCAATTTCCTGTTGAAGAAACTTGTTGCTCTCAAACCTATGAAGTTTATGAACAAGGTAAAATCCTGTTCTGTTCTTTAATTATGACTGCTTTTACCAACAAAATAAAATGGTAAAAAATTTACATACCATGAGTTGTATGTTGTCCTTCAATGCAAAATTAACAGCTTCTTTTGCCTGATTACCGCGACGTTAAATTCGTAAAAATTAAGAATAATGAATTAAACAAAAACTAAATGGAAATCAAGAACAGGGGATGATGGAGGGCAAAATTGCAAAATTAGTAGCCTACTTAGTGTCCCGTAAATTTTTATTTTAGTTTTTTTAATTTTTTGTAGCAATTTTACATACCAATAGAAATTAGAAAACTAAAGAACTTACTTGGTGAAGGAGTTGGGAATAATCATTTGGGAATTGAACATCAAACCCAACTGATGAACCATTTTCACTTGAAGCAGATTTGACAGCAAAATCAAGAAGATTTCTTTCAATCTTCAAAAAATCAGATTTTCGACTGGGAAAATTCCATTTATGATCAAGACCCTGAAATAGAGGAATAAGAGAGTAGTAAGAAATCAAGAAATTTTGTTTTATTGATGAAAGAATTAAAACAAATAAGAAGTTTAATTAACCATGGATTCCATGTAGGGAAAGACTGAGAATTGGAGGGTGGAAGCCGTTGGAAGAGTGGATAACTGCATTTTTTTTTATTTTAAAATTGAAACTCAACCACACAAGGAACACCCAACCATCTATATATATATATGGTATATATAATACATTTACATAATCAAATACTATAAGTATATTATATGTATATATTTATATAATCATAGTAAATGTAAATATCGTTGAATTTCCATATCTCTCAAAAGTTTAACTGATTGGTAGATAATTAAAATTTTATATATTTCAATACGCTTCCGCGAATCCCTCGAGTGTGGGCCTATTATATGGGTTGATAATTAGCATTTTATATATTTTAACACACTCCATCAAGTGTGTGACTTATAATATTTTTATTTAGAGAGACCCAACACTATTTTTTTTTTGGTTTTATTTGGGAAGACCGTGTTTGAAGCGCGGTTCGAATTCAGGTCTTGCTTCTCTAACACCATAAAGAAAACCAAAAACACACGGGAAATATTTGAAAACTGACAATTCATAATAGATAAACCTAAAGACTTATCATAATATAACAAATATGAATATTTTATTTAAAATAAACATATACCTGGACTTATCATTATAGCATCTATATATTTTTGACAACATCATGTTTATCTCTTCAGATTTTAATGAATCCTCTATTTAAAATAAACATCTATCTAGACTTATCAAAATAACATCTATATCTTTTTGACAACCATCATGTTTATCTCTTCAGATTTTTGAACTATCTTTATCTCTTCAGACTTTTATCACCCTCCCTCAAACGAGGCCGGGCTTGGAAGCTTAGTGTTTGTCTTGGCATAGGCATAATTTGGAGGCATCCCACTCTAGCGGGTCTTCGGGGTTTAGTAGTAATATTTCGGAGGGCATCTCTGATATTACGTTTAATTATCATTTCTCTTAAAATATTAAGCTGATGGGAGGTAGATAATTATTATTTTATGTATTTCAATAAATGCTATAATTTCAAGAAAAGAAATTGTATATACTATATATAATATATATACTACACTTATTATAGATTGTTAGATAGATAAACAAACACAAACTTTATTTCAAACATAGAATCTATCTGGTCTTAACAAATTAACAATATCTCATATCCATCTTCACCTTCGAAAGTCGTCCTTATCTTTTGTGCTCTAGTTTATTGATTGAATTAAATACACTAATTAGTGATTTTATACTTAACCAGGATCATTGCGGGAAATAAATGATTCTTAACTGCTTTGAGGCAATTTCAGATTAATTTAAATAAATGTTCGCTAATCGGAATTAAAGTTTCGGATGATGACATCAAGATGGTATCTCGAATGATTGAATGAAAAGTCGGTAAATGTCATTTTAAATATCTAGCAATTTAAAGAGAAGAATTGCTTGGGTTGAGATTATTCTAAGGTGCGAACAGAAGTTAGGTAGCTGGAAATGGACATTGTTATTTGAAGGGGGTAGGTTGATCCACATAAAGGCTGTCTAGAGTGCTCTTCCGCTGTTCTTCTTTTCTGTCTACAAGTCTCCAAGGTGTGTTCTTCGCAATTTGGAGAGAGTGTGATCATCTTTTTTTTGGGGAGGGGTTGGGTCTCAAAAAAAACATCTCTATGGTGCAGAAAATCCAAGCTTCTGTTTCCTTAGAAGGGCTTGGTATTGGTAGTTTGAGGATTATAAATTTGGATTTTCTAGGTAAGTGATGGTGGAGGTGTTTGTCTGAACCAAATGTTTTTTGGAGAAAAAATAGTTGTTTCTATTTATGAGATGGATGGTGTCTGGAATCCAGGAGTGGGGTATGAAAGGTTTGGGTGAGATTCTAGATGCAATGTGTTGTATTTGGGAGTTCGGAGTCAATTTGTTACACTAAGGTAGTTGGGAAGTGAGGGACGGATCAGGGACGGAACCAGGAATTGGTGGTCGGGTGGGCTAATGGACAATAATTATATGGTCGGGTGGGTTGGATTAAAACAACCAACTGTGTCAGACTGATTTATATAAGATTTTAGTGTATCGAAAATAAAAACTGGGTGGGGTGCGCCCATCCAAGCCTATGGCTGGTTACGTCCTTGGGACAGATGTAGCATTAGATTTTGGCATGATATTTGTTGGGGAGTGTTAGGCTGAAAAGTTTGTTTCCTAGTTTATTCTCACTGGCTAAAAATAAAGAAATTACGATGCAAGAGGTGAGAAAGCGGGGTGGCTCGGGTTGGGAATGAAGGTGCAGGTGAATGTCGTAGAAGGTAGGGAGCTTTGGACATTTCCGATTTGGCAAGGTTGGAGTCTTCTATCTCCGATATTCGTTTGAATACAGGTACCTCTGAAAAAACATCATGGAAGCTCAGTCATAACGGTATCTTCTCCTCGGCTTGCCTCATGAAATTCTTGGAATTGGGTTTTTTCAATGATACTTTTTGGATTCAGACCTTACCATTGATTGGAATTCATTGCTGACGTCAAAAGTCTATATCTTCATGTGGAAAGCGGGTCTCAAACGAATTCCTACAATGCTAAACCTTGCCCAAAGATGGGTCGTTTACATGATGTTGTGTGTCCACTTTGTTATAAGTTTTAGGAATCGGTTAATCATCTTCTCTTCGCTTGTGATGTTTCATACTTGATTTGGAGCCACGTGTTCAACTGGTGTAAAATTAAGTTTCCTCTTGCATATTCTTTTGATGAGTTATGTAGATCTATGCCTATTTAAAATTCTAGTAAGCTTGTGGCTCAACTTTGGGGGGCAATTATTGGTGTCACGACATGGTCTATTTGGCTATTTTGAAACAAAGTGTTCTTCAGATCATTCATTTCGGATCCGAAAGCTATTTTTCACGAGCTTCAATCGCTAACCTACATGTGATTATCTCATGAGAAAAAATGGAGAATACGAGCTAGGAAGAATGGAAGACGAATCCACTTAAAGCTGTGCTATAAAGATTTTCGGAGTTTGGATTGGTATAATGTAACACCCCGTTCCCAGATACTGAGGCTTTATCCGGAAAAGAAACGTTCGGCACGTATAATATTAATTAAATCAATATTTTACGTAAGCCTTTACTACGTCGTATCGAGTTTAACATAAACGGAAGCTTAATGACTCGGGTATGTATATTTCTTTTATACAAGATGAGAATAGAAATACAAACATACTAATGATGGATATTTTACAGCAACGAAAAAAACTAGCTTACAACCGTTACGATGTCTTAAAAGAAACAAGAAGTTTATCTTACAAGGAACTAAAGAAAGTACAACAATAAATTAGTACATAGTTTAATATCCAAAGAAAGTCATCATAATAGGAAGGCATAATCATATATCGTCCTCGAAGTCCTCGTCGAACTCCTGCTCAACCTGTTCATCTTCTCAACTCCAAACACAAACAAACATGCATTTGAGGTAAGTACCAAGGTACTTAGCAAGTGATTAAAGCTATTGCATTAATTAAGTTTCATAAAGAAGGTTCGCATAATTATAAGTTATCTTTTTATGACCCGACTCAATTCTAAGGTTCACTTTATGCTCATCAACATGACGTGACTAACTGTGTTTAACCTAACTCAAGTTTGTTACACCGGCATTCAAGGGCACAACGTATGGTTCTACTCACCACGAAGTATCGTTTGCAACCTATTAGTGGATTACACCAATAGCCACGGGTTAAATCCCGTTAGTGTACACGTTCGGCGAAGTCCCTCTACCATTTAGCCGTTTATAGGCCAGTAGATTTATTCACTTTATCTGACCGCCCACACATCACGATATAGTTAAATGCCTTACCAAGAATGTTACGATGTTTAATCTTTTACTATACACTTATGTAAGTCATTAGTCATTAACTAGCCACCTAAGTGTTTTCAAGGTAAAATTCACGTAGCAGCCCTACTCCCTCACTTAGACTCTAGACACAACACCCTAGGCACATACACAAACATTGATGAACACTAATTCATCAAAGCACAAGCCAATCATACTCTTCCGACGGTCCCGAACTTCAACTCTATGGAAGAGTACATTAGGTGCCGAAACTAAACGCATCAGAAACTTAATTAATGCTTGTTCATGTTCATTTAGTGTTTAGATCAAGCAGTGTTCTAAAAAGCGCCAAAATCGGTCGCTTAGCGCGCTCCCAGGCGTCTCGACTTGGCTCTGGGCGATCTCATCTGGGCGACAGGTGTTTGGGTGATTTTCGGGCGCCTGGGCCCTTCTAGCGCTCTAGGCCCTTCAGGTGCTCCTAGGCCCTTCTAGGAAATTAGGGTTCCATCTGGGCGAACATCCAAGTTTTCCCAAGTGTTTAGACAAGAAAGAGGCATAAAACCCTAAAACCCCTTAAAACCCTAAACCCCCTCCTCTCCCCCCCGTAAAACCCTAAAACCCTCTTAAAACCCTAAAACCCTTTAAAAAACCTAAAACCGCCTAGGCGCCCCAGTAGCGTACCGATTTCACCTAGCGAGTTTTAGAACATTGGGATCAAGGAACAACATCTAAAACTCATCTCATAGCTTAAAACATTCAAAACAGTGTTCAGACACTGTTGCCTGTGCCAAGACTTTTGGCGTGCGCCAAAGCACATCAGAGAGTTCATTGAACTCTCTATTCAAGTTTGGCGTGTGCCAAAGCCTTCGGCATGCCAAAATAGGTGCAGAAGGTTTTGTCTTGTCTCTGTTACACTTTGGCGTGCGCCAAAGCTTTCAGCGTGCGCCAAAGAGGGCCAAACTGCTCTATGCACGATTTTTCTGCACTCTACCGATTTCTACTCAAAACTAACCGAGTTTAACATCAATCTAAGTATCATTACAGTAGAAAAACGCTAATTTAACATCGCATAGCACCAAGTACTTGCATAACCACATTTAGACATGATTTCAACATTAAATCACTTCCAAAGCAAAGCCCTAACTTCACCAAACCATAATTAACAAAATAGAGAAGATTTCCTTACTTGATCAAAGCACAACTCCAAGAAAAAATTCAGAATTCTGCAGCAACTTCTCAAAACCAACACAAAAACCTTTGATCCACAACTAATTCAAGAACTATTTAGGATCAAGGTTTCTAGCTACTCAGAACTACGAATTACAAAACTTTCTCCAGCCAAACATGATCAAAACATGATGAATCTAAGATTAAAGCTATTTTCATACCTTGATAAAATCTGGAAATCTTAGTATCAACACGATCCTTGCCTTCTCACGATTCCGTTGCCCCACTTGAATCTGAAAACGGAGTAGTAACTTGTGAGAAATTTGAGAAAGCCTCTTTGTCTTCATTTGCTCTCAAATTCTAAACTTTGAACGTTATGTTTCTGTCAACCTTCTGATTAGTGGGAAGTTTTATTTCCCCAAATAAAACCTCTCCCTTAATTACCAAAATTTCCCTTTATTATTTCCCGAATTGCAAAATAATCCCCATTAAAAATACATATATATTTCGAATAATATATACAGTGTTCTAAAAATTGGCCAACTCGGCCACCTAGGCGCTGGGTAGCCATCATCCGACCCGATTTTACACTACTCAGCCTTGTCTAGGCGGGGTGGTATCTAGGCGGGTTGAAAGTCGGACTAGGCGGGTTCAAGGCGGGCAACTCGGCCAAACTCGGCCAACTCGGTAAAAGCTGGTCTTTGTATTTACTCATTATATTTGGAATCCCTAATTTAATTAAAAAAATCATTTTCGTTTCTTCCTAATTCCAAGCTGCGTTCTTTCCCCCAACCCTCCCCCCTTTGCAAATCGCAAGCAAACACTGCACCAACCACCGCCACCGGCAAAGAACCACCGTTGACCACCGCCTAGTCCCCACCCGGCCTAGTCCCCGACTAGTCCCTCACCTAGCCGACTACTCCCAAATCCCCACCCGGCCGCCCGACTAGCGTCTAGCGACTTAACATTGAATATATATATATATAATTATATTTCTCTAATTCCATAATTAGATGTTGAATAGGTGTCCAAAACCCAATTGGATTGGACCGGATCTGACCGGGTCGGATCATTTACAGTCTATTTTAGTTCATGTAATAACTTATTATTATAAATAAAAGCACTTTTGTTATTATATATTGTTTATCTTCATGTTATTGGTTATATATATAGTAACGTCCCTAGTGTCAAACTGTGATAGAGAAACCATGATAGTGATTATGGTTGATGAGATCTCTAATCACTTTAACAAGTTTGATACTTAAATGTCTCTAGTCATATATACTGTCAAATGGGACATTGATAGTATGATCAGACTAGCACGTATTGGATGTCTTCTATCTTATTGAAGATAGGGATAGATCTCGTCTCATCGAAGTGTAGAGACACTTGGACCGTATGCGTGGGCGTGTATTAGAGAATGCGTCGTTAGGGATCGACCCACTTACATTAAGTGTCACACTATGTGGCGGTTGTGTAATTATCCTTAAGACCGGAGTCTTCATGGCATCAAGGTGTGGATTGGCATGCTTTGACACTATTGAGATTTCCCCTATCCACGGGCCGATCATGCGGTAGTGATTGGGTATGATATTGAAGCATGCGGAGTATACATTTTTGGTCGTCTGGGAATCACGTATCCTATGATTGGGATTGAATATCCGAAATGGCCTTCATATAAGGAATGTCTAGCTCTCGTGAATCTTTGCAAAGTGGGAGTAAATGTGTTATTCTGAGAGAGCATGATATCCGGATTATAAGATACGATCGTTAATGTATTGACACTCGAGATACGATCGTATGGATATTATTACGGTGATAGGATTGTAAGTTACACGGTAACTGTTTCACATGAAAGGTAGTAGTCATTGCATTGATGATTATGGGTCACGGTGTGTTGCTAGACGTTATCCCGTGATCGTTAGGTATGAAGGGCATTTTAAAATTTGCACTTTGTGTCTACGGCCAACATATTCGATAGTCTATCGGGTCACACACATATGAACATCGAGTCGGATTAAATGTGGTTATAGCTGATAACCAAATAAGGAAAGTTTATCCCATGACTATAAATGTTATAGTGGTAAATTAATATGGTGGTATTTATTCATTATGAATAAATAAAAATACAAGATATTAATTATACATTAATTATATTAACTACAAAATATTCCGGATGTCAATTATTGGCAATTTGGGCGCCAATACACTTGTATTGTGCAATTTAATTAATAAGATATTACCATAATATTAATATTGGATATTAATTGATTTTTGGAAAATAGATTTATGGTAATAAGATAAATATATTCAATATAAAATATTGACAATATTTAGTTTTATTTAATATAAGATATTATAATAAAAGAGATAAATCAATTAAAACAATTATCCTTATTTTATTGGGAAAATCCTTTTCTCCTTTTCATCTATCTTCTAGGAAGCTTCTCCTAATGAGATTCGGGAGACTAGGGGCGCCACTCACCCTATATAAGAAAGGGGTTGGCTAGCTTTTTTATACATCACAATTCCAAGAACTAATAGTTTTTATGTAAAAATAGAGAGCTTCCTATAATGAGTTAGAGAGAGAGAAAAAGGCCGGTCTAGCAGCCTGATTTTTCTGATAGCAATCCAAGGAGGATTCCAGCGAGGAGTTCGTGTGGATAATCTATAGAGGCCGGACGCTTGGACGGCTTGCGCACAGGACTACTCTCAGTTGACGGTCAAAGCGACGATCTTATAGATCATCCAAGGTATATTCCGTCAAACTACTTAACATGTTTATTGCATTAAACGAAATTTTAAATTCCGCTGCGTTAAACAAGTGATTTCCTAACATTAGAATGAATCTAATATTTCATTTTCGTAAAATGACATGTCTGTCATTTCCCGAAAATCGGAATATTACATAATTTCGGAATCGTGACCATCGGGTGCTTGTTGTTACACGCTTTAGCTTGATATGCTTATCGCATTTTATGGGTGTGGTTTCTACCTTGGTGCGGCTTGGATGGATTGTCATTTTTTGCTACTTTTTTTTTTTTGTAGTAGTAGTAGTATGGTGACTGTAGTCGCATGGTGATTGTAGACGATGTTTTTAATGCTTTTAATCTTGCTAGTAATGGCTTTAATATAAGACTTTCTCTTGCTGTTAAAAAAAACGTTTAACCTAATATACTTGTTAGTATATTGTGGCCAAGTCCCACCTTGGCAAAGCAAGTAAGAGTCTGCTGACTCTATTTAATTTGTTTCTAAGTTTCCTTTTGGCTTTTGTATTTTAGATGCATCATTAAAGTGTATCATTTGTAATCAACTCTATTGCATTAGCTCAATATTTGGCTTTCAATAGAATAGAGTTTTTCTTGTATTCTCCACTATAGTGATATTTGTTTTCTTTTGCTTGTGGATGTAAGTCAGTTGACCGAATCATATAAATTTAATGCTTCGCATTGTTTTTTTAGAAGGCTTTATATTTATTCTCCAAAGTCAATTATTTATTTTGTGATATCGTCGGTAAGGGCTATTGTTCTAGTTCGTTACCCTGGTTCGTTTTTCCTGACAAATACTTGCTAGAGATTTCATGGTTAACTTTTTAGCATCGACCACCATACAATCGCCACAATGCTTGCCCTTGTCTCATGAAAGAAGATGTGCAGAAAAGAGGGTTTATATTGAGTCAATCATGATCGCAAGGACGAAGGCATTGTTGGGGCTCGGGGTGGGGGGAGGTTCAGCCGGACAAGTTTCATTGTCATACTAAAAATCTTTATAACCCGGTCTTGTAATTGGATGATTAACCGATTCCTCAAATTAGAATTATACGCTTGTAAGTTTCTTCCGGGTGGGTTGAATTAATTTTTTTTTTTTTTTTTTTTTCTTTCAATTTTGATATACCCGATCCGGATTGGGGCCTTGTTCATCTATATTGGGCCTATGTCCAATGCCCAATAAGCTGGTTTGGGCCTCCATTCTCTTAGTCCGCAAATCATAAGCCGGATCCCACCCGCAGCCTGTAAGTCGGGTCCTGTCCGCATCTGTAAGCCGGATCCTGTCCGCCATCCATAAGCCGGACCCCCCCATCTTGTGTGATCTCCATCCATATAATCAGGCTGACCTTAAGGCAAGACAAATATGAGTCCGACGTTCAAGGTGTTCGCTGCCCGCCATACTCACCTCGACAGCTGGCTAGTCCAGACAGTTGGGTAGTCCACTTGTATTGCATGCATGATTATCTTTAATTATACACTCTTAATTGTCTTGTCAGGAACAGTAAACCGACTTAGTAAATAGCCTATATATATGGGATCACAATGTAATAGAAATGATCCAAGATCTAATACAAGCAGAGCTACTCTGCCAATTTGTCGATTCTCTTGTGTTTACTCTCATAAGCATACTTCCGACAGCTTTGTTCTTATTCACCGCCGTTTCCTCTCCTGAGGAATCAATCATATATAGCCATATATCCAAGTATAAACACTGTTACCGCAAACCTGGTATTCACGCAATATCAAATTTTATTTATACGGCATAATTTTCTGAAAAGACTAAAATTTATTTATCCTTTATGATGGTTAAGAATTTTTTTTATAGTTTCATAAAGTTAATAAAAAACAGATAAATATGGTTGAACGAAATATCATGTGGATTGCATAAGATGCATCGATCTAGTGGTGAGCTAGACTATAACGTCTCATGGAGACCAGTGTTCGAACCCGGTTAGGGGCAACAAAAAAGAAAAAAAATATCATGTGGATCGATGACCAACAAGAGGAATATGGATGATCATTTTTTAGGGTTCTACTGGCACCACACATATTACTTCCGGCACCTTTTTTTTTTTACTTCCGCCACCTCACACGTATTGTGTTTTTTTTTCCACTTCCGGCAACACACTACGAACGTCAAAGCTAGTGCCACTTCGGTGGATCTGACATTACTCACTAGTGATATTTCTATAAATATAACTTTATTGCCACTGAAATTATTTTTGAAAAGTAACGCTAGTGTCACTGACGCTATTTTTTTACCGCCAGTATCATTGACGTTATTTTCATGAAATATAATCGTGGTGCTCGAAGTGATTTTTTTGAGTATATATTTGAAGTGATCATTGTGCCGAAAATAATATACGTGGTACCAATAAAACCTTTTTTTGGTGTAATATACTACATCTGTGAGCTTAGCTCACCTTTGCCTATATAAAAAAAAATAAAAAGGGCTAGGTGAGCTTAGCCCACCTTTGACTATATACTATATCTGTCCTTGCCACTTACAGGGTTATCTTAATCCTGCTAAGTAGACCCGTTAAATAAGCCCTAATGACTCTGGATTCGAGCCACGATTTGGGACATAATTAGTGTTTGTGTTTTCTTTCGTTTCAGAAAAAAAAAACCCTACTAACTCATCAATCTTTAATTTCTGTCTCCGTCATTACATGATAGTGTTTTGTCATTTTATAGGTATCTATTCAAAGCTAAGAACCTTTTATGCAATTTTGTCTTGTTCCTTTTATCTATTTATTCATTTTTAAGACTTGTCTTGTTACTTCTGTTGTGCAATTGACAAATCTTTTCAATGGACAGAAGATAAACCAAAGCAACGATTCACAAGGATCTCAATCAGTTTTGTTTTATTTTTTATTTACTATTATTTTCCTTTATGATCCATGTACGTTTGCAACTTTGCCAATTAAAATAGAAGAGTTATGTTGCAACAATTATTTATAATTATATACATCCTCCGTCTTAAATTGTTTGAGACTTATTCCTTTTATAGATGTCCCAAAACAAGTCCCATAACCAATATTTAAACTAAAAAATTCTTCTCAAATTCCTAAAATGCCCACATAACTACATTTATTAAGAAGATTAAGCACAATAAAAGAAGATATAATTGTAAAGTTGTCAGGTTTTTAATGACTAGACAAGCCAATAAACGATGTCTCCCTAAATCTTGGTATGACCGAGTGATATCCATTGCACCATATATTCTTTTCTTGGATTCTATAGTTTCTTGCTTGCTAAAGTCCAAAAAATTGTATCTATAAATTCAAATTCCAATTCCAGTTCACCACATTATCACCATCTTCAAGTTATTGGAAAAAGAAAAAAGAAAAAAAGAATATATGGCCAAGCTTGTTCTTCTCGTTGTGCTTTTTCTCATTTTCTCAAACATGGAAAACACATGTATGGTGAAAAGCCCTCCATCTCTTTTTCTTCTAATTTTTTAGGAAAATGCTACTAGTATCATCACGGTTGTATGGCAACAAATATCATAACACACTTAAAGAGCACTGATCATGATTTAAAACTCATCGATCATTAACATTATCAAGGGTGTAAAAGTGTTTGTGAACACACCATTGTGGTATCAGTAATGATAGAAACACAATCATTGTGCCGCAACGGGTCAGACACAATCACGTTTTCTACTCTTGATCATTATATAAGACTCATTAATGATGATGTAGTTTCACAATGGCCAAAGGGTAAAAAAAACGTGCTTTTATCGTTACTCTTGTGACATTAGCATCACGCTATCTTCTATAGTAAAATGTTATTGTCACAACGGTTATGACACAACACAATTTTCCTCAATTCATCATGATGTAGCACCGATTGATTGATATGGGCCTACAACGGTTTAAAAGTGCGTTGTTCCACAACTATTGTGGTAGTAGCATCCATTTTATAAATGAGAAATATTTGTGCCACAACAAAATGTGCACAACAAGTGCCACAACACATTTTGACACAATTGATTTTTATGGGACCCAAATAAATTAATAGGTCCCACATCAAAATCAATGGTCCAAAGTGTGTTGTGGCACTTGTTGTGAATATTTTGTTGTGACACTATCACTACTCTTTATAAATTCTTAGTTACTGATTTTCATTACTCGACGATCGAGTAATTCTACTGACACAACCGATAATCTACAACGGATGACAACATGTTTTTACATCATTGATCATGAATTCATGCACGTGATGATCAATGATGTTAAAACAAGTTGCGTCTAAAAGGTTGTGTCAATAACATTACCTTTGCTCAACTATGATAATATCCTTTTTTTTTTTTTTCTTTTTTTCCCAGATGCTGAAGATGCAAATAAAGGTGGGAATAGGTTGTTTACAATAAGGATGCTACTTCAGGACAATGATCTGCCTTGGGTCATTCCTGCTCCAGGACCACGTTGTACAGACACAACGAGTTGCGATAATGATGGTGATTGTACATCTCCGTGTCACTGTGAGGACGGATGCGTCTTGCTCTCTTCTGAAGACCTTTTAGATTAATATCTTAACATGAGAAATTCAACTATGTATATTTGCTTTGATTGAATGCGAGCAAATATCCTAGTTACTGTAGTAGAATTTCCTTAGTAAGGCTGCGACCACTACAACTTTTACCTTTGTCTCACAATATAATAAAATATATTTTATCTTTGTCTCACAATATAATAAAATATTTACAGTGGTTGATGCGCCATTTTTTGGCTATCTTACATTATATATGACAGTGTCACATTTTCTTGAATATCATTTCATTCTATCTTTTGCAATGTGAATTTAATAATTCCTGCAACAAATGTGCAATGTATATATCCTTTTCTTTTCCCGAAACAAAATTACCTTATTCAAAGACTATGAGTCACACATGCACACGGTGGGATTCGAACCCAAAACCTCATAGTCCTGGGTCATCATGTTAACCATTGGGATAAGTCTCATTGACACAATGTATATATCTTGTTTAGGAGACAAAAGGGAGAATGGTATGTCTACACCGTGAAAGTAGAACAACAAGAACCATGCTTTTCAAATAGAAAAGTAAAAAAACATAACAAAACAGAAATACTTTGTCAGTCGAAAATTATGTATCTTTTTTTTCTTACCTGGTCCGATTAATCCGGAATTTGATCCGGATCGTATACGCAGATCGAAACTTTCTTTTACTCGTAATCTTTGCCCAAATAATCTTTTATCTAAACTAAATAATGTAAACCTATATATAATCATTTTGATAAAATTGGCTTCGTGTCAAGCCTCAATCAATTATCTCATTTTGAGTCGAAAATATAAGCCCCAACCCATATTATAGGATGGACCACATCCTCAAAACCTAGGTTGTGAGCTGAGGGATTTCATATCTATGATGGGTAAAAGAATAGCAAGTGCCCAATGTGGAAAAAATTTAACACGCCCCCTCAAGTGTGGGTATATAAAGAGCCTGGACCACATGTCACACAACACGTACATTTCTTAATATGGTGGGTGATACAATAGCAAGTACCCAATATGAGACAATTTTATCACGTCCCCTCAAATGTGGGCCGATAAAGAGTCTGGACCATATGTCACACAACGCATATAAAGGCACTATATATAAGGCTATCAAAGAGACTCAACACATACAAAAAAAATGGTGGCTTTGATACCATGTAGAAAATCTAAAGCCAACCTATATAAAAAAATGTGTTTCATCCTCAAAACCTAGATTGTGAGGTGAAAGATGCATATCTTTTAATATGATGGGTGATACAATATCAAGTGTTCAATATGAGATAATTTTAACAAATGCTTTTATAAGTTTGAGTATAGTCTTCTGTAAATCACTTTTATTGCAACCTTTTTGGCCATAATTTTTTTTCCAGAAAAATAATGTTGGCCAACAATCATTATTTTGTTGCAGAAAATAAAATGTTTGCCCGAAAGTTTAGTATCGAGTAGTGATACATCAACTATTTTTTCTATCACAACATTTTATACAACACAATCAACATCACATATTTTGTTAGGATCCATCACAATAAATAATTTATCACTTTAATCAATGGTACACACCATGTTGTGGTTTGTGCACTATACAAATATGGAGTGCACTTATCATTTTCCTTTAGTTTCCTATTGTGTGAAGCTAAAGAAAATAAAAGGTCAAAAGTAGTAATAATAACGTGTCTTTTCATCATTTTCTTTTGTATTTTTGCAGCAAACTTTTCAACTTTGCCTTGTATAAATTGAAGGTGAACGAGGCGATGGAAATACAATACAGAAATTCAAAGTATACTATAAATTAAAAAGAAAAAGACAAAAACGAGAGTTTAGACAGTGTGGAAAATATAGTAAAAAGTCTGTGTTAAATTGTTGTTTAATAGTTAGTGATATTTTTCAATACTTGTCCGACATTCCTTCTACTTCAATCTGGTTGGTTGGTTCGTATATCAAAGTGGCAAATTGTTCACGGTTCTTCACAGATTGAGCGGCGGTTATTTTGGTGACATCTTTCCACAACTCTTATACTCTTGTATTTTTATTAGTACTTTGGAGTAGTTTGAGTTGTTGTATGTGGAACACTTGTATCTTTTATTTACCGACTAGTGAAGTTTTTGTGGGCTCCGGTCTCGTGGTTTTTACTCTCTGACATTGAGTGGAGTTTTCCACGTTAAAATTCCGGTGTTACTTTATTCCGCTTTATTTCACTACGTGGCTTTCTATTAGTGTTTCTATTCCGTTGCGCTTAGAGCATTCACAATGATCAACATATTTACATTGTCACTTTGTATAAAAAGAAGGAAAAAAATCCTACTTGGCAATGACATGGCAACAAATCCCCATTCCCATCACATTCTCTTCCACAATGGTCCTAAACACGGGAAGTTCTACAGTAGAGATTCTCTCAGTGAAGTTTTCGCGTGGGTGATTTCACTCACACGCTTTTTTCAGAATAAAATAAAGCGTGGTTGAAAATCACCCACACGCAAATGATTTCACTGCAGAAGTCTTCATAATAGAATTTCCCCCTAAACACATCCAACCCATTTTCCAAAATCTTGCATATAAAGAAGCACATAACTCTAAAAATTAACAAACTTTTTCTTAAAATCCACCCTCAAATTAACCACCAAGATTTGAGCATTACCAAAAGCACACGAGAAATCAAGGTTGCTACTGCCGCTATACATTCTTTTAGCTCCGACCAAATATCAGCTCAAGTTTGGATGGAAAAATTAATTCAAATAAAAAAATGGATGAAAAAGGATATCAGCTTCAGGTGAAGGTTTCCATGGAAAAAAAAGGAATGAAATAAGACTATAAAAAGATTGAGTGTAGAAGATGAGAGAAAGAGGTAGAGGTTATTGAAAAGGAAGAGAGAGAAAAAGATTACATTGTGAAAGATAATGTGAGCAGATCCATATTTCAAGTGCCATCGGGAAGATTTACAATGTGAATATTTGTGTCATTGCAAATTAGTTAAGAAAGACACAATGTCACTTCTGACAAAAAAAGTAGAAATCACATCGGTAAAAAGTGAGCCATTGCTAGTGCTCTTATTAGTGGGAACATATTTGTGGGTGTTTGTGATAATTTTCTTATTACCACAGAGTTTTTTCCCAACAAGTGGTATCGGAGCTTGGTTAGTAGTGTTGTCGGATAAAGTGATTTTTGGTGTACTTGATTTGTTTAAAATGGAAGAAAATCTAAACATGATGATCACTTTAAATGTGTCTAATTATGCTTTATGGAAAGATAAAATGGAGGACTTATTATAAGTGAAAAATTACTACAAGACTGTGTTTGATGCGGAAAAACCTGAAGATGAAACTGATGTTGAATGAGATTTGTTACATAAGCAAGTATGTGGTTATATAAGACAATGGGTCGATGATAATGTTTTGAACCATATAAGTGGTGATAAAAATGCTAAAACTTTATGGCAAAAACTAGAAGATTTGTATGCCCGGAAACTGGAAATAATAAGATGCTTTTGATCTATAAGATGATGAATTTGAGATATCATGAAGGAACTCCTATGGCTGATCATTTGAATAATTTTGTTGGTATTCAATGTCAACTTATTACTGTGGGTATAAAGTTGATACTGAAGTGCAGGGATGGATGTTTCTCGGCTCTTTACCGGAGTCGTGGGAAACTTTTAGAAGTGATCTCTCTAACTCAACTCTAGATGGTATGATGACCATTGATCTTGCCAAGACGAATGCTTTGGAAGAAGAAACCAGAAGGAAAGCACATGGTATTTCTACACAGTTAGATGTTTTGGTTGTCGAGTCGAGGGGGAGAAGTCACAGTAGAGAAGGGCAGAGTAGAAGCAAATCCAAAGAAAAATACAAAGACCTTGAATGCAATCATTGAGGAAAGAAAGGACACATCCAGAAATACGGTTGAAAATTGAAAAAGAAAAACAAGATTAATGACAACAGTGATAAGAAAAATGATGAAAAGCAAGAAGACAATGTTAATACTGCTTCTGGTGATTTTCTTATTTTTCACGAAGTTGATGATGTCAAGCTTGCAGATGATGTGACTAGTTGGGTCATTGATAGTGCAGCGTCAGTCCATGCTACTTCAAGAAGAGAATTCTTCACATCTTACACTGTAGGTGATTTTGATGATGTAAGCAGGGGCGGCGCCATATGCAAACTTTTGGGTCACTTGACCCCAAACTAAAAAATAAATAAAAATATTTAGTGCATTTTTTACATTATTTAAAAAATTTATGTACTAATATATACTCACCGACCCGCTAAAATTTTAAAATATACCCTAATTATACATATATTTGTTATATAATGCATTATAACTTGTAATACGATGTGTCGTTATCGATCTTTGACCTGTGTCATACAATTCTTGCAGCCGCCCCTGGATGTAAGGATGACACATTATTCTGTTATAAAGTGTGCAGGTGTTGGAGATATTAGTTTGGAGACGTCAAACGGTACCAGACTAATTCTCACAAAAGTTAAGCATATTCCAGATATCCGGTTGAATCTTATTTCCGTTGGAAGCTCACTAAGAGTTCATCAGTTGTTGCTAGAGGTATGAAGTCCTCTACACTTTATTGACTCAAGAAAAAGTTATTATTGATATGGCTAATGTGGTGGAGTCACCTGATGAGACTGAGTTGTGGCATAAAAGGTTATGTCATATGAGCCTGAAAGGTATGACTGTCTTGGCCAAGCAAAAATTACTATCACGTTCTAACAGTATGCATTTGGAGAAGTGTGCACATTGTCTTGCAGGGAAGAAAAATAGAGTTTCTTTTAAAACTCACCCACCTTCAAGAAAATCAGAAGTACTTGAGCTGGTGCATTCTGATGTTTGTTGTCCTATGAAAACAAGGACGCTTGGTGGTTCTCAGTATTTTGTGACTTTTAATGATGATCATTCGAGGAAAATTTGGGTCTACACTTTGAAGACAAAAGATCAAGTGTTAGATGTGTTCAAGAAGCTTCAAGTCTCGTTTGAGAGGGAGACTGGAAACAAGTTGAAGTGTATTCGGACATACAAAGGTGGTGAATACATTGGTCCGTTTCATGTTTACTGCAAGCAGTAGGGTATCAGACATGAAAGGACTCCGCCTAAAACTCCGCAGTTGAATGGCTTGGCTTAGAGAATGAACAGAACACTAATAGAGAGAGAGTCAGATGTTTGTTTTCACATGCTGGATTGCCTAAATCCTTTTGGGGTGAAGCTTTGAGTACGGTGGTGCTTGTACTTAATTTGTCTCAGTTAATAAATACATGGTTCACCAGATGCTTAGCTGACATCACTTATTTTTGAGTAGAATACAATTGTGAATTGTATAATAAGGGGGGTTGTATTTATTAAATACGTATTTAATGCGTATATAGATAATATATGTAGAACCATCATAGACATGTTCAACAGATTCGGCAGATGCCACTCCATTGACAGACGGACTCAGCTGACTTTTCACTCAGCCGACTTCCCAAACTTGAACATGATAGTCTACTCAGCCGACCTTCACTCAGGTGGTACTAGATTAGCTGACCCTTACTTAGCCGACCTCTAGATTTTGGTTCCACCAGATTCAGCTCTTGATTCTTCAGGTTCAGATGCACAACCAAGTGCCATATTAGTGTTGACTATTCCCAGCTGAGTTCTAAAAGCTCAGCTGAATATGGGCATGAAGCTCCACCTACTTGTCAACACTCTATATTCAGATTCAGACCAGATTTGCATTAGGGTCTTTGAAATCACCCTTATTGAATGTCTTCTTTTCAGGATTTCCATTCCTTTGCAATGACTTACTAAGCAATCTAAACCAAAGAGTCTGATTGTCTTTACCTGTGCCAGCTGCCTTAGCTCTTGATTATGGAGAGACGACCTAACATCCTCCAATGACATTGTGTCTTTCCCAACAATAAAATTCTGCACAAAATTCTCATATGATGCTGGCAATGATACCAACAAAATTAGAGATGCATCATCATCTTCGATCTTAACACCAATACTTCTTAAATCAAGCACTATTGTGTTCAGCTTTTCCAGATGATCTCTGAGAGGCATTCCTTCATGCATCTTTAAATTGAACAGACGCTGCTTCATCAACAGCTTGTTGCTCAACGACTTTGTCATATAAAAACTCTCAAGCTTCGGCCATAGCCCTGCTGATGAATCCTCTTCAGCAACTTCAGTGATAACATCATTAAACAAGCACAGCAAAATCATTGAATGTGCTTTCTTCTCCAGATTGTCCATCTCAGCGTTTCCGGCATCCACCACCTATGTCAATGGAGCCCAGAGCCCTAGTTTCTTCAATGGAGCACGCGTCTTGATTTGCCACAGACTTAAATTGTTCTTTCTTGTGAATTTATCAATTTCTACATCTTGATCTCGCCGGAAAGCTAGCGTTAATCTAAGAACCTAGCCTCAATTATGACATTGGTGCCAATCAACCTAACTCGAACAGATTTCAGATTCCCTGATGATAACCTCGACACTCTGATACCAGTTTGTTATAACAGGACCGTCAGGGATAAAAAAACGGATTGTAACATTCAAGAATAAAAAAGAATGCATAAATCACGCAAGAAAAAATAACACAGATATTTAACGTGGTTTCTGGCAATGTGTCGACTAGTCCACGGGCAGAAACGAGGAGAATATATTATCACTAGAGATTTTACAGACTCTGCAATTGCCTACGCAATTGCTCCTGCTACTGCTGTAAATATTCTAGGTTACAACAGACGTGTATTTATAGTCACAAAACCCTAGACCTAGCTGCCATAAAGACATGCAAGCATATTGAATAAAATACCCCAAATGTGAACCCAGCTCAGCTGACTCCACCAGACGTAACCTGCTGACTTTTGCTCTGCTGGCTTTGTCCTGCTGACATTGCTCAGCTGACTTTACTCAGTAGACCTTGACCTGCTGATTTTGCTCTGCTGACCTTGCCCTGCTTAGAACTCAGCTCTGATGAGAGGTTAAGTCACATTTTCTAACAGAGTGTTTGCAGTATATGCTTGGGCTGGTGTGGCATATCATTTACTGTGGTCCATTCTTACCAGCCAAATAGTGGGTGCCTATGGATATAATAAAAGCTGGGTGAATGCTTGGGTGAAAAAGGAAAAAACAACTTGTTCAAAACTTGTGCTTTATTTCTCTGGGTCATTGGAATTGTTAGTTTTTGGTGACTTGATCTCTAAAGTGAGAAATATCTGATGGAACTAATCTGGGAGAAACTAAGACTGAGATTGATGGTCAGTTTAGTTAAGTATATTCAGTTCTGTGAAAGTCAGTTTGATGAAGTGCAACTAGTTTCTTCTAAAGTCGCAGCGATCGTTTACGTCTGCTGCGTTATCTTGATATATAATGAGTTCTACATCCGGGCAACGATTACAAGTCCAGGAAGTCGCTTTTTGATTTGGGTTTAAATCTGGTGGATAACAAATTGGGCCGGGTCCACATCTGGGGTATTTATGGTAGTTCCGACAAAGATCTTTGACGGTTAGGGTTTGGGACTTGTGTCTATAAATACCAATATTGTAATCAATGCAATGTGTGTCATTCAAAGTGTTATTCTCACACTTGTTAAAAACTTGTAATTCTGTACATAATAAATATCTCCTTTTCTGTCCGTGGAGTAGTCGGCACAACGCCGGAAACCACGTTAAATCACTGTATTCTTCTTGTTTCTGTGTTTATCAATTCCGCCATTCTTTATGTTTGCATTGCTATATGTGTTTATTTCTTTCTTAAACTGTATATTCCTATCTGTGTTTATAACAAACTGGTATCAGAGCGTAAGATTCAAGATTCAGGAGTTGCAGGTGAACGAAATTGATCTTCACCAAGACCGGTGACCGGAGCTAGGATTTTGTGATCAAAGGTTTATTCTTTAATTAGAAGGATGTCAACAATGAATGTGAAGATTGATAAATTTACAGGGATGAACAGTTTCAGTTTATGGAAAATCAAGATGCGGGCCTTGTTAAAGCAACAAGGATTGTGGACTCCTTTATCAGGTAGAGGGGATGCCAGTTCTGCAGATTATGCCAGTCTGGAGGAGAAAGCACATTCAACCATCATGTTGTGCTTGTCTGATGATGTTATAATAGAAGTTTCTGAGGAAGACACCGCTGCCAAGTTATGGTTAAAGCTTGAAAGCCTGTATATGACTAAGTCATTGACCAACAAGTTGCTGCTGAAGCAGAGGCTGTTCAACCCGAGGATGCATGAGGGGGCTCAGTTGAGAGATCATCTTGATCATCTGAACACAATATTACTTGATCTCAGGAATATTGATGTTAAGATTGAGGATAAAGATGCTGCTTTGATTTTGCTGGTTTCATTACAAGCTTCCTATGAGAACTTTGTGCAGTCTTTCATAGTTGGGAAGGATACAGTTGCTTTAGATGATGTAAGGTCTGCTTTACATGCCAGGGAGCTGAGACATAAGGCGGTTTGGAGCGAGGCATAAATCAAGGCTGCAGGACTAATAGTTAGTTGTAGCAGTGGAAAAGAGCATGGTCAGTCTTGAAAGAAAAGTTCCAAGAAGACAAGGTCCAAAGGCCCTAAATCCACAAATGTATGTAATTGTTGTAAGGAGCAGGGACATTAGAAGTCCAATTGTCCAACGAGGAAGAAACAGCCGGAGAACAGTTTTGGCACAGCTGCTGTAGATGCTGAGCATGATTCAGGTGAGGACATCGTCCTAGTGGCAGGAGAGTCAATACATCAAACTGATGTGTGGATTATGGACTCTGGGGAATCCTTACATATTTGCCCTCACAGAGAGTGGTTTTCAAGTTATCAGTAGATAGATGGTGGTCATATATCTATGGCAAACAACAAGGTCTGTAAGGTAGTTGGAATTGGCTCAGTTCAGGACAGAGGATGGAAGATTCTATAAACTGAGTGAAGTTAGACATGTTCCACAAATGACCAAAAACTTGGTATCTCTTAGTTCTTTGGATAGCAGAGGATTCAGTTTTAAGGGAGAAAGTGGTGTGATGAGTGTCTATAAAAACTCAGTTGAGGTTCTCAAGGGAAACAAGAAAGGGACTCTGTATATATTACAATGGTCGGTTGTTCTTTGGTTCTGCTTTGTTTGTGGCATCACCGAGATTCATCGATCCACAACTTACAAAACTGTGGCAAATGAGACTGGGTCACATAGGTGAAAATGGGATGCAGGTTCTTTCTCAGAAAGATCTTCTTGGGGGATGTAAGCTTAAGAATCTGGACTTTTGTGAGCATTGTGTGTTTGGGAAGCTACATAGGAGCAAGTTCTCAAAAGGGATACACAACACAAAGTCATCACTTGATAACATTCATTCTGATTGTTGGGGGCCATCAAAGGTGGAGTCATTGGGTGGTCACAGATACTTTGTGTCCTTTATTGATGACTATTCAAAGATGACTTGGGTGGTGCTGATGAAACACAAAAGTGAGGCATTCAAGAGCTTCATGCAATGGAAGGCTCTAGTTGAAAATCAGTTGGGAAAGAAGATCAAGAGGCTTCGTATAGATAATGGTCTAGAATTCTGCTGAACTGAGTTTGATACTTTATGCAAAACTGAGGGTATTGCTAGACATCATATAGTCAGGAATACTTCTCAGCAAAATGGTGTAGCAGAAAGAATGAATCAAACTCTTCTGGAGAGAGCAAGATGTATGCTTTATCATCTTTGGTTTATCAAGGAGATTTTGGGCGGGAGGTCATTACCACGACTTGCTACTTTATCAACAGAAGTCCTCACACGGGATCGAGTCTCAAAACACCGCTTGAGATGTGGTCACCAAGCCTGCAGATTATTCGATTCTAAGGGTATTTGGAAGCCTGATTTACTATCATGTCGATGAAGGAAAGCTGGAACCAAGGGCCAAGAAAGGAGTGTTTGTGGGGCATGGTGATGGAGTAAAGGGGTACATAATTTGGTCATCAGCAGAAAACAGAGTCATTCTCAGCAGAGATACTGTTTTCAATGAAAATTCTTTACTCAGTTCATCAGTGGGGAGGATAACTGAAACTGATACCATTTCTGAAATTGAGAAAACTGACAGTAAGGTGGAGCTTCGGTGGAGTCAGTTGAAATGCAACAATCAACTGATCCAAGTCAGTTTTCATCCGATCTGATTCTTTGAACCGAACTAAATC
Source organism: Gentiana macrophylla (assembly GCA_026214975.1). Classification (NCBI taxonomy): domain Eukaryota; kingdom Viridiplantae; phylum Streptophyta; class Magnoliopsida; order Gentianales; family Gentianaceae; genus Gentiana; species Gentiana macrophylla. The sequence goes on along the minus strand of CM047809.1, from coordinate 4,599,159 downwards.
AAGCGATCGGTGAGCAAATGTCGATTGAGCGTCAAACAGAAGAACGTGGTCGATGAGAATATAGGCGTCGTGAGCTAGAAGATCCAATGTTGGGATACCTCCTGAAGGTATGGGTTTGATGATATGGTTGGATACGCACTTCAAGTTGCAGAAGAAGTGGATGGTTTTGAACCTTCTACTTACAGGGAAGCAGTGACATGTTATGAGTAATCTCAATAGCTTGCTGCCATGGGAGATGAAATAGAGTCATTACTGAAGAATCAGACTTAGGATCTAGTTAAACATCCAGCTGAAATGAGAGTTGTTACTTGCAAATGGATTTTCAAGAATAAGGAAGGGATAACTGAGGCAGAAAGAGTTAAGTATAAGGCATATTTGGTTGCAAGAGGGTTCTGCCAGAAAGAAGGGGTAGACTTTGATGAGATATTCTCACCGGTAGTCAGACATACTTCAATCAGAGTGTTACTAGCAATGGTGGCACAACAAGATCTAGAACTTGAGTAGTTAGATGTGAAGACAGCTTTTCTACATGGTGAGGTAGACAAAAAGATATACATGACTCAGCCAGAGGGTTTCCAAGTTCCTGGTAAGGAAAATCTTGTGTGTAAGTTGAAGAAGTCCTTGTATGGATGAAGCAAGCTCTGAGACGATGGTATAAAAGGTTTGACATTTATATGATCCGATTCAAGCGAGCAAGTTTCGATTATGTCTCCGACTTGCTTTGAATATTCAAAGCTTGTAAATCGAAACACGGATACTCGGTTGAGGACAGATCAACTTGAGTGGATTACGAGGAGAATTCAATCTTGTACATCCTGGCATTGACGAATGCATCTGGTACAACTACATCTGATTATGCAATCTGGTGACGTTGAATGGGAGTTCAAGTCAAGATGGAGATTTGTCAGATTTTGGTGATTTGATCTTTAAACTGAGAAATATCTCGGTGCAACTAATGGGAGAAACGGAGACCGAGATTGATGGTCGATTCGATTAAGTATATTCGATTCTGTGAAAGTCATTTTGATGAAGAGCAACCGAGTTTCTTACAAGTCAACGATCGATTTTTTAAGTCTGTTTGTGTTATCTTGAGTATAGCCGAGTTCTACATCCGGGCAACGATTACAAGTTTGGGAAGTCGGTTTTTGAACTGGTTTCGTCTGTGTGGAATAAATTTGAGCCGGGTCCACATCTGGGGTATTTATGGTAGTTCCGACAAAGATCTTTGGCGGTTGGGGTTTTGGGGACTTGTGTCTATAAATACCAATGTTGTAATCAATGCAATGTGTGTCATTCAAAGTGTTATTCACACACTTGTGAAAACCTTGTAATTGCATGCATAATAAATATCTCATTTTACATGCGTGGAGTAGTCGGCACAAGGCCGGAAACCACGTTAAATCACTGTATTCTTCTTGTTTCTGTGTTTATCAATTCCGCCATTCTTTACATTTGCATTGCTATCTATGTTTATTTCTTTCTTAAACTGCATATTCCTATCTGTGTTTATAACAGGAATGTTCCTTATCAAGATTGGCTTACCATTGATAACGACAGAAATGGGCGGTGTGATAAAGCTTCCAGTGAAAGCCAAAGTCTCGACCAAACAAATGAATAAAACATCCAACAAATATCTTGGAAGGGAAGTCAAACAAACAGAATATTCCAAATAGATTCTCGAGAATATTCCTTTCACGATGGCATATTCTCGAGATATTCCATCTTCGACTAGAATATTCCAAGAATATTCCTATGTTGACCCAAAGCAAGTGGAAATGTATATAAGCAGGCTGAAATGTACATAACAAATATGCAGAAAATAAGAAATAAAATGATTTCAATGTTTTAGTTTCCTTTTTCTTCATGGTATCGGGGCATTGGATTACTCATTCCCATTGATCCTCTTTGCTCTCCACGTTCTCTGCAATGGCACAACAAAATCAACAACAGATAGTTCCTCTTAGTCCATATTATCTTAACCCCAATGAAAATCCCTCTCTTGTCCTTGTTCAACCACCTTTGATTGGTAGTAATTACCATGGCTGGTCCAGATCAATGCTGATGGCACTGATGTCAAAAAACAAACTAAGCTTCATCAATGGAGATCTGGAAGTGCCTACAGCCACAGAACCAGATTATCATGCCTATCAGCAATGCAACAGTATGGTGTTATCATGGATCCTCAATTCTGTGTCTTCATCAATTGCACAAAGTGTCATGTGGTTCAACTCTGCCAAGGATGTCTGGACAGATTTGCAGGAGCGTTTTTCTCATGGAGATCATTTTAGACTCTCAGATTTGCTGGAAGAAGTCAATTCTGTGAAGCAAAACGATTTATCAGTGACGATTATTACACCAAACTCAAAATTCTTTGGGAAGAACTACTTATGCTAAGGCCCTATCCTACTTGTGCATGTGATCCTGCATGTAGTTGTGGTGCTCTGAGAGTGTACAGAGAATACTTTGAATCTGAATGTGTTATCAGATTTCTGAAAGGGCTTGCTGAAAGTTTTGCTCCAGTCAAAGCTCAAGTCATGTTGATGAATCCTTTGCCTCCAATAAATCGGGTTTTTGGAATGGCTATCAAACATGAAAGGCAGCTCAGCTACTGCATAGGTCATCCAGATAGGATTGACAATCCTATACTCTCTGCACAAAGGTCTAGTGCATATGGACAATCTGGATTTCAAACTGAGTAGTCCACTGTGTCTAGTGGAAGTGTCCAATTCCCAAAGAGGCCTATGTATGGAAACAAAAATTTTCAGTGCATATTTTGTGGCATACCATGTCATACAGAAGACAGATGCTACAGAAAGCATGGTTTTCCCCTAGGTAGAGGCAAGGGCAGATATGGACCAGGAAGAGGTGGTGGCGAGCAAATTGCAAGCAAAGTTGACACTTTGGAGAAGGACAAGCATCGACATTACAAATCGATCAAGATTTCAATTTTACACAGGAATAGATAGAGGAACTAAGAAACCTGCTGAACATCACACCTACTAAAGGCACCACAGATGAAGCAGAACACATTGTCAATCAAGCTGCAGTCCTGAGTGCTAATTTTGGACCTCCTAATGGTAAGGTTGTTGGTAAGTTTGCACAGTTTCATTCAAAACACAGGATTATAGACTTAGGTGCCTCTGACCATATCACACACACTCTTAACACTTTCTCATCTTACAACTCTATACCTCCTATTCATGTGACCTTACCAGATGGAAGCAAAACCATAGCCACACATAAGGGCACTGTCCAACTTACACCTGTTCTCACTTTATCTGATGTGCTGTTTATACCATCCTTCAAGAAAAACCTGTTATCTCTCAGCAAACTGTTACAAACTAAAAACTTATCTGTGATATTTACTTCTGATTTGTGTGTTCTTCAGGATCTTGTGACCAAACAGATGATTGGCTTAGCTAAACAAGTACATGGCCTCTACTACCTAAGCTCAAGTGATCATCAATTTCCACCCAGATTACCTCCTCCAAATTCCACTGGTTCTACAAATAAAACCAAAGCTGCTATGTTTTCCAGTAGACATGATGCTTACATATGGCACATGAGATTAGGACACATGTCTAACAAGGTTATAAGTGATGTGAGGCTCATAGAGCCATCTATTGGATCTTTTGAAATAAATGAATGTACTGTTTGTCACTTATCAAAGCAAAGAAAATTATCATTTCCTTTGAGTAATTCTATGGCTGAAGCACCCTTTGATCTTATACACATGGACATATGGGGTTCCTACAAAAAAGCTACTATTTACAATGAACATTATTTCTTAACAGTGGTAGATGACCACACTAGATACACCTGGGTTTTTCTTCATAAAGCTAAGTCTCAGGTCAGTCCTCTAATCAAACAATTTTGTGCTTTTGTTCAAACTCAATTTGACAAAAAGTAAAAACCCTATGATCTGACAATGGCCTAGAGTTCAACTTTCAAGAATTTTATGCCATCCATGGAATAACACATCAAACTTCATGCACTAACACCCCTGAACAGAATGGCATAGTAGAACGCAAACATCAACACATATTAAACATTCCTAGGGCCCTGAAAATTCAGTCCAACATACCTCTATCCTATTGGGGATTTTGCATCCAACATGCCATAACCCTCATAAATCTCACCCCATCCCCCAAAATAAATCATCAAACACCTTATCAAAGACTATTTCAGCACCTACCAAAATATTCAAACTTAAAGGTATTCGGATGCTTATGTTTTGCTAGCACACCTACCTTACATAGGACCAAATTTGACAACAGAAGCATGCCCTGTGTCTTCCTAGGATACCCTCCTACTGTTAAAGGCTACTTGCTTCTCAACCTACAAACCAAAACCATTTTCATATCCAGGAATGTTTTATTCCATGAAACCATTTTCCCATTCACTCTCAAACAAGCATCCACACCCACTACCCTATCACACTCATACCCTATTCCAGCTTGTGATGCTCACCTTCCCTTGAATCTCACATCCTCATCAATCCAACACACCACAGACCCAAGTGGTTCATCCTCCCCTGTACCTAACCACATGACAGAAAACTCACCCTCCTTTACACCCTCCCATCAAACTCCACCATCATATTCCAGGTCCCCAGACTCACATTCTACTCCTTCACCTCCTCCTCAACCTTCCAGACAATCTACAAGACCCAAGAAACAGCCCCGGTATCTTAAAGATTATGTGTGTGCTCACCTTTCTCCACCAATACAACCAAATACCCCATTCAGCACTATGTGTCCTATGACTCATTGGCACCTCACTATAAGACATTTGTTTTGAATGTTACTGTAACAGATGAACCAACTACTTATCACCAGGCTGTCCAGGATGGAAAGTGGAAGGAAGCTATGGTTGCTGAGATCACTGCATTACAGGCCAATAACACCTGGGATATAGTCTCTCTACCTACAGGGAAGAAGGCAATTGGATGTCGATGGTTATACAGAATTAAATACCTACCTGATAGGACTGTGGAACGGTACAAGGCACGATTGGTGGCCAAGGGGTACACCCAACAACCAGGGATCGACTACACAGACACTTATGCACCAGTTGCTAAACTTACCACTGTTCGAGTGCTAATTGCTGTTGCAGCTACTTCTCACTGGCATCTCGAACAACTGGACATCAACAACGCTTATTTACATGGAGATCTATCTGAGGAGGTCTATATGCAACTGCCCCCTGGGTTCAATTCAGACATCCCCAAAGCTGTTTGCAAACTCAAGAAATCGCTATACGGTTTAAAACAAGCAGGACGCCAATGGAATGCTAAACTCACTTCCTACTTGTTGTCTATTGGATTTCTCCAGTCACACAGCGATTACAGTCTATTCACTAGAGGAACTAAAGGCAACTTCATCGCTCTATTGGTTTACGTTGACGACATTATTCTCACTGGGCCAAATATGAAGCTTATCCAAGAAATCAAAACCCACTTGGATACTACTTTCAAGATTAAGGATTTGGGTTGACTCCACTACTTTCTGGGGGTAGAAATTGCAAGAGGATCTAAAGGCATTACCTTGTCACAGCGCAAATACACATTGGATCTCCTTTCGGAGTATGGATTATTAGCTTGCAAGCCAGCTTCAACTCCGATGGTAACCAGTGTCAAGCTAGCCAAAGATGATTCCACACCATTGCCGAATAACACCAAATACGGCAGTCTCGTGGGCAAGTTGATCTATTTAACCTTCACTCGGCCGGAGATTAGCTATGCTGTTCAACAGTTATCTCAATTTCTTGATTGCTCGACCATCAATCATCAGCAAGCTGCCATTCGTGTTCTTTGTTTTCTCAAAGACTCCCCAGGTCAGGGGTTTTTGTATCCGGCCAATTCCGCCACCCATCTTCAGGCTTTCACCGATGCCGGACCACAGATCTCTCTGCAAGCATTCTCCGACTCTGATTGGGCCGGATGCCCAGATACACGTCGATCTGTTACTGGCTGGTGCATCTTCCTGGGATCGTCACTTATCTCATGGAAAGCGAAAAAACAAAGCACTGTTTCCCGGAGTTCGGCAGAGGCGGAGTACCGAGCTCTCGCTTCAACCTCTTGCGAATTACAATGGGTGGTGTACCTTTTGCAAGATCTTGGTATTAACACTCTATTGCCTGTTCCACTTTATTGCGACAATAAAAGCGCATGCTACATTGTGGAGAACCCGGTATTTCACGAACGGACCAAGCACATCGAACTTGATAGCCATTTGGTTCGTGAAAAATTCCAAGCTGGACTTCTCATTCCAACATCCATCTCTACGGATACACAACTAGCCGATATTTTCACCAAGCCTCTCGACGCACCACGCTTTCATCGATTGTGCACTCAGTTGGGACTCTACTCTATCTACTCGAAGTCCAGCTTGCGGGGGGGTGATAAAGCTTCCAGTGAAAGCCAAAGTCTCGACCAAACAAAAGAATAAAACATCCAACATATATCATGGAAGGGAAGTCAAACAAACAGAATATTCCAAATAGATTCTCAGAATATTCCTTTCCTGATGGCATATTCTCAGAATATTCCATCGTCGACTAGAATATTCCAAGAATATTCCTATGTTGACCCAGCAAGGGAAATGTATATAAACAGGCTGAAATGTACAAAACAAATATGCAGAAAATAAGAAATAAAATGATTTCAATGTTTTAGTTTCCTTTTTCTTCACGGTGGGTGGAAATGCAAGGTCATTTGATTATTAACGGCAAGTGGATTGGAGAATACAAGGAGGAGCTTCTCATAATGGTCGGCGAATGTGCAAAAGGTTGAGCCGGGTATTTATGCTGAATATTATGGTGAATTATTTGACTGGTTGTTATTAGAAAGATGGGCTACACATCATAGTTTCATTAATTGGGTTCAAATGCGACCAGCCGACCAGCATCATTGCGAATGTCGTCGTAAATCTACTTGCCATTCTATTCGCTTTACAAGGGAAAAATATGATCGCCATCTTCCGCAAAGAAACCAAGATTTAAAGACTCTTGTTCCCAAAGCTAAATTGCGTTATGTTCCAGTAGAGGTCAATTTTGAGCATATGGTGTGTTTTGCAGCGGATCAACAAATGGTGGCGGCATCTTATTCAGTTTATGATGTTGCTGCTATTTATCATTCATATATGACCCATGTGCATCCTTTCCTCCTTTCTCTTGCTACTGTATCCCCAAGGTTAATATTCATGCACCAGTGTAGCACTTCTGTTGTCCTGCCTTTCAAAGTGAGAAGGATGACCAGTTTTGAGAATGAGAATATCCCTGAGTTTGGACTAGCTCGTTTTATCGTTTAATGTAGATCTTCTACATCAATTACTTTTTGGGCATGCAAGCAAATAGGGATGTTATACAACTCAGTTTTTGAACGACTTAATGTTGCTAATATCAAGCCATGCCCGATTGCTATGGCTACAACTGCTCACAGGTACTATCAACGGGTGAAACTATGAACAACCCCACGTTGAGTTACCATCTTTCCCAAAAACTTAAACTCGCTGGGAGGTGGATAATTAACATTTTATATGCTTCAAAACGCTCCATCACTCATATATGGCCTATAATAAGGCTTGGAGAGGCCCAATACTTGATTTTTTTTTTTTAAGACAATGTTGGCAGAAATGTATGAACCCACGACCTTCTGCTTTGATACCATGTCGAATTGTCATATATTCCAAAGGCTTAAGATTTTGGGAAGATGATAATTCAACATATTAATACGTTTCAACATGCACCAGCATCTTATCGACAGTAAATCTAGCCGGTTACTATGTTTATGTATGAGATTTCAAGGTGTCTTGGAGTTAAAAAGTACCATGTTCTTTCTCGTTCAAGTACGTAATCACATACTAATGCCATGCCCATGTTGCTTTAGAAATTCAATGGCTTCTTTGCTAACAAAGTTTCTGTTTGGCTCACACTTGTTACATGGTGCGACAATACTGGTGTAGGATCCATGGATACATTCTTGTGTTTCACTATCAAACTAAACACGTTGAAATTAATATCCACGGAGTTAGAGATCAAGTTAAACAAATATAATATTTGTTTGTAACATTCCCTCGGCAGATCAAACAACAGATTGACTCACTAAACATTTATTCAGTTGCAAATTTGCAAACCTTAGAGTCAAACTCGATGTGGTGGATGTATACCACCTTTCATTTTAGGGGAGCGAATATGAGTAACATCTAGAATCGTGTTACGTGTAGTATTGTGTTAGATTGTGTTATCATTTTCGACTTATTATTCGTTATTGCTATTGTTTGTTAATATGCCATTTAACAAATGTATAATTAAGGAGGTCTTTATTTACACCACACCAATCTACCGCTATACTATTCTATACCTCACACCACATCTAAAACCTAAATCTACCTTTACACCACAATGAAATTCCTATATTTTTCGTTCTTTAGTTGCACAACGATTTCTACCTTTACACCAGACTTTTATACTATTTCCACACAAATTTTTTATATTACAAATTAATCCCTTAATTTAATACACCTTACATCCTTCACCCTACATACACTCCAAATAGTTTTGAAGTTGGAGATGGAATGACCAAACAGTATGAGTCATCGGAATCAATGGAGGTGTTGGTTGAAGGTGGCCCGGTTTGGCCAGAATCGGCCATAGAAGATATCTGGCCGGATTCCGCCATCGGAGATATACCGCCCTCTGCCGTTAGGCCTCATAGACCAGCAAAAACACAAAAGAAGCTCCCCACGCTTTTCCAGCAATCGGAATCTGAGCTGTTGCATTTTTTTCCTTCTATTTTTACATATTTATTTTCAAATCTTTTGTAAAATTAAGCTCTGTGAAAGCCTATAACACAGGTACTCCTTTTTATTCTTGCCGGTATTCCGACTTCTGCAATTATATCATCTTCCGAAAAGGACCTGTATTGGAGCTGAAAAGCTGCTAGCGGTCATGGCTGTGGAGGTGGAAAGGAGGCGAGGAGGGGGTTTCTTTTTGGGTGGGATGTGAAGGTTTTTGTAAAGTCGCGTCACTCAGTAAAGTAGTAGAATCTTCACCAATATAAGTGTGAGATATAAATGTCTTGTCAACTCGGGTTAGCCATTTTAGACCAAGCGAGGGCGGCGAGTCTAAGCGATTGACCGGACATTTATGACTCATTTAAGCGCTACTGGGCCCAGGTCCTGAGGCGTTATGAATGGTATTCGAAATGGACTATCGAGGCGGAACTATCTACCGCACCGTACAAGAAGACAAAGTGTAAGGATGACCTTTGAGTTACCTCTGGTAGTGGACGATCCGGGAAACGATCTTGCCGTCCCCAGCGAGGATGCCCTGAGATGACCATCCGGGAAACGATCTTGGCCGTCTGGCGAGGCTTGATCCTTATAAGGGGGGAGAATGTAAAGTCCCATATCGGTAAAGTAGTAGAATGCTCACCCCCATATAAGTGTGAGACATAAAGGTCTTGTCAACTCGGGTTAGCCCTTTTAGACCAAGCGAGGACGGCGGTCTAAGCAGTTGACCGGACCATTTATGAATCATTTAACGATACTGGACCGGGTGCAGGGGCGTTACAATTTTGGATTTAATGGTTGAAGGGAAGGAATTGAGGATGAGAAAAAGAGTAGAATGGTGGTGGTTAGAGGTCCGGCCGGTGGTTGACGCCGGCAAACAGGGTCGCCGGAAAAAAGAGGCATGTAATCAATATGGGAAAGAGGGAAGGGGAAGAAGGAGGGTTTTGCTGTGTTTTATTATATTTTAATAGTTTGTAGGGGAAATAATAATATTAATATTTGGTGGTGGTAAAAGTGTTCTTTTGATTTCACTTTGGGCTGAAAATGGGGTGTACAAGTAGATTTCGTAATCCTGAAATATTATGCGTGGTGCAAAATAAAGATATCGTATTTTTTCATTTTAATAGGGTACGAAACTAGATTGAATGTCGTGCGAATAAAGACTCCCATAATTAATGGACACTTGTCATTATCTTAGTGGTACAACTCCGATACCACAAGAAAGGTTACGGGTGATATGAGCTTTTGTGCAGATCTATGTTGCACAGACACGGACACGGACACGGCGATACGTCTAATTCCAAAATTTAAGGACAGGACACGCCGCCGACACGTTATATATATATATATATATATATATATATATATATACATACATATATATATTATTTATCAATTTTTTTTCGTAAACGTCTGAAAAAAAAATAGATAAAATAAGATAGATATTACTTAAACTTTATGAATATCTAAAATAGATATTCGACCTTTATCTGATCTTAAAAGAAATTATGATTGACCTTCAAAATATCACAAATTGTAAAAAATGATTTTTTTTATTCACAAACAACATATAAACTTGATACATCGTAGTATTTATTTAATTATTATAGAAATGAAAATCGTGTATTTTAACGTTTCAATAGAAGAAAACTTAAATAAAGAAAAAAATTAAATAAATTGGGTTCAGGATTGTCGGGGAGTTTAAATAATATTAATTTAATCAGCCGACACGTGTCGGACACGGTGTCGGGGCGTGTCGTGTCTTGAATCGGACACGGCACACGGCGATCATATTGAAGTGTCGGTGCATTCATAGGTGCGGACTAATAGGAGGGATATTGTCTCTGACTGAAGATGCATGCTATACTACGGGAGGTTATTGTGTGGTGTCTCCACACGGTGCGGAGACACCATGTGACAGCCCACACCACACACTTTTATTCTGTATTTAAATTGTGGTTCTGATCGTTTCACCCGTCACTTCACGTCAAAATCTCTCACCACACAATAACTTCCCTTATACTACTGTCATGGTATGCATCACCGCTATAACAGTGGTACTGCACGCATCCTATGGACAACTTTTAGTTTCGATCTTCAGCATCAGTTTCTAAGAAATTGCTTCAGTTTCTTTTCTGTTATTGCTTTCTTTTTATCTTTCCCTATGTACAATATCATTGTCACGTAAGGCTTATGTGCTCGGCTGTCACAAGCTAAACACGTGTCGAACGGGGTGTTTTCCCATTTTACCTTTACGTTGATAACGAGTCGTTATAGTATTAACTACACGTTGATTACGGCTCCTACATCATAATCAATAATGTAAAATTATGTTGTAACCAACACATGTTGTGGTTCAAGTGTTATTATGAAATCTTTTCTTCTTTTTTCGAAATTTCAGATGAGACACGTTTATACTAAGGGGAGTGATAGAGCTACTCCCTCAAGTCTACACTATTTTTACACCATCGTCATCTTACCACATGTTTTTCACTTGTAAAAGAAATTAAAAAAAAATTGAAAAAATCACAACCACAAGATTATGTTGGGAGTAAAAATGGTGTAGACTTGAGGGAGTAACTCTATCATTACCCTTATACTAAAACAATGTCATTTTAAAAAGGGGAAATGAGGGAGAAGGACATAAATATTTCATCAATCAGAAGGGGCGATCTTTTGAAACTTTTGCATAAAGGACAAAACTATTTATTCATTTCATCGAAATTCACTTGTGTTCAAAATTCATTATTTAAATTCATCACCGAAATTCAATTGTCAAAATTCACTAATTTTCAAAATTCATTGTCGAAATTCACTAATTTTCTGGATTCACCGTTCGAATTTACTATCGAATTCACCGATTTCGGATTCACCTTAGATTCACCGATTTTAAGGATTCACTTTGTCATTCTTCCGCTATAAAAATTATCGCATTGTCATTCTCCTCCCCGTAAAAAATATGTATTTGTCTCCGTTAATTAATAATATTCTAGATTGTGTCCTTATCCCTAATTTTCCATTTTAAAAATATGTTTTTAATCCATCGAAAGCATGTGACCGGTCTGTTCGTCGGACATATTGTTTTTGTAGTTGTCTTAAAACGACTTATTATTTCCTCTAAAAAAGAAAAAAAGAAAGAAAAAAAAGGACTTATTCTTGTTCCAATTTGATCCGTTCTGTTGATTTGGTTTTCATGACTTTTATTCACCCCTATAGGGATCTATTCTAATAAATAAATAAAAAAGTATCTATTCAAAGCTAACAAATTTTTATGCAATTCTGTATTGTTCGTTGATGCAATTGGCAAATCTTATTAATGGACAGAAGATAAACCAAAGCAACGATTCATAAGCATATCCCAATCTGTTTTGTGTTTTTTATTTTATTTTTTTCCTCACACGTTAGCAACTTTGCCCATTACGATGAAAAAGTATTTGTACACAGAATTTATCCATAAATTAAAAATGTGTATATAAATGAACCAAACCATTCAATGATTTTAATGAACTATAAAAAAAATGATTTTAATGAAAAAGAAAAAAGAAAGAAAAAAAATGTCAACCTTTTAATTTAGTTTACGAGACTTTTTGTGGATGGAGTGTGTTTCCATATCACTCTACCATTACGATCTAAGAATTACGGTGTAACACTTATTTATTACCCAGGAAAATAGTACTCCTTTCGTCCCACAAAATAAGGGCTTTCGGAATTTACGCACAGTTTAAGAAAATTAATTAATGAGTTGAATTTTAAAATTTCAAGGTAAAATATTATATTATTTTTTTTGGGAATAACCTATAGTATTGCATTGTTTAATGTAAAAATAAAAACAATCGATTTAATAATCGAATTGAAATGTGAAAAAATTATATATTGTGGGAATGGCCAGAAAAGCTAAATGCCTAGCCCCTATATTACGAGGCAGAGGGTGTAGAATTACTCAAATAAAAATGTCATAAAGAATACACCCTCATTATCTTATCACACTTTTTTTTTTTTTTTTGTTCATAAAAGAAAATTAAAAATAAAATAAAAATATTCACAACTACAAAATGTTGTTAAACGTAGACATTAAGTAAATTTTAAATATAACTCTATTTGTAACGCCCAGGGGCCTGTGCAGTAGCGCTTAAATAGATCATAAATTAAATGATCTAGTAAATTCTTGAGACTGTCCGTCCTCGCTTGATCTAAAAAGGCTAACCCGAGTTGACAAGACATTTGTGTATCACACTTATATAGGTGTGAGCAGAACATTACTTAACGATGTGAGACTTTACACTACCATTATCCGATTGGAATAGACGAACAGAAGAAACGTGATGTATCCAAATGATCCCTACACACCCATACTATGCAAGGGCGAATTCAAGAATTTTTACGAGCAGTGTCATCGGAGTCTAAAACTATATTTTAATTTAAAAAATTCCAATAGGGTCACTGAAGCCTAAAACTGTATATTTTAACGATAAAACAATATTTTAACAATAAAAGTACATCGTTTTAATACTAAAAATTATCGGATCTCAATGCGGTGACGTGATCCCACACTTGTTCATGTCGATTCGCAAGTGGTATACATGTGAGAGATTGACTAAGAATTTATGAGGTAGATTCTTATCTTAATATCTATAGTTTTTTGAATGTTTGAAATGCTAAACTCCAAAAATTTCACCTATAAATTCCAATTCCACTATGCCCACATTATCACAAGCTTCAAGTTATTATCATTATTAGAAGAAGGAAAAAAAAATATGGCAAAGCTTGCTCTTTTTGTTGTGCTTTTTCTCATTTTGATAGATAGATTGAACAACAAAACAATTGTCATTAGGGTATAATGTTGTGTACAAAGGTCTTATATAGGGAACCACTAAGGTTATAAACGTAAATGTAAAAATAATAATAATAATAATAACTATCATCTAATACGCCCCTCCAGCGGACGGAGTCGGCGAAGGCCAAGCTTGGAAATAAGGAAGAGAAAGATAACCGCGGCAAGGGCTTGGTTAACACATCGAGAGTTGGTCTGGCGAAACACGAGCAACACGAACAAGACCGCGCTCAACATGCTCACGAATAAAGTGATAGTCTATAGCCACGTGCTTCATTCGTGAGTGGAAAACCGGATTGGCACTGAGACGAAGCGCCCCCAAATTGTCACAGAAAATCACCGGTGTGGATTGAACCGAAAAACCAAGATCTGCAAGAAGATAGGTCAACCAGGCAACTTCAGCTGCAGTATCTGCAACGCTCCTGTATTCAGCTTCAGTGGAAGACCGAGAAACCGAGTGCTGCTTCTTGGAACTCCAAGAAATAGCATTCTGCCAAGTAAACAATGTAAGCGGAGGTAGAAGTGTAGCCAGGCACATACTCGGAGGACACTGGATCACGGTGGCCATCTTCCTTGTTACCCGCCCAATCAGAATCCGAATACGCATGCAAGGCCAGAGGAGAATCCCGATACAACTGTAATCCCAGAGTGAGAGTACCAGATAAATAACGCAAAAGACGCTTTGACAAGCATCCAGTGGTACTCCGTCGGAGCATGCATAAACTGCGAGAGCTTATTAACTGCAAACTGAATATCAACTCTCGTAAAACATAAGTACTGCAGAGCACCCAAAGTCTGTCGATACTGAGTCGGATCTGAAAAAGCAGGAGAATAAACGGTATCACCTGAAAAGCATCGGCGGGCATAGGCGTGGAGACCGCCTTAGAGTCCTCCATGTGAACTCGAAAGAAGCTCACGTGTATACCGTGCGCGCGAGCGATGAGACCCGTGGGAGAATGGGCGACCTCAACCCCAAAAAATACGACACAGTGGACCAAGGTCCTTAATAGAGAACCGAGCACCCAACTTGATCAATAATACAGCCAACTCGCGCGACTGAGAGCTACTGTAACAATAATATCATCGACATATACCAGAAGAATAGTAATCTTGGTCGGATGTGCGAGACACAAATAGAGAAGGATCACCACAGAGTTGACAAAACCCATAGTGAGAACACAGGACTTAAGCTCATGGTACCAGGCTCGAGGAGCCTGCTTAAGACCATAGATTGCCTTGCGAAGTTCTGAGACAAAAGTGGGTTTTGTTGCATCCTCAAACCCGGTGGTTGAGACATATAAACGTCTTCAGCTAGTGTACCCTGCAGAAAAGCATTATTGACATCGAGTTGGCGTAGAGACCAACCAAAGGAAACCGCAATACCGAGAACAAGTCGGATAGTAGCAGGCTTAACAACAGGACTAAATGTTTCAAAATAATCCAAACCAGGGCGTTGAGTAAACCTTTTGCAACCAACCGAGCTTTATATTTATCAACAGAGCCGTCTGGTTTCCTCTTAATTCGGAACACCCACTTACAACCAACAATATTTAAACCGTCTGCAGGAGGAACTAGAGACCATGTGTCATTGCGAAGAAGTGCACTATACTCATCCGACATTGCAACACACCACTGCGGGCACCGCAAAGCCTCAGCTAAGGGTAGAGGTTCCGTGTCAAGGTAGCGAGTGTGCGCTTGAGCTTGAAGGTTAAAGAGTTGACGAGGCTTGTATATTTGGTTTTAGAGCGAGTGGTCATGTGATGGAGGAGGAGGAGTAAGGGAGAAGGGGCGGGTGAGGGGGGGACGAGTGAGAGGAAGACGATATGGCGGGCGGGATGATCAGAAGCATTGCTAGAGGGAGAGTTTGACAAATCAGAAGAAGGTGAAGGAAGGGAGAGGACGGGAGGGGAATAAATTCCCACGGGAGGGGTATTGGCCGAGAGGGAGGGGGGGAAATAGGGACATGGACGGGTTCATATGAAGCCGGGGGAAGAAGAGTAGTTAAAGGAGGTAAGGAAGAATCAGAAGAGATGCTGGCAAAAGGAAAAATATCCTCAACAAACCGAACATCACGCGAAATATGCAAACGAGACTCGGAGAGGTCATAACAGAGATAAGCACTTTGGGTGAGGGCGTAGCCAAGGAAGATACAAGGTGTGGAGGTAGGCGCTAGCTTGTGTGGATTATACGGCTTAAGCCACGGATAACAGAGACAACCAAAGACTCGAAGCTTAGAGTAGTTAGGGGGCCTGGAGAATAGCTTGAAATGTGGGGACAACATGTCAAGATTTTTTGTGGGCATGCGATTAATGAGGTAAACCGCAGTACTAACGGCATACGACCAATAGTTAACCGGGATTTTTGCATGGGCAAGAAGGGTGAGGCGATCTCACTATATATGCAAGTGTCTCGTTCGGAGATGCCATTGTCTTGTGGCATGGCGTGTAAGTAGGAGAAGTGAAATGAGAGATGCCATGCCCGGACGAGAAAGCAGCGTAATTTTATGTACTCGGTACCATTGTCGAGTAGGGTTTTATAGAGGCATCTAAAAGCTTTTCGACATATTGTTTGAATTTAATGAACACATTATGCACATCAGATTTACATGCAAGCGGGTATAGCCACATATATCGAGTAAAATGATCAACAAAGAGAACATAATATTTAAAACCATCAACGGAATAAACAGGGGATGACCAAACGTCAGAATAAATAACCTCCAAGGGTTGAGAAGTACATAATGTGGAATCAGAAAAGGGGAGCCTATGGCTCTTATTACACAGACAAGAATCACAAGGAGAATGCGAACTAGTAGATAATTCTAAAAATTTATTCGTTGCTAAATTATGGATAATTGGAAAAGCAGGATGGCCGCAGCGAAGATGCCAAGTGGCTGCAGAGGCTCTGGAAGCGGAGAAGGCAAAGAGAGCTTTGGAAGACCACGGATAAGCACCATCACCGACTGCCCTTGGTGGAGGCATTTGCCCGTCTTCAAATCCTTCACCAAAACGAATCGTAAGAAATCAATAGATACTGAAATGTCTGGCAAAATTTTTTGGACGAAAGTAAATTACGAGATAGCGAAGGGACACAAAGAACGTGATTTAATTTAAAAGAGGAAAGAGAGGTAGAGCCAATGTGTGTGATGGCCAAGAGTCTGCCATCACTAATGACAATACGATCCGTACCTTGGTAAGGATAGTGAAGAGAGAGCAAGTCGAGTTCTGAGTCATGTGGTGAGAGGCACCACTATCAAGCATCCAAGGAGCAGAAGGGTCTGAGTACTGCACAGGAAGACTGGAGAATGCGTGCTGAGCAACATGTGCATGAGGAGGCTGGGGGGGCCGAGTAGGTGCAGGGTTGCGGGTTGGGCGAGGAAGACTGTTGTAGAGCGGATAGGATGTGCAGCGAGTAGCAACGTGTCCTTGGAGACCACATAGTTGGCAGAAGCCTTGATAGGCTTTAGGAGTACGGGGATTGGAATTTTTGGATGAGTGGTTGGTGGGAGGAGGGGGGTTGGGTGGCCTCGGGTAGGGAGAGGGAGGTGGTGGCCGAGGGAGCTGCGGGTAAGGGGAATAAGAGGTATTGGGTGAAACATGCATGGGACGAGGGAAGGTAAGCGAGGAAAGCAGATATCGCAGGGTGCAACAGACGGACTGTGTAAGAGTGACGCTTCATGCATAAGTAATTTTTCATGTAACAACGGCATAGAGATAGTATCATCACGAGCCTGAATGGCACTGACAAGGCTCTGATAATCACTACCAAGATTTTTTAAAATTAATTCAACCAAATCATCATCAGGTACCTTAGCATCGAGAGCCGCGAGATCATCAGCAACATTTTTAACGGCAGTGAAGAATTGAGAAATGGACATGGTACCTTTGGTAATGGAGTTGAGCCGCAATTTGAGATGCCGAATCGACCACTTTACTCGTTTCCCATACGTGTCAATGAAGCGTGTCCCAAGCTTGTTTCGAGTTTGTAGTGTCTTTGAATCGTAGCCATAAACTCTTTATCAACCGAACCCAAAAGTAAATTGTGAATTAGGGCATCTTGTTGGAGCCAATGCGAGATGAGCCGCATTGATCGTGATTTCACCACCCGCCCGAGGCATTGTTGGTGGCGGCAGGGGTGTGGCACCGGTGACGTAACCGATGAGACCATGACCGGTGAGTAAAGTGGTCAATTGAAGCTTCCAAGCCGTGAAGTTTTTGCCATCAAGTTTCGTAGGAGCATTGACAGCAGGATTAAGAGAGATGACAGTGGTGGGAGCCGCAGGGGCTGCAACCAGCAGATGAGGTGGCGGCGGCACTTTGGCGCGCGAGGTGGCGGATCGGGTAAAGCGTATGGGTGAAGCGGCCATGGTCTGCTGGAGGGGACAGCAAAAAAAAAAAAAAAAAAATTTTTTTTTTTTTTTTTTTGGGATCAAAGCTCTGATACCATGATAGATAGATTGAACAACAAAACAATTGTCATTAGGGTATAATGTTGTGTACAAAGGTCTTATATAGGGAACCACTAAGGTTATAAACGTAAATGTAAAAATAATAATAATAATAATAACTATCATCTAATACATTTCTTCAAACATTGAAAACACATGTATGATTAAGCCTTCCATTTCTTTCTTTCTTTATATATATAGGAAAATGCTATTATCATTATTGTCATAACGAGTGACACAACACATACAATGCCAGTACAATCGTTGTGATAGTAGCATTCATGTTTTCTGAACTTCTTATTAATTATCCGTCTTGTTCAGGGCCGGCCCTCCAATAAGGCGGAGGAGGCGATGGTCTTAGCCCAACGGTGCCGGGGCCTAACATTACATGTTTCTCAAAAAGAAAAAAAAATCGTGTAGATCCAACCTAATATAACGTGTTAAAAAATTATTTGAATTGATAAAGACCAAAAAAAAATTACTCGAATCGATTTATAGCCCAATTTTTTTTTTTATAAGTATGTATTTTTGAAAAGAAAAAAAAACAACTTCGAACTACAAGGTCTAATTCGACGACTTGGTCTTAGGTCCTAAAAATGTCAGGACCGGCCCGGATCTTGTTTACTATACTCTATATATATAACTGACAGAATTTTTTGTTTTTGCTTTTCTGCCCAGATGTTGAAGCCGCGAAAAAAGGTGGAAATAAGGTGTTTCAAAGTAAGTTTGGCCTATCTTCTATAAGGATGCTTAAGGATTTTGATCCTTTGGATATTCCTGAAGTAATTCCTAATCCAGGACCACGTTGTACAGCCACAACAGATTGCAATAATGATGGTGAGTGTACATCTCCGTGCCACTGTGAGGGCGGATGCGTCTTGCTCTCTTCTGAAGATAACCCTTAATATCACTATCTTCGTACAGTAAATTCTACTGCGAAGAATATCTGCTTACATCTAATAAAAAGACGAGCAATGCATGTTTTCTATGCTTACGTATTTGATTGGATGCAGGTAGATCTTCTAAAGACGGTTCGTAGTAGAATTTCCCTAGTAAAAATGTGAGTTTGTAATAAAAGTGGCAATTTGTTATTGTTGTTGTCTTTTAAACGAAGACCAAGATATATAGATGTCCCTATCCTTCAGGCAACTGCAATATAATATACTATAAGAATAACGCGCTCTCTATCTTTTTTAATCGCAAGTCCATTAACATTATCCAATTTAATTGGTGGTTATGACAAATTGACTAAAACATATTCGATTTTCTTTTAAAGCATCGTGTTAACATAGTTATGGGTCGAGTTTGAAATTTGACGGAGAGGACATAGAAATATTGATGATAGAAATCGGGATTCAAATTTTCAAAGATCGAATTGTGCATCACGACAACCGAATAATACATGTTGATTGATTAGACCAGATCTCTATAACCCGAAGTTTATATTACATGGCTCGTGTTGCATTGAAAACTAGCTAGTAACTAGACATTCAACACATCACAATTAATAATTTCCACTGATAGATTATGTTATTATTCTTGTTTGTAGTTATTATAGTCAAATATATTTATCATAGTCAATAGTCAATAGACATAAATCTCTCCTTATAGTTAGCCTTATTTGTAGCTAAATGGTTACAATACTGTATTATATATTGTACGTACAGTTTAATGGAAAGATCACGGAATACATTCTTTCATGGTATCAGAGCACTAAGTGTTCGATATCGCTTCCGCTCTCAAACTTTTTTTTTTTCTCCTAACAATCGCCACCCCTCCCCTCCTTCCTCTACACGCCGGCATCAATGGGTGAAACTCCTAAATTTCATCCTGCTCTTTCGGTGACTAATGTGAAGACCTTAATCCCGATCGTCCTGGATGCAAAAACTGGACCGTATACGAGCTGGGCGGCTCTCTTCAAGGTTCAAGCTAAGGTCCATGACGTCCTTCATCACATCCTCCCTCCGTCAGGTGGTGATGAACGTGCAGCCTATCTCAAGGCCAAGGCCGCGACATCGCTTCTCGGCATCGACTAGATGCCGGCGTGCTTCGGTGGATCTACGCCATCGTCCTCGTCGGATATTCTCCTCTCAATTTTAGTTGAAGATGATACGGCGGAGAACGCGTGGAAGAGCGTTGCCGCTTTGTTTCAGGACAACCAGAGTTCTCGAGCTATGTACCTCAACAAAGAACTCTCCAACGCCACCCTCTCCAGTTTCTCCTCCACCGCCGCCTATTGCACTCATCTCAAGTCGTTGTCCGACCAATTAAAAAATGTTGGAGCTGCAGTGTCTGATCAAGCCCTGGTCCTGAAGCTCTTGGCCGGATTAACAGAGCAGTACAGTAATTTTGTTACTGTAATTCAGAATAAGAAAAGCCTACCGTCGTTTGCTGTAATTCGATCCAAGCTTGCGTTGGAGAGACCACGCTCACCGAACGGTGTAAGCGAGAATCTCGGTGGTCGCAATGGCGGCGATGTCCGATCGCAGTCGTCTTCTCCAGCCGTCCAAAGAATCTCAGGCCTCGTCGATGGCGATACCCCCAGACTCGGGTCGTCGCAATCAGAAAGGCAAGAAGCATGGGGGTGGCCGTGGGCGTCCGGGGTCACAGGCGCCTTTGGTCTTCTCTTCGTGTGCGATACCGCCATTGCTTTTACGGATACCAAAGAGGGACATTTCGCACGCGTATGGGAGGGGTGGGTTACAAAATCAGTGGTCAAACCCTCCTTGGTGGGCTATGTATCAATACCCACCTCCAACTTGGGCTCACCCACCCAGCTCATACCCGACTCAGCCCATTCAGCGGCCTTCTGGTTCTAATCAGACAGGGGTACTTGGACCGAGGCCCAATCTTCCACATCAGGCTTACACTGCAGGTTACTCCCCCACCGACATAGCGGCTGCAATGAATGTTATGGGTATCACTCCTACGGACCCGAATTATTATATGGATTCCGGCGCCACGGCTCATATGACATCGTCGGAAGGTAATCTCTCGTCTTATATTAATTCGAGTAATAATTCTTCTATTATTGTCGGTAGTGGCCACTCAATTCCGGTTCGTGGTTACGGTAGTGTTTCATTAAGCCCACCACACCCCCCGTTTTCCCTCAAAAACGTCCTTCATGCCCCTAACCTTGTTAAAAATCTCGTATCTGTCAGAAAGTTTACCACTGATAATAATGTTTATGTTATTTTTGATCCTTTCGGTTTTTCTGTACATGATATGCAGACCAGGCGACGTCTGATGAGGTGTAATAGTGCCGGTGACCTTTATCCCATTACCTCGGGAAGTTGGAATAAACCATCCGCTTTTCTTACGACGTCTCTCTGGCACGACCGGTTGGGACATCCGGGCGTGTCCATTTTAAATTCCTTAGCGCGAATAAATACATTTCTTGTAATCGTGATTTTGTTTCTTCTTCATGTCCATCGTGTATTCTTGGTAAACACATTAAATTGCCATTTGTTCGCTCAAAGTCTGTTACAGTTTCTCCGTTTGATATAATTCATAGTGATATTTGGACATCACCTGTTCCTAGTACATCGGGTCATCGCCACTATGTTTTATTCTTGGATGATTTTTCCAATTATTTATGGACATTTCCCCTGGCGTGAAAATCTCAAGTTCTACAATATTTTTCGAAATTAAAATCTCATATCGTCACCCAATTTGAACGTCCCATTAAAAATATTCAATGCGATAATGGTGGTGAGTATGTTGGTACACCTTTTCGGGATTTTTGTACAACTCATGGTATTAATTTCCGCCTATCTTGTCCTCACACATCATCTCAGAATGGAAAAGCCGAGCGAAAAATCCGGTCCATAAATAATATTGTTCGGACTCTCCTTACCCATTCCTCAATGCCGTCCTCTTTCTGGCCTTATGCGTTACAAATGGCAACTTACCTCCTAAATATTTTACCAAGTCGGTTATTAAATCATGCCTCCCCTCTTCGGGTTCTCTACCAAAAAGACCCATCGTATGATCATCTTCGAGTTTTCGGTTGTTTGTGTTTTCCCCTTTTTCCGTCCAATACAATCCATAAACTCCAACCTCGATCTACACCCTGCGTTTTTTTGGGATATCCACCTGATCACCGAGGCTACCTTTGCTATGATTTATCTACCCGTAAAATTTACACGAGTCGCCATGTTCGATTCGATGAAACAAAATTTCCATTCGCTAGCCTACATGACCCCACACCCGACACCTATGATTTTTTGGACCATGGACTCCCTCCAGCCCTTGTCCATCATTTATCTCAGCCCACGGTTTCCCCGAATTCCCAGCCCACCGTCCCAATCCAGCCCATTACCTCTCCAGCCCAAATTCTGCATGTTCCGTCCCCAGCCCCACAACCTAACATACCTATCCAACAGCCGGTTCAGCATTTGGGCCAACCACCCTCTTCCCCTTCCCGGCCCACTACTCGTAGCCAACATGGAATTTTTCGCCCCAACCCGAAATATCAGTCCAACGCCGTCTTTAGCCTCACCGCCACTAAATCTCCTATTCCCCGAACTCCCTTAGAGGCTCTTCGGGATCCGAATTGGAAAATGGCCATGAACGACGAGTTTATTGCTCTAATTAATAACAAGACGTGGGATTTAGTTCCTCGTCCTCCGGGTGTTAATGTAATTCGTTCCATGTGGGTGTTTAATCATAAAGAAAACTCTGATGGTTCGTTTGAGCGCTATAAAGCTCGTCTTGTAGGTGACGGTAACACTCAACGGGTTGGCATCGATTGTGGGGAGACTTTTAGTCCGGTGGTCAAACCGGCTACCATTCGCACGGTTCTGAGTCTGGCTTTATCGAAACAGTGGGATATCCGGCAGTTGGACGTTAAGAACGCATTTCTGCATGGTGATTTGGCTGAGGAGGTTTACATGCATCAACCTATGGGGTTTCGTGATTCCGCTCATCCTGATTATGTATGTCATCTACGGAAATCTCTCTATGGCCTCAAGCAGGCCCCCCGGGCTTGGTATCGCCGTTTTGCGGATTTTGTGCTCTCGATTGGTTTCACCAATAGTATTTCGGACACATCGCTCTTTACTTACCGGCATGGGACGGATACGGCTTATCTCCTGCTCTACGTCGATGATATTATCTTAACCACGTCTTCGACCATGCTTCGTAAGATGCTCATTGACCGTCTCAGCTCCGAGTTCGCAATGAAGGATTTGGGTCCTCTACACTATTTTTTGGGTATTCGGGTCGCACGTCATCCGGACGGTATGTTTTTATCTCAGATGAAGTATGCTCGTGAGATTGTTGACCGTGCAGGAATGAGTAAATGTAAACCCGCCCTCACTCCAGTTGACACTAAGGGCAAGCTGAGTGCCACGGCAAGTCCTCCCTTTGAGGACCCCACTCTCTACCGTAGTCTGGCTGGGGCTCTGCAGTATCTTACGTTTACACGACCAGACATTTCCTATGCGGTTCAACAAGTTTGTCTCCACATGCATGATCCTCGGGTCGAACATATGCAAGCTCTCAAACGCATCATACGCTACATTCAGGGTACTCTCCACTTTGGTCTTCACTTATATGCCTTACCGGTCACCACTCTTGTATCCTATACTGATGCTGATTGGGGTGGATGCCCGGATACTCGCCGTTCCACGTCAGGGTACTGTGTTTTTTTGGGGGACAATTTGATATCATGGTCGTCGAAACGACAACCCACGTTGTCCCGCTCTAGTGCTGAGGCTGAGTATCGAGGCGTGGCGAACGTCGTTTCGGAATCATGTTGGTTACGAAACTTACTTCTTGAGCTTCACTGTCCGATTACTCGCGCTACTTTTGTTTATTGCGATAATATCAGTGCGGTTTACCTCTCGGGCAATCCGGTGCAACATCAACGCACCAAACACGTTGAGATGGATATTCACTTTGTTCGGGAGAAGGTTGCCCGCGGAGAAATCCGAGTTCATCATGTCCCCACACGTTATCAGATTGCCGATATATTTACGAAGGGACTACCACAGATACTTTTTGAAGACTTCCGCAACAGTCTCAGCATTCGCCCACCTCCGGCTTCGACTGCGGGGGTGTGATAGATTATGTTATTATTCTTGTTTGTAGTTATTATAGTCAAATGTATTTATCATAGTCAATAGTCAATAGGCATAAATCTCTCCTTATAGTTAGCCTTATTTGTAGCTAAATGGTTACAATACTGTATTATATATTGTACGTACAGTTTAATGGAAAGATCACGGAATACATTCTTTCATCCACTATTGTTTTAAAATGAATTTATATGCAATGAGTATAAGAATATCTAAAGGTTTATCGCTCGTCTCAATTCTCTATTTTCTCTTAAGGTCACTTTCTGGGCATGAAAGCCTACATCGATGTTATAGGGTGTACTTAATCAGCATATGTATGCAACTCAACTTCTTGAATGAGGAATGCTACAGCCACATCTCACATTACACAACCAAAACCACATCCTGACGTGGCGCTGACGTGGTGCTGATGTGGCGTGGGGCCCACCTCCAAGTTTTGTAAAAAAAAAAATTATTTTTTTTAAATGAAAAATCTGTAAAATTTAGAAGAGGGTAAAAAAATTCATTTTTCACATAAACCTAAAAACTTACTTCTCCTCAACCACTTCTCCCGTTCCTGTGAATGCACCGCCGCCGCCGCTCTCGCCCTCTTTTCCGGTAAACCGTCGAACTAGCTCGACCACCAACGACTCCGATTGCAAGGCGATGCTTCAATCGATGCTCCCTATCCTTCATCTCTCTGCAATAAACCCTAAGAGCCGCCGCCCGTCGTCACGTCGTCGCTCTTGTCAAGCACCGGAAAAATCGGATTCATGTTCATCGAGTTATGTTCTTTTCCACAGAAATGATGTCGGGATTCAATCGACGCTCAAATCCTCCTTCTTTGTAGCCGGTCCTTAAAAGCGCTGCCGCCGCTCTTCCCAAACCATTTGAAATCTCCTCCACCATTCTTCTTAGCATTTGGTGTGTTCCATTATCTTCTTCCAAATTAATTTCACCAATTTACTTGAGTTGCTATGTTTTTTTACTTATCCTTAAGCAAGAATATTATCCAACCATGTCTGAATGCGATATTTCCATTTTCCAGCAATCCATACAAGCTGGTGTTTAGTTCTTGTGCTTGCATTTGCAGAGGAAAAAAATTGCTTTTATGATGTTTAATTTCTTTTGTCCCTAGCATATACAAGAAGTGCTTATGATGTTGCAAACAATGCAAGGGTAGTGATCACTCGATTGCAAGAAAAGAAGGCAGTTGTGCGAATGGAGGCCTTACATTATCAAAGAACGTTGGGCAGATTATGACTAAGAAGCCATTCAGAACCTAAGAGATTTGGCAATCAAGAGAGAGGAAGAGATGGAAGTTCTATAATTTGAACTTGAGGAAACGATACAAGCTTTCCACAAAAATACCGAGTGAGTGACATTTGTGAAGCTAATGCCAATGATGATTATCAGGATTTGAAAACTCACTTTAATTATGTTACCAGGTATATAATAGTGGTGTTGATGTTTCTTTCCTTATGCTTCTTTATTTTTGCTCCCTTCCAAAATTAAGTTTTTTATTATTGTTGTGCCAACATAATTGAAATCTAAAGTAGCATAATAAGGCTCTTAAATTCTCATAATATACATACTTATTGGCTTCCACTTGATTTTGTTAGCTTTAGAGATTATAATGAGCGTTTCTGATGCCCTATTCTTATGAGTGTGTAAACTGTGTGAATTTTACCTAACTTCATTAATAGTGGTTATTGTTTGTGTTTTTATATGCAATGATTTTTAGAATTTAATAGGTCTTTTTTAAAGCAACACATGGACAGGGCGAGTGAGGAAGCTAAGGAAGTTCGTTGTCATCTTCGACAACCAGAGCTTCGTGACTGAAGGCCTTTATACGGTGAAGGTTTATATGGAAAAACAAGAAAGTTGCTCTCATAAGCATGCCTTTTCTTAGGTCATTTTATGTTATGTATTGTTAAACGTCTTGCTACCAAATTTTTTTCCCAGTTGTCCAAATTCCCGTTTCCTGAGTTTTGTCTTAAGTATGTATAAATGTATATGTAAAGCTTTAGTTGCTACTATTTTGTTTATTTAATATATGTTATTTGTTTTGTAAGTTTTTTTCGTTAGCAATTGATGTCTTTCATTTTGCCAAAAAAAAAAAAATCTACATGCACTACAGTACATTACATTGTGCAGCTCATGCATTGCATGGTCTCCAGCACTAGCTATAATTTAAAAATCTACCCACTATTCAATGCCAACCAAGGTATACCAACACCAATGAATTTGATAATAAACAAGAACTGACCAAATGTCAATGCCATAATAAGGCAAAATGAGTAACACTTACAAGTTAGACTAGCAATGAATCTCTAATTAAACATACAACTTACTTAGAAGTTTATCAAAAGTCAAGTTTGAAACATGAAACCTTTATGGTTTTCCTAATGAGAAAGCGATATACAAAACAAAACACCGCTCATTGTCAACAAAGCAAAATACTATTCTACACATTATGATCGACAATTTCATACAACAAGATATCTTTTCAACTAGACAAGTCAAGCTAGATGGAAATCCTATACAAGTACCCAACAATATAGATCATGTCCTATGCCCATCATTGCCGCCAATGGACCCAATAAAGCTACTTAAAACGGAAAGGTGTGTTGGATACCCACGCCTTATGTAACCCTCACTCAAAACTTGATTTACAGGTAGATAAATTTGCGATGCTCGAAAATCTTGTCTATGATGAGTACTCAAAACAAGTGGTTGTGACCCCCCTCCAACCATGGCTATATTTAGATTGAATGTCACGTGCCTTTGTGGATTTTGCAAGGTGTTATAGCATGATTCAAATGGTGCCATATCAATAGTATGAGGCTGTCATTAAACAAAGTAAATGTAAGTAACGTATACAACAAGCCAAAAACATATTATAATAAATAAATAAAGGAAAATAACTCCGTACAATAAATTACTTACTATGACATTGAGAATATCATGTTGTGGCTCATCTCCATCTTTAGTTGTATCAATGGATTGTTTCTTCTTATTTGATTCCTATAAATGAAAACGAAATCATATGAAAAGAACATTAGAATTTATGGAAATAACAAGCTTGAAAATAATTGCTCATAAAAAAATCTACCTTGGCATTTTGTTTTACATATTTCCTTTTCTTGGCTTTAACAACTTTTTCCACATGACTTTCATACCTTCGCACACGCGGTCTCCCTTTCCTTTTCACAACCTTAGGGTCACGTATAGGAGCATTTTCTTTGAAAAGCACATCACAATCTCCATTGGCACTAGAGACATTGTTAGTATCCATTTCACCATTCCGATGATCAATCATATTACCATCACAAACAACCAAAGAATTCGGATGATCAACCATATTACCTTCATAAGCATCCAAAGCATTTTGATGATCAATCATATTACTACCACAAACAACCAAAGATTTCGGATGATCAACCATATTACCTTCATAAACATCCAAAGTATTCGGATGATCAACCATATTACCTTCATAAACATCCAAAACATTTGGATGATCAACCATATTACCATCATCAACCATATTACCTTCACAAACATCCAAAGCATTCGGATGATCGACCATATTACCTTCACAAACATCCAAAGCATTCGGATGATCAACCATATTAGCACCACACACATCCAAATCATTCCGATGATCTACCATACTAGCATTACAAACATCCAAATCATTCCGATGATCTACCATACTAGCATCACAAACATCCAAATCATTTCGATGATCAACCATACTAGCATCACAAACATCCAAATCATTCCGATGATCAACCATACTAGCATCACAAACATCTAAACCATTATGATGATCAACCATATTACCATCGCAAACATCCAAATCATTTTGATGAACAACCACATTACCACCACAAACACCCAAAGCCTCTTCAAACTCTCTTTTTAATTCATGACCCAGTTTCATAACCCGTTCATATTTCTCTTCCGAATCTTCCGCTAAGTACGCAACCTCCTTAAACAACCTGCATATTGAGTCATGTCGGTTTGCTTCGGTTCCTTTTGTTGGCATGTCATATCCAATCCGGATTTTGGTGTGGGCTCTTTTAACATTCTTCATAGCCATGCACTGATCAGTAATAATAGCTTTAGGAGCACAATCCCACATACACATTTTCCAGGTCTCAAACAGCCATACAAAGGACGCGGTGTCTTCATGAGAGATAAGTCCGCATCCTAATAAGATTGACTGACCATGATGATTTACTCCGACAAACGGAGCAAAAGGCATGTCGTACTTGTTCACCAAATAAGTTGTGTCAAAAGTGATAACATCACCAAACTCCTTGCAAGCTGCTCTGCTTCTTGCATCGGCCCAAAAAACATTTTTTAATCGGCCTTCCTCGTCCAAATCCATTGCGTAAAAGAACTCTGAATTGTCACTTTTCATTTTCAAAAAAATAACGATGCATTGCTTCCGCATCTCCTTCTACAAGATTTAGACGACGAATCTTCGCTAAATAGTTCCGGCAATCTTTTGAAGTAAATGTAAGGTTATCAAATCCCCCAGCTTCAAGCTGTAGCGAGTCAATGGATTTGTTTTGCTTAATTCCAGCCGCATCATTCAATTCAAGCCTCCGTTTTGCATGCTCGTCAATAACCCTGTTGCACCTGAGAAACCGAATCTTTTCAGGAGTACTCAGATCATGATTATGTTCATTATCAACTATCCTTATCCTCCACTTCCCATTTGGACAAACACGAGCAGTAAGATGGGCTGGGCAACCCACCTTAGTTTGTGGACGAGTCGATAATGGATTGTTTCCCCTCGTTCGAGCCTTTCCACGTTTATTGCACTCATAATTTACATCAAGTAACTTTCCATCATCTCCCTTTCTAGATGATCTTTTGGCTACGGCGAACCCTTGCTCTTTAGCATATTCTTGGTAATACAAAAACACTTCATCTGGGCTATTAAATTCCATACCAACCTCCGGTTCCGTGTGTGTCATGTTTGGCGTATTGTCACCTGAAAAACAAAACAAGAAAAAACACTTAAATCCTTTCAAGATTGCTCATTTACATTATTCTCATGAATCGTATTTTTAAAAGCACAGTCATAATATACATGCAACGAGTTTTACAAAACAATCTACCAAACCAACAAGATACAAGTATACACAAAATAACACACTCACAAGTTGAACTTTCGAAGGCAAGCATGACTCTGTAGCATAGAAAGAAAAAAAAAAAAACAACTATTTGCAGTGTCACACCAACTATATAACAAAACAAAATTAAAAAAAAAACCCTCAAATCTCTCAGTAAATACCAATAGTTGATGAGCTAATTACTAATTATCTAGGAGGTTCATGGTGTCTTGTAGTTCTTAAAAGTAACTTGTTCTTTCCCGTTCAAGTACATAATCTAAGTACAAATGCCATGCCTATATATGTTGCCTCATAAATTCAATGGCTTCGTTCTTTGTCAAATGGTTTCATGTTTGGCTCGCACTTGTTACATGGAGCGACTACATTAGTGTAGGATCTCTGGATGCATTCTTGTGTTTCATTATCGAACTTAAACACGTTGAAATTGATATACACCATGTTAGAGACCAAGTTAATCGAAGCAAACTAGATATTTGTTCATTACATTCCCTCGGCATATCAGGATTGCCTCAATCAACCCTTTGTTCGGTAGCAAATTCGCAATCCTTAGACAGTGGAGGATCCAGAAATTTGTTCCAGTGGTGTCACCGTAGTTTAAAACTGTATTTTTGGTATACAAATTTGTTCTAGTGGGGTCACTGGAGCCTAGATCTACATTTTTGAACCACAAAATGATATTTTTTTAACAACAAAACTAATCGTTTTAATACTTAAAAAAATTCTCCGGATCTCAGTGGGGTCACGTGACCCCACCCTTCAACATGTGGATACGCCCCTGATCTTAGAGCCAAACTCGATGTGGTGGATATATAACTCCTTCATTTCAGGGGAGAATATGAGTAACACATAGCATTGTGTTACATGTTGTATTCTGTTAGATTGTGCTGGTTGCATGTGTTATTATTATTATTATTTGGATTATTATTCATTATTGCTATTGTTTGTAAATGTTTCATTTAACAAGTGTATAATGGACACTTGCCATTTTTTAGATTTATATGGATTTGAAATGGTGTAGTGGAGATCGGCAAAATTAGAAAAAGGGTCTTTTAAGTTGGCCTATTATGGATTTTAGTCCTGTTCCTGCTACGGTGAGGAGAATGGTCTTCTAAGTTGTTGTTTTAAATGGTCCTACCTGTCGGATAACGCTGACTGGACACCGGAATCTTTTAAAATTGTTGATGTGGTTGCAACTAGGCTGTCATGTGGGATCCTACGTGGCTGTGGGTCCCATTTGTCCTTCATTTCAAGGTTGTGATTGCAGTGACATGATATCTTCAATGTTATGAATGTACTCAGATGACATTTTGAAGTTTAAAATGCAGTCACTTGATATTTTCAATGTTGTGAATGCAGTCACATGATATTTTCAAGTTTATAATGCAGTGACATCAAAGTTTGGACTTCAACAACTATACTGAAACTTCAATCATTATGCAGTGGCATGACATTTTCATTTTTGTGAATGCAATGAGATGATATTTTCAAGGTTATAATTAAGTGACATTATAGTTTGCACTTCAATAACAATAGAAACACTTCAATCATTATACAGTGACATGATATTTCAATAGCATTTCAGTAGACAAAACACTTAATTTAATCAGAATACAGTGATATCATCTCTTAGAGATCAATAAATAAACAGAAATTTGTTTAAAGATGCAGTGACATCATATTTCAGTAGAGAAAATGGTTAGACTTTTTTCCTTTAAGAGGCGCAAGCACAATTTCAAACTTTGCTTTTGTTCTAATTTAGTGACACGTAATGAGTGAGTACCCTTGTGGCCTATTATTCACTTTTCTACTACTACATTTCAATTTTCCAAGAAAAAAAACCATATTTTCTTCGAGGTCTACATTTCTGTGTTATTCTATTGTTGCATGCTCAGTGTTAATGTATACTGATAGGAGTCAACTTTACGTGACTCCGTTACATTGTTTGGCCTCCGTTTACCACATTTTCAGCACATTTTTGGATGATTTAGACCACTTTCGGGGTAATATTGTGAGTTCCTAGCACGGGGGTAATTCCGTCATTTTTATAGTTTACCACCCTTTTTGATGATATTGACCCCATTCCCGAGCACGTTTACCCTTTGGAATGTTTTGGTTGTTTTTGGTTATTGTGATGATGTAGGGTATTGGTGTCTCGATGACCCGAAAGGCAATGGTTTACAATGAGAAACATGACCGAGGCAAGAAAAGAGGTGGAAAAGGGAGAAAAAGTGAAGAATTGGTGGCACAGGGTCCAAACGCACGTTTGGAACCCTCAAACCAGCGTTCAAGGTCCCCAAACTGGCGTTCCAAGTCCAAACCAGCGTTCCAGAGTTTCCAGAGTCAAACAGAGTTCAGCCCCTTCAAACGCTGGTTTAGCAACTACCCCAGACGTACGTTCCAGGCCACTCACACGCACGTTCCCTACCTTCAAACGTGCGTTCTAGGCCTCTCAAACGCACGTTCCCTACCTTCAAACCAGCGTTACGCAAGACCAAAGCCCTAAGTCGCCTGAATTTCAAGCGAGCATACGTTCCACTCATCTCGAACCAGGCGTTCGAACCAAAATCTGCAGGATTCTCCTCCACCTATAAATACCCCCTTAGCCCATTTTGGGATTTATTATTCATCTTCTTAGCCAAACTCTACCCCTTCATAGCTCGAATTTTGTAATAGCTTAGAACATGATAATTTTATGTAGATCAAAAAGCTCTTAGCTCACTCTTTTCATTTCTAGAATTAGATTTCCATTCCAAACAACAAGTCTCCCCCTTTTTGGTGATTTTCTACTTTTGTACTTTCTAGCTCAAACTTGAATCTCTGCAAATTTATGGTATATAACTTCTCTTTTATGTTTGTTATGCTTCTTATTTGTTTGTTTTCTTTATGTTTTAACTAGCATGATGTGTAGCTAAATCCTTAACATAGTCGAATCATGTGAAATGTGATGAAATCAACTCTTTGGTGATGAAGTAAGGAGTGTGTAGTGTTCTTTGTTGCTAAATCTTGCATGTCTCGTGTCTTAGAACTTGTTATAATGGATTTGGGCTAGATTGATCACCTAGGTCAAACATCACACACACCACTCTTGAGAGTTGTTCAGAGAGAGGGGTGTGGGAAAAGGGTTCTAGGATCGTGGTGTAGTCTCGGTTTAGTTGTTAAGCCGAGCTCATCGTGAGGTTACTCATTTATATGTTTAAGCGGCTCGAGTGCAAAACATGACTTGTTAGGAGAGAGTTGTTCAGACCTTAACATGGCATAAGGTGTTAGAAGAGAGTTGTTCAGACGCTAGCACCGGGTTTAGGAGTTCGCACCCGTGAAATTGAATGCAAGAGTTCGTTTATTATAATGCACACTCCCGGTTTTGTCTACCTTAGGGTTGAGATTAGTCACATTGATCATGGTTCGGCTATGTCCCTTTCTCCCTCGTTGAATCTAGTAGTTTAATCTTCTCTCTCTCTTTTATGTTTTAGCATAGTGTAATAACAACCAACCAACCGCTTGTTTGCCTGTACTAAGTTAGAAGTTCACTTTGGTACTCACAAACACACCTTTCTCTCGTGGGATCGACCTCGGACTCCTGTAGCTATACTAGCAATCGACCCGGTCCACTTGCCGGTTAGAGAGCGTGTTTAGTCACCGTTGTCTTGAGTATTTTATAAATTTGTTCGGTGAGAAAAAAAGAGCATCATCATATACTTACTCAATTTTCTTCGTTTTTGATGCTTTACGTTTCTTCTCCGCTGAAATCATTTGTTTTCTTCTCGGCATTGTCCTCGATTCTGTGCAATGACTCTATTAATCGGATTATACTATCTTCTCCTCTTGTTTCGCTGCTTGTTCTCGGCAGTTTTGCTCTGATTTTCCTCCGATTTTGCTGCTTCCTTCTCGGGATTCTCTTCAGTGACGGCATCAATTGAACTCTAGTATCTTCTCCTCTGATTTTCACTGCTTTTTCTCTCCGATTTTCCTCCGATTTCACTGCCTTCTTCATTTTCAATGACCTGGTGTAATATTCCGATTTTCAGAAAATGGCAGACGTGTCATTTTGTGAAAAAACGAAATATTAGATTCATTCTTTTATGGAATAAAGAAAACATAATTATATGAATGTATATAATTCGATATATATATATATATATATATATATATATATATATATATATATATATATATATATATATATATATATATATAATTAAGGATGAAGTGTAATTAAAAGATAATATGAGGGCTTTAATGGAATTCTAAGAGAAGAAGTTTTATTTGGAAGAAATAAAACTTCCCACTAAGTTGCAAGTTCAGAATTTATTTGAAGTTAAATTTCCTGCAAGTTGAGAGAAAATAAAAGAATAAAGTTACTTCTTCAAAGTTCTAAGTGGTTTCTTAACGGTTTTCAGATCAAAGTAGATCACCGGAGTCGTGAGAGAACGAAGATCGTTTTGATAATAAGTTCATCGAGTTTTACCAAGGTATGAAAATCGGCCTAAGGGCGGTTTGTGATCAAGTTTAGTGTTTCATGGTTCGATTCGTAGTTATAGATGTTTAGAAACCTTGATTCTAACTAGTTCTTGGATTGGTTATGAATCAAATAGGTTTTCATCAAAGGGTGAAGTTGTGCTGTAGATTTTCTGCAAGTTTTGCTGTGTTTTGTTCTTGAAACAAGTAAGAGATCTTCCTATTGTGTTAGTTCAAGTGTTAGAAGGTTTGGTTATGAGTTTGAAGTTGTTTTGGTGTAAGATTTATGTGTTTTGATGCTTGGATCAATGTACTATGTTATGGTATTTAAAGTGCCTTGTTTTGTTGTTGTTTTGGTGTTAAAAATGACGAAGAACATGTTGGATGAGTTGTAGAATTGAGAGAAGTGTTGAAAATCATGTTTAGGGCTTGCACAAGTGGAATGTGCACGCATTGTTGGTTCAGAGTTGAACATGATTTCAACAGCATGTCGAATGCGCACGCATTCCTGCTTCAAGTTGGTTCAGCATGTTTGCTGTACAGGCAATGCGTATGCATTGTAAACAATGCGCACGCATTGGTTGATCAGGATGCAACAAGAAGCCTCTGAACCAGTGAATGTGCACGCATTGACCCTATTTTGGGGAAAAATGATGTTTTGAGCTATGTGTTGAGTTTTAAATGTTGTTTCTTGATCTAATAACACTAAATAAAGATAAACAAGCCTTGAATGAGTTTATGATGCGTTTAGTTCCGGCACCGAATGTACTCTTGAAATGAGTTGAAGTTCGCAACCGTTGGAAGAGCATGATAGGCTTGTGCTTTGGTGGATTAATTAGTATCCTCCAATGTCTGTGTATATAATAGGATGTTGTGTATAGATGACTAAGTGAGGGAGTAGAGTTTGTTAGGGTGAGTTTCGCCTTGAAAACACATAGGTGGTTAGATAATTATTAATAAATACATAATTGTGTAGTAAAAGAATAAATACCATGCCATTCTTGGTTAGGCACAAGGCTATATCGCGACATGTGGTCAGTCAGTAAAAGTAAATATCTCTACTGACTTATAAACGGCTGAATGGTAGAGGGACTTCACCGAACGCGTGCACTATCGGGTTAAACCCATGGCTATCAGTGTGATCCATTGTTAGGTTGCAAACGATATCTCGTGGTGGATATACACCATGCGTAGTGCTCTTGGATGCGGGTATAACAAAGGTAAGTTAATTTAGAAACGTTTAGTCATGACATGTTG
The DNA here is from genome assembly GCA_026214975.1 of Gentiana macrophylla. Taxonomy (NCBI): domain Eukaryota; kingdom Viridiplantae; phylum Streptophyta; class Magnoliopsida; order Gentianales; family Gentianaceae; genus Gentiana; species Gentiana macrophylla. Next base: position 4,564,165 of record CM047809.1, on the reverse strand, counting down.
ATGAGCATGAAATGAACCCTAGATTGAGTCGGTTCCATAAAGATAATCTCTTAAACATAATTAATGATGTATATACTTGTTTAATACAATAGCTTCTATCTTTTACAAAGTACTTTTGTACTTACCTCGAATGCATATTATTTGTGTGTTTGGGGATAAGAAGATGAACATGTGGAGCAAGACGTCGATGAGGATTTTGAGGATGACATCTACAGATGTTTTCTATGTTATGCTAGACTTTTCTATCTATGATAAACTTTGACTTTGTTGTATTTCTTTTGTTTTAAAACACAATGTACTTTTCATTCAAGACTTTGTAAGATAACTATGTTGTTTATCTTTAGACTTTGTACGGTTGTAACCTTTTGTATTGTTGGTTTGTAATCTTTTCTATCTTTAGAACGTTGTGTTTCTATTCTTGTTTCGAAAGAAAATTTTACCCGAGTCTTTTAGCTTCCACTAAATGCTAAACTCGATACGACGTAGTAGAGGCTTAAATATAATATTGATTTATTTAATATTATATGTGTCGAACGGTACTTTTCCGGATATGGACTCGGTGTCCGGGAACAGAGCGTTACAGTTGGTATCAGAGAGAAGCGTCCTTTAGGCTTCATTTCTTGAGATAAGTTTCTTAAGATCACCTAGTAACCTTCTGATCTTCTTGATGTTTCAGAATGGTGACAACGAGAGGGAACGTTCATAGGGTTGAGAGTTCCGGCGTTAGACGAGAGACCGGTAGAACGAGAAGGAATGTTCATGGGGCTGAGAGTTCTGGTGCTAGACGAGAGGCACGCAGTCCTTCTCCAGTGGTAGGGAGTGGAGTGTTGAGACCTAATGCTCCACCTCAACAAAATCAGACACCGCGACCTCATCAGGAGCAACCCTCACAATGGCTTGTAGGAGGATCAGTTCAGGTTACGATGGTAAGTGATATCCCTGCAGGATTGGTACCACCAGTGGTAGAAGTTTACCCTCCACCGCCACCCGTAAGCCATCCTCCGAATACAGCTTACCCTTCAAAACAACAAACCTTTTACCCTTCACCCGCAAGTTCTCAACCTCAACCTACAATCCCTCCATCATCACGGTTTGATTATCACCACGTCTTTGGATACCCACCTTATAGACTACATCAGCCGTACCACACTCCACCACATCATCCAAGATACCACCCTTATCAACAAGCACCACAAGTGGCTCAACCTTAACAGCCTTTTCCTCCGCCTTATCCACCTCAAGCACCCCCAGGTTATCCACCAGTTTATCCACCTGTTTATCCACCGGTTTACCTACCTGCTGCCCCTCCAGTTAAACCTCAAGTTTATAAGCAAGCACCACCCATGGATTAGTACACCAGGTTGAAGAGAAACCGTATGCAGGATTTCTAGAGGAATGTGGAACCGATCAGGGCTGAAATGTGGTTGAGGAGCTTTGAAAGAGCATGTAGGAATGTGAACGTACCAGAAATAGAGATGGCTCAGTTGGCTGCAGGTTTCTTGTTGAATACAGCGGAGAGTTGGTTTGATGCTATAGAGAGCAGCCGTGGCAAAGTTACGGATTGGAACGAGTTTAAGGAACTTTTCTATAATGAGTTAGGAAGGTTTTATCCCGAGATAATGAGAGTTGAGGAAAAGAAGATGGCTCTTTTAAGAATGGTTTGGCTCATGAGATTCAGGCCGGTATGATGGGAGCTACGCCGAGAAACATGGTAGAGTTGTTGAACAAGGCTATTGAAGTTGAAACCTTCAAGAATAGGCCGTCGGTAATTTTTGGAGTTAAGAGAAGTTTTGGTACAAGACAAGGAAGCAACCGGACAGCACCTCAACAGAATGCAAGGAAGACAACGGCACCTTTGAAAGCTACTTCATCGAATAGTGCACCACTTTGCTCAAAGTGTAATAGGAATCATGCCGGTGAGTGCCGAGTAAGTGCAAGTGGCTGCTATCTTTGCGGAGATCCGGGAAACTTTGCAAGAAACTGCCCAGGTAAGGAAAACAAAGGGAAACCGAATCAAGGGAATGGAAAAGGAAGTTCAAGTCGGCCTGTTCGTGTGTTTGCTATGGATGTTGAGTTCGAGGACCCTGATGACAATGTTATTTCAGGTACTTTAATTTGTTTAATTTATTCTATGTTATTGAAGTATTGTTATAGTGATGTATGAAAAATATATGATCAAATTATAAGACTTTTTATTATTATATTTATGATATTTTAGTATAATTTCATATAAATGCATTAAAAACTTATAAAAATCATAGTTAGTTATAATTAGATGCATAAGTTATAAAACGATAAAAATGATAGTTTTTTGTCGATTTACGTTTGGTGTTTTGTTGAGTTTGTTGCGAGGATCGATGTTTACCGAGATCCCAAAATATGACATACTTTGAAGTATAAATCATGAGTTTTGTGGGATAAAAGATTATGCCAAAATCTAACAACTTTGAAAATGTATCAACTGTCTTTATTGTTTCTACCGTAACTCATCTTCAACAGACATTTGATCTAACTTAGAGGCATTTTCAGAGAAAAGTCCTTGATGAAAGTTGTAGGCCTTCAAAGAGCTTTCCAACGAATATCAAATCATGTCAATCTGAGGTCTACAGCTCGAGATAGGTTTTTACGAACATCAGATATGTTGTATGTCCGGCACGCGCCGGAGAAGGCCGAATATTGCAGAAAAATCTCTGAAACTGGGCCCACAAATCTTCGACAAGGGAATATATATCGTAGCCGCACGCCGGTGGTGGTCCGCACGCGCGCTGCCTGGTGATATGGTCTATAAATAGACCTCAAATGCAACCATTTTGAAGTGTACCAATGCATATATCTTTCTTCTATATGTCTCTATAGTTTCGTTTTGTTGTTTTTAGTTAAATAAAAGTCAGAAAAACGGCACTCTGCCGAATAATCTTGTAGTATAAAGTATCGTTATAATGCTTAGAAGATGTATCAAGGCTCATTGATGTCAAGGAGTTGCTATTTCCGGAGGATACAACTCTGAAGCTTCGATTGTAATCTGGTAACTTTTCTAATGTATTTATGTTGTTATTAGTATTTTACTTATAATGATATTAGGCTAACTTAGTATCTAGCCAAGATATGAAATTGGATTAGTATTATCTTTTTAGGGAAATGGATGATGACTATACTAAAATTGGATAAAAATCGGTTATAATGAATCTCTTTCTATATTCGTATTGAATTAGCTACTTGATATGAAAGAATTCATAATCTAATTATGAATTGACGCCTCGTAGTTAGGTTATGAACTCGTTAATAGAAAGACCGGAGGGTAAAATTGGCCGAGTGAAAACGTGATGGCGAATCCGATTTCTAAACCGGGGTAGATTTGTTTCGGGAGAAACAAACTCTTATTGAAAGATGTACTCGAGAGATTATTACGTTTAATTCATTTGTTTAATTGACATACCTTAAAATTGGCCGAATGACAAAACGGGAGTGACCCATGCTTGAGGATGACCTTGGACAAATGATTGGACATATGACAATTTCAGATGCTCGTGTGAGAATGAATTGTTTAGTTTAGAGAGTGCACCGTTTCGTATAATTGATTTAACTTAAAATAAAGATCGAGCACATCCAATTTCACTAAAAAGATATAAGGATTCAATAACATATTCTTGGCTAGTCTATAATTATAATATCTATCTCCCTCCCTTAGATATTGTTTTGGTACCTATATATACTTATATCTATATATATATATGTATTGCTATATATCTATATATATATTTATATACTTATATATATCTGCATTTAGTTTTATGCTTTGTTAGTTTAGAGTTTGGTTGGATGATAAAATTGCGACTTAGATTGAGATAATAACAGCTTTCTTGGTGTTTAATCACACGGTGAATTACCAAGTTTTCCCGAGGATCGACACGACTCATCACTCTATCACTACAATTTGACCCGGTACAACTTGCCGGTAAGGATTGATAGCATAGAAAAGGTCCGTCGACTTAATGGCGCCGTTGCCGAAACGACGCTAATTCATTGTGTTCGAATGATTTCTACTTATATTAACTCAAAAGTCTCGAGGATAAGTCAACACTCTTCTTACCCCATTTCTATTTTCTTTTTCGTTGGTACTTACCTAATAAGTAAGTTACCAATCTTTACTTTTATCGATTTCAACTATTTTCGGTTTTCGTTAGTTGATGACCGTAAAGAGTAAGGCCCCACTTACCCCTTATAAGCCCGACATAGATACTTAAAAAGGCGGTTAAGAGCGAAAGGAAGCAAGGTCATACTGGTCGTGAAATCCCGACGGAGGATCATCATCAAATCAAAATACTAAAATGGTGAAAAAATGATGAAACACTGAACAAGGGCTAGATCATGCTCAAGGCATGGCCAAAATCTTAATCGAGATCTACCAATACCAAATAACCGAGAATAGAAATAATCAAAATCGGAACCGAGAACAATCGTAATAATAACCCACCAAATCCGAGACCTATTTGTGATCGACCTTAAGAATAAACCGGACTAATAATCCAGGTTTGTTTACCCAATGAAGGAGCAAATAATTTTGAAATAAAATCTCATCTTTTGGTCTAATTGACGCAAGAGCCCAATTTCTAGGAGAGGATGATGAGGATCCACATCACCATCTCTATCTTTTCAAAGAATTGTGCAATCAAACCAAAAGTCAAGGTGCTCATCGTGAATTAACAAGGATGTCTATGTTTCCTTTTCTTTAAAAGGAAGAGCACGAGATTGGTTTATGTCACTCCCACATCATTCATTGACTAGTTGGGAGGAAATTCAAACCGAGTTTTTAAAGCGATATTTTACTCCGGGTAGAAATTTGGAATTAAAAGTCGAAATTGCCAACTTTAGACAAGGATCTCAAGAAACGCTTGGGAATGCGTGGGAGAGATTTAAAAGTTGCTAAGATCTTGTCCCGATCATGGTTATTCCTTAGAAATGCAAATCCAACTTTTCTGTCAAATTAAGAAAAGATTCACGTGCGAGATGTAGATCATGCATGTGGTGGATCGTTAATGATGAGTGAAGCTCAAATAGTTTACGATGCTATAGAAAAGATTTCCAAAAATAACGAGAATGTGGGAAACCGGGTCTAGCACCAGAAAGTAGCATTTGCAGGAGAATACACATCGAATACGGAAGTTCTAGCACACTTGGAGAATTTGAGTAGAAAGTTTGACAACCTACAAGGCTAGTAGGATCAGTAAAATCGAAAACTATCATACCAAATGACTACTCAAATCATGATAATGTGTCATTAGGGATAGAAGAACCGAGAAGGATACTCAAGGGAAGAGGTGAGTTTTTACAACAAAGATAGGAATTTGAACAACGCGTATTCAAACTCCTTTAATGCTATTAGAAGAGAGCACCCAACTTTTAGATGGTCCGAAAACCTAATAAGCCGTAACAACCGCCATATCCATTCGATATAAGAATCCATATAGTAATCAAGTTCATCAAGGAAATACATCAAATCGTAACCTACAATCGTTACCTAAATCTTATCCACAACATACTACTCAAACTATACCAGTCACCCAAAGTTCAACCCAACCTGAAGGAGTTGATAAATGGGATAAATTAATGGAAAAAATGATGGGGTTTAGAACATTTCAGTGTGTGTTTTTAATTTTTCAAATTTTAATTAAATTTCGTATTTTTAAAGTTATTTTTCTAAACTTAAAAAGAAAAATATTTTTATGAAAAATTTATAATAAACCTATTTTGTCATGTAAAGTAGGTATATTATATCAAAAATATGTGATTTCAATATTATATTAGTTTTTATATTTTATCAAGTTTTATATAGAAAAATCGTATTAAACTTAGATTATATAACATAAATCATAGGATTAACATCAAATGATTTTTATGTGATATAATTAGAGCTTATTACACAAAAAATGACAAAAATTCCGTTTTTTGGGGGCCATGTGACCGGCACGCGCCGGTACACTACCGGCACGCGCCGGTGTGTACACACTTAAACCTAAAAAATGCGCCCCTTTCCTCATTTCTCATACCCTTAATTCGAATTGAAGAACAGCCCGACTTCTCCCTCTCTTCTCCTCAAAAATCAACAATTTTCCATCAATTTTCTTCACTCAAACATCACATAAGTGTTAATCTCTCTTCTTCTCTTCAACTTAATCATAAAAGAAGATACCCATTGGAAAAAGTTGAAGCTTGGCAAGCTCAAGGCTCTCTTTTCTCTCATTCCGGCGACCCCATTAATTCCGGCGACCTAAGCTTTTCATTCTAGCTTCTTAAGGTAATAATATATATATATTTCAAATATTTCAAATTTTAGTTAATTTTCTGAATTTATTTTGAATTTATTTTGATTTTATAGCTTTGAGTAATTGTTTGTTCTTGTTGTTGGTGTTGTTTGTTTGTGTTGTTGTTTTGTCATACCACTATCGTAGATGGCCTCATCATCTAAAGTAATCCTAAGAGGAAAAAGACTGAAGTACCAATTGTAGTACCGGTAGTTCAAACTAGACCTTTAACCAAAAAGGAGAAAAGTTTAACCTTTGAGAAAACCGCTAGTCACGAGAAGCTAAGCGGGCACATGATGAGTACTTTAGTAAAAGTAAGGTTTGGTTAGAAACGAGGATTGATTTTTCAAGATTGGGAAAGAAGTGAAAGAAATTTTCAAGGATAGAGGATGGTTGGATGTAGCTATGGATAGGAAAGATAAGATTAACGTTTCTATGGTATCAGAGTTTTATTCAGTATTATCTACTTATGATGCTGATACGGTTGAGGAGATGACCTATATCCCTCTAAGAAGTGTTAATGTTACTTTTAACCCTGCTATGATTAATGTATTCTATGGCTTAACTGATATACCAGAAGAGGAGGATTATCACAATGTATGGGGTTTAGAACATCCTATGGCTCTACAAACCAAAGCTTATGAAGCCAGCAAGCCTTTGACCCTACTGCCGAATGGATAGAAAATAGGTTTGCTTATGGGAATTGTATTAGGGACATACGGGCAATAAAAGCAGTTCTTAGGCCATAATGTATGTCCTTCCACACATGTTTGTGCATTTGGTCGAGAGGAAGTAGTTATTGCTTGGGCCATGGTGAATGATATTCCTATAAATCTGGGAAATTGATCTTTTCTAAGGCATGTGAGTTTGCAAGGACTCGTTATCGAGGGGCGTCTCCCGTTCTCTAGTCTAGTCTCATTTCTCGCCTTATGTGAGCTTGCGAAGTCCCTGTCTTACCTCGGATAGAACTGTGTCTCCTACATTCCTCCCATTGGTCTTAAACCGAGAGCCTTACCTACTGGAGTAATAAATTACAATAATCCTAATCGTCAAGCAACAACAACCTCCACCTCCTATTCACACTCAAGTACCTGACCACTGAGACAGTCCACATCGACCACACAGAGAGTCAAGTTGAGGCTATGTTTCAAAGATTTAGTTCAAGCTCAGCTAGAACAGATGCTAATATAGCTTTAGCTTTGTGAGCGAGAATAGACATTGGGCCGAGGACATTAGAGTTGGTCGAGAGGATTTCGAGATGCTATGAGTGAGTTTGATCCTAGATTTCTTTGAGATATCTCGCTGGACACCCCTATAGTCGGCCTTACCCGTATACTATGCCAGATTGGATTCCGCCCGATTCCGCCACCTGTTATTTATCGGACTATACGCCGTCATCCATGGGACGAGGTGGTATGTTTACAGTACACGAGGGACATCCTTGGGCATGGGAGGAGTGACTTCAGTAGCGGATGTGACAAAGAGATTGGGTTCATTTGGACTTCGAGGATCGATTTCTATGTCGGCGATGAGGATCGAGACATCATTTCGAACTTCATATCGGATCCACAAAGATTCGATTATGGTATTCATACGACACGATGCATAGCGGCTGATTTTACTTCGTTTTTATCTACATTTGGATCATCATTATCTCAAGATTTACCTACCGGTGACATCGATCTTAACTATGATGAGGGCGAGTGATTTCTTTTCTTTGTTGTTTAACTATCTACTTTTGGTTTGACTTCGTTTTTGTTATGTTTGTTTTGTATGCGTTAAGCGTTTGATGCACTCTCGGGGTAGTGCACATTGTTATTTTGTATCTTTTTCGTAGTTTTCGGATGTTTTTAGATCTTTTCCTACATTTTAGAAATATGCGTAATCATTTGTCGAAAAATAAATCCTGGATCAAGCTAGAAATTGAAATATCTCTGGATGAAAGCACTATTTGACCGCACGCCGGTTGGTGTCGGCAGCGCCGGTGTAGTAAGTGCGAGATCTTCTCGGGATATTTCCATTTCACCAAGCTTTGTCTATAAAAGGAAACAGATGCAGCATTCCTAAAATGCTCATTTCCTTCCTTTACCTTTAATTTTCTTGCTATAAAGAGTTTAAAATGTCCGATCGTTCATCCGTAAACAGTTATTCTCCTCCACATACACCAAATTCGGTCATTCCAAATCCATTTTTCATCAAGTCCCTTACGAGCCTATGTATGCTTCCGACTCACAACCCTTATATAAGTAATTTCAATCAATCACGGTTTTGATTGAGAGAGGTTTAAATTTCAGAAAAGGTTGACAAGCCGGGCATTTACGAGGATGGATATAGATGGGTGGGACTATTTTTGTCGTATGCCGAGAGGTAGGATTAATGTTACTATGGTAAGAGAATTCTATTCAGTACCGTGACGAAGCTAATCTTGTGTCGTTAACACGTTCGTTACAGTGAGAGGAGTTGTTGTTCCTTTCACCTCCACCAACATAAATCAAATTTTCTTGATTCCACCAGTCCAAACTTCACCCAGTCATTTTGAGTACCAATGGAGATTGGATACATTAACGGTTTTATTACAAAATATTCGGAAGCTTGTCCACTCTTGTTCTACAATTATGATATTGATCAAAATGTCTCTACGACTGCTTTACTTCCCCATCTTAGAACGTGGAAGCGATTCATCAATTCACGTGTTTATCCAACTGTTAATTTCTCGGAAGTTAGTGATGATGAATTGATGCTTCTATATCGATTACTCTTTGGAGTCATTATAGATTGAAGTGCTTGATTCTCGTAAATCGGCTATGAGTTTTATGTTCGGGAGAAGACCGAATTATCAACCTTTACCATTTGGATGGTTGATTTCTAGGTTATGTGTTCGTTTGGCAAGGGTTCGGAAAGAGCGACAGATGAATATTTTCATTTCGTATTCCTCGTATTGGGCTTTTACCAATCGATATTCGGGAGGATCGTCAAGTGGTGAAAATTAGATAAGCGTGTTGGTAGTCGAGGAAGGAATAAAAAATAATAAGAGTAGTACGATGCGTTAAGTAACAATAAATTAAAATAAGTTAGTTTAAAAAAATTAGTTTAAATTAGTTTAACTTAATTTACGGTTTTCTAGTTTAACATTCCTAGTAGTTTTAAGTTGTGTTTTAGTATTATAATATATTTGCATGTTTTTAATTTATGTTTTTAAATGTTTTTCTTTTATATTATATAAACGCTCGTCATTTGACACCTAAAATAATCTAACCATGATAGAATTCATTTTATTTTCTAATCCAAATTTTTACTACTCATTAACCATCGGACGATGCCAATTCATAAGTGGGGAGTAGAGATTGGTTAGTAAATAAATTGAATTTAATACATCAAATACTTACACACTTAGTTTAATAAGCAATAATATATAATTATTTGATAAAATGATATATTTGGATAGAATAAATTTTTAATTAAGTAAAGTAATCTTGATATATTATTCTTATATTAATTATGTCTATTTTAGATTTTTAATAAGATTTTAAGTATATATATCTTGATAAATATTATGAAATATTTTTTATGAAATTAGACAAAAGTTACTTATAATTATAATGAAATTTTAGAATAATTTTCTTTTCAAGACAAAGTATGAAATTGGAATCGGATTAGGAATGATGAGATTTTGGCATAACTTTGATAAACCAGAGCCAAATAAGCCTACACTCGAACATAATTTCCATTTTTGTCCCCACCTCACCCTTGTAGAGTGATCAAGACCTCACTCGAAATAGCCATTATTATTAACTAGAAATTACCAACCCTAACTTAATAATGGTCTACATTTCTTTGAAAATCCCGCAAGTTTAGTATGTATTTATGGATAAGCGGTGATGACATCGAAATTTGGTATATCTTTGAGATTGAAATGAATGTTATTCGGAAGGCAATTTATTATCAAATATGGTTATTCTAGTAAAAAAAAAAAAAAATCTAAGAACAGAGTATTATAGGTATCTTTTACATTTTTGATCGACAACCCAAAAATAAAATATCGAGATAAAGTCTTTTGATGATAGTAGTCCAAATAGGGTATTATCACGAAATGTCCTATTCTTTGAATGAAGGTATATGCTATAAATCGATGAAAAGAAAAGTCGAATCAAAACTATCAAGAATTATCACGAGTTTAAGGAAACCGGATTCGTGATTTTCGATCGAAAGAGTAGTACTCCGATCAATCTTGATAAAGCAATGCCTATGTTCTTAAGTTCTTATTTATGTTGTTAAAAAAAAAAAAAAAAAAAAAAAAAAAAACCATATTTTGGAAGTTATTAAAGTTAAAAATTGAAAACAGTGTCAGGAGTGTTAATGATTGAGAAATTTTTTGATCGGAAGATGAAGGTGTAAATGCGCATGCGACTTGCTTCTATTTTCTTTTGATTTCCTTTGTTATCCTTTTCGATTAGCCAACTACCCGAGCCTGAACGTTACAAGCCAATTTGCCAACTACTTGACTTAGTCATTGATTCCGATAAATCATACAAATTGGAGATTAAAAAGTTGTTCTAAATATTTTATTTATACTTATAAAGTGATTCATGAAAATTTCATTTAAATAATATTTTATAACTAGTTTATTAAGTTATATACACTTTTTATCTTCTAAAATATCTTAGATAGATGAAATTAATATAATTATAATGTTGACATCGTTACTAAGTTAGGAATTTATTCTAGAAAGATTATATTATCGCTTATTTTGCTCGAGGACGATCAAAAGCTAAGTGGGGAGTTGTGATGTATGAAAAATATATGATCAAATTATAAGACTTTTTATTATTATATTTATGATATTTTAGTATAATTTCATATAAATGCATTAAAAACTTATAAAAATCATAGTTAGTTATAATTAGATGCATAAGTTATAGAAACGATAAAAATGATAGTTTTTGTCGATTTACGTTTGGTGTTTTGTTGAGTTTGTTGCGAGATCAGGATGTTTACCGAGATCCCAAAATATGACATACTTTGAAGTATAAATCATGAGTTTTGTGGGATAAAAGATTATGCCAAAATCTAACAACTTTGAACAGATCAACTGTGTTTTTATTGTTTCTACCGTAACTCATCTTCAACAGACATTTGATCTAACTTAGAGGCATTTTCAGAGAAAAAGTCCTTGATGAAAGTTGTAGGCCTTCAAAAGAGCTTTCCAACGAATATCAAATCATGTCAATCTGAGGTCTACAACTGAGATAGGTTTTTACTGAACATCGATATGTTGTATGTCCGCACGCGCCGGAGAGAAGGCGAATATTGCGAGAAAAATCTCTGGCCCGGGCCCACAAATCTCGACAAGGGAATATATATCGTGTAGCCGCACGCGCGCGGTGGTGGTCCGCACGCGCCCGGCTCGGTGATATGGTCTATAAATAGACCTCAAATGCAACCATTTTGAAGTGTACCAATGCATATATCTTTCTTCTATATGTCTCTATAGTTTCGTTTTGTTGTTTTTAGTTAAATAAAAGTCATAAACGGCACTCTGCGAATAATGCTGTAGTATAAAGTATCGTTATAATGCTTAGAAGATGTATCAAGGCTCATTGATGTCAAGGAGTTGCTATTTCCGGAGGATACAACTCAAGCTTCGATTGTAATCTGTAACTTTTCTAATGTATTTATGTTGTTATTAGTATTTTACTTATAATGATATTAGGCTAACTTAGTATCTAGCCAAGATATGAAATTGGATTAGTATTATCTTTTTAGGAAATGGATGATGACTATACTAAAATTGGATAAAAATCGGTTATAATGAATCTCTTTCTATATTCGTATTGAATTAGCTACTTGATATGAAAGAATTCATAATCTAATTATGAATTGACGCCTCGTAGTTAGGTTATGAACTCGTTAATAGAAAGACCGGAGGGTAAAATTGGCCGAGTGAAAGCGTGATGAATCCGATTTCTAAACCGGGGTAGATTTGTTTCGGGAGAAACAAACTCTTATTGAAAGATGTACTCGAGAGATTATTACGTTTAATTCATTTGTTTAATTGACATACCTTAAAATTGGCCGAATGACAAAGCGGGAGTGACCCATGCTTGAGGATGACCTTGGACAAATGATTGGACGATATGACAATTTTTAGGATGCTCGTGTGAGAATGAATTGTTTAGTTTAGAGTGCACCGTTTAGTATAATTGATTTAACTTAAAATAAAGATCGAGCACATCCAATTTCACTAAAAAAGATATAAGGATTCAATAACATATTCTTGGCTAGTCTATAATTATAATATCTATCTCCCTCCCTTAGATATTGTTTTGGTACTATATATATACTTATATACTATATATATATGTATTGCTATATATCTATATATATATTTATATACTTATATATATCTGCTTTTAGTTTTATGCTTTGTTAGTTTAGAGTTTGGTTGGATGATAAAATTGCGACTTAGATTGAGATAATAATGAGCTTCTTGGTGTTTAATCACACGGTGAATTACCAAGTTTTCCCGAGGATCGACACTGACTCATCACTCTATCACTACAATTTGACCCGGTACACCGCCGGTAAGGATTGATAGCATAGAAAAGGTCCGTCATATAGCACGTTAAATCATGTTATAATTATATTTAAATAAACGAGTATACATTTTAGGTACGATAATATTAGATGGCTTAGTAGTTATGGCTTTGTTTGATGCGGGAGCGTCTAACACTTTTGTGTCGACTAAGATCCCTAAGAAGCTAAATCTACCTTCTGAAACTTTAAGGAATTCTGTGGAATAACTACACCCTTAGGAAAGGTAACTAAGGTAGCTAAGATGATACCTCAAGTTGATGTGCGAGTAGGAATTTATCGGTGTAAGAGTGACTTGATAGTGTTGGACTTTTCGGACTTTGATGTAATTCTGGGGATAGATTGGCTATCCAAGAATTTTGTACACTTGGACTGTAGAGAGAAGAGAGTGCCGTTTAAGGTACCCGGGAAGTCATCTAAAACCTTTCAAGGAAATGTCTACAAGCCTAGCAAGAAGCATCACCCTATAGTATCAGAGGTTAAGGCTATAAGGGCATGCAATGGATGTTGCGCAAGTAAAGACTAAGTTGGAAGAAACTCCAATAGCAAGAGAGTACCCTGAAGTGTTTCCGGAAGAGTTACCGGGAAACATGTCGGATAGAGAGATAGAGTTTGAGATCAAGTTGGTACCGGGAGAAGAACTAGTTGCTAAGGCACCTTATAGGATGGCTCCGGCTGAATTGAAAGAGTTGAAGTCTCAACTCAAAGATATGCTCGAAAGAAATATAATTCATCCAAGTACATCACCATGGGGAGCACCCTGTTCTGTTTGTTAAGAAAAATGACAGTAGCATGAGGATGTGTATCGACTATAGGTTTTTGAACAATCTCACCATCAAGAATAAGTATCCTCTACCAAAGATTGATGATTTGTTCAACCAGTTGCAAGGATGAAAGGTTATCGCTTATGCATCTAGACAACTTAAATTGCATGAAAAGAACTACCCGACACATGACTTAGTGTTGGCAGCGGTAGTGTTTGCCTTAAAGACTTGGAGACACTATCTATATGGAGTCAATGCTAGAATCTTCACAGACCATAAGAGTTTAAAAAACTTCTTTACACAAGAAAATCTGAATATGAGGCAAAGTAGAGCGCTAGAGTTTGTGAAAGATTATGACTTGGACATTCAGTACCATCCGGGTAAAGCAAATGTGGTTGCAGATGCATTCAGTACTAGGGTCTGCAGTTTCAGGGGTTGAAGTGGCAACAGAACAATTAGATGGGCTGAGTATCCGAGGTTTTGATCAGTGTGGGAACCGTCAGTTTATGGCTCCGTTGTTGGCAATGTCAGAGTTGATGGATGATATCCGGGGTAAACAAGATGAAGATCCGGAGTGGTTGATTTGAAGAGAGTTGCTAGAGAAAAGCCTACGGTTGGTTATGTGCTAGATAAGAACGGAAACCTTTGGTACCAAGATAGGTTGTGTGTTCCGAATGTTGGAGACTTAAGACAACGAGTTATGGATGAGGCACATAGGATAGCTTTTGCAGTGCACCCGGGAGCTACCAAGATGTATGGGGATTTGAAGGAACACTTTTGGTGGCCTTCCATGAAGTTGGGTATAGCAAAGTTTGTATCAGAATGCGATACGTGTAAGAAAGTAAAAGCGGTGCATAGAAAACCAGGAGGTATGCTAAAACCTTTTGACATCCCCGAGTGGAAGTGGGATAAGATCACCATGGACTTCATCACCGGTTTGCCAAGAACAAAGAGTGGTCATGATATGATTTGGGTGATTGTTGATAGATTGACAAAGTCAGCCTATTTCATACCTACAAAAGCTGATATGTCGTTGAAGAAGATGACTACGCTATATTTGGATAATATAGTGAAGTTATGTGATGAGAGATAAATTTATGATCATTATTATGACATTTCGCCCCACTTCTGATACCATTTTGAGCATTTATGTATCAAATCAAGTCATAAATACTAAGTTTTATCAAAATGTATAAGTAGTAATTATTATATAAATTATTGTGTTTTTATTATATTTTTATAGATTTAATAATCGGACTGTCGTGTTGAAAATTACTATATTTTATAAAGGTTTTATTCACCGCTAGTATGATAGATCTAAAAATATCATGACTAGAGACTGTAATATTAACCTGAAAAGAGTCAGTAAAATTCAACGCAGTTCTGAACTTTGTTGTCAGATTTACTCGCGGTTCGTTTCTTTGTGTTCAGGTAAAAAAAGATAAGATTTACTGCGGAGACGGAACTGAAGAATGAATGACGAAACGAGAGTTATGCCTGACTGAGTGGATTCGGCCAACACCACAAAATAAATATCTTGGATATTTTAAGAATATTCCAAGCGTATTCCTCGGATATTTATTTGATCACAAAATAAATATCCTTGATATTTTGCTCACCAAACTTGGAGCCCAAGCCCATAAAAATATCCCACGTTACGACACGAGGTATTTTGAAGGATGGAAGAATATGCCACAAGCTTACAAGTTCAACGGGTCGGTTTTCCTACGTACTTATACCGTAAAATATCTTCAACGAATATGCGACCCAACTTAGAGGCATTTTCAGGGGAAGAGTCCTTGATAAAAGTTGTAGATCTTCAAATAAGCTTTCCAACGCACTTTGAGTCACGTCAATCGGAGGTCTACAACTCAAGTTATGATTTTTATACCAAAACTCGGTTCAAACCCAACTTTGGACTCGGTTCGAACCAAAAATCCTATAAATACCCCCCTTGCCATCACTTCCCTTTGCCCCTTCTTGGCCTCTTCCATGGCCAAGATCTCCTCTTCTTCCATCTCCTTTCTCTCTTTTTCTTGTTTTCATTTTGGGCCCATATATATATATATATATATATGTCGATGTATGTATATATATATATGCATATGTGTATAAATAAATAGAGTAGTATCGTTGTAATGCTTGGATTTATCGAGGATTGGTGTCTCGGAAGCCGTTGTTACTTTCACGAGGATTAGGCTCCAATTCAGCAGTTGTAATCGGTAATTTTCTAATGTTATTATGTTTATTATTTCTATCTATTTATATACATATATATATTAGTAGTAGTAATATCTAGCCAAGATATGAATCTGAATTAGTTAATCTTTTGGTAAAATGAATGATCGACTCTGGTAATCATGATTAAAATCGGTTATAATGAATCTCTTTCTATGTTTGAATTGAAGTAGCTAATTGATTTGAAAGAATTCATAATCTAATTATGAATTGACACCTCGTAGTTAGTTTATGAACTCGTTAATAGAAAGACCGGAGGGTAAAATTGGCCGAGTGAAAACGTGACAACGGAATCCGATTTCCTAAACCGGGGGTAGATTTGTTTCGGGAGAAACAAACTCTTATTGAAATTTATACTCGAGAGATTATCACGTTAAATTCGCCTGTTTAATTGACATACCTTAAAATTGGCCGAATGACAAAACGGGAGTGACCCATGCTTGAGGATGACATTGGATGAGAGGACAAGACATATGACAATTTCATACGCTCGTGTGAGGAGAAATTGCCTAGCTTAGAGTATACCGTTTCAGTATAATTGATTGGACCTTGAATAAAGGAAGATCATCTCATTTATTTCTACTAAAAAGATATTGATTCATAGAAAGTATTCTTGGCTAGATCCAAAAATATATTATATTAGTATTTATTTGTTTTATTTTCTGCTTTACTAACATCTAACTCTAACATTACTAACTAATCTAATCGATCTAACTATCTAACCCCAGGAAAAAGTAAAAACGTGACTTAGATCGAGTTAATAATAGCTTCTTGGTGTTTAACCCCACTTAAAAGAATTACCATGTTTTCCTGTGGATACGATACTCGACTCACCGGACTAGCACTACGATTTGACCCGGTACACCGCCGTAAGGATCTCAGATAGCCTAGGTAATGTCCGTCGACTTTTCTCGCGCCGTTTCCAAGGTTAGGTTTAGGTCTGTCAAGATTTTTGCGCCGTTGCCGGGAAAACGTCGCTAATTTCTTTCTTTGTGTCTAGGGTTACTACTTGTATTAGCTCAAAATTCTCGAGGATAAGTCAACACTCTTCTTATCAAATTTCTTTTTATTTTTCCGTTGGTATCTACCTTCTTTTAGTTACCAATTTTCTTCTTCTATTAAATTCGAGTTATTTTCTATTTTCGATAGTAGAAAGTAAACGTGGTCATAACGACCGAGGATAAATCAACACTTTTCTCAATCTCATTTCTATTTTTATTTTCATTGGTACCTACCTATTGGTAAGATACCAATTTTTTATATAAAATACTCATTAAATACCGAGTGGCTTCGTAATTACCGAGAGAGAGAGAGAGAGAGAGAGAGAGAGAGAGAGAGAGAGAAAAAAAAAAAAATTTCGGTAAATACCGAGTGGAGTCGGTAATTACCGGGAGAGAAAAAAAATAATAATCAATGTGTTTTTTTATCGATTTAAGTGATCTTTCTATTCGATATTTTTCACAAAAATCATCAAATCGAGTTATGAAAACGGCCGAAATCGGTAATGAAACACCATCTGATTCAGGTTTTATCTATTTCAAGTTATTTTTCTATTTTTCGATAGTTGATGACCAGAAGTGGTAAGGCCTCACTCACTCCTTATAGGCCTGATTTAAACACTTACGAAAAGCGCTTAAGAGTAGAGAGTAAACGCTGTCATATCGATCGTGAAATCGACCAAGTATCATTTTCAAATCGAAATATGAGAATGACTGAAACTAGTGATGAAACACCTAAACGAGGGCTTGATCATGCCCAAGGGAATATTAATAAATAAAATAAAAATAGAAATAATCAGAATTGGAAGCAGGTTGGAAGGAACCAAGTTTGAAAGGGCCAATTCAAACCGAACCTTATCCGGCTCAACCCAAATTCATCTCGGTTCAACCAGATAATTAAGGCAACACCATATCCAATGCATATTTTGAAGAAAAAGGTACAGAACGATGAAACACAGTCATTCGAGGAAGCTTTACCATCTTCATCTAATGACAAGGGGTAAGGGAGGTATACATTCTATCCCTATTACAAAGATGAAGTTGGATAAAAAGTATGTATGTTTTCTTGACGATTTTAGTAAGGGAGAAGTTTGGGAGTTAATCATGAGAGCGTTGTCTTCAACACTTACAATTCATTGAAATATCCATGCATTACACTAGAATCTTGTTCTTGTGTGTACACTTTGTGTTTTTTTTTTTTGCTGTGGATTGTACTAACACGCAGGTAATTGAAGAAGATGACTTCAGCAATAATGTGAAAGCTTCAAAACCTAAAGCTCGAAAATCAAAGGAAAATGTCAAGAATCGTTTGGATTGGTGGGAATTGTCTAACCTCTGTTGGAAACCGGTATTGAAGAAGGATGCGGTGCGTGAGGATGACCCACCACCAGTGCCTTAAAAACTGAAGCACGGTAAAGTCTGGCTATAGACTATAAATGTAGTCAATGACGGGTACTATCCTTCCTTTTTACTCCTTAAGCATTTATTTTTAGTGGATTATGTGCTTAATTGTTACGTGCTTTTGTGAGTAATTGTTAGAAGTATCCCGTTTTGTTTAGTATATTATATTAGTTAATCATTATCATTTTGGTCGAGCAAACGACGTTAACTAAAAGCGCTACCGGAGGCAAACCGTAAAAATGTTAAATATAATAATTACTCATACTTTGGATGATACTTTGCGAATACTTCGGATTGATTTTCATTTCGTTTCACCAAGTCTTAGGATGAATGTTTGAATGACATTAAACGGGAACGATTAGGTGGTTATCCGAAAATCCTGATGGATAACAAAGATAAAATTCAAATGCATCATTTCTTAGACTTAGGTTGTTAGAACAATTTGAAATAACCCTAGAGGATCTGGATATAAAAGACTCAGAGTTAATACTTGTCACATATTTCATATCATGATCTAGTCTGTTTTAAATTTCAAAAATAATGTGTGACATGTATTAGTTCAACTACTGTGGAATATTGTGTGTTTTAAATCAATAAAAGTTTATGTGGTGTGTTTATCTACCCTTTTGCATTACAATCATCACACTCACACACTTTTATTTCATTTGCACACACAACGGTCATAACTTTGACCCACCCACCCACCCTTTAATATCATCCGAGTATTTGTTTTGACTTGTTTTAGTACCATTGCTTTCCCAACAACTTATTTACACTCACTTTACATTAAGGACAATGTAAGTTCGTAAGTGGGAGTGGAGTCGTTGGTCTAGCAATGGAATTAATGTTTATTTTGTATCAATAAATCCCTTAGTTTTTGATTTTTCGAGCATTATTTAGTTGATTAAAATAAATCAGTATAAGGTATATATTTCATTGATTTGAAGATGTAATGATCAATTTGGATGTGTATAACCAACGTGAACCGTAAGTGCATTGTAATTCCAAATATATTTGTGTAACATGAATTCTTTCACGTAAGCCTTTGATATTGAAACGAAAATTTTAAACTGTATCCATTCAGTATCCTAGTGGTTATTCTAGATAATAACAGTAACTTAGTACCTAACTTTTGAACGTGTACTGTGAATATCTGAAGGTTTGAATGTGATAGAGAGGATATAAGTTAAGTTTATGAAAAAAAAAAAAAAAAAAAAAAAAAAAATAATAATAAATAAAGATGAACTATATATATCTCGGTTGTAGCTACCAATGATTTGAGTGCAGTAGGGCGTTATCACGAAACGTCCTATATCACTATGAGGTTTAAAGCTCCCGACTGCCCAATGATAGTAGTCTAGCTAGGGTGTTATCACGAAACATCCTATTGCTGGGAATGAGGGCATATGCTACACATGTGAAAAAAAAATTAGATAGGTATTAATGTATTCGATCTCACCTCATGACGCTTGTAAGATAGTCGATTTTGGCAATGAGTTCGGATATGTTAGTATTCTATGAAAAAAAAAAAAGAATGCAGAGCATGGTTGACAACTTAGTTATCTTCCACTATCCCCAAGTATAAACCGAATGATATGCTTTAGGGATTATCCTAATAAGTACACGGGAGAACTTTGTGTGGAACTGTTCCTGCCTATACCTAGGAAAGTGATTAGGACAGTCTGAATGGATATTTGTGCGTTTGCTTGAATTATTCAAGAGAGGATAGTGGAAATTGAAAAGGCTTGTCACACACACACTCTGTTATACATTTATATTAAGGTTAACGCCTGGTTGTAATTCTAATGGTTGTATCATCTGGTTGTCCCTTATATCTAATATCTTCATGAATTTATCTCTCATTCATTTTGTTTTATCGCTTGTTTTGCTCGAGGACGACCAAAAGCTAAGTGGGGGTTGTGATGAGAGATAAATTTATGATCATTATTATGACATTTCGCCCCACTTCTGATACCATTTTGAGCATTTATATATCAAATCAAGTCATAAATACTAAGTTTTATCAAAATGTATAAGTAGTAATTATTATATAAATTATTGTGTTTTTATTATATTTTTATAGATTTAATAATCGGACTGTCGTGTTGAAAATTACTATATTTTATAAAGGTTTTATTCACCGCTAGTATGATAGATCTAAAAATATCATGACTAGAGACTGTAATATTAACCTGAAAAGAGTCAGTATAATTCAACGCAGCTTTCTTAACTTTTGTTGTCGATTTACTCATGATTCGCTTTTTGTGTTCGAGTAAAAAAGATAAGATTTCTTGCGAGACGGGCCAAAATTGAATGACGAAACGAGAGTTATGCCTGACTGAGTGGATTCGGCCAACACCACAAAATAAATATCTTGGATATTTTCTGGGAATATTCCAAGCATATTCCCTTGGATATTTATTTGATCACAAAATAAATATCCTTGATATTTTGCTCACCAAACTTGGAGCCCAAGCCCATAAAAATATCCCACGTTACGACACGAGGTATTTTGAAGGATGGAAGAATATGCCACAAGCTTACAAGTTCAACGGGTCGGTTTTCCTACGTCTTATACCGTAAAATATCTTCAACGAATATGCGACCCAACTTAGAGGCATTTTCAGGGAAGAGTCCTTGATAAAAGTTGTAGATCTTCAAATAAGCTTTCCAACGCACTTTGAGTCACGTCAATCGGAGGTCTACAACTCAAGTTATGATTTTTATACAAAACTCGGTTCAAACCCAACTTTGGACTCGGTTCGAACCAAAAATCCTATAAATACCCCCCTTGCCATCACTTCCTTTGCCCCTTCTTGGCCTCTTCCATGGCCAAGATCTCCTCTTCCATCTCCTTTCTCTCTTTTTCTTGTTTTCATTTTGGGCCCATATATATATATATATATATATGTCGATGTATGTATATATATATATATATGCATATGTGTATAAATAAATAGAGTAGTATCGTTGTAATGCTTGGATTTATCGAGGATTGGTGTCTCGGAAGCCGTTGTTACTTTCACGAGGATTAGGCTCCAATTCAGTGAGTTTGTAATCGGTAATTTTCTAATGTTATTATGTTTATTATTTCTATCTATTTATATACATATATATATTAGTAGTAGTAATATCTAGCCAAGATATGAATCAAATTAGTTAATCTTTTGGTAAAATGAATGATCGACTCGGTAATCATGATTAAAATCGGTTATAATGAATCTCTTTCTATGTTTGAATTGAAGTAGCTAATTGATTTGAAAGAATTCATAATCTAATTATGAATTGACACCTCGTAGTTAGTTTATGAACTCGTTAATAGAAAGACCGGAGGGTAAAATTGGCCGAGTGAAAGCGTGACAACGGAATCCGATTTCTAAACCGGGGTAGATTTGTTTCGGGAGAAACAAACTCTTATTGAAATTTATACTCGAGAGATTATCACGTTAAATTCGCTGTTTAATTGACATACCTTAAAATTGGCCGAATGACAAAACGGGAGTGACCCATGCTTGAGGATGACATTGACAGAGGACAAGACATATGACAATTTCATACGCTCGTGTGAGGAGAAATTGCCTAGCTTAGGAGTATACCGTTTCAGTATAATTGATTGGACCTTGAATAAAGGAAGATCTGTCTCATTTATTTCTACTAAAAGATATTGATTCAATAAAGTATTCTTGGCTAGATCCAAAAATATATATTATATTAGTATTTATTTGTTTTATTTTCTGCTTTTACTAACATCTAACTCTAACATTACTAACTAATCTAATCGATCTAACTATCTAACCCGTGAAAAAGTAAAAGCGTGACTTAGATCGAGTTAATAATAGCTTCTTGGTGTTTAACCCCACTTAAAAGAATTACCATGTTTTCCCTGTGGATACGATACTCTGACTCACCAGACTAGCACTACGATTTGACCCGGTACACTGCCGGTAAGGATCTGTATAGCCTAGGTAATGTCCGTCAGCTTTCTGGCGCCGTTTCCAAGGTTAGGTTTAGGTCTGTCAGTTACATGGAGTACCATCTCAATAATCTCAGAATGTGATAGTCGGTTCATCAGTCGCTTTTGGAAGAGTTTGCAAAAGGCCTTGGGTACAACTTTAGATTTGAGTACAGCTTTCCACCCTCAAACGGATGGACAGTCAGAAAGAACAATCCAAACACTTGAAGATATGTTAAGAGCATGTGTTTTGGAAGTAAGTGGATCATGGGATGACTACCTACCTGTGGCTGAGTTCGCTTACAACAACTGTTATCATGCAAGTTTGGGTATGCCACCGTTTGAAGCTTTTTACGGTAGGAGATGTAGAACGCCTCTGTTTTGGGATGAAGTTGGGGAGAAGCAACTCACCGGGCCATAATTGGTTAAGCAAGCTAAGCTAAGGGTTTTGTTGGTGAAGAAGAACTTGAAGGCAGCTCAAGATCGTCAGAAAAGTTGGGATGATGTTCGTAGAAGACCTTTGGAGTTCGATGTCGGTGATAGAGTTTACTTGAGAGCTTCACCAATGAAGGGAGTCAAATGGTTTGGACAAAAAGGAAAGCTAAGTCCGAGGTATGTTGGACCTTTCGAGATTACGGAAAGAGTAGGACCTTTGGCTTATAAGTTGAAGTTACCGGAGTCAATGTCAAGAGTTCACAATATGTTTCATGTCTCGATGTTGAAAAAGTGTTTGAAAAAGTGGGATGTTGAAGCTATAGTAGATCCGGAAATCCTTCAAGATAATCTAGCATACGATGAGAAACCGGTTAGGATTTTAGATAGAAAGGAAAATATGATCAAGAGACGGATGATCCCTTTGGTGTTGGTACTGAAGGATGTAGGAGCTCAAATCTGTACAAAACAGATCTTTGCGCAGCAGATGGATCACGATCTATAAACTACATATCATAAATAAAGGATCTAAACTTCGTACAAGGGGGTTTAGATCTACTTACCAATAGTTGGATGAGTAGCCAAAATCTTCCAACGTGTTCTCCAAACGGCGGTTGGTGGACACCAATCCTTGGAATTGAAACCTCCTTGATATGCATAAAAAAAACCTGAGTTTTACTTCAACCAGGAACCCAAGACAAAAAACAAGTTTTTCTCTCTATTTTACGTGTGTATGTCGAAATTTCTTCTCCCATATGTCTTGGAAGAACTCTTTTTTTTATATAAGAGAGTAAATCCTTGGCGTCCAAGTTTCTAATTAATTAAATAAATAATTAAAAAGATCACAATAAAAGATAATTCAATTTATAAAAGATTGTGATTAATCAATCAATCAATTACAAATCAATTATCTTTTATTAATTAATCACTTACCACGTAAATAATTAATTACACAAGAAAATCAATTCTTGCATTTTATGAAAGGGAGGCGCCGCACCTTAGGGTTTTAGGCCCACAGAAAATGTGTTTTCTGTGTATTATATTATTTAGCCCAACTAAATAATATCTCGCATATCAATTAATTGGCCGAGCTAATTAATTATCACTGAGGCCCAATAACAAGAAAATACTCGTATTATAGGAGCCACGTTGGGGACCATGAACCTATAACCAGTAGCTCCAATAAATTAAGTAAAATATTCATCGAACAGAATATTTAATCTTAAATTATTAATTCCGGGATTACGCCACCATAAACCCGAAAGTGAACTCTACCAATTATAGATATATACTTACACTCAATCCAATGAGTAAATAAGCGTCCATTGATATAATCATTACATACGGACTAACCCTCCATAGACTATCCATTCTGAGTGGGAAGTCTCTGTAAACCCGACTCAAAATATCTTATCCTTATTTACCATTAACCCCTAGTGATCAATTAGTTCACATACCGGACTAGTAGCTAATTAGTCTAATATGAACTCCCGGATCGATCATTTTCTTAGGGCTAACAAATAAGGGATCGCTCTCTCTACTTCTGCAGGAAGGAATGGATTCCGTGTCGTGAAACACAGAACTACTCACTCATCAAGGAATAGTGCCAACGAGAAGTGACTCAGATCACATATCAAAGTGATCATTAACTAACACATCAAACACTACCCCGAGACAAGCAGTACCCTGTGATCACCTCAAGATTAAGGTCAATCCATATATGATCATCTAATGATTTAATAAGTTTTCTCGATTACGGAATTATATCGAGAAACCCAAAATAAATCGGTCAAGTCCTATAAGAATGTCATCATATATAAATGCCCCACTTAGGTACCCTCTATCGACAGTCTGGATAAGACTATTACACCCTAAGGTGTTCTGGGCGCATTATTGTTGTTTTAATCATGAGACCCTAAACTCTAATTAAGTTCACCACGGACTAACAGTTTCAGTATATCACCACTAACTCAATCCTCACGTGCATGCCATACACTGAGTTAAGCGGTTACATACTGATATACTTAGGGTTTGCAGCAGTGTATTACTTACAAGCACAAAGCAAGTAATAAGGTGAGATAAATTCTGTTATCCATTATCAAAAATAATTACACAAATTGTCTTTCGGGCACTACACCTAACAGGTACAACAGAGCAACCACACACCAAACGAAGCGACTTGGGTAATGGAAAAAAATATGATCGCCGGGTTCCCAGACTTTTTGGTCTTACCAGGTATGTTCAAGTTTTGAGGACGAAACTTCTTTTAAGGGGGGGAGGAATGTAATATTCTGATTTTCGGGAAAGGGCAGACGTGTCATTTTGTGAAAACGAAATATTAGATTCATTCTTTTATGGAATAAAGAAAACATAATTATATAATGTATATAATTCGATATATATATATATATATATATATATATATATATATATATATATATATATATATATATATATAAATATATATAATTAAGGACCAAGTGTAATTAAAAGGTGATATGAGGGCTTTAATGGAATTCTAAGAGGGGAAGTTTTATTTGGAGAAATAAATCTTCCCACTAAGTTGCAAGTTCAGAATTTATTTGAAGCACTACAAGAAATCTGCATTTTTATGGCGTGTATTGCGTGCCATAATTTAGGTTTTATGGCGTGCGTGAGCACGCCATAAAATCCCGCGTCATAAAACTAAAAAAAAATATGACATGCATATGCGTGCTGTAAATCCTCTTTTGAGCGCCATTAAATGTTTCCCGGTAAAATAATTGAACTGAATTATGGCACGCAATTGCATGCCTTAAAAAGATCATCCGTTCATGGCATGCTGGTTACGCCATAAAATGCTTCCCGCCAAATGAATCATGGCATGCTTTTGCACGCCTTAACTTAATTCTGTTTCCCGCTAAATGAATCATGGCGTGCTTTCACAGGCCATAAAAAGAGTAATGAATGCCATTAAATGCTTCCCGCCAACATTATATCTGAATTATGGCATACAATGATGCCATAAACTCATTCCCGTCAATAGAAATACGTCACAACATGCTTTTGCACGTCATTACACACCACAATAATACAAATAGAAATATTCAATAATACAAATAGGTAACGCACCAAATTCACTATAATACAAATAGGAATGCACCATATTGTCTATAAAGAAATTTTAACAAAATGTCATTCAAAGGAAAATTATAACAATAGCATTTGTTATTACTATTTCAAATCTACCATATATATATATATGTCAAACAACCATAAATAATAACCTGATTTAGGGTGGGCAACATTAATCGAATCAATACAAATAAAATAATAGCTGGCTGCTGGGCAACATTTTTAAGGTCTTTTCTACCCGAAAGCTCCACAAGATAACGTACTTGTCATATGGATCGTGAGATTCCTGATAAACCTGAGTAACATTAAGCAATAAAGTGTAAATGATAATCACAATAAATGTACCTAGCAAAGTGAGATTCTTTCTACGTACTTACCTGACCCATTATTTATAAGTACTTAATGAGAGAAGATAATAAGGGAGCTCATCTAATCTAGTGACCATTCATTTCAAAAACCCAATTTCTAGCAAGAAGCTTCAGTATGTAAGACTATAAGTGTAATTTCGACATCTCGGATTCTACTTAAACATAATCTTTAACGACTTAAAGGCACAACAACAACAATAAAAGAAATACCTCTCATATGCATTTGTTAGTCTTGAATCCAAACACGTACTATTCTATCTCTGTCCAGCCCTGCAAAAGCAATCATGTTTAACGTCGTAAAAATATATCCTTGAAAAACCAGGCTTATAGAAACAAGGAAACAACTTGCATTGATCTGGTACCAACCATCTCTCTCATCTCATCACACTTTCTTCTTCTTAAATATACAGATGAAGAATTCCTGGAGAAACAATAAATATGTAATATAGTAATTTAGTAAACCATCCTCAATAACAATGAAGGATAGATAACCAATGAAGTAAAAACATGAACTAGAGCAGAGAGAGTATTTGAACTGGCTTAAAACTCGTGTAAACAGGAGCAAAAAAGTACACATGTTTATCGAGGAAAACCTCAAGGCGAATCAAGTTTTGGATTTTATAGCAGTGTCAAGATAGTCAACAGTGCTATTTTGTTGTGCCCAGAGTTAAGCATATCTCCCAAAAGCTGATGGAAACCATAAATGAAATGATTCAACAGAAAATCACTAAGAAAAAAGAAATTGATGATTGTGATTTAGACATACCTCATCACATTGCATGGTTGTTATAAGCCTATATGCAACAAAAATTGAAGTACGGATATTCGATAGGGACTTTAATGCACATAAAATTTCTGCTTCAGTGGTGCTATCAAGTGCACTAGTAGCTTCATCACAAAACCTGATAATAAACATACAACAATAGATTCAAGCACCCATTCAATGAGACATCATTCGAATTCGACTGTGAACTACATAACCAAACTATTGCATTCAACTCCTCTGGAAATAAAAAACTTTCATAACTGTGAAAATGATAATCGTTTATCACAGGCTTGGAAACTCAAAAGCACCAACAAGAGACAGAACCCTATACTTGTTTTAATAGAATCTACTTCAGCAAAGTTTCTTATAATATAGCTGGAGCTTTTAAAAATGCACGAGCAATGGCTACTCTTTGCTTCTCACCTCCACTCAACTGCATGAAGGAAAAAAAAAGAGGATTTCCAATTGGTGTCCGATATTAATTGCCTTGAATTGCACTGACAAAACAACAGAACGTACAACTGCCCCTCAGACATTGATTTATCAAACTAACCAGCAAGTATATCAGTGAAATTAATAAAGATAAGGTGAGGAACAAAATGTCCCTGTACAGGATATGATTTGACTAGAAAGAGGAAGAAATCAGAATTTAAAGTGACAATATCATGACTCAAAAAAAAGATTCCATATCATGGTTAACGACGAGGCTCCGCCATGCACTGATATCAGATATGCATAGAAACAAAAAAAAGAGATTCCATGTCAAGAAACAGAACACCCTTCTCACGAAACATGCCCTTACCTTTAGCCCACGTTCCCCAACAACAGTTGAAGTGCATTCTTCCCTTGTAAATCCCGAACCCATACACTTGTCCTCTGATCCACTCACAATGTACTTCCCTTGCAACTCTGTTTTGAAATCCTACAATTAACAACTTAAAATTTCAGTTGAGAAGATATTTATCAACCATGAAAGGCTATTGGAAGTCAAAAGCACAACTTAATATGGGACTGGGGCACATAACAAGCCATAGGGTTATGTTTCACAAGTACAATAACTAGATGAAAGTTAATTCTATTTGATATGTGATCAGTAAGAAATCCATTACAAATTTTTGTCAGGGTGGAACATTTAGAAGAAGACAGACAAGTAGCAAGGGCAAAAGATCAAATGCAGCTTGTCATTTATCATATTTCCGATAAATTGTCAAAAACCAATTTTTACCAAAACATCGCAAGTATTAGACGTTGTGTTATATATTTAAAAGGTCTTCATTAAAATCTGAAAAGGCTATCAACCAACTTAAACTTGTTTCACCTCAGACATTACAAAAGAAGATAGTTCTATGCTTTCACTCTACTCAAATAAATCTAAATAACATAATACAATAAGGTGTATTTCGAGATTGAATTGTATCTAAGAAAATGAATTCAGGGATCACGAACAGAATACAATCTCCATGAATCATTTTGTTCAATTCAATATAACATGATGCTACAAAAGTTACAGTCTATTACCTGTTGTGGTGGTGTTGTTGTCTTTCTTAAAGATGGGTTTTAGCTTTCCCAAGTGCTTGGTCTGATGCCAATGTTACAAGGCTTGCGCATTATATAACAATAATCACGCATCGAGTTAAATACTGTCTTACCGCAAAAGTTCATAGCTTAAATAAATATCAGCAAAATAACGATCAAGGTGAAAAAGGTAATGAATGTATGTATTAGTTTAACCAACCATAATCTAACTTATGATAACACTTTCTGTACACATCAGGACTACGATATAAATGATCATATATAAACCTTTTAAATTTTTCTTGCCTTGCCACATTTTGATTTAAAGTTTTTCACAGTAGCTGGAGAAACCTGTTTTAGATAAATTTCATACGATACTTAATCTGAAAGACAATAGTAGTAAAATCGTATTCAACTAAAGTGCACATCCACACAGTAAAAAACTCAAGGAATACAAAATCTCATCGACCATGGAGCAATTATAATACGACTACAAAACTGAACCCACCAGCAAACTAAACCAAGATATGCATTCATTATATTAACTCATAAAGGTTTAAGAGTAAATAGACAAATAGCAATGTAGTGTTGTCTAGGGCCACATAAAAGGTTAACAGCAGTCCTAAGCTCAGTAGATGAAAGGAATACCAAGGTAAGAATACAAATATCTCCATGCTAGTCATAAAACAACAACAAAAAAACTGAGAATAAACAACCAATGAATATACTTGACCTTAAGTAAAGAGCATGTAGAATAGAAAAGAGTAAAGGTTGAGAAGCATATATGCTGGAGCAAAATTGTACCTTTTCACAACAGCCAGGAAGTGAAGCACATTAAATTGGAGAAATCTTTTAGTTAAACCATACACTTTATAATTTCTGTAACACACATGTATCATGGTATCACAAACAGTCTCTAAACCTGATTTAATCACACAAACTGATCACAAACCAGAAGCTGAGATTGAGCCAAACATTTAAACAAAGAAGAATTGATCAAAAACAATTTGCAGAGCATGCTGGAAAAGCTCAGGTTCAGCATCAAAACAGATTCAAACTAGGCTGGGTTATAGTGTGCAAGACAGACATGTTCTGAGCTTAGAATCAACCAAAACGTGGTACAAGACTCAACGAAGACTGAGAACATTCCAGACAAGACCAAATCAGAGTCCAGACAAATTTCCAAACATTACTACAGCAGACATGATCACCATGATTCAGACAAAGACAAACATGACTTAGCAGGCGGCTTCACTTAACAATGCAGAACACTGAAACATATAAGACCAAACTAATCAGGCACAGAGAAAGCAAACCTTAAGCATTCCTTTGTGGTTTGTCATTGACTATGCATGCTCCCGGTGAATACTGATCAACCACAACAGGATCAATGTTAACAATAAAAACGCTTTGGTAACAGCGCACAGAATGTCATATGTTTACATGTGATACTCGAATAAAAATACTAAGCAAACTAACTTACCCGATCATTCCTAATGCTGCAGTAAGCACAACCATCATTAGCAACTTTAAAAAGTCCAAGAAGAAGTGTCAGAGAGAGCAGGACAAGTGGAATTACCCCAAAATAAGTTGATTTAGCATAGCTAACACCTGGGGCATGAACATTAACTTCAATAAGAACGATAAATAGTGCTCCAAGGAACAATATCATTGCAAGGCACGAAATCAACATCAACCTCCTTCTTCCATACTTGTCTACAAAAAGCATACATACAACCGAACCAAGGGCGTTAAGACCAGAAGTGATTAAGGATAGCTACAAAGCTGTCTGATTTGAAGCAAATCCAGCCAGTTGAACAATTGTTGGACATTAATGCATGACAGTGTTTATACCACAAAACTGTTGAACAACTTGACAAGTTACACCAGCATAAAGACCCCTGCGCACTACGACATTAGTAAAAGCTCCTTTTAAATTCACAACGAAACCGGTTAGCCCTTTCTCTACAATTTCAGCATCAATAGATGCTTGTACAGAAATCAATTGTTCATCCACTTAGTGTGCCGGGTAAATCTTGCGCAATATTACTTTAGCTTTTTCTATCCTATTCTGAAAAAGACAATAGATTCATCAGAAACTGATCTTTAACATGATCATAACCATCGAACTAACAACAGTTTAATTATGATGCTAATTATATCATACCTGTCCGTACATCCATCTCGAAGATTCGGGAAGAATGAGCATCAGAATGAGTTGGATAAATGGAGGTACTCCTGCTACTCCAAGCATCCAACGCCATGTACCATGCACCTAATCACATATCAAGTTAATTAAACCTATAATTAATCAACAAAGATAATTGAATTTAAGAAGAAAAAAAACTGTCAAATGAAGAGAAAGATTTAGATTTGAGAATGAGAGATTGATTAAAGCACCTCTTATTAGCAAACCAATAATTCGTCCATTATTAACTCCCAAATGCAAAGAAATGCTCAGCGAAGAACTGCCACTTCGCCTTCCAGAGGCTACAATATCTTGTACCGAAATTGAGACTGACAGTCTCGATGAATCAGAAGCCGCCATAGCTCCGGCAAGGAGTGAATTTGCTAGAAATTGGTGTTGCTCCGGTGTTTTCCGACGATTTCGAGGATGATTTCTTATCAGAAGAAAACGGCGGAGTGAGTAATGACATTAATGCGTTGACCTAGACAGCAAACAATTTAGCTAAGGATGATCTCGAACCAAAAAATTGAAGAGGATTTTTCCAGATTTGGGGATTTTCAGGAGAAACGAGAAAGACGTGCAAGGGTTTTGAGAGTTTTGATAAGATATTTTAGCGGAAGTCCAATATTTCATGAGCGGGAGTGCCAATTTAGAAGTACCCATAACGACGCGCGTTTCTTTTCCGCCATAAACTAGTGGTAAATGCTTCAAAAATCATGTCGCACATTTTTAGGCACGCCGTAAAATGAAGAATAATGTGAATTTTATGGCGTGTATTTATTGGAACGTCATAATTATTGAATATTATGGCGTGCTCTATCCGTACGCCATAATTTGTGCGTCCTAATTTCACAGTTTTCTTATAGTGAAGTTAAATTGCCTGCGAGTTGAGAGAAAAGAAAAGAGCAAAGTTACTTCTTCAAAGTTCTAAGTGGTTTCTTAACGGTTTTTAGATCAAAGTAGATCACCGGATTCGTGAGAGAACGAGGATCGTTTTGATATAAAGTTCATCGAGTTTTACCAAGGTATGAAAATCGGTCAACGGGCGGTTTGTGATCACGTTTAGTGTTTCATGGTTCGATTCGTAGTTATAGATGTTTAGAAACCTTGATTCTAACTAGTTCTTGGATTGGTTATGAATCAAATAGGTTTTCATCAAGGGGTGAAGTTGTGATGGATTTTCTGCAAGTTTTGCTGTGTTTTGTGCTTGAAACAAGTAAGAGATCTTCCTGTTGTGTTATCCGGGTTGGGCGGGTAATTAGGTCAAAATTTCCGGGTCGGAACCAGGTTGGGCGGGTAATTAGGTCAAAATTGTTTTTTTGTTACCAAAACGACTTCGTTTCGCAATTTTTTTTAATTTATAAAATCTAGTGGGGTCACGTGACCCCCCCGGGGCACGTGGATCCACCCTTACCGTGCACGACGGGTCCCACACCGCTGCTCGGATCGGATCTTTCTGGATCAAGATTGCAGAGAGCTCGAGGCGGTGTACGTCACATGTCCAGCGGACCCATGGCATGCAATTGTTTCGACTTTCGAGTGCAGATGTAGAGACTATCACTGCTCCAAGACACAAGACCTGCATTTTAGCATTGCCCCCTAAATATAAGTCATTCGAGCATTTTTGTTACAACGAGATTGAGGTTCTCAAGAATCGAACCCGATATTCATTCCAATATGACCATGGGGATACCGGTCGGGAAACCAAAAAAAGAAATTGTATTAGTCGCAAAAAACGAGTCCTTCAAGTAATTAGTATGGCTTACAAATTCCTTGTTTTAGGCTTGGAAGGGTAACCGGCAAATCCATAACGTCATACCGAACTTCTGTATAATTCTCTATCTCTGTTGTGAAGGACAAAAGAAAAAGAGTTGAGGAAACCATATCACAAACATGCAAGGAAATAAGGGACGCAAAAAAACGAGCTCTTCATGTAATTAGTATGGCTTACCAATTCTGAAGAAAACCAGAATGCACAGATGAAAGACTCTGAAACTGTTTATATTGAATTGAATCAAATACTTACACATGACGGTCTCTTATATAGGAGACAATTTCTAAGAGTCTAAGATTAAACAACTTCTTAATTTAAATAATATAATCAAAGATAATATCTAATATTATAACAAACTTTATCTCTGATGATTTTGTTTAGCAATCATATCTCTTATTGGCATTATATTCTATTACCCTCCCTCAAACGAGGCCAGGTTTGGAGGCCGAGTTTGTTTGGCAATAATATTTGGTGTAATATTTGGTGATATGGTGGAGGGCATCTCCACTCCGGCAGCTCTATCAGCTCTTCCGAAGTCCATTACGTGTGATATTGTGGAGGGCATCTCCACCCAATGACTCTTTCAGTTCTTCCAAAATCCATTTTGTGATATTGTGGAGGGCATCTCCACTCCGGCGGCTCTTTTGGCTCTTCCGAAATCCATTAGATGTGATATTGTGGAGGCATCTCCACTCCGGTGGCTCTTTCGGCTCTTTCGGAGTCCATCAGTTTGTTGTATTGATTCTGGTTGAATGACTATAATATCGGCCTCCAATGATCTGTAGCACACCTAAAAAAAAATATAGAGATAGGAAGGATGCCAAAAGAATAGAAGTAATGCTATTTTGAAAGGGGAAAAAAAAACAATAATAAAATTTATGCTCGTAATACAATTTATTTATTTAATTTTAATTTTTTTTTGGACTAGGTACTATGAAAGGAAAAAAATTCATCTGAAGTTCAAATTTCCCTTAAAAAAATGCATTTTGTTTTTTTTTTTTAAATCGTTGCCAAGACACATGATAGACCTAATGATGAATAAAATAGAAGAAAATTTGATAATGATAACAGCGGCGAGATTGAATAATAATGGGAATGATAATGATGCTATGACTTCTTGTATAATGCAAATAAAAAATGCTATGAGACCAATCTGAAAAGAAAAAAAATGCAAGATGCAGAAGAAAAAAAAAATGCAAGGTACAGGATGTGAAATGGACGGTGGTTTTGGTTTAAAAGTGGAAGAGGAACGAGCGATGGTTCACCAATGCTAAGGCTTACGAATCCTCGCCCTACTACTACACTACTGGCATGAAGAAGGCTTACGAATCCTCGCCCTACTTCTATACGATCTGTGAAGAAATCCAGAATCTGCATGTGATGAAAGAGACTAAATCTGCTTATATTGAATCAAATCAAATACTTACACACGACTGGTCTCTTATATAGGAGACAATTTCTAAGAGTCTAAGATTAAACAACTTCTTAATTTAAATAATATAATCAAAGATAATATCTAATATTTTATCAAACTTTATCTCTGTTGATATTGTTTAGCAATCATATCTCTTTTCGGCATTATCTTCTATTAAATTCCTTGTTTGGGATTTGGTTTATCAGCTGCAGGTTTTAGGCTTGGAAGAGTAACCGGCAAATCCATAACGTCATACTGAACTTCTGTATAATTCTCTGTTGTGAAGGACGAAAAAAAAAAAAGATGAGGAAACCATATCACAACACGCAAGGAAATTAGGGACGATATCGTAATTCAACAAGAGTGGGGCGTGTTGAAAATTAAAAAAAAAAAATTCTAAATTATACTCATACCTCCACTTTGAGGATTGAAATTATCAGATAGCGTTAAATCCGACATTTCAAGCTGCAAAGGCTCATCCACTTCCTGAAAATATCGAAAACATCAAAACAGAAAGAAAAAAAAGTAGTATATTTCATTAGTAGCAAATATAACAAGAATTTGTCCAAGTGTTTTACCTTGAAAACAGCTGCACAACAAGGTGCACGAACAGCTGTTAGATGTGTAAATTCTGCAAATACTTTCCAAGTCAAGTGGTTTAGAACCCGTAACATCTGGTTGTAGCTACCTACTGCTAAAAACTGGCTACATGGGGACCAAGAAACGCTTTTCACACCGAGCCCACTTTCGTAAGCTTGATACTTCGACAGGCAATGTCCATCAGGGGAATACATCAAAATCTAAGAACATGGAAACAGATAAGTATAATGATAATCACGGAAACACGAAGAACTTTGGGAAAAGAATGATAAGCTCAAACAGAAAACAACGGGATCATAGGGGGGATAAACGTAAAGTGCAATGCATCACACTCCTGCATAAAACAACCTGAACCGACTTTCACAAGGTTCTCATGTCATTGTGAGTTTATCCGGTGGTAATCAATATTCAATAACCAAGAAAAAAAGGGCAATTTTAAAGTTTGCAAAAGATGCTTGTTATTTATGTGATTCATCACTCAAGATCAATGCAAATGTCAAAGATCAAGCCAAACTGGGCACGTGTCGAAATAATGAAGCCAGATTTCAATGCAAAAGATTGTCTCTTTGTGAAAAAAATGCAAACAACTTTCAGAAGATTATCATGTCATCGTGTCGTGAGTTTATCCAATCATAATCAACAACCGAGAAAAAAGAGCCAATTTTCTTGTTTGCAAAAGATACTTGTCATTCATGCGATTTATCACTCAAGATTAAAGACAAAGATCAAGCCAAACAGAGCACATGTTGTAAGAATGAAGCCGGATTTCAATGCAAGAGATTGGTTTTTTGTATTAAATACTAACAATCTTGCGATTGGAACACGAGCAGGATACACCCGAGGTGTCCAAGAAAACACCAAACCACAAAGTGAAGTAATACCTTATACTCTGAAGGAGAATCCCAGATAACTATTGCACTATCATCTGGTGACCATTGAATATCAACCAAATCCAACGTTTCAACCGCGAAAACGCTTATAATGTTTTGGTTACAGGTGATATGAGCTTTTGTGCAGACTAGTAGCAGGGATATTGTCTCTGACTGCAGACTATCATGGTATGCATCGCCGCTATAACGGTGGAAGCAGCCTATGGACAACTTTGAGTCACTTCAGCATCTGTTTCTAAGAAATTGCTTCAGTTTCTTTGCTATTATTGCTTTCTTTTATCTTTCCTTATGTAAAATATCGTTGTCACGTAAGGCTTACGTGTTTCATTGTCGTGAGCTGAGCACGTGTCGAATGGGGTGTTTCCCATTTTACCTTTACCTTTACGTTGATAACGAGCTGTTATAATATTACACATTGATTATGGGTCATATTTTTTTTGAACAAAACCTTTTATTAATATGCCGGTAAAAAGGTTTATACAAACAGAGAGAAGCCTTAGGGCACTTGTACCAGCATTTCTAATTTACACCACCAAAATAATATAAAATAATACATATTTCTATTATACAACATCTCAATTCAAAATACTTCACACCAGCATTTCTATCCATTTATCTATAACATTAAAATATTTATTTTAGATATAAAACACCTCAAAGAACATCTACTACAAGTGCCCTTAGGTGTCATATATCTAAAATAGAAATAAAAAAAAAAGCTGGTATAAAATATGACTTATGGATGGATGATTATACTTAAAAATATTTAGGTATGGTGAATAGTGTTGTTCTATATATAAACAACACTATTCACCATACCTAAATATTTTTAGATATAACCCATCCGCTATGAGGCATCATATTTGTACCTTAGCTTTTTTGTTTTCTATTTCTATTTTAGATATATGACACCTAATAGAACACCTGCTACAAGTGCCCTTACTCATCTCTCTCTTAGATAGCCCCTGTATCGTCCCCACGAACCTGAAGCTTCCCGACGCCGGCAGCCTTAGGCGTCCAACCCTTTTATCTTTATTTTCTTTCTTTCTTTCTTTTCTTCTTCTATTGTCCTTTCCTCTTTTTTCTGCTCCGGCGTCCTTTTCTTCCATGCTGTTTTTTCCATGGCGTAGGCCGGCAGGTGCTTTTGCGTTTGACAAGAGCTTGGCCGGATTTTCCTTTCATCTCAGATCTGGTGGCTTTTTTTTCCGATTTTGAGGTTGTTTGAGGTCTTTGACTCCATCACATCTGGAAGCTTAGCCCCTCCTCATCTTTCTCTACAAGATATTTGCTTGTATGTGGTGAGGGTGGCTAGATCTATTGTTGTCCTGTATATATCTGGAGTGAGGCCCTTGGATTTAGCTAGGTAATCACCGGTGTTTTGACTGATATTCCGTTAAACCTTCGTTTCCTCTCGTCGGTCGCTTTTATGGGCGGAGGGGAAAGCTTTTCTTACGGTCTCTCACTATTTCAGAGGTGGCTCTCGGCGGCGCGTGTGTGGAGTAGCTAGTCATTGGCAGTGGTGATTTTGGAAGAGCTTCCAGCTCTGATTTGGAGGATTTTTTTTAATTATATTTTATTTTTTGTATCAGTTTGTATTTTTTTGGTTGTGTGTTAAAGTTGTCCCACATTGGACACTTGCTATTGTATCACCCACCATATTAAGATATGGACTTCCCTCACCTCATAACTTAGGTTTTGATGGCCCTGCTTGTATGTGGGCTTGAGACTATTTTCTACATGGTATCAGAGCCTGCCACCCTTTATTGTGCAAGTGTGGGGCCTCTTTGTTGGCCTTAAGAGTGCCCATTATATGCCTTGCGTGTCATGTGGCCCATATTCTTTATAGACCCACACTTGAGGGGGCATGTTAAAGTTGTCTCATATTGGGCACTTGCTATTATTTCACCCACCATATTAAGAGATGGACTTCACTCACCTCATAACCTAGGTTTTGGGGATGAAGTCCCTTCATTTATATAGGCTTGGGACTATTTTCTACATGTGTAGTTTGTTTTTGTGTGTGTCGGGTAATAGATTGCATTAGAGGATCTATGTGTTTGAACGTCTTTCTTCTGAGATATTTTCTCTTTTGTTCAGCACTCTATTTCCAATCTATTACTTGACTTCATTGTGTTGTAGCTTCGGTTTGTGTTGGTCTGTTAGTCCGGCGTTAGGCCGGGTTGTCATGCGGCAGTAGGTCGCGTTGTAGTGCGGCTTTTAACCGCGTTTTAGTCTAGCTTTGGCTAGTTTTGTTGTAAATTTCTATCCGGTAATAAAACTTTCGTCTTTGGTGGGGAAAAAAAGTTTTATACAATGCCGTACATGACCCTCCCCGTATATCAAAAGACATCAACGAAGCGTAGTCATGCCTTTTTAAAACCTATGAAAGGCAAACTGTAACGACCCACTCCCGACCCCTAGGTCTACTGGGGTCATTCTAGGAGCAGGTTGCGAGGCTTTCGCATAGACGTCCATAAGATACCATAATTCTCAAATATTGATATAAATCCATCAAAACACTTGCAACATTTCACTAACCGGTTAAATCAAGAATTACAACAAATGGAATCCCAAATTGATTAAAATCCTCAACACGAACCATGTCATCAAATTTCTAAAGCATATCCACCATAGTGATCTTGATAAATACCTTCGCGCCTATTTTCCCATCTCTTAACCTGGTTCAACAACCTGTATTTATATTTTTTTAAAAAAAAAAAAAAAAAAAAGATGAAGAAATAGAGTACAA
Source organism: Gentiana macrophylla (assembly GCA_026214975.1). Classification (NCBI taxonomy): domain Eukaryota; kingdom Viridiplantae; phylum Streptophyta; class Magnoliopsida; order Gentianales; family Gentianaceae; genus Gentiana; species Gentiana macrophylla. The sequence goes on along the minus strand of CM047809.1, from coordinate 4,526,109 downwards.
GAATAACGCTTATTTGAAATGAGCCATGTATGCGATAGTGTTCATGAGATAAGTACAATAATAATATATAGTGGAAACAAAAAAAAATACACCGATCAATCATTATTTGAATTTAAGTTGTGTCTTTATTGTACAATCATTACTTGAATTTACGAGAGGTTATCATTAGATTACTTGACACCGACTTGGCCTAGTCGATGAGTCAATACCAACCAAACTCCACACGTGAACACGATTTGCTACCGCACTTCAACAAGCAAGCTCTTGCCTGACAACTCCGGCCGATTGTCAGGGAAAGGATTCAGACCTTCACCCAGTGAACCTCCCAAAGGCTCCACAGTAACCCGCCGCTCGAAACACGCACAACCGTCAGCCCTTGATTTCCCGGCCGTGGCATGAATCTTCGGGGAAAAAAGGGTACCGTCCCCACTCCTACGAGTGAGCACTCTACTGTCGGAAAGACTTCAAGTCAAGAGGCCCCGAGACCGGTGACTAGCCGTTCCCCTGAGAGCGATAGAATCTAATCTCCTAGCTACTGAGCTTAGACACTTTCGTGCCACTGGCAAGCGAGCAAGTCAAGTCCAAGTATTAAGTCTCAATTTACAAGGGAAAAAAAAAGTGCACTAGCACCAATCGATTAATTGTTACAATTAGTTTTATTTTTACGATTACAGCCTAGGTAACAACTTTCGAGTTCTTTCGATAAATCAATATAATACGCAATAATAATAACTGAAAAACATTGTTGTTTTGAACATATACGAGCTTAGGTCTATTTGATGAAAACGACATTCTTATATAAACATAAGTATTATATTGAAAATAAATCAATAAAAGACGCACTTTTACTTGTATCAAAAATAAGACCTCACATTTGCTTTATGACAAAATGACACGTTTTTATTGATAAACAATGTAATAAAATTAATAGTAACACATTTATCATTTACGAAAATAATAGCTCATAAAAGTAACTATTTTATATCTACATATGTATCTTATTTAAAATAAATTGGAAAAACACACACATTGACTTTTATAAAAATACAACTCACTTATTATGCGTATCCGTCGCGTAGACATTAATTGACATACATATTTTCCTCTCAAAGTCCCAAAACCAAATTCGTCTTTATTTGAAAAAGGAGCTCTTCTAACCCAAAATACAGTGTTTGAGCCGACTCCTAAATCCATTTTTCCAACTCCTGTTTATATTGAGTAGCAGAAAAACTGTCACTTAGATTCTTCCCACACTCCAATCGATAACAAGCAATAGAACTGCTCTTATATTAATATTAACCATGGGCGTTGTGTCGAAGCTTGCAGGTAGTGCTAAAGGTTTATTTCAGAAAACCCGGTCGAGATCGATTACGGTTCAAAAGAGTAAAAACCCAACATGATGGTTTAGAGCTGATTGATGAATTTGGATGTATGAAAAAGGTGAGTTTGTTGATGGCGTTAAAAGATGAGGCTCGGTTAAGGTCATGACGAGCGGCTATATATATATAAAGACCTATATATGGTAATGGTGGAAAAGATAACTACAGCAATTGAAGATGATATAAAAGCTACAGATGGTAGTGCTGAATTGCTGATGAAAGAGAGGGAAATTGGGATAGCAATTTTGTGGAATTTATACTAAGTCGGAGGTGGTAAGAGAGAAATAGTATTGAGTTCAAGTGGTGTGTTTTCCCAGTGATATATATATATATATATATATATATATATATATATATAGCACAATTTACCGTAACCGATGGTCAAAAGGAAAATAGTCTAAATCATTTAGAGCAATATTTAGAACACATTAATTATATTAAATGATTTAGTAAAAAGAATATATGTAACATAAATCTGAATTCACGTTTTCCTTTTAATGAAAATTTAAAAGGCCTTTTACTACTATTTTTTTTTTCATAGCATAATAAATGATTAATTAAAGTTTAAAATAATATATATATATATATATATATATATATATATATATATATATATATATATATATATACCTTAATTTTCTAACACTGGTAATATCCCAAAATTTGGGATGTTACACAAACCCACTGATTACGGGTCATATATATCATCATGATCAATAATATGAGATTATGTTGTAGACACGTTATGGTTTCAACTTTTGTTATGAAATTTTTCGTGTTCAAAATTTCATACGACACGCTTTATACTAAAACAATGTCAGTTTAAAAATATGTTTTTAAACAATGTCATTTTAAAAATATATCTAAGTAAAAAACTACGCCGTTTACGTGTTTTGATTTTTATGTTTTTTTTCTTAAAAATCAAATACACATAAAACAACGTAGTTTTTACTTAAACACCGAAATTAGATACGCAACTTGGACAGTTGATCTCATCCCGTTTTTTTAGTTTTCTTAAACCGACATATTCTCATTTCAATTTGATCGGTTGGTTGATTTAGTTTGGGAAATCGTTTTTCACACAAAACATGTTTTTACACATTCCAAGGGCGAGTGGCGCTTCATTTTGACATTTAACACACATATCATTCTCACCCAAATTGAGTCGTGAATTGTATATTATTTAGACCACGTATTCTGGCTCAAACATTATGTTTTCTAGACCAATTTTTGTCCGAATAAAGAGACATTATTAGTACGCTTGAGAAATAATATGGACCATTTAACAGGCCGGAAAATAACGTTTTCTGCTCCTATTTTAAGTCAGAATATGATCACGGCGTTAAGAAAATTTCGAAGACGTATCAGACCATTTTAGAGGCCGAACATGTAATGTTTTCTGATCACGCTCAGTCGTAATAAACTAAATTATTCTCGACCACATTTGAGTAGGTATAACCCTATCTCAAGTTAGAATATAAAACGTCGCTATAAAAATTTCAAAAATGTATCGGACCATTTAGTGTTTCAAACACGTAATGCTTTTCCGACCACGTTTGGTCGTAATAAACTAAATTATCCCGCCACACGTGTAGATAGGTATAATTTCACATTCCGACCAGCTCCGATCGTAATATAGGCGCGTGTAAAAAGGACAAAATCGAAAGCGATTGTTGTCATCTAATAAAACAGTGGTTGTGTGAAAAGACATTTTTTTAGTTTTCATTATTTTTATTCACCCTTAGGTATCTATTCAAAGCTAAGAAATTTTTGTGTAATTTTGTGCCGTTCGATTATGCAATTGGCAGATATTTTCAATGGACAGAAGATAAACCAAAGCAAAGATTTATAAGCATCCCAATCTGTTTTGTTTTTGTTTTTTTCTTTTTTTTATCCTTACACGTTAGCAAGTTTGCCGATTATGATGAAAGACAGAAAGAGTTTATATTTTTATTTTAGGAACGATGAAAGAGTATTTGCCACTTAATTTATCCATAAATAAAAGTGTGTGCACAACAAGCCTCGATTGTGTTAAAAGTGATATAAGAAAATATAAGAAGCGTCTTTTATTAATACAATTATCTTTTAAAACCAATTTGGTAAGACAATCTGCAGTAGTGTGATCCTATACAGTATCGAGAGAAAGGTCATGTACGGATCAATCCTTGCTTCCAACATTGTTTCCCAATTATATTGTGCAAAGTGTTGGGCCTCTTTGTTGGCCTCATGTGTGCCATTTATATGCCTTTGTGCGCCATGTTGGCGAGGCTTGTTATAGGCCCACACTTGAGGGCGCCGTGTTAAAAGTGATATAAGGAAATATAAGAACGCTTTACTAATACCAATTGGTTTTAGTACAACGGTAAGCGCATTGATCTTAACATGATATCGGAGCCAGATGTTACGGGATCGAACCCTGCTTGGAACATTATTTTAAAAAAAAATTGTGCAAGTGTTGGGACAGATTGCCCACACTTGGGGGGTGTTGGGACAGATTCTCCACACCCTTGAATGAAAAAATTGTGCAAGTGTGCCAACACTTGAGGGGGGTGTTGAGACAGATTGCCTACACTCTTGAATGCCTAAAGAAATATAGTTGTGCCTTTATTAATACCAATTGGTTTTAGTAAAGGCGCTACTATATTTCCTTATATCACATTTAATGATTGAGTTTCGATTCGCTCACCTCGGTACCGGATATACTTTTAAAGGGAGTTGAAGTTCGGATCCGTCGGAATAGCATGAATGGGTTTGTGCTTTGATGAACTAGAGTCCATCAATGTTTGTGTACGTGATAGGATGTGATGTCTAGTTATCTAATTGAGGAGTAGAGTCGATAAGATGGGTTTCACGTTGAAAACACTTAGGTGGCTAGATAACAACATAAATTAATTACATACGTGTAGTAAAAGATAAAATGTCTCCTATTCTCGGTTAGGCACTAATTCATATCGGCGATGTGATACGTTCATAAAAGGTGAACAACGCTACTGGCTCAAAAGGCTGAAGGGTAGTGGAGGAAATTCATCGAACGTATAAGCATACCGGGGAGACCTTGGAGCTATCAGGTACTAATCACCGTTAGTTAGCAAGTATATCTTCAGGCTGATAAACGTCATGTGTAGTGCCTTTGAATGTTGACGTAACCAAGATAAGTTAAGTTAGAAACGTATAGTCATGACATGTCGATGTACATGAAGTGAACTTTAGATTGAGTCGGTCTCATAAAGATAATCTTTTAATTATAAACCTTGATTAATTTGTAGCTTCTACCTCTTATTGAGTACTTTGTACTTACCTCAAAGACATTGTTTTTCAATGTGTTTGGGGGAGGGAAGATGAATAGGTAAATCTGGAGTTCGAGGAGGACTTTGATGACGACATTTAGGGACGCCGATGTTGAAGCGCTTAAATTTCCGTTCTTTATTATTATGTTAGACCTGATGTTTCCTTGGGAACTATGCACCTTTCTATTAGTTTCTTTTGAAGGATTTAAATGCGTTTTGGTTTCGCTTTGGTTTTCCAATGTAATAAATGTTACATTTCTAACTTTAGTTGAATTTCTATTCTTGTATGTTTGGAAAAAAATAATACCCAAGTTTGCTTCCGTATTGCTTAATTCGATACGACGTAGTAGAGGTTTACGTATAAAGTGGAAATTTATTTTACTTTATACGTGCCGAACGTTCCTTTTCCGGATAAGGATTCGGTGTCCTGGAACGAGGCGTTACATTTACGTTGATAACGAGCCGTTATAATATTACACATTGATTATGGGTCATATTTTATTTGAACAAAACCTTTTATTAATAAGCCGGTAAAAAGGTTTATACAGACAGAGATAGAAGCCTTACTCATCTTTCTCAGATAGCCCCTGTATCGTCCCCCCGAACCTGAACCTTCCCGACGCCGGCAGCTTTAGGCGTCCTACCCTTTATCTTTATTTTCTTTCTTTTCTTCTTCTATTGTCCTTTTCTCTTTATTCTGCTCCGGCGTCCTTTTCTTCCATGCTGTTTCTTCCATGGCGTAGGCCGGCAGGTGCTTTTGCGTTTGACTAGAGCTTGGCCGGATTTTCCTTTCATCTCAGATCTGGTGGCTTTTTTTTCCGATTTTATGGTTGTTTGAGGTCTTTGACTCCATCACATCTGGAAGCTTAGCCCCTCCTCATCTTTCTCTACAAGATATGTGCTTGTATGTGGTGAGGGTGGCTAGATCTATTGCTGGAGTGAGGCCCTTGAATTTAGCTAGGTGTCACCGGTGTTTTGACTGATATTCCGTCCAGCCTTCGTTTCCTACCGTCGGTCACTTTTATGGGCAGAGGGGAAAGCTTTTCTTACGGTCTATCACTATTTCAGAGGTGGGCGGCGCGTGTGTGGAGTAGCTAGTCATTGGCGGTGGTGATCCTGGAAGAGCTTCACTCGATTTGGAGGACTTTTTAATTATATTTTATGTTTTTTTGTATCAGTTTGTATTTTTCTGGTTGTGTGTTAAAGTTGTCCCACATTGGGCACTTGCTATTGTTTCACCCACCATATTAAGAGATGGATTTCCTTCATCTCATAACTTAGGTTTTGAGGGCCCTGCTCGTATATGGGGCTTGGTACTATTTTCTACATGGTATCAAAGCCTCACACCCTTTATTGTGCAAATGTAGGGCCTCTTTGTTGGCCTTAAGAGTGCCCCTTATATGCCTTGTGTGCCATGTGGCCCAGATTCTTTATAGACCCACACTTGATGGGGCATGTTAAAGTTGTCTCATATTCGGCACTTGCTATTGTTTCACCCACCATATTAAGAGAATGACTTCACTCACCTCATAACCTAGGTTTTGGGGATGAAGCCCCTCCTCTTATATATGCTTGGGACTATTTTCTACATGTGTAGTTTGTTTTTGTCTTTGTCGGGTAATGGATTGCATTAATTAGAGGATCTATGTGTCTGAACGCCTCTCTTCTGAGATATTTTCTCTTTTTTTCAGCACCCTATTTCCAATCTATTACTTGACTTCGTTGTGTTGTAGCTTCTGTTTGTGTTGGTCTGTTAGTCCGGTGTTAGGCCGGGTTGTCGTGTAGCAGTAGGTCGCGTTGTAGTGCGGCTTTTAACCGCGTTTTAGTCTAGCTTTGGCTAGTTTTCTTTCTTTCTTTAAAAAAGCTTTGGCTAGTTTTGTTGTAAATTTCTATCCGGTAATAAAACATTAGTCTTTGGTGGGAAAAAAAAGGTTTATACAATGCCGTATCTGGCCCTCCCCTTATACCAAAAGACATCGACGAAGCGTAGATATACCTCCTTAAAACCTATGAAAGGCAAACCCACTGATTATGGGGCATATATACATCATGATCAATAATGTGAAATCATGTTGTAGCACATGTTGTGGTTCAACTTTTATTATGAATTTTTTCTTGTTCGAAATTTCAGTTAACATTTTTTATACTAAAACAATGTCAGTTTAAAAAATATGTTTTTAAACAATGTCATTGTAAAAAATATATCTTAGTAAAAACTAATCGTTTCATGTGTATTTAATTTTTATGTTTTATCTTTTTGTTTCTCTTATAAAATTTAAATACACATTATTTTACTTAAACAATTAAATTAGACACACAACTTATACAGTTGATCTCATCCTGTTTTTTTAGTTGTCTTAAAACCGATTTATTCTTATTTCAAATTGATCGGTTGGTTGATTTAGTTTTCATTATTTTTATCACCCTTAGGTATCTATTCAAAGCTAATAAAATTTTGTGTAATCTTGTGCTGTTCGATTATGCAATTGGCAGATCTTTTCAATGGACAGAAGATAAACCAAAGCAACGATTTTGTGTAATCTTGTGCTGTTTTGTTTTTGTTATTTTTCTATTTTTTATCCTTACACGTTAGCAAGTTTGCCGATTACGATGAAAGAGTTTTTATTTTTTTATAGGAACGATGAAAGAGTATTTGCCACTTAATTTATCCATAAACAAAAGTATATGCACAACAACTTAATGGTTTTAATGAAAAAAGAAAAAAAGAAAAGAAAAAAAAATGTCAACCGGTATATGTCTATATCACTCTATGATTACGATCGAAGAGATATGGTGTAACAGCTATTTATTGCCCAAGAAATAGAATAACTCCGGAAAATTTACATACAGCATACAATCTCATTACTTTATTACACTTTTTTTTATTAAAAAATTTAGAAATATAGAAAAATATTCACAACTACAAAATATTGTTAAATGTAGACTTTACCTAATTTTTTTGAAAATAACTCTATCATTGTCCAATTGGAATAGACTAATTGAATAAACATGATGTATCCAACTAAGTCATACACCCGTACTATGTGTGGGAGAGTGATTAATTAAGAATTTATGAGGTAGATTCTTTTCAAAGAATGATCTGAGACAATGACTGGTTGTCTGCAACGACAACGAATGATATTAACAATGATCTAAACCGTTGATCATTTTAGATTTGCATATGATCAATATAATTTAGACACATTATTATCAACGGTGCAGATCACCGTTGTGGCACAACCGTTATGCCCGTATTATTACTCATTCTTCTCTTAAAATCTATACTTTCTTGCATGGCTTGAAATGCTAAATTCCAAAAGATTACACCTATAAATTCCAATTTCATTTCCACTATGGCCACATTATCACCAGCTTCAAGTCATTTGAAGAAGAAAAAAAAGGGAAGAAATTTATATGGCGAAGCTTGCTCTTTTTGTTGTGCTTTTTCTCATTTCCTCAAACATTGAAAACACATGTACATGTATGATTAAGCCTTCCATTTCTTTTCTTCTTCTTTTAGGAAAATGCTATTAATTTTCCCAACGATTGAAATAACACATTTTTACACAATATTCACTATGGTTAATTGGTATCACAACTATTCATATATAATCAATGATTGTGATACAACCATTGTAGTAGTAATATATCTATCTTGTTTACTATTCTTGATTTGATACAAATGTATTTTTTTTCCAGATGTTGAAGCCGCGAAAAAAGGTGGAAATAAGATGTTTCAAAGTAAGTTTGGCCTATCATCTACAAGAATGCTTAAGGATTTTGATTCTTCGGATGTTCCTGAAGTTCCTGCTTCAGAACTACGTTGTACAGCCACAACGGATTGCAGTAATGATGGTGACTGTACATCTCCGTGCCACTGTGAGGGCGGATGCGTCTTGCTCTCTTTTGAAGATAACCCTTAATATTACTATATTCGTACAGTAAATTCTACTGCGCGCGAAGGATATCTGCTTACATCCAATAAAAAGACGAGACAATGCATGTTTTCTATGCTTACGTATTTGATTGGATGCAGGTAGATCTTCTAAAGACGGTTCGTAGTAAAATTTCCCTAGTATTAAAGTGAGTTTGTAATAAAGTGGCATTTTGTTATTGTTGTTGTCTCTTATATGAAGAGCAAGGTATATAAATGTCCCTAACCTTCAGGCAACTCCAATATAATATACAATAAAAATAACATTTATATCTCCAGTCCATTAAGTCCATTAACATTATCCATTTTAATTGGTAGTTACGACAAAATGACTAAAACATATTCGATTTTCTTCTAAAGCCTTATTTTGAAAGTGTTATCGGTTAAGTTTGAGATTTGACGAAGAGGACATGGAAATATTAATGATAGAAATCGGGATTCAAATTTTCAAAGATTAAATTGTGCGTCAGGACAACCAAATCCATGTAGATTGAAATGTTGTGTTGTTAATTTCCACCTATCAATTCTCACGCTGAACACGAACAATCGAAAGCCGGTTCCTATGTTTATCTGGGAGGTTTCATGGTGTCTTGGAGTTCTTAAATGTGTCGTGTTTTTTCTCACTACAAGAAAAACACTCTTTTGCTACAATAGCTTTTGGCACACAACAAAAAAATGTTGCTATATATATACTTACTTTTAGTCAGGGCCGGCCCTCCCTAAGGCCTTCGAGACCCGGGTCTTAGGCCCACCTGTCGGGGCCCAACCAGATACGTGTTTATTAAAAAAAAAAAAAAATCGTAGAGATTAATCCGATCCAACCTAAAAAATATGTTAATTTTCTTTTTTGGTAGAGGCCCAAATTTGTTTTTATTCTAATTGATAAAGCGCTAATAATAAAAAAATTTACTTGACCCAAAAAAATAGATATATACAAACAAGTTTTATTAATTTTTTGCATATACTGGATGTTAAAAATGCGATAAGTGTTGGAAAAAATGTAATCTTAGGATTTGACAGAGAATTAAAACTCAAAGCACGTTAATAACGTTGTCTTTTAAGAGATGTTTTGTCCAACACGATTTGTCACTAAGGGATCAAATGAAAATCTCTTTCAGGATACAATAGGGTGTTTGATTCAAACAAATGACTTGTTTGAATCAAACCCAGAACACTCAAAGTTTTTCTAATGATGTTGTCAAATTTATGGATTTTCGCCTTCATACTTATGTCTTTTATAGCTTGCAAGTACCCCATAAACGATTGGATGTACTCCTTGCACCGGATGAAAGCATGCATCCCTTACACAAAATGGTAAGTACATATCAGTTCGAAAATGCGTGTATCTGAAAATGCATATCCCTTCATGAACTGATGCATGCATTGATTTAGGTTTCGGGGGCGTTGCCCCCGAACCCCCACGAGTTGGCGCCCCCCTCGACTTCTACGAAAGGACGCGCCTCTCGACCCACAGCGACCGACCGCCGGTCGAACCCGCTCGTTCTGCGATAATATTAATTGCACGGCAACTCAGAGCAAACGATAACCAAAATATTTATTTATGAAAAATATCTAACAATAAGTATGTTTTAAAAAAAAAAACAATTTCAACTAAAAGGCCCAATTCGGGAGGCTTGGTGCAGCCCAATACAAATGGTGGCCCTGCTTTTAGTCATGAGCATGGCAAATGAGTCTAACTAAGTATATATTGCCACCTTTTTTTTGTGCGTGTAGCAATAGAGTGTTTTTCTTGTAGTGTCTCGTTCAAGTACATAATCTAAGTACAAATGCAATGCCTATGTTGCCTCAGAAATTCAATGGCTTCGTTGTTTGTCAACTTAGTTCATATTTGGCTCACACTAGTTACATGATGCGACAATATTAGTTTAGGATCTCTGGATATAGTATTGTGTTTCATTAGCTAAACGTGTTGAAATTGATATCCACTGTGTTAGAGGTCAAGTTACTCAAAACAAACTATTTGTTTGTTACATTCCCTCGGCAGATCAAAAGATTGTTTCAATCAACCTTTCGATGTGGTGGATATACGACTCCTTTCAATTGAGGGGTGAGAATATGAGTCACATGTTGTATTGTGGTAGATTGTGTTGGTTGCACATGTTATCTTTTTTGGCTTATTAGTTATTACTCATTATTCCTGTTTGTTTGTTAATATGTCATTTAACGGGAAGTTATTGGATGCACCCGCTATATGCGGAGTGCACTCATGTGGCATGATATTGATCTTTTATTTCTAAACTGAATTCAGATTGTGTGTTCCAGATTTGTTTACCCGTCACCTCGATGTAAATGAAGATACTACACAATAATTTTCCCATTTAACATGTGTATAATGGACACTTATCATTATCTTAGTGGTACAACTCAAGCTGTCCGATTCCACAAGAAGGGTTAGGGTGAATTGAGCTCATTTTTTTTAGATTTATATGGATTTGAAATGGTAGTGGAGATTTGTTGTTTCTTGTTCACAATCAACTTGAATTAAATAGATTCTCCTTTGTTTTGTGTTTTTTTTTTGGATTTTTTGAACGTCAGATTGTGCAGCTGTAATAATGCTTCGGTTATGAAACTTGTCCGCGAAAATCACAACTACACTAGCAAGCGGACTAGGTTAACTGTAGTATAGCTCAATTTTGTGGGCAAGGCCGATCATACAGGGACTTGTTCGATAATTATGCAAACTTAGTTATAAAATTCAAGATTACGGGGGTTGGCGGTTTTTGACCAAAATAAACACAGAAATAAGGTAGAAAATCACGGATTATCAAATCAAGATGAGTTTTAATCACGTTTAAGAAAGTAGATCGAACTGAACTAGTTAATTATTCTGTTGGTCCCTTGAAAAGGCTGACACAAGTTTAGAGGGGAGTGAATAAACTTGTCACCAAATATTTGATTCTTAAAAATAGATTAGGTTCAGTTTTAAACTTGTGTGGAGTTGAGCTAACTGAGTTGGGTATAAGTCAAACTGACTTGTGCTCAAACTGAGTTAACCGGCAGCGGATTAAGTTTTAGCCTTTTTAACCGATCTTGTTGTATCTATGAAGAAACTGATATGCAAAACTGAATTCTGGTGAATGTCAGTTTGTGTGCTATGTGAATCACAATCAATTCTGTATGCTTGAACAAACAATATAAAAACAATCACAAGTACTGAATGTAAATGACAGTAATAAAATGCGTAAAGTAAAGTAAGGCAAAAAATTATAGAGGTTCCAGGTGGTGTAATCTTGTCAGTCCTCTCTTTCCCTGTGATGTAGGAGGAAAAATTCACTAGAACTCTTTGAAGTAGATTGGTTACAAAAAGTCCTAAACTGATAGTCCTTGGCTAATCCCTAGCTTCACTATCTAAGCAACTAAAGAACATGTAGTATTGCTGCTCTACAACTGCTTGCACTGGTCCTTAAAGGGTTGAATTGCCTCTTCTCCAGCTCCACCACAACCACAGTCTACCCTAACTTAAAAAACAACTATCTTTGGCAAATCCTAGACCGGATTGCTTCACAGTCTCAACCTTTGATTAAAATCAAAGTTGGGCTTAGAATCAAGTAAGTGATTCTTGCTTGTGGTTCTTCAAAGTGTTGATGTCTTGATGAATTCTTTGTAGTTTGAACACTTAGAAGATTTCTTGATAATTCTTTGTAAGCACGATGATGATAGCAATATTCTTGAATGCACAGATGAACAGAACTTAGGCTTAAAGCTTGTAAAAATTGTGTGTTTGATCCTTGTTGTTAATTCCTCTATTTATAGTGTGTAATCCAATGTTCACCTTGTTTGAATTTGAATCATTTTAGCTATCAACGGCTATATGTCAGATGTCAATGACCGTTCTGACCTGTCAGTCCATCATCCAATGAAAATGCTTGATTTCTAACGTTCTGATTTTCTTTTAGTTCTTGGGTGTCTTCTCCTTTTAAACCGAGTGTCTGAGAAATGTCAGTTTTAAGCTTGATAAACCGAGTAGGTCATTTTTCAGTCTTAAACTGATTTAGAGCATTAACTGAGTTTTTACTCTTCTTCAAAACTTAGTACTCTAATTTCATCTGATTTTTACCGACTTAATCAAAGTACACCACAACACTTAAGTCATCTAAGATATCATTGTCCTTATGTATCTTAGGTCTTCATACAAGATCCATAAAGTCAGTTCAGGCCATCACAGACTTACTTGAGTTCTAACTTTATAGTCTCAGCTTTAATCTTCATAAACTGAGTTTGAACCCTCAGTTCTTCCTTCATCGATAACCGAGTCTGTGTCCCTCAGCCTTCTTAACTAAGTTTGTCCCCTCAACCTTCAGCTTCTAGATGAGCCAAATGAGTCTGTGTCCCTCAGCGAACTTACCTTCTTCAGTTCTAAGTATATCTCAGTTTTGGTTCTGAGTAACATTTTCAGTTTCTTGATGTGATATCAGTTTCTATATAGTATCTAGTTTTCTATATGATTTCCAATTTTCAGTTCTACGACTCCATATCTATTACAGTGCTTGTTACCTATACAAAGATCTGACTCTAATAAATCTTATACATTCATTTCTAGAAATCTTTTAGCTTTTCACTATAACAGTTAGTTTCAGCACTTCATCAATAAGGTGTAAACAAACAATTAAATAAATAAAGATGAATTATCATCAAAACTCAAATTTTATTTCTAACAATTTCCCCATTTTTGATGATGCCAAAACCCTCCTTAAAAGAAAAGCATAAAGATAAAAACAAAGTAAAACTTAAACTGGATTTATCATTAAAATTCTCAAAAACTGGATCAGATTACACAACTGATTTAAAACATAAACTATCAAGCTTGTTGTGTAACTCTAACATACATCATTTCTCTATCATACATCTTATATTCATCTTCTTTGGTTGTGACTTTTTTGGAGAATGCTCTGATGTAGTCAACTTGGCTTGATTGCTTCCATTTTCTCCATAAAGCTAACTTGGGAAGATCATCATTGTTCTTGTAATAATCTTCGAATTCTTCAATGTCAATATTCACATGTTCTCTTTTTTATTTGGTTCCAAATCTTTCTTCCATCCTTCATATCTTCTTGTGTTCCATCATCTTCTGTGTGTGATATTTGTCTGATATGAAATATACAAGGGATTCTTCAAAGGATTTGTGCTTGTTTTTTTTTTTTCACATGGCTGTAATCTTTGTGAAATTTTATCCATAAATCACTTGTAAGAGTTGCTATTTTGTCTCCGGGTTCTTTGTATTTCAAAATGAGCTCTTCTTCACTAAGTTCTACTAGATCCCTGATGTTTGAAACTGAGTCTGACTTTCCTTTGTCATCTCTAAGTTCTCTGAGCTTTGCTAATTTAGCTTCTAATCTCAGTTTTCTTCTTCAAGTTTCAGCTTTTCTTCTTCTGCTTCCCCCTTTTTGGCATCATACAACTGATTGATTAACTGATATGTCTCTTTTTGGTCATCTGCAATGCCTTCTCTGAAGTGAAGAGTTCTAAAAGCCGAGTCTCTGCAGACCATAAATTCTTTGATTTAAGTGCCATTCAAACGAGCACGAATCTCATGGTTTTCATATGTTGCTATCTCCTGTTTTCCATGTTTTGGAGGATCTCAAAATCGAGATTGATGTAGTTTGCTTGATTGAGTCTAACTTTTAGTTGACAATGACATCAGTCTTATTTCTATAGTCCAAATATTCTGAGATACTTGACAAGAGATTGGTTTAATCTCCTTTCTAAGTAACTCATTGAAAGCAGCCTGTACTTTATTAAGTTCTTCTGTTGTCAGGAATTCAGTTGGATCTATGTCTTCTTTGATTGTTGATTGAGTTTGATGATCCACAATTATCAGTTCTTGTCCAACATCTCCAGCTTGCTTTTGATTGTCAGTTGTTTGTGACCTAATTGGAAATCCTTCTGTTGGTCCCTTGAAAAGGCTTTGGTTAAGTTTAGAGGGGGGGTGAATAAACTTAACACTTAAAACTTTTTGGAGTTAACAAACTCAAAGAACTTCAAAGAAACTCGCTAATAACTCGATGAGTCTCTGCCGACACCTCGAAAGAGTCTGTCGACACCTCGAGAGTCTCACGATACGATGAGTTCACCGACAATTGAGTTTACTGAATTTGTGCCGCGGAATTATATCAAAAATTAAGCCTTATTACTTGTTGTTAAATATGATACTAAGTATTAGATACTCAGTAGTGTATGTGTGTGATTTCAGTTGCTAGATTCAGTAGGTTTATGTGTATAGTAAACTAAATGCATAATGTAAGTTCAGAAAGTAAATATGCAGATTTTATAGTGGTTCCGTGTGGTGTAATCATGTCACCACTCTTCTCTCGTGTGATGTTGGAGGTAATTCACTGAGATCTTTGATGTAGTCATACAAAGATTCCTAAGTTGCTTGTCCTTCACCAATAACTATGGCTTCACAAACTGAACACTTGGAGCAGTAGGATTGTCGCTCCAAAGTCTTCCACTCGATCCTTGAAGGGTAGGATTGCCTCTTCACCACTCCACCACAAACAACAGATCTTTCACACCCAACAGATGCTTCACTGCCTTCAAGCAGGTTCTTTGTAAAATAAAGATTGAATCAAGTAAATGATTCATTTAAAGCAAACTTGATTAGGATGATATAATCAAGAACTTGCGCCTTCAAGTGTGTAAACTTGATGTAGCTTGAATACGAGAATACACTTGAAGATTTTCTCTGGATCAGTAGCCTTAAGCTCAGTAGGGTTCAAGCAGGGTGTTTTTGCAGCTCAGAATTATCTCTTATATTTTTCTCTAAAAGTTCATCATCTTTTTCTGAGTTGAAAGTCCTCTATTTATAGGTAGGAGTCCATGTGACTTGTATTTGAAATTCAAATATAACCATTCCTGGTTTTGTCCCATTTGACTTGCTTTCATCACTATTCATGGGGATCGACATCGCCGTAATCCTTTTTGACGTAATACAATCTGCCCACCCTTTGACTTGTAACCATTGGATAAAGTCCTGAATCATCCAAACGTCTTTTTAATCTCAAATGCATTGATTTGTTTGATAAATCGAGGTAGTTGGTTGTCCTTATCCATGTAATCTTCCAATGTAATCTTGAATTAACCGGGTATATATATCGCGAGTTCATCAAGATGTTGAAATACCTATCAGTCTGCTGAACTATAATTTGTTGTGTTTAAAACACAATGCAGCAAACTTCTTTTATCTAACTCTTATTTGTGAAGTTAGATTACACCTTTTTGCAAATAACTAAGTTCCATTCACCATTCAACTTAAGGAACTTAGACCTTCTACACAAGGTATATGTAATCAGTTTAGGTCATCACAGACTTGCCTAAATTCTAATTCCATATCCTTGACTTTAATTACTAAGTTTGATCCCTTAGCCTTCATTAACTGAGTTTGAGCCCTCACCTTTCCAGTCTTCGCCTTCAACGAGGTTTTCGACTAGTCTATCGACCTATCTACCCTATCGATATAGACCATCTGGCGATATAAATCACCGACCATTACAATTGCTTGTTTGATCAAACCTAATCAAAGATCAAACTCTAATAAGCCTATACATTTGATCTAGACATCTTTTGCCTTTGCACTATAACAGCTTAGTCTGGCACTCATCACTAAAACTTAGAAATAAGTCCAACACCTTCTTTCTGAGCAACTGATTGTCCTTGAGTTTCAGTTTTGTTTTCAGTTTAAAAACCGAGTCTTGCTCACGCGCTTTGAATCATCATCCTTATCTTCATCATCATCCATCTTCAATTTATCCTTGGGTAATGATGAGTCAACCGACTTCTTCTTCTTCCTTTGTAGAGCTTTTTCTTCAAGTAGTTTGTATCATTTTGTTAGAAATTCTTCCATAGGAAATAATGCATACGAATCTTCTACTTCAAGATTCTTCAGAAACCACTTTTCTTCAGTTTTTAAGGTTTCTTTGAAAGATTCCCGAGAGTCCACAGTCTTTAATTTAATTCTCATGAGATTGACAATCCTTTCTAGTTCAATGGAACTCTTTTGTTGCTGAGTCTGCTGGGTCTCTTCTCTAGTATCCACCACAACCATAGTCTACCCTGACTGCAAAAACAACTGTCCTTCTCAAATCCTAGACCAGATTGCTTCACAATCTCAACCTTTGATTAAAATAAAAAATGGGCTTAGAATCAATTAAGTGATTCTTGCTTGTGGTTCTTCAAAGTGTTGATGTCTTGATGAATTCTTTGTAGCTTGAACACTTAGAAGATTTCTTGATAATTCTTTGTAAGCACGATGATGATAGCAATATTCTTGAATCCACAGATGAACAGAACTTAGGCTTAAAGCTTGGAAAGAGTGTTTGATCCTTGTTGTTAAGTCCTCTATTTATAGTGTGTAATCCAACATTCATCTTGTTTGAATTTGGATCATTTTAGCTATCAACGGCTATATGTCAGATGTCAGTGGCCATTCTGACATGCCAGTCCATCATCCAATGAAAATGCTTGATTTCTAACGTTTCGATTTTCTTTCAGTTCTTGGATGCCTTCTGCTTTTAAACTGAGTGTCTAAGAAATGTCACTTTTAAGCTTTATAAACTGAGTAGGTCGTTGTTCAGTCTTTAACTGATTTAGAGCGTTAACTGAGTTTTTACTCTTCTTCAAAACTTAGTACTCGATGTTCATATGATTTTTATTGACTTAATCAGACTACACCATAACACTTAAGTCATCTAAGATATAATTGTCCTTATGTATCTTAGGTCTTCATGCAAAATCCATAAAGTCAGTTCAAGCCATAACAGACTTACCTGAATTCTAACTTTATAGTCTCAGCTTTAATCTTCATAAACTGTGTTTTAACCCTCAGTTCTTCCTTCATCAATAACTCAGTCAGGTCTCTTAGCCTTCTTAATCGAGTTTGTCCCTCACCTTTCTGTGTTCTAGATAAGCCAATCGAGTCGGTGTCCTCAAAGAAACTTACCTTCTTCAGTTCTGAGTATATCTCAGTTTTGGTTCTGAGTAACACTTTCAGTTTCTTGATGATGTATTAGTTTCTATATAGTATCCAGTTTTCTACATGATTTCCAGTTTTCAGTTCTACGACTCCCTATCTATTACTGTGCTTATCTGATACAACCTATACAAAGATCAGACTCTAATAAATCTTATACATTCATTTCTAGACATCTTTTACATTTTCACTATAACAGTTAGTTTCAGCACTTCATCAATGGGGTGTAAACAAAAAATTAAATAAATAAAGAAGAATCATCATCAAAACTCAAATTTTATTTCTAACATATTCCCTAATCGTTTTCAATATTGATTCATACACTTTTGTCATTAAAGTTCCAAGAATCGAGTCAATTACTCGTGTATTTCCTAAAGTGGTTCATAGATCGTAGCGGACTCTAGAACCCTATGAATAGCTAAACGCTCACCGTGCCTTCGGTTAGAAAATAATTAACTAAACACGAATTAAGAACTAGGAAAATACCGATAATAATTACCGTAAACCTCGCTACGTAACTACCATGCACGGGCTAGTTAACTAATAACGATCTAATTGTCTCTTGTCCAATTATTATTTTCAACCTTAGTTCCTTCAAGAATAATTTACGAAGACATGCAAAGAGTTGATCAAGTTCTAAACATGTAAATTAAAACGAAACAATAGAAGTAATCGAAACAATTAACTAAATCGTTAAGGCTTTTCCCCTATATAGACCGTCGGGTACTCTTCCAAAACAAAGTTTTTCCCCGAGACCGGGTGTTTCTCTTGTTTGAATCAATATAAATCACAATTAGGTGCAAATTAACATCATTCAGCTCGATCTACAAATAACTTAACGTAACATGCTTGTACCAACGATAACAATCACGAATTCATAAAACATAGAAGAAAAAAAGTCACATGATTACCTAAAAGTACGAGACAAACCTTCTAGTTACTTCCTTCACGATAAATCACCAATCAAACGAACATGCATAAGCCAAACTACTCTCAAACAATGAAGAAAACAAGCACTTTAAGAAAATTGTCTGCACTTAAAATCGTACATAAACTAATGTATTACATCTTATTTATAGAAAAATAACCGACCTATGACCTAAAATGGGTAAATTTGGAAGTTTTGGGTTAAATTCGGTACGGTTCATCGGGCGTATGCTAGGGCTCCCAACCCAGTGGACAAATATGGACATGTCCAGAACGCGTCCTGGGGCAAGAATCTCGAATTTTCGGCTAAGCACGGACACTGTTTCCCGGCCTTTCACTCGGGAAACCGGCCCAAGTGTTAAGGTCTGGACTTGTCTTGCTTCTGGACATGTTTAGGACATGTCCTGGACTGATCCTTGGGCAACTAGTGCGCTTTCCTGTGTTCTCAATCGGTTAGTCAGGCCAGGCTTTGTCTACGCTTGTCCAGGATAGATCCTTGACTTGCATGGGGCATTCTGGACTGATTCTTGGGCATGTCTGGGCTTGTCTAGGACTGATCATGGCATGTCATGGGCATGTCCTGGGCATGTCCAAGGCTTGTCCACCAACTCGACTTGGTTCTCCTCCGGTTTGATCTCGATGTTTCTACATGTTTCAGCCCAAATCCTCTTCGGTTCAGATATTCCTACAAAGAACCATAAAATGTGTAGTAATATAATTCGATATAGAAATAACATACAAATACAATATAATCATGATGAAAGCTCATACGTAACTTCCAATCAAATTAAGCACTTTTACGTATAGTTTATAATGAATTAATCCAGTTTATGTCCAATTTTAGAGGTAAATTGATATAGAAAATGCCTTAAAGTTGATTTGCATCAGTAACTATCAAGAATATTTATTCCTTTTAATCTTATACCATTGGTTTAAAAGATGTTCTGACCGATCGATCAAGAAGTGATGGTGATTGTGAGTAAAGATAAACCATTAACAAGTAAACAAACACAGAAACAAGAAGAACACATATTTAACATGATCTCTGGAATGTGCCGACTACTCCACGGACAAACGAGGATTATTTTATTATCACGAGAAAGTTATAGTTTACAACATATACAGATGATATATATAGCCTTGGGAATCAAACCCTAACCGACTAAATAGCCAAACCAAATAATAACTGAAATACCCCAAAATAACTGCACCAAAACGGAAAATCATACAGACGTGTTCCTCAATTAAAGAAGAGAACCAACTTAGAAGATGGTTAGTCTGCTGACTTCATTTAGCAGAACACCAAACTTCATCAGATACCTTCAGGCCCTGTTGACCACCATAGTTCCACACGGAATCAGCAGAGTATCACACTCAGCTGACCAAACTCTGCAGCATGGTTTAAGTCGCCATTACAAATCTCCACCTTGACTTCAACGTCATGCAAGCTGACCAGATGCACAACCAAGTGCCAGATTCCCTCTTTGTCTTCAGATTTGAATACTTCAGCAGAACCCCACCTTCAGCTGAGTATTCCCAGATTCAGATTAACAGCTTTGGATGTTCAGCAAGTCCAGACACAACTGAAACTTTCTTCTTGGAACTGGTTTAGTGAAAATATCAACAGGATTAACATCAGTGCTGATCTTCTCCACTTTGACCCTCGTCTCATTTCTTAGAAAATGGTAATTAACATCTATGTGCTTGGTTCTCTCATAATGAACCTGATCCCCAACCAAATATATTGTACTAAGACTGTCACAATACACCCTGGCATGATCTTGATGCAGACTCAGATCATTGACTAGCTATTTTAACCAGATTGCTTCATTTGCTACTTCAGTCAGTGCCATGTATTCTGCTTCAGTAGTAGATAATGTCAATGTACCCTATAAACTTGCCTAATATACCCTATAAACTTGCTTTCCAACTTACCACAGAACCACCCAAAGTAAACACATACCCAGTCATAGATCTTCTACTGTTCGCATCAAGAGCATAATCATAATCACACTACCATGTGACAAAACATTGAGTGCCACCTCCATAGATGAGTCCAACATCATATGTACCCCTAAGGTACCTAACACCATTTTCACTTCTTTCTAGTGTTCCTTTCCAGGTTGAGCCATAAACCTACTGACAACACTGACTGCCTGAGCCAAATCTGGCCTAGTACAGACCATGGCATACATCAAACTGCCCACTGCACTAGCATATGGAACCTTAGACATGTATTCTTTCTCTTGGTGGTCGTGGAACAGACACAAATGAGCATGATGTAGATTTGGTGCCTAAGGAGTATCTATAGGTTTGGCTGCTGACATGCCAAACTGTTGAGTTTGTAGAATTAAAAACAAAAAAAAATGTGGAATTATTATTGATTAACTAAAAGTTACAAGTTAAGTTACAATGTAGGCTGATCATAGGGTATTTATAGCTTCATACACCTCATGAATTAGTTAGAAGTAAGTTTCAAATGGTTACTAACGGTTATAACAAACTATAACTAAATAACCGTCTTATACACTAAAATACTCAACAGCCTGTTAAGTCTTCACATAGTCTGCTGAGTTCAGCAGACAGACTACACTCATATTCCCTTCAGTCTTTATATTGTAACACCCCCTCAAGCTGAGAGTGGTACATGAACAGCTTGCACTCAGCATTCCCTTCGGCTACTAAAACTCTAAAATATCTTTGAAATTCCCAATTTGTCTGGTAGATAGGAGAAAATAGGTGCATCCAAGGCTTTGGTGAGAATGTCAGCTATCTGTTCTTTTGTGTTGACTGGGAGAAGTTTGACGAGTCCATATTTTACTTTGTCTCTCACAACATGACAGTCATTCTCTATATGTTTTGTTCTTTCTTGGAAGACAGGATTATGAGCAATGTGCATGGCACTGGAATTATCACAGAATAACACAACATGCAGCTGAATAGGAACCTTCAAGTCTTGTAGAATGTAAATCAGCCATTGAATTTCACAAACTACAATTGCCATAGCCCTGTATTTAGCCTCTGAAGAACTTCTTGCTATAGTATTTTGCTTCTTTCCCTTCCAAGAGATAGGGGCATCACCTAAGAACATCGTGTATCCTGATACTTATCTTCTTGTTTCAGGATAACCAGCCCAATCATTGCCTGTAAAACCTTTTAGGACAAGGTTATTTTATGCTGGAAACAAGATTCCTTGACCAGGATTGGCCTTCAAATATCTCAGCAGTCTATGTGTTGTCCAGAAATTGACTCAGCTGTTGAACTGCAAAAGCAATATGTGGTCTTGAAAAAGTTAGATAGATTAGTGTTGGACTTATTTCTTAGTTTTGATGATGAGTGCCATACTAGCTGTTATAGTGCAAAGGCAAAAGATGTCTAGATAAAATGTATAGGTTTATTAGAGTTTGATTCATAAATAGGTTTGATCAAACAAGCATCGTAAAAAAAAGTCATTGACTTTTATCACAGACTAGTCTAGGTCGATAGGGTAAATAGGTCAAGAGACTTGTCGTGAACCTGCTTTGATCAAGACCGAAGGCCGAGGGTTCAAACTCATGAAATGAAGGCTAAGGGATCAAACTTAGTATTTAATGTCAAGGATATGGAATCAAGATTTAGGCAAGTCTGTGATGACCTAAACTGATTACATATACCTTGTGTGTAAGTCTAAGTTCCACAAGTTGGATGATGTTTGGAACTTAGTTATATTTAAAATGATGTAATCTAACTTCACAAATAAAAGTTGGATAAAAGGAATCACCGCATTATATTTTACTGAGACAAAAATATGATGTTCAAAGAGATCGATTGGTTTTACTGTTGAGATCGATGAACTCACGATATATACCTCGATTAATTCAAGATTATTGGAAAGTTACATGGGTAAGAACACCAACTACCTCGACTTATCAAGCAAATCAAAGGCCGAGAGATTAAAAGACGTTGGGGTGATCCATATTTTTATCCATTGGATACAAGTCAAAGGGTGGACAGATCGCCTTGTCAAAAAGTAATCCCGACAAAGGTCACCCCTGATGAATAGTGACATGAATCTGGTGAGGATGGGACAAATACAAGGAACGGTCACATTTGAATTTCAAATTCAAGTCACATGCATTCCTACCTATAAATAGAGGACTTTCAACTCAAGAAGAAGATGATGAATTTTGGAATAAACTTCAAGTGATAACATTGAGTGAAAAACACCTGCCGAACTTCATCGAGCTTAAGGTCAGCGATCTAGTTATTTTCTTCAAGTGCATTCTGTGTTCAAGCCGCATCAAGCATACACACTTGAAGACGCAGTAAGTCGCCGATTATATCATCCTAATCAAGCTGCTGCCAGAATCGAATCATTTATTTGATTCATTCTTTATTTTATAAAGAACTCTCTTGAAGACAAAGAAGCATCTTGTTAGTGTGAAAGACTGTTGGTTTGTGGTGGAGCCGGGTGAAGAGGCAATTCTACCTTCAAGGACCAAAGTGGAAGACTCTGAGCAGCAGAATCCTACATGTTCCAAGTTTTCGCTTGTGAAGCCATAGTTATTGGTGAAGGACAAACAACTTAGGAATCTTTGTAACAGATAACTCAAAGATCTCTAGTGAATTTCCTCCAACATCACAGAGAAGAGTGGACGTCTGAGATTACATCACCTGGAACCACTATAAAAATCTCTCCACTTACTTATCGCATTTACTTTGCACTTAGTCATTATTCATATCAACTCTCTTGAATCTAGCAACCAAATCACACACATACACTAATGAGTATCTAATACTTAGTAACATATTTAACAACAAGTAACAAGGCTTAATTTTGATATTATTCCACGCACAAATTCAAAGAAAGCGAATCACAAGTGAGACTCATCATTTATCGGCCAGGCTATCGAGGTCTAAGCAGACTCATCAAGTATCGCAGTCTGCTGAAGTTGCAATTTGTTAACTCCAAAGTTTTAAGTGTTAAGTTTATTCACCCCCTCTAAACTTAACTAAATCCTTTCAAGGGACCAACAATTGGTATCGGAGCAAAGGCTTCGCTCAAGGAATCCTACTTGTTGTGCTTGTGAAAATTCTTTAAAACTTTCTTTCAAGTTACCGATTTTCAAGACTTGCATCATGGATAACACACGCATGCTAGAACCATGTTGATGTGTTCTCTTGATAGATTTGATGAGTATAAACGTTGAATGCAGCATATCTTGTCGCTACCCATGATGAGATGATGGATGTACTAATCAAGGACCACCTGAGATTACAAAGGCGTGCTGAATAAAGGTGGGTGAATCGAGTACATTCCTAAACCAAAGAGAGAATGGAATGCGTAAGACAGAAAAAGAGCAAACCTCAACAACATTGCTATTGATATCATCTACAGAACTTTGGATAGCAATATGTACATGAAGGTCAAAGATTGTAAGACTGCAAATGAACTTTGGGATAAGATTCACTTAATCTGTGAAGGCACTGATGCAATAAAGAAGAACAAAATCACAGGCTGTAAAAGGTTTCAAAAGTTCAAGATGCTACCTAATGAAACCATTGAGCAAATGGAATCAAGATTCAATGCTATACTTTGGATGAACTTACCTTGTTTGAGTGTAAGTTATTCAAAAGAGGAAGTAAACACCAAAATCTTGGAAGCTTTACTGCAAGAGATGTTTGGAAAATGAAGGTGATCGCAATTGAAGAAATGAGAAAGTCGCATGAAGAAGACACCTTCAAATTGTTTTCTCGATCTTAAGGCCTATGAATTTAGCAAGAAGTCGGTGCTGAAATCGAAAAGGAAGAGCCAAAGACCATCGCATTGGTCGCTTCACATCATGAAGAAACATCGGGAGGACAGGATGATATGCTAGATGAAATGCAAGAGCAAATTGCCCTACCGAGCAAGAAAATCGTAATGATGAAGACCGGAAAGGCCCCTACAAGAAATTTCACAAAAGAGGCCTCTTGAAAGAAGGAAAGAAGAACCAAAGAAAGATAATGACTATCTATGCTTTCATTGCAAGAAACCAGTGACACTTCGCACTGATTGTCCCGAGTTGAAACAAGGCAAGGAACTCGATTATCTTTGCTTCAACCGTAAGAAGCCTGGACATTTTAGACTGATTGTCCAGACTCATCAAGACCAAGAGTCAACAAAGGAGACATGGCAAGAAGGCTATGGTTGTTGAAGATGAATCGAGATATGAAGTGGAATCAAAAAGGAAATGAATCGGATGACACAAAGATCAAGTTGTTGATATGGAGGATTATGCTTTGATGGCCAACATGGATGAAACTGAGGAGGTATACAACATCAGTATCTATAAACACTCCTGCTGAAGTGATTGTGAATCAACTCGTGGTTCAAATCCTAGAAATTCGACAACAATGAGACTTTGGATGCCATCCTTAATCAACTAAGGATAATACAATCTGGTTATGAGGTTGTGAAGGCTGAAAAAGAGGCTCTTGAGTTAGAAGTTGGAAGATTGAAAGTCAATTAAGGGTTTTCAAAGGTAAGGAAAAAGATGTTGGACAGAATCAAAGATAAGTCTCACCGAACATCCAGCAAATTCTCTTAATCTGCTAAACCATCTTGTTCCAATACCGCATACAAATCGTGAAAGCCTTGTGGAGATAGAATCGGGCTTGGATTTGGAACTCAAAGAATCTAACAAGAGTGGATCCAAGAAGGATATCAAACCTAGTACCGCACTGGTCCTAAGTTTGTGCCTGCACTAGATCCATCTCCCAAAGAAGCCGTCAGCCAAGCAAAAACCAAATGAGAATGCCTCATGAGGAAGCAAAATCGTAAGTCTCGTAAGTCAACAGACTCTAGTAAAAGAATAAATCCAAAAATAGGATTGCATTGTGCCTTCTAAGCTCACCGATAGCAGACTGCTACTACCAAGTCTCACTGACCACGTAGGAAAGAAACAGAAATATTCCAAGAATAAGAATCCTAAATCCAAAAATGTTGATCATTCAAGGGATACTTATCTCGGGGAAAGGTAGACTGTTCCTCGCGATAATGATTGGAATATTCCTCGCATCTAATGCTAGAAACAAATCAAGATAACCATACTACTAGGTAAAAAAACCTAGGCAATGGAATCAATGAGAGGACTTACACAAGACCTCAAAGAGACTCAGATTACAGTAATGCTTCTAACAGACAAAGACACCTATGGTTATGCAAATGTTTCTAACAACAAGAATCATTTCAAACAAAGATTATGTACCAAAAGGCCGTAAAACATATGTGGTTCCTACACAACCTCATGTTAGAACTTATGGATGTGTGGAATACATGTATGAACCAAAGTATGAACCAAAGTATGACACATTTAGGAGAAGACCTTATGGAAACATACCAAGGGTCATGCTTGCCATCGACCACTATGGACCCAAACAGTTTGGGTACCTAAAATGCATTAACTTTGTTTTGTAGGGTGTCCGGTACTTTGACAAAGGGATGTTCCGGACACACATGACAAAGAATAAGCACTGCCTATCTAACAAACTTTGTGGCAAAAGATGGTCCAAGGGTGAATTTTGGCAACAAAAATACACCTGCTATACAAGAGGATATGGCACACTTATCGAAATGGACTTACAATCAAGAATGTGGCATATGTGGAGGGATCGACTACAACTTGCTTTGAGCACTTCGACAATTTCGTGATATGGGATACAAGGTCACTTTTGACAAAAACAATTGTATTGTCATTAGTGAAAGAGGTGATCAAGTTGTACTTGCCGGTGTAGAAGGCAACAGAACATGTATGTTGTGGATTGGTCTCACTGCAGCCTCCAAATCTCGCTGATTGTGCATACCAAATCAACTCAATTGGTTATGGCACAAGAAGTTAAATCACTTAAACTTTGATGATATTAATCGGTTGGTAAAGAAGAAATCGTGGTTGGTTTACCCGAGATCACATTCAAGAAGGATGCTATATGTGATGCTTGTCGCCAGATAAACAGATAAAGTCAAGTTTCAAGTCAAAGACTAAACAATCAACTAACAGAGTGTTGGAGCTTATGCATATGGATCTTTTTGGACCAATAACCCCAACAAGTGTGACAGGAAAGAAATACACCTTAGTGGTTGTGGATGATTTTTCTAGATACACTTGGGTGATATTCATGAACAAGAAAAGTGAGACACTCCAAAGCATGCCTAATCTTTTGAAGAGATTACAAAATGAGAAAAGTTTAACAGTCATAAAGATAAGATCAGATCAGGGTACTGAATTTCTCAACAAAGTTATAAGAGAATATTGTGAACAAAATGGTGTACTTCATCAACTTGTCATTCTTTGGTACACCTCAAAGAAAATGGGGTTCTTTGAAAGAAGAAACAGGACATTAAAGGAAGCAGAAGAACAATGATTTGTGAAGCATTGCTACCGAAAGATATTAAATAAAGCAAAGAATACAAAGATGCTATACACAAAATAGAACATCAAGAAACAAGAAGTCAAGACACCTTATGAGGTTTGGAATGGAAGGAAACCTAACATATCCTATTTCCATCCATTTGGAAGTAAATGTTTTATTCTAAATCACAAAGTTCATTTGAAGACATTCCAACCAAAATCAGATGAAGGCATATTCTTGGGATATTCTTCAGTCAGCAGAGCATTCAGGGTACTGAACAAGAGGTCACTAAAACATGAAGAAACAATCCATGTTGTGTTTGATGAACCTAAGTTTATCGGGATGGAAGATGAAGATCATGAACCTGCTAAGAATCAACAAGTCACTGATCCAGATTGTGTTGAAGTTTTGGAAAGATTCAATGACTTAAAAGTTTCGACATCGCCCCTCTTTGAACACCTACCGACAATGTTATTGATGCAACAATCAAAGCAATTCAAGGATCTCACGACCCCTCAGTAGAAGAAACTACAAAGCAGACCCTCATCAAGATGATGTTCCCGAAAATCAAAATAACCAAAATCCACAATGGTTAAGGAATCACCTCACAACAAGTTATTGGCAATGTACATCAAGGTGTGAGGACTAAAGACAACCTGGAAGCTATGTTTACTTGTTTCCTATCTCAAATGGAACCTAAAGTTGTTGAAGAAGCAATTTCAGATCCAGATTGGATAATTGCTATGCAAGAAGAATTAAATGAATTTGAAAGAAATCAAGTTTGGACACTAGTTGAAAGGCCATGTCATGCAAATATCATTGGTACTAAATGGGTATACAGAATAAACTTGATGAATCTGGTACCATTGTTAGAAATAAGGCCGACTAGTTGCAAAAGGCTATTCTCAAGCGTATGAATAGATTTTGATGAGACTTATGCACCTGTTGCAAGATTGGAAGCTATCGATTATTTTTGGCACATGCTGCATACAAGAACTTCAAAGTATATCAAATGGATGTCAAGAGTGCATTTTTGAATGGTATCCTAGAGGAGGAAGTGTATGTTCAAAGAACCTCCTGGATTTGAAGTTAAAGATCAAGAAGATAAAGTGTATAGACTCAACAAAGCACTTTATGGATTGAAACAAGCACCAAGAGCATGGTATGAAACTCTATCTCAATTCTTGGTGGACAATGGTTTTACAAAAGGGACCATTGACAAGACACTTTTCGAATCAAGTGAAGGGACAAAGACTGCTTGGTACAAATTTATGTGGATGACATAATTTTTGGTTCTGAGAATGATTTACTTTGTGAAAAGTTTGCAAATCTAATGAAGAGCAAATTCCAAATGAGTATGATGGGAGAGATGAATTACTTTTTGGGACTGCAAGTTAAACAGATGAAGGATGGAATCTTCATTCATCAAACCAAGTATACCAAAGAGTTGCTGAAGAAATTTGGTATGGAAAACAGCACTAAGAGCTCAACTCCTATGAGTACAAACATCAGATTGGATGAAGATAAAGAAGGCAAAGATGTTGATCAGACTTTGTACAGAAGGATGATAGGCAGTCTGCTGTATCTCACTGCCAGCAGACCTGATATATCCTTTGCTGTAGGTGTTTGTGCAAGATTTCAATCCAAACCTAAAGAAAGTCATTTAGGTGCAGTTAAGAGAATTCTCAAGTATCTTAAAGAGACTTTGGGAGTAGGAATATGGTATTCCAAGGAAGGAAGCTTCAAAGTAATATCCTACTCAGATTCGATTATCTTTGGATGCAAGATTGATAGAAAAAGCACCTCAGAACTCCGCTGGCTTAATGGGAAATAGACTGGTCTCCTGGTTTAGCAAGAAACAATTCTATTTCAACTTCCACTCTTGGCCCGAATACATTGTCAGCTGGAAGTTGTCAGGCACAAGTACTATGGCTAAGACAACAATTAAGGGATTATGGAATTGAAGAAAGGGAAATTCCAATCATGTGTGACAACACAAGTGCAATTGCAATCACAGAAAATCCTGTGTTGCATTCAAGAACCAAGCACATTGATGTGAGACATCATTTTATAAGAGATCATGTTGAAAAGAAAGATGTGGTGGTTCTATACATTCCTATCAAGATCAACTTGTTGATATTTTCACTAAACCACTTGACAAAGAAAGATTTGCTAAATTAAGGATCGAACTTGGAATTATAAAGATTGACTGATAATCGCAGAGTTGTAATCGAATTCACCAAGGGGATTAGTCTTTGCTATGTTGGGTGAGCTCACTTAGCAGATTAGTCATTGGTATCAACAATTCCATGTACTTATGTTTGGACAATTGAGCAAATGAGGTTGCCAAGGGATTGGTCTTTGTCATGTTGGGTGAGCTCACTTGATGATCGTCATTGGTATTAAACCTCATCTTGTATTATCAATTGAACAAAACAAGAAGAAAACAAGGATCGCCAGAGTACTTTATCGCCAGAGTCTTTGAAGCCTACTTATCGTAAGATCTGGCACCACCTGAGGATATACCTGCTTTGAATGGAACGTTACTCACCAAAGTTATTAAAGTCAAAAGCATATTGGCGGGATATTTATCCTATCCATTATTACCACGCTTAAACCATCCAACGGTTACAAACGTTATGGAGGAGTAATGGGCCACGTGTCAAGACGTAATTTATTCAGATTAATCGTGGTTACCTCCATATACGTGCAATGACGATTTCAACTACCCACCGCCTATATAATCGATCGTTACATAGCAGATTCACCACTTGCTATTTCTCGCTTTATCTCTGCAAAATCTACTTCGTGTGAACACAGATTTGAGAGCATTTTTTCTTCTTCATCTTTTTCTTATTTCAATGGCGGAAAGAGTTGAAGTTCAAATCGAATCTAGCCAAAGTGTAAGAGGCTATGTTGTTGATGCAAACAGAACCGAACTGGCCATTAATATAGGTCGAAGAATAAGAAGGTTTGCAGGCCTGGAGAACAAACTCAACATCAGATTAGAAACGATATCATACACCAATGTTATTGATTTCTGGAAGAATTGGTATCAGAGAAGGTCATGGGTTCGAATCCTGGCAATAGCATTTATGTGGTACTCCATTCCTGCCCATGGCATACTACGGGTGTCACGGTTGGAGTGGGTAGCAGGTGCTGGGGGGGGATTGTTGGGTGTACAGCACTCTGCCCTCCCATGTTAGTTCAACCCATGGCGCTGTAATGGTGTGATTAAGGAAATAAAGTTGCGCCTTTACTACCACCAATTGGTTTTAGTACAACGGTAAGCGCTTGATCCTAAGAATAACGGTAAGCGCTTGTAAGCACTTGTAATCTCCTCCAATCTGCTGAGAGAAGTGTTTGGTTTTGAAGAAGTTGTTGATGGTTCAGTCAATCCTGAAGCTATGGGATTGGACAAGATGGCTTTTGTAGATCGAGATCAAGACAGATGCAACTATCAAATCGATGCTCAGGATCAACCGCAAAAACATTGGTATTGAATATAGTCTCACGAGCAAGCTCATTGCAAAGAACATACTTGGGCTAGTTGGCGGATGAATACTCTATCGTGACCCAAGATAGAGCCGATGATTATCATCTGCAGGAGCATGAAGTTTGATCAAGCTAGGTACTTTATTCATTATATGAAGAAAGTTGCGAAGGAGGACAAACTAGGGAAAAGGAAATCAAAGGCCTTACCCTTAGGTTTGATGATTCAGACCTCATTGAATCACTTGGAGGTTCCCCGACCTTGAACCAGCTTGACATAAATCACCCGTATACAAAAAGAGATTGATTATGCAATTCCCGAACTTGATGATGATGAAGAGATTGGTTGGAGAGGTCATTGATGATAATGATGATGGAGATGATGGTGATATCTTGGTGGTGAGCGGTGTTCAAGAAACTAAGAAGATATCCATCAAACCTCGCTGCACCAAAGAAAATCACTGGAAGAGAAAGAGTGCTGATGTTAGGAAGACTACAGAAGTCTTGAAATCAAAGAGAACAAGAAAGGAAACAGCACAGACTGATGAGTCTGCTGAGGGTCAAGTGGAGGTTACTGACCCTGCTGTGGCTTCAAGAAAAACTGTTGGAGAAATTTTTAGAGAACAACAGAAGGAAGCTAGTAGAAAAAGAAAATTGACTAGAAAAGTTGATGATGATGAACCCCTATCCAAGAGGATGAAGGAGGTTACCAAAAAGAAGAAATATGGCAAGGGGAAAGAGTTGAAAAACTTGGAAGCTCAAAGAGTCCAAGAGGAAGCACCAGTAGAAGAGGAAGAAGAGGCTGTTGAGGCTGAGCCTCTAACTATCATTCCACCAGTTGTTATCAGTGATTCCTCAAATGAAGAAGTTATCAAGTCTACTGATGCTGAACAGGTTGTTATTGAGCAATCTGTAGAGGATGTACAGCAGCTTCATCGACCACTGAGCCTCGCCTCAGAGCATCCATCGAAGAACCACAAAGAAACCACTCGAACTGAACTCCGCTGTGGTGGTTGAAGAGGTGATTGGAGACTTGGTTGAAGACCCTGCAAATTTGGCAATAGTTCAGGGGGAAGAGCGTCCTGGTGCTAAACCTCGCCGATGAGCATGTAAGTCGTGGGAACCAAGTGTGATACAGATGGAAGTAGTAGGTACAAATGTACAATCACAGCAACCTGCATTGACTTTCAAACATCTGTAGAAGAAACCATGAATCTGCTTGTTGGAACCTTTGGAGGTCAACAAGCTACTGAGCCGCTCCCTGAGATCTTTCATGCCATTTGAAAGGCATGTGAAAAGAGCAAGAAAATCAAGAGTATGTGGATCCCAAACTTCAAAGAAATTGTCGATTATTTTCAATGGAAGTTTGGTTTCTATAAGAGACAAAAGCCACCACTTGAACCAATGACTGATTTTGAAGAATGGGCTTTTAATAAGTTGGGAGTAGAAAACTTGTCGGATCTCGTTGACACCACCCCGCCGCAATCCAGATCGATGGATCTGCTTGATGAGCAACGTAAGGAGGAGGGTATCAAATTTAGAGATCCAAGAGATGGTCCTGATGATTCTTCTTCATCATCGATAGTAGAGAGAGATTTTCCTCTCTGGACCAGGAGAATCAAGTGTGGCGCACTAACACATGTACCATCCGCATAACACCACCATGATCTTTGGTAGATTTGCCGAGGGTCAAGAGATCGAGAAAAATGGATGAGGATCTACAAGATCTCACCATGGATGATCTAGAAGCACTAATCACTGAGGGAATTACATTGAGTGCTGGTAGGCTGGCTGATGAACCAAGCACATTTCATGTTGTAGAGCCTACTGCACAACCTGAAGATGTACAGAATGCTGATTTGGATGTGGAAAAGACCACTGACTTCAGTGAACCAAGTGTTAGTTCTGAGGAATCCATTGAATATCAAAGTGGATTTGACTTTGAAGGATTCTCACCAAAATCGCCATGATTCGACCAAGATTGGTCATGCGTAAGGTTTCAAGTGGATAATGAGGCTATATTTAATCCACGTGAAATTGAAGAGGAGGTGCAGTTTCTTTGAGGTACAAACAAAGACTGGACAAAGGTTGAAACAGAGGTGCAGTCTCTTTGAGTCTCAAACAAAGACTGGACAAAGGTTGGAACCAGAGTTGGGTATGGAGAAAACCCCTGTTGTTGATGAGGCTGCTGTATTGGAGCCTGCTGGAGCCAAGGTCATCAGAGGGAAGGATAGTCGCAGATCATTGTGTGAGGATGAGCAAATACTGGACTATGACTACATTGATGAAGAATTTCAAATTTTTGGAGAAGAAGATGTTGTTTGAAGAACCCGCACAAGATCCTATCCTTGAAGATGTTCTTGGTGCAATGGTTGAGGAAGGACCTCCCTGCCGGAGAGATATGAGTAGAGCAATGGTCATCGCAGACATGTGCACAATATAGAGTTGAGGAGCCCATTGATGGATCTACCGATAGTGGAATGGCCAAAGGAGTGCCAATTGAAGTTGTCAATGAGTTAAGAATCGTAAGAAATGACATGCAATAGTTAAGAACTCAATTGGACAGTAAGAATGTAGATTTGAAGAATCAATGAAGATGGTAAATGATAATAGACAATCTATCGATACAGCTTGCTTCAAACTTTGCATCTACTCAAAATGCAATGAATAATTTGATACTAGATGTCAAGGGTATCAAAGTTGGAAATAAAGTCAAAGACAAGTTTCTAAAAGATCAACTTGTCTCTATACATGAGAAACTTGACAAGCTTGTCAAAGCTCCCAAACTTGCTTGCCTGTTGTTTGCACAACAACTCGTGTGCTGATCCCAAATTTACTGAAAAGGATCAACAGACCGGAAGAGACCCCGCAATCAAGGATTACTTCACTTGATACTAGAACCGAACTATGGCGGGTCAATTACACAGAGTGATAGTATCACGAGAAGCTATTCATGGCCTCATCTCACGCTTTGTTGATAATGTCACTAAGGGGGAAGAGGGCCAATCACCGCAAAGAAAGGAGGCTGCTTTGCTAGACTCTTTGCACGTAAAAGATGGACTGATGATACAAATGCTTTTAGGCAACTCCTCGCACTGGCAGATTGCAACTCACCGATGATCTCCTATCACAGTACAAGAAAGAGTTTCATAATAGAAGGAGACCTTATCGTGACATGGGATTTCATGAAGGTCTTAACTCCTTCTTGAGTTTGAAGTTTTGGGAGGCAAGGATTAGAGCTTTAAGAGCAAATACCAGAGGTAGAAGAAGTAGCAAAGGTGAAAAGGTGCTGCCAATTACAAAAGCAAAAGATTCACCAATGAATTTAAGGAGTCAGATATGAAGTTTGGCTTCAGGGTGAATCAGATCAATCTCATCTTGCCTGAAGCATGAAACTGGTGGAAACAAGTCAATCACTATATTGATTTTACATTAATTGAGAATGAATGGATGACTGAAATGATAGAAGAGATCAGAGCCTATCAAGAGCAAGTGAGAAGGCTAGACAAGAAAGAGAGAAGAGACAATAGATCGCCTACTTATCACTGCTTTATCTTTGTCGTATCTAGTTGTAATAATCGTGAACAAATATTTATAATGAGAATTGACTGAATTTGTTCTGTTGTTGTTTTTATCTTTTGCTTTGTTGATTAGGTGAGGTAGTGGCATCATCACCAAAAGGGGAAATTGTTGGACTTATTTCTTAGTTTTGATGATGAGTGCCATACTAGCCGTTATAGTGCAAAGGCAAAAAGATGTCTAGATAAAATGTATAGGTTTATTAGAGTTTGATTCATAAATAGGTTTGATCAAACAAGCATTTGTAAAAGGTCACCGATCGCTTATCGCCAGACTAGTCTAGTCGATAGGGTAAATAGGTCAATAGACTTGTCGTGAGAACTCTTGAGACCAAGACCGGAAGGCCGAGGGTTCAAACTCGAGAAATGAAGGCTAAGGGATCAAACTTAGTATTTAATGTCAAGGATATGGAATCGATATTTAGGCAAGTCTGTGATGACCTAAACGATTACATATACCTTAATGTAGTAAGGTCTAAGTTCCACAAGTTGGATGATGTTTGGAACTTAGTTATATTTAAAATGATGTAATCTAACTTCACAAATAAAAGTTGGATAAAAGGAATCAGCTGCATTATATTTTACAGACAAAATATGATGTTCAAAGATCGATTGGTTTTACAAAGATCGATGAACTCGCCGATATATACCTCGATTAATTCAAGATTATTGGAAAGTTACGTGGGTAAGAATGACCAACTACCTCTCGACTTATCAAGCAAATCAAAGGCCGAGATTAAAAAGACGTTGGGGTGATCCATATTTTTATCCATTGGATACAAGTCAAAGGGTGGATGATGATCAGCTTCGTCAAAAAGTAATCTGGCGATGTCGTCATCCCTATGAATAGTGACAGAATGCAGTGAGGATGGGACAAATACAAGGAACGGTCACATTTGAATTTCAAATTCAAGTCACATGCATTCCTACCTATAAATAGAGGACTTTCAACTCAAGAAGAAGATGATGAATTTTGGAATAAACTTCAAGTGATAACATTGAGCTGAAAAACACCCTGCTGAACTTACTGAGCTTAAGGCTGCTGATCTAGTTATTTTCTTCAAGTGCATTCTGTGTTCAAGCTGCATCAAGCATACACACTTGAAGACTGCAAGCTGCTGATTATATCATCCTAATCAAGCCGCTTGCAAATCGAATCATTTATTTGATTCATTCTTTATTTTATAAAGAACTCTTGAAGACAGTGAAGCATCCATTAGTGTGTGAAAGACTGTTGGTTTGTGGTGGAGCCGGTGAAGAGGCAATTCTACCCTTCAAGGACCAAGTGGAAGACTCAGAGCAAAGAATCCTACTGCTCCTGGGCCAGCTTTGTGAAGCCATAGTTATTGGTGAAGGACAAACAACTTAGGAATCTTTGTAACAGATAACTCAAAGATCTCTAGTGAATTTCCTCCAACATCACAGGAGAAGAGTGGACGTACAGGATTACATCACCTGGAACCACTATAAAAATCTCTACTTACTTACTCGCATTTACTTTCTGCACTTAGTCATTATTCATATCAACTCTTTGAATCTAGCAAATCAAATCACACATACACTAATGAGTATCTAATACTTAGTAACATATTTAACAAGTAACAAGGCTTAATTTTGATATTATTCCATTGCACAAATTCAAAGAATCGAATCACATGAACTCATCGCTTTATCGCCAGAGCTATCGAGGTCTAAGCAGACTCATCAAGTATCGCAGTCAGCTTTGAAGTTGCAGAATTTGTTAACTCCAAAGTTTTAAGTGTTAAGTTTATTCACCCCCCCTCTAAACTTAACTAAAGCCTTTTCAAGGGACCAACAATTAGTTTACCCACTAATGATCTGTATGCACTATTATCTTCTAAAAGTGGTGAATCACCATGTTGTAAAGTTTTATTGGACCTCATAGGTGTCTTAGCATGTCTTAGTAGGTTTTGCTCCAAAAAAAACTCATATTCTTCAAGGAGGTTGAGAGTGTATTTTATTTGAGAGATTTATATGCCTATAGGAGTCCAAGCAGTTTTAATATCTAGGAAATATCTCAATTTTCTAAGATCCTTAATAGTGAACTGCTGATGTAGGGCATCATTAACTCTTTGAATCAATCGCTCATTGGGGCTTGCCGCTATGATGTTATCTACATAGACCAGCAAAGCAATAAAAGATTGTCCTGACCCTTTTGTGAATAAACTATGGTCATTCTTAGATTGAATAAAGCCTTGAGATTCCAAGGACTCAGTTAATTTGAAATTCCATTGTCTGCTGGCTTGCTTGAGGCCATGCAAGTATTTGGTGAGTTTGCAAACTTGATTCGGTTGTGTTGCTGCACAACCTGGGGGTAACTGCATATATACCTTTTCATGTAAATCTCTATATAAGAAGGCAGTGTTGACATCCATATGATGTAGATGCCGATTATTAGCTGTTGCTGCTGCAAGTAAAGCTCTGACTGTGGTAATCTTGACAACAGGTGAAAAGGTTTCTTGGTAATCAATGCCATATGTCCGAGTGTAACCTTTTGCTACTAGTCTTATTTTATATCTCTCTACTGAAACATCAGGATTATATTGGATTCTGTATACCCACTTGCACCCAATAAGTTTCATGCCTGGGGGCAAATCAACTATTTCCCATGTATGGGTCTTTTGTAGAGATTCAATTTCTTTTTGCATTGATTTTTTTCATTCATCATGCTTGATAGCTTGATTGTAAGTCTTAGGTTCCTTAATAGCATTAATGAATCTGGAATAATCTATTGAAAGTTTGTTCAGATTCATGACCTCACTCAGTTGGTGTGGGGTCTGCTGAACAGTGTGAGCACTACCTTGATAAACAGTTGGTGATTTCCTTATTCTTGTGGATCTCCTTAATTGTGTGGGTTCAGGTGCCTGGCTGATAGGAGCATGCTCTTCAGTAGATGCCTCAACTGCAACTGACCCTGTGCCTGGCTGGTTTGCTAACTCATTCAGCAGATCAACAAAATTTTCCATCCTGGCAGTGGGATTGGCATATCAACAAGACATCTAGCTTTGCCTGGTTCCAGTTGAAACAAAGGAAAGTAAGTCTCATGAAATTGAGTATTTCTAGCAACAGAGATATCTTTGCAGGTAATATTTAAAAGAATAGCACCCATGGATGTATTTGAATTCCCAAGATAGACACAGGTCCTGCATCTGGAATCAAATTTAGTCATTTCCTGCTGAAGTGTGCAAGATAAAACTAAACAACCAAAAACCTTAAAGACAAAATAATCTGAGTTAGAGCCATAAAGCACCTCGTGTGGAGTGCTTTCCTTCAACAGTGGTGTAGGTGTAGCATTAATTAATTTTAC
The DNA here is from genome assembly GCA_026214975.1 of Gentiana macrophylla. Lineage (NCBI taxonomy): Eukaryota > Viridiplantae > Streptophyta > Magnoliopsida > Gentianales > Gentianaceae > Gentiana > Gentiana macrophylla. The sequence goes on along the minus strand of CM047809.1, from coordinate 4,488,828 downwards.
AACATGTAAAAGATAGAAACCCAATACTCAATGGGTAAATTACTCTGGAACCACAGTCCCCTAGCAACATTCAGCAGATGTTGATGTTTCCTTTCAACAATACCATTTTGTTCAGGTGTGTTGACACGGGATGTATGATGTATGATGCCCTGCTGAGCATAAAAGTCAGTGAGTTGGAACTCAGCTCCTTGTCAGATCTGATAACTTTAATAATTTTGTGAAATTGATTAGAGACAAATTTAACAAAAGATTTAACAAGGTCAGAAGTTTCAGATTTGTGACTCACAAGAAAGACCCAAGTAAATCTAGAAAAATCATCTACAATAGTAAGGAAATATTGTTGTCCATTCACAGATATGTTGTCTCAATGGACCAGTATATATATATATATATATATATATATATATATATATATATATATATATATATATATATATGAACAAGATAAAAAAAAAAAGATTTATTGCAGCTTGTACTTAATGGAAATGGTTTTTCTTTAAATTTGCCATAGAACAAACATAGCAAAGATCTTGATCATAAAATTTGACATCAGCAGACTTTGAACTAATGACTTACAGTCTCTTATCTGGCATGTATCCTAATCTATAGTGCCATAAAAGGGCATCATCTAATCTATCAGACAATCAGAGAGTATTGGCTGATCCATGACATATAGTCCTTTGTGTAACTCAGCTGAACCAATCACTCTTTTGTACTTGTCCTGCAAAACACACTTTTTAGCAGAAAAACAGTTGCACCCTTTGTATTGTTAATAAAAGAAGGTAAGGATAAAAGATTGTATTTAAAACCACGAATGCAAAATACATCATGTAGGACCAGCTGAGGGTTTACCCTTACTTGCCCTATATATTTAACAAAAACATCATTTTCATTAGGTAATCCCATTATTATACTAGATGAAGGTTTTGGATTACTTAACAAATCTAGTGATCCTACAATGTGATCAGTGGCATCAGAGTCCAAGATCCATTGTATAGATCATACAAGATTTAGATCACATGTCCCTGTTACAGGTGAGTAATGTGTAACAATCTCAGCAGGCTGGCCAATAGCAGATCCTGCATGTCTAGGATGATCAGAACTCAGCAGAGCCATCAACTTGTCAAGTTGTTGTGCAGTAAGATTTGAAAACCATGGTCCTGCAGACCTGTTTTGGGCCTGATCTTCTTCTGCTGATTGTTATTTCTCTACCCAATTAGCCCTCTTTGACTTGAAACCAAGAGGATATCCATGTTTCTTATAACAAGTCTCTTCAGTATGACCATTGAATCAACAAAAACTACATTGCATCTTCTTGGGATTTTTAGGTCTGGCATTTGCAGAGTCACAGAACTTGGTCTGCTGACTGACTGATGTTGTCCATGTCTATTCTTTTGAGACAAGAGAACCATTGAATCTTGATTCTTGGCCTTGTTGGCCATATATGAATTCTTCATTTCAAACTTAATGGCCATTGCAAATGCATCAAGAATTTCTGGGAAAGGTACCATCAGCATGGCCTGTGAAACCATTGGCTCAAATTCATCCCTTAAACCTTTAAGGAATTTCATGATATGTTCAGCCTCCATATGATCCATTAGTGTGCTAACTACATTGCAGTGAGATTGAGGATCACAAGAACAAACTGTCATAGGCCTGATGGTCTTGATTTCTTCCCATAGAACCATTAACTTTGTAAATTATTGATTGACAGAATCATTACCTTGTTTGAGCAGATGCATCTCTTCAAGAAGCTCTGGAAGTCTTAAGGCATCAACATTTAAGAATCTTGAAGCAAGATTCTTCCAAACTGCATGTGCACTCTAGAAATATATCAAACTTTGTGCAATGGCGTTTTCCACAGAATTCAAAATCAATGATCTCACCATTGTATCACACTATCTTCATGCATGAAAATCTGCTGAATCAGCTTCTGGATTCTTAATTGTGCCGTTTACGATGCCAATTTTATTTTTGGTGATCGACACCATCTCCATAGACATCTTCCATGGATTGTAGTTGTTGCCATTCATCAATGGCTAAACAAGAACCAGAGACGGATTCTCATTGGGATGAATATAGAATGGACTGGAAAGGCTTAATTCTTGTTTGTTTGTTGCCATGGCTGTCAAGAACTCCAGAATTTATCAACTATCAATAAATAAAGTGGAAAATGATCAAGATTTGATGAAAAGAACCGAGTACAGTTTACTCTCAAGAAACTGAAATCATAGAATAGAAATTGTACTCGGTTCCTGATTCTCAACCAATGCCCACTGCTTGAAGTGATTGAATGCATCACTCTTGTGCTTCATCATAACTACTGATCACGTGCAAGTCGCTTGTACTATCAAGAGGACTAGGTCAATCATAGTATAGCAAATGCGAGTCAAGGTCGATCCCACAAAGACTGTTATTTAATACATTAAACACAGCCACCATTTATATGTCAACCGGATAGGGGTGGTCATTGACCAACATAAATAAACAGTAAATAACATAGGTGCAAATAAACCCATGCTCAATCATATATTGAAAATGCACTAACCAAACTATTCACAATTAATCTTCCCTTAATCCTCACATGATCCATAATTGTAATTAAGCTACGTGTGCAGTCTCCTAAACTTGTTTACTTCCATTGAAAGGGCAGTAAACGTCTATGTGCAGTCAACCTCCTTACTTGGTTGTATTAACTCAAACGTAATAAGTTCTAGAAAGTGCCAGCTCAAGACCGACAACCTCCCTAAGCAGCTATCGTGGATTCACTAGCACCTTCTTGGGGATTGATCCACAATATGTCCTATATAACTAACACTTCACTTTATCGTCCTTCATGTTAATTTACGATGTACGATAAGTAGATTGGCCAGATCTAACCTACTGCTAATTAACATGTCGATCAACGTAGCTGACGCCGAACCACATAATTAGGGTTTACTAGGTGTCTCACGGTTGCGGTAAAGACCGCCGCGACTGCGGGAGAACGCAACCACTAATTCTGCGTTTGATATTAACAAATCGAATAATAAAGATTAAGGTTCATTTAATTAGTTCATAGTTGATAAGATGCAAGCATGGTCAAGATCTATCACAATAACATTCATGAATCAAAGATGCGAAATAAAAAATTGGAATAGATCTTACCCATGACGAAGAATAGATCCACTCCTCAATTCTCTCTCCTTCCGGTGATTCGAATCGATCCATGATGATCGTAAACCAAGCACAATTGTATAATAAAAGACTCGTGATTTATTTGCAAGAGAAGAAAAGAAGAAAATAAAAGAGGACTTTATTCCCAAAAGACTACAATGAATAAGATGAATGAATGATTGATTGATTGATTGATTGAATACAAAATTCGCAGCCCTCTATGGCCTTATATAGGTGTATAAACTGACTTAAGGTAAATCTTAATCCTTGGAGGATAAGAAAACACGTTCTGGCAACTTCCTGAATTCTCTAGGCTCGCAGTTGAGGCGGCATGCTCCGTAATTAAGAGTGCATTTCCATCCTTTTCTTTGCATACTTAACGTGGAATCTTCTCGAAACCCTAAGCCCATTTTCACCGGGATCGCGGGCGCGGGAGGGCTCACGATCGCGAGCACACTTCGGTATTTGGACCATAACTTGGTCTACGTAACTTAGATTTAGGCGATTCAAAGTGCATTGGAATCCTCTTTTCAAAACCTACAACTTGCATATAGAAGTCCTAGCCCAATTAGTCTTGTAAGGCTTTTGAAACAGTGTTTCAAGATCACCAATCAGATTCTCGGGTCCAATCTCCGCTCGAAACACTTCAACCTTCAGCTCCGTTCATTTCCTTATCAATTGAATCTCACATTCAGCCCAAATTATGCTCCATACACTCGTTCATCTGTAAATAAAACCATAACACGCATAGTAGCTTCTATTTATGGCAAATAACGCATAAAATACACGGTTAATACGCATAATACCAATTTAGTCACCCCGGGCGTGGCTTAATCACATTTTGCTAATTAACCCATGATTTCATAAATATTATCACCATTTAGAACACAAATCTGGGGTAAGTTGATGGTAAAATATGATACCAATTTGATCGTCATCAACTACCCAAACCATCCTTGAATAATCATCTATAAAAGACACAAAATATATGTGACCACCCAATGACTCAACCCTTGAAGGACCCCAACAATCAGAACGGACATAATCATGCGTCCTTTTTGTGATGTGAATTGTTTTTGGGAACTTGCTCTTATGTAGCTTCCCAAACACACAGTGTTCATAAAATTCCAACTCTTTGACCTTTTCCCCTAAGCAGATCAGACTTAGATAGAATTTGCATCCCTCTTTCACCCATATGACCGAATCTCATATGCCACAGCTTGGTCAACTGTGACTGATGAACCTCTGGTAATGCCACAGCAGCAAAACCTGATACAATAGACCCTTGTAAGAGTATAATGTCCCATGTCTGATACCCTTCAGAATCACAGTTGAACCCTTATAGACATTCACCACTCCACCTTCACCTCTGAACTTGAACCCTTTGTTGTCTAATAGACTAAGTATTATCAAATTCTTGATCATCTGTGGAACATGTCTAACCTCATTCAGTGTGTAGAATTTACCATCATGTGTCCTTAGCTGAACTGATCCAATCCCAACTATTTTGCAGACCTTGTTGTTAGCCATAGAAATATGACCTCCATCCACCTGCTGATAAGTTGAAAACCACTCCCTGTTTGGGCACACATGATAAGATTCCCCAGTGTCCAGAATCCACACATCTATGTGCCTCACTGACTCTAAAACTGTTAGGCCAGATCTCAACTTCAGAGTTGGTGTCTTGTTCTTCCAAAGAAACAGTGCCATGCTGAGTGCCATGCTGCTTCTTTCTCTTTGGACATTCATTTTTCCAATGTCCCTGCTCATTGCAGTAATTACAGACATCCTTAGCTTTAGGACCCTTGGAACTTCTCTTGGATTTTTCTTTCCAAAATTTTATGATCCTCTGCTGACTCCACTGGCCACCAATCCAGCAGACTGACTGTCTGTCCCAGAACTATATGCGTTATGGCATAGCTCTCGAGCATGAAGTGATGATCTCACATTTCTAAAGACACTGAGTCCTTCCCAACAATAAAGGACTGCATAGAGTTCTCAAATGATGTAGGCAAAGATACAAGTAAGATCAATGATGCATCCTCATCTTCAATCTTAACATCAGTATTCCTTAAATCCAACAATATTGTGTTTAGCTGATCTAGATGATCCCTGAGCTGAGTGCCCTCATGCATCCTCAAACTAAACAAACGTTTTTTCAATAGCAACTTGTTGGTTAGAGACTTTTCCAAGTACAGACTCTCAAGCTTGGACCACAGCTTCTCTGATGTGTCCTATTCAACAACCTCTGTGATAATATCATCTTACAAGCACAACATAATTGTGGAATGTGCTTTCTCCTCCAGACTGGCTCTCTCAGCTGCACTTCCTTTTGTTGATTTAGACAAAGGACCCCATAATCCATGTTGTTTCAACAAAGCACGCATCTTGATCTACCATAGACTAAAATTGTTTCTTTCTGTAAAATTGTCGATCTTGATGTTTAAAGCAAAAATCTTTCTCACTAGAAAAGCTTGTGTATATCCCAAATCCTAGTGTCAAATATGACCTTGGTGCCAATCTACCTTGCTTCGAATAGATAAATAGATTTCTTGATGACCCTAGACGCTCTGATACCAGTTATGACGGATCGATCAAAAATTGATGGTGACTGTGAGTTAGATAAACAATTAGCAAGTAAAAAAACACAGAAACAAGAAAACACAGATTTAACGTGCTTTCCGGCACAAACGAGGATTATTTTATTTTCACGAGGATTATTTTATTTTCATGAGAAAGTTATAATTTACAACAGATACAGATGGTATTTAGAACCTTGGGAATCAAACTCTAACCCACTAAACAACCAAACCAGATAATGACTGAAATACCTAGAAGTAACTTCACCAAAACGGAAAACAATGCAGACGTGTTCCCCAAGTAAAGCTGAGAACCAACTCAGCAAGCTAGACTCAACAGATGATCAGTCTGCTGACTTAATTCAGTAGTGTTAGGAACATTTTATTATGTTTTGATGATGGCCATACTAGCTGTTATAGCAAGCCTGAAATAAGTTAGAATTCTCTGTATAAGTCTTTACTTAGAGTCCGACATGTTGTATAAGTTGAGTCGACAAGTATTGTACTAGTTGGTAGGACGGGCAAAGCAATAAATGATATTCGGCAGAGTGAAGCCACCAAGCACCAAAGCAGAGAAGCAATGCAGACATTAAAGGTCCGACTTGTAACCAAGGAAGTCTGTGATGACCTTGAACAAGTCTAAGTTATACTACAAGCGATGCACATTAATATTCGAATATGGTGTACACTGATCTCACCCCAATCAAAGATCAGTGAAGTACAAAGATTCTCCTCAAACGAAACAAAGAAGAAAACAAAGAATCGGCAAAGCGCACTCACTTTCGGTGAAGTAAAGACGAAACGGTGAAGGAAAAGCTAAAACGGCTAAGTCAGAAGGATCACCCGACCGTTCTAAAAACGGCGAAGTAACACTTACCAGATCAGATTTAATATACGTTGAAGATTCAGAAGATCATGCATTAAATGCAGAGTCAATAGAGGATCAATCAAGGACGGATTTTCTACGCTATACGCTTGAAGAAAGAATCCGATCAACAAATCAAGGAGAATGCAATTAAGGGGAATCAAGAATAAAATCAAGGATTATTCCCACATTAATATAGCCAATGGACGGAATTTCAAAATCAAGGTTATTCAAGGCTATAAATAGAAGGCATTGACAGACAGAGAAGAGTGACGAACTGAAAGAAAAATCAAGTGAAAACTCACAATTTGAAAAGCCTTCTCTCTGAACTTACAAGGAAACATCTAGTGATCAACTCGGATATCGAGCTACAAAGTCATACTTGGTGCTTTGAGATTGATCAACCAAGTGTGTGAATCACATTCACATCAAATCAAGCAAATCGAATCGAGGCAATCGAGAAGAAGAGTTGAATCTGTGATAGCCAAGTTGAAGGATTTTGATCTCAAGTAGCGACAAGGAAGACCGAATCACCAAGCTGCACAAGTCAAGGAGTGATAGTCTTGTAGATTGTGAAGCTTGGGAAGCCAAGGACAATCATACTATTGTATCTGTGAAAACAATAGTGAATTCCTCCGATCATCACAGAGAAGAGTGGATTAAGGATTACACCACCCTGAACCACTATAAGCCTTGTGTCAATTTAATTTCTGCAATTTACTTTACAAAGATTTATTTAATTTGCCTACATCATAACTTATATCCGTGATTGCCTAAACGATTTTGAAAACAACATAGTAAGAAGGGACTTATCCATTTGCCCAAAAGCTTTTAAATAAAAGAAAAGTTTTGAAACTCCACTATAGTCATTCACCCCCGACTATAGTTTCACCTTCTCTCAGGACCAACAAGTAGAACACCGGACTTCAAATATACCTTCAAGCCCTGCTGCGACCACCATAGTTTCCACACGTATTCAAAGAGAGTATCACACTCGGCTGACCAAACTCAGTAGCATAATTTAAATCACCATTATCTTATACCATTTAATTTTCAAAACAATATTTATTATATTTTTCACCACTCGGCTCTTATCTGTTACCAGATGTGTTATGACGGATCGATCAAGAAGTGATGGTGATTGTGAGTAAAGATAAACAATTAACAAGTGAACAAACACAGAGACAAGAAGAACACAGATTTAACATGGTTTTCGGCAATGTGATGACTACTCCACAGACAAACGAGGATATTTTATTATCATGAGAAATTTACAAGTTACAATTAATACAGACGGTATTTATAGCCTTGGGAATCCAGCCCTAACCGACTAAATAGCCAAAACAGGCAATGACTGAAATACCCCAAAAGTGACTTCATGAAAACGGAAAACCGTGCAATAGACGTGTTCCCTAAGTCTGCTGAGAATCGGTAGACTCAACACCACCATCCTTAACTTCAGCAGATTGATCCACCTGCCGATCGCCTTTAACCGAACACCAGATCATAGCTTCCACACCAAACTCAGCAGAGTATTACACTCAGCTGACCAAACTCAGTAGCATAGTTTAAGTCACCATTACAAATCTCCACCTTGAATTCAACTTCATGCAAGCTGTCCAGATGCACAACCAAGTGCCAGAATTCCTTTTTGTCTTCAGATTTGAATACCTCAGCAGACCCCCACATTCAAATTGAGTATTCCTGCATTCATATTAATGCGACTTTGGATATTCAACAAGTCCAGACACAACTGAAACTTGCCTCTTGGAACTGGTTTAGTGAACATATCAGCAGGATTAACATTATTGCTGACCTTCTCCACTTTGACCCTCCTCTCATTTCTTAGAAAATGGTACCTAACATCAATGTGCTTGGTTCTCTCATGATGAACCTGATCCTTAGCCAAACATATTGCATTGAGACTGTCATAATACACGCTGGCTTGATCTTGATGTAGACTCAGATCGTTGACTAGACCTTTTAACACGATTGCCTCCTTTGTCGCTTCGATGCCATGTATTCAACTTGATAGTAGATAATGTCATCAGCACTGTAAAGTTGTCTTCCAACTTACCACATAACCACCCAAAGTAAACACATACCCAGTCATGGATCTCCTGCTATCCACATCAGCAGCATAATCAGAATCACAATACCCTGTGACAAAACATTGAGTACCACCTCCATAAATGAGTCCAATATCTGATGTACCCATAAGGTACCAAAATATCCTTTTCACCGCCTTCCAGTGTTCCTTTCCAGGTTGAGCCATAAACCTGCTGACAACACTGAATGCCTGAGCCAAATCAGGTCTAATACAGACCATGGCATACATTAAACTGCCCACTGCACTAGCATATGGAACTCTTGACATGTATTCTTCTTCTTCAGCTGACTGTGGAGCAAACACAGTAGACAGATGTAGATTTTGTGCCATAAGAGTATCTATAAGTTTGGCTACTGACATGCCAAACTTGGATAATACCTTTTCAATATACCCCTGTTGAGACAAGAACATCCTCCCCTGCTTCCTATCTCTATAGATCTCCATCCCGAAAATTTTCTTTGCATTCCCTAAATCCTTCATCTCAAATTCAACCTTGAGAAGATTCTTCAGACCTTGAATATCGACTTTTGTTCACAAAGACTATCAAATATCATCCACATACAAAACCAGTTAGATGATTGAACCATCCTTCAACTTATTGTGATAAGCACAGCAATCATATGGACTCCTACTATAACCCTGCTGAACCATATAACTGTCAAACTTCTTATACCACCTTCTTGGGGCCTACTTAAGTCCGTATAAGGACTTCTTCAACTTGCAAACATATCCTTCCTTGCTAGGAACTTGGAAACCCTCTGGCTGAGTCATATAAATTCCTTATCTACATATTCAAGTAGAAAAGATGTCTTCACATCTAATTGCTCAAGTTCAGGATTCTGATGTGCCACTATTGCTAACAGCACCCTGATGGAAGTGTCTAACCACTGGAAAAAATATCTCTTCATAGTTTACCCCCTCTTTCTGACTTAACCATCTAGCAACCAAACGTGCCTTATATCTGATGCCCTCAGCAGATGTCATTCATTCCTTTTTCTTGAAGATCCATTTGCAGCTGACCACCCTTCTATCATGTGGTTGTTTGACTAGATCCCAAGTCTCATTCTTCTGAAGTGACTCCATTTCTTCTCCCATTGAAGCAAGCCATTGAGATGCCTCAGAACATGTCACAGCTTCCATGTAAGAGTTAGGTTCAAAACCATCCACTTCTTCAACTACATGTAGAGCATATCCAACCATATCCTCCTCATACCCATATCTTTATGGGGGTCTAATGTTGGTCATTCTAGCTCTACTGAGAGTTATACTCTGCTAACCAACATCAATTTGTTTGAGTATCTCACGACCCTTGTTCAAGAGGATCTGTTTGGATCCACTCTGGATCTGCACGAGGCTTGACTATCCCCTCACCGAGTCTTTCGATTATGCAGACTCTACTTTAAGCTCCACCTGTTTGTCAACTTTCTCAGTCTCAGATCCAATTTCAGATTCGATGTGGCCCTCACAGATGAGTTAAGCATAAATTTTCATCAAAGACTACACTCCTGCTGAGTATAACCCTATTTTCAGCTGATGACCAGATTCTATCCCTTTTTACTCTGTTGGTCCCTTGGAAAGGCTAACACAAATTTAGAGGGGGGGGTGAATAAACTTGTCCCTAAATGGATTTAAAACAAATTAAGGTTCGATTAAAAACTTGTGTGGAGTTAAGTGACAAAGCTAAGATTAAGTCAAACTGACTTAAGTCGAACCGAGTCAACCGGCAATGGATATGATTTTAGCCTTTGTTGATCTTGTTATTCTATTATGAAAATCGAGTGTTGTGAATCGAATTACAGTGAATGTCGGCCAGACTGTGAGGTGTATAACAATCAAGTATCACAATGTCTTTGTAAGTAAATCTTTGAATAAATAAATAAATAAATGCGTAAAGTAAATAAGGCGGATATTATAGAGTTCCGTGGTGTAATCCTCAGACGTCCTCTCTTCCCCTGTGGTGCAGAGAAAAATTCCACTAGAACTTCTTGAGGTGAATCATTACAAAAGTCCTAAACAATAGTCCTTGGCTAACCCCCAAGCGTCACTATCTAAACAATTGTAGAAACAGTAGAATTGCTTGCTCTTCAAATGCTTGAACCACTAGTCCTTAGAGGGTAGGATTGCCTCTTCACCACTACTACCACAAACACAGTCTACCCGACTGCATGTCACAACTATCCTTGGCGAAACCTTCCCGGTTTGCTTCACAGTCTAAAACCTTTGATGTAGAATCAAAGTTGGGCTGAGAATCAATAAATTGATTCATGTTTGTGGTTCTTCAAAGTGTTGAATTCTTGATAAATTCTTTGTAGCTTGAACACTTGAAGAAATACTAGATATGATCATGTTATAGTTCAGAGATGAATAGAATAGACTGATGCACAAAATTGCTTGTTGATTCTTGTATATGCTCTGTTCTATATGTTTTTGTTGTTTGTCCAAAGTCTTCTATTTATAGTGTGAAGTCCAACGTTCATCTGGCTTCAATTTGAATTGTATCAACGCTCATCTTGCAACGGCTATATTTTCTCCGATTCATGTGTCGTCAAGAATCATCCAATGAAATTGTTTTCTTTACAACGCTCGATGTACTTTCGCTTTTGTTGGATGGTCGACTTATAAAACCGAGTTTCCTTATCGCTTTTGTATCGAGTTTTTCTTTTGTCGGGCTTCTAATCGACTTGAAGCATTAATCGAGATTTTACTCTTCTTCAAATATCGCATTTCCGCTTTCATCGATTATCATTGACTTAATCGAGTACACCATGATTCATTATCATCTAAGAATTCATTGTCCTTATGATTCTTAGGTCTTCATACAAGATCTATAAAGTCGATTCAGTCACCACAATCTTGCTCAAGTCCAACTTTCTGATCTCGACTTGTAATCTTCATAATCGAGTTTGAACCCTCGCTTCTTCATTCTTCAATAATCGAATCTGTGTCCTCGGTTCTTGATCTTCTAGATAAGTCAACCGAGTCAGAACTCTCGGCTCAACTTACTTACTTCTTCGCCATGTAGGTGTATTCTCGAGTCGGTTTGCTTGTCTCGATGATTTCGATTTTCTAAATGATTTCCGCCAGCTTTCGCTTTCGACACACTAACAATTACATTGCTTGTTTGATGTAACCTATACAAATATCGACTCTAGTAAAACTTATACATTCAGTTCTAGACATCTTTTAGCTTTCCACTATAACAGCTGGCTTCAGCACTTCATCAATGGGGTTAAGATAATATTTTAACAAATAAGATGAATTATCATCAAAACATAAATTTTATTTCCAACATACTCCATCTTCATATCCAACAAATACTTATTTCTTGGCTCTAGGTTCCAGTTTACCTTTTGAGCTTGATCCCAGTGTGATGCCTTCTATTGATTAAGTAGCATGCTTTGTTAACATCATCTGCCCAAAATATTCTTGCCAGACTAGAATTAGAGAGCATGCACCTTGCCATTTCCAGAAGAATTTGATTCATTCTTTCTGTAACACCATTATGCTGTGGAGTATCTCTGACAGTATGGTGCCTAGCAATGCCTTCATTCTTGCAAATTTCATCAAACTCTGACCAATATAATTCTAGTCCATTATCAGTTCTAAATATCTTGATCTTCCTCCCTATCTGATTCTCAACCGAAGCCTTCCACTACTTGAAGTGCTTGAATGCTTCACTCTTGTGCTTCATCATAATTACCCAAACCATCCTTGAGTAATCATCTATAAAAGACACAAAATACCTGTGGCCACCCAGTGACTGCACACTTGAAGGTCCCCAACAATCAGAATAGACATAATCAAGTGTCCCTTTTGTGATGTGAATCGCTTTTGGGAACTTGCTCCTACCCAAACACATAGTGCTCACAAAATTCTAGCTCCCTGATTTTATGTCCCGAAAGTAGATCAAACTTAGACAGAATTCGCATCCCTCTTTCACCCATATGACCCTATCTCATATGCCACAACTTGGTCAACTATGACTGGTGAACCTTTGATGATGAAACAGCAACAGAACCTGATACAGTAGACTCTTGTAGTATGTATAGGGTCCCTTGCCCGATACCCTTCAGAATCACAACTGAACCCTTATAGACATTCACCACTCCTCCTTCACCCCTGAACTTGAATCATTTGTTGTTTAGTAGACTAAGTGTTATCGAATTCTTGGTCATTTTCGGAACATGCCTAACCCCATTCAGTGTGCAGAATTTACCTTCATGTGTCCTCAACTGAACAGATCCAATCCCAACTATTTTTCAGACCTTGCTGTTATCCATAGCAATATGGCCTTCATCCACCTGCTGATAAGTTGAAAACCACTCCCTGTTTGGACACACATGATAAGATGCCCAAGTGTCCAGAATCCACACATCTTTGTGCCCTGCTAATTATGAAATGGTTAGGGGCAGATCTTCTTCAGAGTTGGTGTCATGTTCTGCTAAATCAATTGTACCCTGCTGAGTACCCTGCTGCTTCTTTCTCTTTGGACATTCATTTTTCCAATGCCCCTACTCCTTGCAGTAATTACAAACATCTTTAGCTTTAGGACCCTTGGAAGTTCACTTGGATTTCTTATTTCCAAAATTTCCTGATCCTCTCACGACTCACGCACCACCAAATCCAAAGCAGATCGATTGTTTGTCCTAGAACCAGATGCCTTATAGGGTAGCTCTCGAGCATGGAGTGATGACCTCACGTCCTCCAATGACACTGAATCCTTCCCAACAATAAAAGACTGCACAAAGTTCTCATATGATGCAGGCAATGACACAAGTAGGATCAGTGCTGCATCTCCATCTTCAATCTTCACATTAACATTCCTTAAGTCAAGTAATATTATGTTTAGCTGATCTAGATGATCCCTCATCTGAGTGCCCTCATGCATCCTTAAACTGAACAGACGTTGTTTCTATAAAAACTTGTTGGTCAGAGACTTTGTCATGTACAGACTTTCAATCTTAGAGCACAACTTCTCTGTTATGTCCTCTTTAGCACCCACTGTGATAATATCATCTGAAAAGCACAACATAATTGTGGAATGTGCTCCTCCGCAGATCGCTCTCTTCGGCAAAGACTTCTTTCTGTTGATTTAGACAAGGGACCCCCATAGTCCCTGTTGCTTCAACAAAGCACACATCTTGATCTGCCACAGACTAAAAATGTTTCTTCCTGTAAACTTGTCAATGTTGACGTTTAAAGCAGACATCTTTCTCACTAGAAAAGCTTGCGTAGATCCCAAATCCTAGCGTCAATTATGGCCTTGGTGCCAATCTACCTTGCTTAAAACTGATAAACAGATTTCCTGATGAAGCTGGACACTCTGATACCAGTTTGTTATGACGGATCGATCAAAAGGTGATGGTGATTGTAAGTAAAGATAAACAATTAACAAGTGAACAAACATAGAAACAAGAGGAACACAGATTTAACGTGGTTTCCGGCAATGTGCCGACTACTCCACGGACAAACTAGGATATTTTATTATCATGATAAAGTTACGTGTTACAATTAATATAGACGGTATTTATAGACTTAGGAATCCAACCCTAACCGACAAAGCAGCCAAACCAGACAATGACTGAAATACCCCAGAAGTAACTTCATCAAAACAGAAAATCATGCAGCAGACGTGTTCCCTAAGTCTGATGAGAATCAGCAGACTCAACTCCAAAGAACCTTTAACTTCAAAGAGGTTGATCAATCCTACCGATCCGCCTACTAGTGAACACCGCATCATAGCTTCCACACTGCACTCAAAGCAGATACACTCACTCGGTGACCAAACTCAGTAGGATAGTTTAAGTCACCGTTACAAGATGAAAGATTAAAAAGTAGATTGCATTATTATATCCAATGATTTTCTAATAATTGTATTGTTAAAAGTAATTAAGACGTTGATTCATTTCTTTAATATTTATGATTTTAACAACGACATTTATTAAATATGAACAGATGAAATATTCAGCCGGTTGACCGGCGAGAAACAATGATTGTTAGAGTGGTTATGTAAGGATTATTAAATTTAGCATATCTATCCGTTGGTCATAGTACTAAGAGTAGCCGGTCCGTCACGTCCGTCACTGGGTATATGCCAACAAGACCACGACTGAAGGCATCCGGATTATGATCAAAATTAATTAAAGGTCCGGTTTTTCTTTTAATCCAATAAGTTTATTAGTCTAAGCATGTGACATATCATTTAAAAATCGTTCGCTTTCTTTGAAGAACACCGCTTTTGAATATTTAACCTATAGACTATAAAAACACGGAATACATTGACGGACTCAGAGTCTGTCAGGGGTGGCTTTAGTAATGAGGGTTTGGGTCGACTGACCCCCAAACCAAACAAGAAATTCTATGTATTCTTATCATCTTTTGAAAATTTATTCACTAATAAGTATTAACTGACCCACTAATTTTTTAAGATATCGACCCTTGCCCGTATTTATACTTGGATATTTAAAAGTTAATGTATTAAAAACTTGTAAGAGGATGTGTTATTTTTGAACCTTGACTCGTATCACAAAAATCCTACAACCGCCCCGCCCCTGAGCCTGTATAAAGGTCTGACAAACTCGTATTTCCTTAGAGTGGTATAACACTCTACCATGACATTCCAGACTTTGCACAATGACATATATTTCAAGACCATATTTTTTCAGATATTGTGTACTAAAATGATTGAGGCACTACCGTACAACTCCTTGAAAGACCCACTTTTGCCTAGCTAGCCAACTCAATGTTTATACGATCTCAAGTGAGCCCTGCAGATCGACCATTTTCATTAATTGAACTCTAGAAACGAAAACATTTGTCTGTTTTTTTCGAGATCCCTTACTGCTTGTGTAATAAAGTCATAAAAGTTAGTGAGCTGGTGCAAAAGGACCATAAATCTCTCTCTCTCTCTCTCTCTCTCTCTCTCTCTCTCTATATATATATAT
The DNA here is from genome assembly GCA_026214975.1 of Gentiana macrophylla. Taxonomy (NCBI): domain Eukaryota; kingdom Viridiplantae; phylum Streptophyta; class Magnoliopsida; order Gentianales; family Gentianaceae; genus Gentiana; species Gentiana macrophylla. The sequence goes on along the minus strand of CM047809.1, from coordinate 4,473,174 downwards.
ATATATATATATATATATATATATATATTAGTCATTTAGAACACACTCGACACTCGTAAGATCTTTGGTGAAAAGCGCGATTCGTAATTTTCTTTACTAATATGCCCCTTTTTGGTGGGAAAATAAACTGATTATTTTACCGGTAGATTGTTGATAATTTTGTGACGGAATGAAAACGCCGCAAACCATATTTACTAGCCATATGTCTCATGATGGAGTGTTGATTTTACTACAGATTTATAGTTCATTGGCGGTGGATGAAAAAAAACTCCTCAAAAAGTTCCTAGCTGCGGGCCAAAAAAAAACTGTTGGAAATACGTTGTTGAATAGAAATAAGCAATTCCAACCATTGATAATTTTGCTATCATCCGGATCGACTAAATACATTAATCAATATACATTAATCAATTCTTTCAAAACTCTATTTTTCTTTACTTCTCGTCCATGAAAAGAATATGTTAGTGGCCAGGCAAACGCGACGGTTTTTCAAACCGCCGCTAAAAAGAATTAGCCGTCGATCAAACCGCCACTAAATGAATTTGTGGCGGATTATAAGCTTTATTGGTGAAAACATTCCACCGCTAAAAAGCATGGTTTTTTTTTAATCGATTGAATGCTAATCCTGAGTAAAAATTATTAGTAAATTGACCGTTCAAAATAAAACATACTTTGAACCTTTGGAGGATAACAAAAACAATGATCCGAACAAACTTTCAACCGTGATATAACGGGTACGAAACACGAAAGTAAAACTCATAGGTGGATAATACTACCTCGTACATTCGAGGCGTAATTCATGACCTTCATGTATATAGATTTGATTTAAAGACATTTTAGCTTTTATTTAAGAATGTCATCTAAATCTTAACATATATATATCGGTACACACCGTGAAAAAAAATCCTTGATATCTCCATTATGTGCGGAGACAATATTCATATTTTAAAACGCCTCCGTATATAGGTAAAAACATTTGAAATCACTTAATAAAACACAGCGTTTTTTCAATGTACGTTATATATTGAATGTCTCTGCTCACACAGAATAAAGATACAACACAAGAATTTACCCAGTATATATATCTAGTTCGCACTCTGCACCACCATCAACACAGATTCCACATCCACGGGTAAAGCATTCTGCATGAAAGCTGCATGGGTACTCGCATGGATGGAATTGCGGAGCTCGTATTACCGATGGAACCTTCATAGCACTCTCTCCACCTGTAAATGCAACATATTTACTTTTTAGATATTATTATTAGGTACGTTTTGATGGTTATATATATATATATATATATATATATATATATATATATATATATATATATATACACACACGTGTGTGTGACATCCCAATTAAATGTGAGAGAAGTTATTAACTACATATAAATGTGAAACATAAAGATCTTGTTAATTTGGGTAGTTCTTTTAGACCAAACGAAGACGACGGTCTAAGCACTAATCCGGACCTTTTATGGCTCACTTAATTAGCGCAACCAGTCCCTGGGTTTGGAAGCGTTACAATTGATAACAAAGTCGATTACTGGGAGGAGACGGTGGGGGCCACCTCTCCTTGGATGTAGAAGAAGCATTAACTCTTTATAAGTATCAACTCGGATTAGTCCTTTTAGTCCAAAAATAACGACGGTCTAAGTAGTTGACCGGATAAACGGATACTTGGTAAAAATAAAAATAAAACTTACCGGTCAGAATTAGAGAAATCAAAACAATGACGGCAACCATTTCAGACATCTTTTGAACTTGAAGAACTCTTGAAACACAAACTCGAAAGGATTCCTTTTCTTTGAAGTATTCTTGAACAACAAACTTTAAAGAAATCTACTTTTTTTTTTTTATATATATATATATATTTCTTCTCATTGCTGATGAGCAATTTATAGCATTTAGTTTTTCATTTATAGCTTTATTTTTAGATCAATAGGTTGTCATTGAGCTTTCAATATTCTCCTTCCGTTTAAATTTATCTTATTGAATTGTTAAAATTATTTGTATTTCTTTCGTTGCTGATGAGCAATTTATAGCTTTTAGTTTTCGTTTATATCTTTATTTTATCAATAGGTTGTTATTGAGCTTTCAATATTGTACTTCCGTTTAAACTTATCTTTTTTTTTTTTTTTTTGAAGAAATAAATTTATCTTATTGAATTTTTAAAATTATTTGTTTCATTTTACATGGTACAGTTACATTTCAATGTAGCAGTTACTATAAGTTTTCATTACTTTACCCTTATTTGCTATGACATGAGAGGAAGAAAAAAATAAGGTTAATTAATTATACGAAACGGATTTTATTTTATTCATTTCATTTCCTCAAAAAAAAAAAATCATTTTATTAATACATTTGATTTTGACAACTATATCAAATAAACTGTAACGGAGGAAGTAATGGTGACCGCTTCCCAAAGTCGGAATGTAATATTCCGATTTTCGGGAAAGCACAGACGTGTCATTTTGCGAAAACGAAATATTGGGTTTGGTTCCTTTTATTCGGAGTTTAATTATTTTGGTAATTATATGCATAATTTCGAGAATATATGTGTATATATCTAAGGAAGAAAAATCTGATTTTTTAAGGGTGATTATGGAAAATCATGGAAATTAGGTAATTTTGGGATTTTCCCTATTTAAGGAAAATAAACCTAATCACTCCCCTAACTTTAATCAGATTTTCAATCCCCAATTTTCTGTTTCCTGCGTGTGAGCTTGAGAGAAAGAGGCTGAGATACTTTCACCTATATCTAAGTCGATTCTTGATCGTTTTCAGTTTCGAGAAAAGTGCCGGAATCGTCGTGAGAAGGGCGTCGTTTCAGTATCAGAAAGTTAAAGCTTTGGCTAACGTATGAATTTCGCCCCTAAGGGCTGTTTTGATCGTTTATGGTGATCTTTTGTTGTAGAATCGTAGTTTGATCGTTTTAGAAGCCTTTGATCGATTCTAATTCGTTTTTGGGATTGGTCATCTAGGTGGTTGTGTAAAAGACTCTGTTTTGCTGCAGAATTTCGGAGTTGAAGATTGAAATTTTGCTTGCTAAGGTGAGAAGGTCTTCCTACACGTTAATTATGGTTTATAGGATTTAAGTTGTGATTTTGTTGAGATTATGGTGAAGTATAAGGGTATTCAACTGTATTAAATCGTGCTATTGTTGAAGTTATTTTTTTAATGGTGGCTGCTGTGTTAGCCGAGAGAAAAAGGGGGGCATAGTGTAGCCCACTTGCTGTGTTGTCAAAGGGAGAATGAAATTTGTAATGAGGAATAAAAAGGGGACCAGTAGCTTTTCAACTACAAGCTGGGTTTGAATAATTAATAAATGAAATAAATTTGCAGCAGATGAAAATAGCAGAGTAGACGTAGAAGAAGAAGAAAAAAAAAAAAAAAAAAAAAAGAAACAGGTTCCTCTCTAGCTATTAGGATGAAAAGAAAAAAAAAAGTGTCTAATAGATAGGTAAAATTTGGTAGCAGCTAGTTCGAAAGCTTTGAATAGGAAAAAGAAGAACAGGGTATAAAAATAAAAATAAAAATAAAAAGAGAAAAAAAAAAGAAAGTAGCAGCATCAGGAAAATATGGTTTAATATAAACATATGATGTATAGTTATTTGGTATTATTGTGTTATGTTGTTTCCCTTTTTCAGAAAATACGAAGACAAAAAAAAGATTTGATGAATGATGGATTTAGTGGTAGTGTTATTTTGATGTTCATTTGAGCTCAATTGAATCAGAATTTATAATGATCTTAAATAACACTAATTAAATGTGAAACAATGAGATTGAGTTTACGATTCGTTCGCTTAAAACACCGAATGTCTTTCTTAAAGGGGTTGAAGTTCGATCCGTCGGAAGGGCATGAAAGGGCTTGTGCTTTGATGAACTGTAGTTCATCAACGTCTCGTAGTAATTGATAGGATGTGATGTCTAAATGTCTGTGAGAGAGTAGAGTTGATAAGGTGAGTTTTATTCTCAAAACACTTAGGTGGCTAGTTAATTCACAATAATAATTACATAAGTGTAGTAAAAGCCAAAACGTCACTTATTCTTGGTTGAAGGCACGATTCAAATCGGCGATGTGATACGTTCAAAAAGGTGGACAACGCCATCGGCTCAAAAGGTCAAGGGTAGTGGAGGAAATCCATCGAACGTATATGCATACCGGGAGATCCGGGACTACCGGTGCTAATCACCGTAGTTGGCAAGTATATCTCGTTGTGGAATTTTCACCATGCATTGTGTCCTGAGTAATGATGTAACAAAAAAAAGCTGTTTAGAAAACGATATAGTCGTAGACGTGTCGATGGGCAAGGAATGAACCATAAATTGAGTCGGTCTCACTAAGATAATTAATTAATAATAAACCCTAATTAAATTGTAGCTTCTACTTACTTTGTACAATGTACTTACCTCAAATGCATGTTTATTTATGTGTTTGGGGGAGAGAAGACGAACAGGTAGACTTGGAGTTCGAGGAGGACTTTGATGACGACGTTTGAGGACGCCGGAGTTGAAGACCTTGATTATTTATTATTCATTTCTTTCATTTATTTCATAGACTTGGATTATTATTGGATGTTGTAGTTTACTTTTAGTACCTTGGAATTCGTATATTTTGGATTCGTTGGTTTCTTATCGGATGTCATGATATTACACTTCCTCTTTAGTTCTTTATTTCTATTCTTGATTATTTGAAAAAAAAATTACCCGAGTCTTTTTAGCTTCCGTTTGCTTTTATTGATACGACATAGTAGAGGCTTACGTGTAATATTATTTATTTAATATTAAGCGTGCCGAACGTTTCGATTTCCGGATAAGGACTCGGTGTCCGGGAACGGGGCGTTACAGTTGGTATCAGAGAAAAGCGTCTTTTAGGCTTCCCTTCTTTTAAGATAAGTTTTCTTTAGATCTGTTAGTAGACGTACTAGTTTCTTTGATCATCGAGGATGGTGTTCACGAGCTGGAGCAAAGTCTGAAGCATCAGGAGTTCGACGAGAGAGTCCTACACCGATTTGTTAGAGGCGGTTTTGTGAGGCAGAATCCTTCACCACATCCGAGCCCCACTCCACCCCCTCGCATCTGCGACCCTACACCACGATCTCAACAGGGCTTGTCACCGCGACCTCATCAGGAGCAACGCCCACAATGGCATGTGGGAAGTTCGGGTCAGTTTTCATTGATAAGTGATGTTCCAACGGGTTTAGTACCACCACCAGTGAGCTACCCACCACCGAGGTATAACTACATCTATGGAGAACCAGGAGAAGCACCAATGCGAGTCACTGTAGTAGGAGACATTCCACCAGTCTACGTACCTCCAGCAACTAGCATTTATCCACCTCCAGTGAGTGTTTACCCTCCACCGGTTTTCCATCATCGGCAACATCGGACCTTTTATCCTCCTCCAGGTGGGTCATACTCGCGACTCTTGTACCACCTTCACCCGCTTTTGACCATCGCCAAGGCTTTGGTTACCCACCTTACGGTTTCCACCAACACCAGTACCAGCAACAAGAAATACATTTTGGATATCCTCTAGTCTATCCACAAGCCCCACCAGTCAGACCGGCACATGAGCAAGCACCACCGGTTGATTGGTATACGAGATTAAGGAGGAACAAAGTTCAAGACTTCTTTGGGAATGTCGAGCATTCAAGGCCAAGAGTGGATAAGGAGTTTTGAGAAGGCATGTAGGAACATACATGTCCCTCGAGACCGAGATGGCACAGTTGGCGGTTAGTTTCCTTTTGGGTGCAGCTGAAGCATGGATAGATGCTATACAGAGCAGTAATGGTAAAGTGACGGATTGGGAAAGCTTTAAGGCAATGTTCTATAATGAGTATTTTCCAAAGAATAAAGTCTGAGATAGACATGGCAAGTCAATTTCTAAAGCATAAGCAAGGTAATTACATGACAAGATCACAAAGACACCAACAAGTTTAACGAGTTGGGAAGATTCTACCCTGAGTTGATGAAGGTAGAAGAGAGGAAGATGGCCCTATACAAGGAAGGGTTATCGTATCAGATACAGTCTGGCATGTTGGGTTTCACAGCCAAGAACATGGCTGAGTTGTTGAATAAGGCCTTAGAGGTTGAGACATTCAGGAAGAAGGCCACCGTTGTTATCGGGAGCAAGAGGAATTTTGGAACAAGCCAGGGCAATAGCCGGGGAGCACCCCAACAAAATTTCAAGAAGACAACAGCCCCTGCAACGAGTAAACCTCCAACCGGAGCACCGCTTTGCTCTAAGTGCAACAGGAATCACTCAGGTGAGTGTAAGGCTAACACAAGCGGATGCTACTACTGCGGAGATCTAGGGCACTTTGCTAAGATGTGTCCAACAAAGGGGAGTTCGAATATTCCGAGGCAAGGAAATAGGAAAGGCGGCCCAAGTCGCCCAGTCCGAGTGTTCGCTGTGGATGCTGAGGTGGCTGAACCAGATGACAATGTTATTTCAGGTACCTTTTGTTTATTGTAATTTGTTTGAGTACTTTTATAGCACGATTTAAATCATGTTGTATTTGTGTTTAAATAAATGAATTCACATTCTAGGTACAATAATGTTAGACAACTTAGTGGTCACGGCATTGTTTGATACTGGAGCGTCTAACACTTTTGTGTCAACTAAGATAGCTAAGAAGCTTAACTTGCCAGTGGAACCTTTAAGAAACACTTTAGAGATAACAACACCTTTAGGGAAAGTGACTAAGGTAACCAAGTTGATGCCGCAAGTAGATGTTCGAGTTGGAACGTATCGTTGCAAAGAGTGACTTTACGGTTTTGGACTTTTCGATTTTGATGTGATTCTTGGAATAGATTGGCTATCCGAGAATTTTGTCCACTTGGATTGTAGAGAAAGAGAGTGACCTTTAAGATACCGGGAAAATCGATAAGACTTATCAAGGTAACATTTATAGGCCCGAGAAGAAGCGTCACCCTATAATTTCAAATGTTAAGGCTATAAGAGCTTGTCGAAAGGTTGTGAAGGCTACTTGTTGTACGCACGCAGTGGATGTGGAACAAGTGAGGCCCAAGTTAGAGGAGACCCCTGTAGTGAAGGAATATTCGGAAGTGTTCCCAGAAGAGTTACCAGAAACATGCCGGATAGAGAGATAGAATTCGAGATCAAGTTGATACCGGGAGCGGTACTGATTGCTAAGGCACCCTATAGGATGGCACCGGCTGAATTGAAGGAGTTGAAAGCTCACTTAAGGATATGCTTGAGAGGAATATAATTCACCCTAGTACTTCACCTTAGGAGCCCCTGTTTGTTCGTTAAGAAGAAAGATGGTAGCACGAGGATGTGCATAGACTACGAGCGCCAACAATCTTACCATCAAGAACAAGTACCCTTTGCCGAGGATTGATGATTTGTTTAACCAGTTGCAAGGCAAGAGAGTGTTTTCCAAGATCGATCTTAGGTCGGGTTATCATCAGTTAAAGATCAAGGTAGCAGACATACCGAAGACGGCTTTTAGTACGAGGTATGGACATTATGAGTTCTTAGTCATGCCTTTTGGACTCACTAATGCTCCATCTGCATTTATGGATTTAATGCAGCGTGTTTTCATGCCATACTTGGATAAGTTTGTGATAGTGTTCATAGATGATATCCTAGTGTACTCTAAGGATGAGAAAGAACATGAAGAACACTTAAGGATAGTGTTGGATACCTTGAAGAAGAACCAGCTGTATGCTAAGTTCTCGAAGTGCGACTTTTGGTTGGATCAAGTGAGTTTCTTGGGTCATGTCATTTCTGGAGATGGCATTAAGGTTGATCCCACGAAGATTGAAGCAGTTGAGAAGTGGTCCAGACCAACTACCGTTTCAGAGGTTAGAAGTTGTCTCGGTTTGGCTGGCTATTATAGGAAGTTTGTACAAGACTTCTCAAAGATAGCTACACCACTTACCCGGCTCACTCAAAAGAATATAAAGTTTGAGTGGACCAGTGAGTGTGAAGAGGCTTTTCAGACGTTGAAGAAGAAATTGACTACAGCCCCAGTTTTGGCAGTCCCGGAGATTTTTGATAATTATGACGTTTATACAGATGCTTCGGGACAAGGTTTAGGTTGTGTGTTAATGCAAGGAGGAAAAGTCATCGCCTATGCATCTAGACAGTTGAAGGTACATGAGAAGAACTACCCAACTCATGACCTAAAGTTAGCAGCGGTAGTGTTTGCCTTAAAGATTTGGAGGCATTACTTGTATGGAGTTAAGGCCAGGATCTTCACAGATCACAAGAGCTTGAAGTATTTCTTTACCCAAGAAAACCTGAATATGAGACAAAGGAGATGGTTAGAGTTTGTAAAGGATTACGACTTGGATATCCAGTACCATCCGGGTAAAGCAAATGTAGTGGCTGATGCTTTGAGCAGAAAACCAGTGTTTGTAGTTTCAAGCGTTGAAGATGTGGCAGAAAGGTTAGATGGGCTGAAAATCCGAAGCTTTGATCAGATTGAAGACCGCCAGTTTGTGGCACCATTGTTAGCAAGGTCTGAGTTGATGGATGATATTCGGGAAAAGCAAGATGAAAACCCAGTTTTGGTTGACTTGAAGCGAGTTGCAAAGGAAAAGCCTACAGTGGGTTACGTGTTAGACAAGAATGGAAATATTTGGTACCAGGATCGTTTGTGTGTGCCTAATGTTGGTGATTTAAGACAGAGAGTCATGGAAGAGGCACATAGGATTGCTTTTGCAGTTCATCCGGGAGCCACTAAAATGTACAGAGACTTGAAGGAAAGGTTTTGGTGGCCCTCGATGAAACTGGAGATAGCCAAGTTCGTTGCAGAGTGTGATACTTGCCAGAAGGTAAAAGCAGAACATAGAAGACCAGGAGGAATGCTTAAGCCTTTGGATATTCCGGAATGGAAATGGGATAAGATCACGATGGATTTTATCACCGATTTACCTAAGACGAGAGGCGGTAGTGATGCGATTTGGGTGATCGTGGACCGATTGACCAAGTCCGCTCATTTCTTACCGTATAAGGCTGATATGCCCTTGAAGAAGATGACGACACTATACTTGGATAATATAGTGAAGTTACACGGAGTACCTGTCTCTATAGTCTCGGATCGAGATAGTCGATTCGTTAGTCGGTTTTGGAAAAGTTTACAAGCAGCTTTCGGAACCAAGTTGGATTTGAGTACGGCCTTTCATCCTCAGACAGACGGACAATCGGAGAGAACTATCCAAACACTTGAAGATATGTTGCGAGCTTGTGTTTTGGAAGTAGGTGGATCATGGGATGATTACCTACCGGTAGCGGAGTTTGCTTACAACAACAGTTATCATGCAAGCATAGGCATGCCGCCATTTGAAGCTTTGTATGGTAGAAGATGTAGAAACGCCGTTGTTTTGGGATGAAGTCGGGAAAGACAAATCACCGGACCGGAATTGGTTGAGCAAGCTAAGGAAAGAGTTCGATTAGTTAAGAATCATCAAGCGACTCAAGATAGCGCGAAGAGTTGGGCGATGTTAGAAGAAGGCCTTTAGAGTTCGAAGTTGGTGAAAGAGTTTACTACGAGCTTCACCAATGAAGGGGAGTTAAACGTTTTGGACAAAAGGAAAGTTAAGCCCGAGGTATGTTGGACCTTTTGAGATTCGGAAAGAATTGGACCGTTGGCTTATAAGCTTAAGTTACGGAATCCATGTCAAGAGTCCACAATGTGTTTCATGTCTCGATGTTGAAGAAGTGTTTGACCAAGACGGATGTTGAGACTCACTGTTGATCCGGAGATTCTTCAAGACAATCTTTAGGTATGATGAGATACCGATCGAAATTTTGGACCGGAAAGAGAAGATGATTAAGAGACGGTTGATTCCTTTGGTTCGTGCAATGGAGCAATCATTCATCGGATGAAGCTACTTGGGAAGTTGAGGACGATATGATCGTGAGTTTCCAGATTTTATGGACTTACCAAGTATGTTCTAAGTTTCGAGGACGAAACTCCTTTTAGGGGAAGAATGTAATATTCCGATTTTCTAAAGAAGCAGACGTGTCATTTCATAAAACGAAATATTGGTTGATTCCTTTTATTCGGAGTTTAATTATTTTGGTAATTATATGCATAATTTCGAGAATATATGTGTATATATCTAAGGAAGAAAAATCTGATTTTTAAGGGTGATTATGGAAAATCATGGAAATTAGGTAATTTTGGGATTTTCCTATTTAAGGAAAATAAACCTAATCACTCCCCTAACTTTAATCAGATTTTCAATCCCCAATTTTCTGTTTCCTGCATGTGAGCTTGAGAGAAAGAGGCTGAGATACTTTCACCTATATCTAAGTCGATTCTTGATCGTTTTCGATTTAGAGAAAGTGCCGGAATCGTCGTGAGAAGAGCGTCGTTTAGATATCGAAAGTTAAAAGCTTTGGCTAAGGTATGAATTTCGCCCCCCTAAGGGCTGTTTTGATCGTTTATGGTGATCTTTTGTTGTAGAATCGTAGTTTGATCGTTTTAGAAGCCTTTGATCGATTCTAATTCGCTTTTGGGATTGGTCATCTAGGTGGTTGTGTAAAGACTCTGTTTTGCTGCAGAATTTGGAGTTGAAGATTGAAATTTTGCTTGCTAAGGTGAGAAGGTCTTCCTACACGTTAATTATGGTTTATAGGATTTAAGTTGTGATTTTGTTGAGATTATGGTGAAGTATAAGGGTATTCAACTGTATTAAATCGTGCTATTGTTGAAGTTATTTTTTTAATGGTGGCTGCTGTGTTAGCCGAGAGAAAAAGGGGGGCATAGTGTAGCCCACTTGCTGTGTTGTCAAAGGGAGAATGAAATTTGTAATGAGGAATAAAGGAAGGGGACCAGTAGCTTTTCAACTACAAGCTGGGTTTGAATAATTAATAAATGAAATAAATTTGCAGCAGATGAAAATAGCAGAGTAGACGTAGAAGAAGAAGAAAAGAAAAAAAAAAAAAAAAAAAAAAAACAGGTTCCTCTCTAGCTATTAGGATGAAAAGAAAAAAAAAGTGTCTAATAGATAGGTAAAATTTGGTAGCAGCTAGTTCGAAAGCTTTGAATAGGAAAAAGAAGAACAGGGTATAAAAATAAAAAATAAAAAAAGAGAGAAAAAAAAAAAGAAAGTAGCAGCATCAGGAAAATATGGTTTAATATAAACATATGATGTATAGTTATTTGGTATTATTGTGTTATGTTGTTTCCCTTTTTCAGAAAATACGAAGACAAAAAAAAAAGATTTGATGGACAATGGATTTAGTGGCTAGTGTTATTTTGATGTTCAGTTTGAACTGTAGTCTTGTTAATGATCTTAAATAACACTAATTAAATGTGAACAATGAGATTGAGTTTACGATTCGTTCGCTTAAAACACCGAATGTCTTTCTTAAAGGGGTTGAAGTTCGGATCCGTCGGAAGGGCATGAAAGGGCTTGTGCTTTGATGAACTGTAGCTTAATCAACGCTCACAGAATTGATAGGATGTGATGCCTAAATGTACAAGTGAGGGAGTAGAGTTGATAAGGTGAGTTTTATTCTCAAAACACTTGGTGCTATAGTTAATTCACAATAATAATTACATAAGTGTAGTAAAAGCCAAAACGTCACTTATTCTTGGTTAGACCGATTCAAATCGGCGATGTGATACGTTCAAAAAGGTGGACAACGCCATCGCTCAAAAGGCAAAGGGTAGTGGAGGAAATCCATCGAACGATATGCATACCGGGAGATCCGGACCGCCGGTGCTAATCACCGTAGTTGGCAAGTATATCTCGTGGTGGAATTTTCACCATGCATTGTGTCCTTGAGTAATGATGAATGAAAGATAAAAAAAAGAAAGCGATATATACGACGTGGCGTGTCGATGGGCATGGAATGAACCATAAATTGAGTCGGTCTCACTAAGATAATTAATTAATAATAAACCCTAATTAAATTGTAGCTTCTACTTACTTTTGTCAATGTGACTTACCTCAAAATGCATGTTTATTTATGTGTTTGGGGAGAGAAGAATCGAGCAATAGACTTTGGAGTTCGAGAGATTTGATGACGACGTTTGAGGACGGAGTTGAAGACTTGATTATTTATTATTCATTTCTTTCATTTATTTCATAGACTTGGATTATTATTGGATGTTGTAGTTTACTTTTAGTACTTTGGAATTCGTATATTTTGGATTCGTTGGTTTCTTATCGGATGTCATGATATTACACTTCCTCTTTAGTTCTTTATTTCTATTCTTGATTATTTGAAAAAAAACCCAGAAGTCTTTTTAAACTTAGTTTCTTTTATTGATACGACATAGTAGAGGCTACGTGTAATATTATTTATTTAATATTAAGCGTGCGAAAGTTTCGATTCCTGGATAAGGACTTAGGTGTGTCCTAATCATGCAGTTATTACATAATTTAAATGGTCTCACATCTATATTATATATTAAACAAAATTCATGACTGCTTCCCAAAGTAGGCTGTGATACCATTGACACAAAGGAAACTGACATAGCAAAATACAAACTAAAAATATGTAACCATATGAGTTAAGAAAAAGAGAATAAAATATGGGTAGATCCAGAATTTTTTTCAATAGGGTTCATAAACTTTTTTTCAAGTAAATTTTTTTCATAGGGTTCGAAAAAATTCTATAAGTAAAATATGGAGTTTTTTTTATTTAGCAGGGTCTATGGACAAGGTCGAATGCACATTAGAGGGTGGTATGACAATCGTCCCCCTTGAGTCGGAAAAATACACTATTATATATAATATGTATTTTATTTTGCCACTCTTATATGGAAGCGTTCGCCGGTAACCAAAGCGTATCGTTCCCACGAAAGAGGATTTTAATACTCGTCAGAGGGATCAGACGAAGAATGGTAGTGTTCCTGAGATTGCCATTGCCTAGAAGCTGACTCTAATCTGAGTCCCACAGATACCCAACCTATGCTATGCCCCTTGCTAGAACACAAGTCTTAATAGCTGGACGGACACTCGGGATTTATTTTTTTCTCCTATATTCGTATTGTTACATAATATGATCGAATACCTTAACAATTTTTTACAAATCATTACCAAAATGATACATTTTAAAAAAATTATTTTAAATAAAAAAAAAACAGAAAAACAAACTGCGAAGCGAACCTTATTGTTGTATTGTATTATTATTGTCAAATCAGTCCTAACATTTAGGTATAGATTGGAGACAATTTCCTTTATTATATTTATTATTCAAACAAAATGTGTTTGTCGGACTTAAAAAAAAACTCGCTATTGTATCGCCCCCTCGTCTGGAGACCTACGTCCACCCTTGTCTACGGCTCCCTATTTCATACAAGTAAATGCGCCCTCAAATCTTGGGGCTCAGCCACATTCTGAGCATTACATAATGGACACTTAGGTTTGATAGATTAACATCATTTGAAGAAACGAATATCTATTTCGACCTCTCTGCGAAGTTGAATTAAAATTCAACATTCGACTTTATAAATGTCGAATGTCTATTGCGACGTTTATAAAGTCGGATTTTGCTCGAGAGGTGATATCGCAATAGATTCAATTTGATGTCAATATTGGTCATTGGGGCCCTTTAGGCTGGAACATTTCCCCTCACCTTTTTTGGCCTTAACGATCTAACAACAAGCTCTTAAACAAAACATTGGGTCGTAAGCGAGTTGGAACTTGACTCGATTCAATTTGAGCATGCTAGAACTCAAACTGAATTCGAAAATCTCACTTTAAACGAGTCATAAGAGCACTTGCGGTTAAAGTTGATACCGTGAAAAAACACTTACTTTTAATACCGTAAAAGAAGATAAATTTGTAAAATAGAGATGCAAATCATTCAGATCCATCAAAAAGTTGTCTACAGCACAGTCAACTCATATATATATATATATATATATATATATATATATATATATATATATATATATATATATATATATATATATAACGACAACACAAATGAACCTACTTTCAAGACACTTATTAGAGTAACATTCTGACTTTTTAAAAGTGAATCTAAAACTTAAAAAAAATTAAATTTGGAAAAATCGAACCTAAGCCCAAAGTATGGTGCCGGGAAATCCGTTGTGGTGCCATTAACAAGCCTATATATATATATATATATATACTAGTAGATCATGCACTGCGCTCAAAGACGCTGCAACCCATCTTATATGATTTAACCTATTAAGTGTAAATGAATTATGAAGTTAAATACTATTTGTTAAAGTAGAATAGAACGAGTGCACATGGTGTTAAATTTCCATGGCCAGCCCCAAAGCTTATTATACATAAGATTCGGATATCAATTTGGGGCCTTAATGGTGTTATACTATTTGTTAAACCATTTGGAGTGCACATAATACGTAAATGGCCGGTCTTATCCTTAAAAATAAGTTCACCTTCTAACTCCTAGTAGCAATTGAACGGAGGAAAAAAATTAGTGAATCTTGGCGCCAAGGCAAACTCTTTCCTTTCTTATTACATAAGTAGAGATAGAGATAGAGAAAACAGGACTCTGTGCCATTAAATCGTTTTTTTTTTGCCTATAAACCGGTGCCTTTTAACACTAAAAGAAATTAAATAAAAAAAAATTAAATAAAATTAAATTCTTTTGCCAGGTCCACTTTGTAATTTTTCACACCTGTGCATGATGCACGGGTTTTTAGGCTAGTGCTAAATGTTTTAACCTAACAATCAAAACAATGCTAAATTTTTTAACCTTAATTAAATAGACACCTAACACGGAAAGCAAAAGTTCCAAATTGATTACTAAATTTAGTAATCCGTGATATACATGAACGAAAAAAAATATTTTCTCAATTGATTACTAAATTGGAGTGAAGAATCAAATCGACGATTCCTTCAATTTTTCAACTTATCAAGTGCCGAAAGAATTATTAAGTAAAATAATGTGTAACTAAAATATCATTACGTTAATGATGCAATTTAGCCCCTCATACATATTATATATAACATTCCGATGTCATACATTTGCTATATATACTCACATATTAAAAGGTGATACAATTGAGTACTCCAAAATGGAACAATTTAACTCAAACCATTCTTCTCAAAAAAAAAAAAAAAAAAAAAAACTTTCTGGTTTTTGGCCTGCCATGAACAGTAAAATAATTATAAAAAAAATTTGGGCTGAACTTCAGGCCGTGAGCATGAGAAACGGGCTGACCAATAAAAAAAAAAAACAAGTGTCACAAATCCCCCACAATTCCTTTCTTATTACATAGTAAGGAAAGGATAAGGATATATATATATATATATATATATATATATATATATCAATCATCATCAGAGCTATTAAAATCATCACTAAATTCTTGCAAAACAGGAAGTGCAGCACAGCAAAATGCTTCTTTGTCTTTAAGAAGAAGACAGCTACCATCCAGATTCCATTTGAGGTCAGTTACTGAAAAATCTGGTAATGGCACACTCATGCAATAAGCACCTGATGGGGTCCACATGTACAGGTGTGACGTCCCGGTGCACAACACGAGGCGCGTGCATGACGGGTCCCACACCGCTGCTCGGATCGGATCTTTCTGGATCAAGATTGCAGAGAGCTCCAGGCGGTGTACGTCCCATATCCAAAGGACACATGGCATGCTATCGTTTCGAGTGCAGATGTAGAGACTGTCACTGCTCCAAGACACAAGACCTGCATTTTAGCATTGCCCCCCTAAATATAAGTCATTCGAGCATTTTTGTTACAACGAGATTGAGGTCCTCAAGAATCGAACCCGAGTTTTCAGTCCAATATGACCATGGAGAAACCGGTTAGTAAACCGTAAAAGAAATTTTAGTAGTAGCAAAAAAAAACGAGTCCTTCAAGTAATTAGTATGACTTACCAATTCCTTGTTTGGGATTTGGTTTATCAGCTGCAGGTTTTAGGCTTGGAAGGGTAACTGGCAAATCCATAACGTCATACCGAACTTCTGTATAATTCTCTGTTGTGAAGGGAGAAAACAAAAGAGCTGAGGAAACCATAATCACAACATGCAAGGAAATAAGGGACTGTATCGTAATTCAACATGGTATCAGAACATATGCGGTCATACGTTGATCAAGCCTATCTACTATACTAACATTGCCTCTCTCTATATGTATTATTGTCACATGTTGGGCTTCTTATGGACTTTGTGTGCAATATGCTGGCCCAGTTCCTTATCTTAGTGTTCGTATTAGGCCCACGAGTGAGAGGCGCATTGAAAATCAATACAATATCTAAATCATACTCATACCTCCACTTTGAGGATTAAAGTTATCAGATAGCGTTAAATCCGACATTTCAAGCTGCAAAGGCTCATCCACCTCCTGAAAATAATATCGAAAACATCAAAACCGAAAAGAAAAAAAAAAGAGTATATTTCATTAGTAGCAAATATAACAAGAAATTGTCCAAGTGTTTTACCTTGAAAACAGCTGCACAACAAGGTGCACGAACAGCTGTTAGATGCGTAAATTCTGCAAATACTTTCCAAGTTAAGTGGTTTAGAACCCGTAACATCTGGTCGTAGCTACCTACTGCTAAAAACTGGCTACATGGAGACCAAGAAACGCTTTTCACACCGAGTCCACTTTCATAAGCTTGATACTTCGAAAGGCAACGTCCATCGGGGGAATATATCAAAATCTAACAACATGGAAACAGATAAGTACAATGAAAATCACAGAAACGCGAAGAACTTCAGAAAAAAAATAATAAGCTCAAACAGAAAACATCGGGATCATAGGGGCAATAACGTAAAGTGCAATGCATCACACTCCTGCATAAAACAACCTGAACCGACTTTCACAAGGTTCTCATGTCATCGTGAGTTTATCCGGTGGTAATCAATATTCAATAACCATGAAAAGAGGGCAACTTTATCGTTTGCAAAAGATGCTTGTTATTTATGCGATTCATCACTCAAGATCAAGGCAAACAGGGCACGTGTCGAAAGAATGAAGCCAGATTTCAATGCAAAAGATTGTCTTTTTGTGAAAAAAATGCAAACAACATTCAGAAGATTATCATGTCATCGTGAGTTTATCCGGTGGTAATCAATAAACAAGAAAGAAAGAAAAAGGGCAATTTATCCTTTGCAAAATATGCTTGTTATTTACGCGATTCAGCACTCAAATGCACTTCAAATGTCAAAGATTAAGCCAAACAGGGCACACGTCAAAAAAATAAACCTAGATTTCAATGCAAGAGATTGTTTTTTTTTGTATAAAACACTAACAATCTTGCAATTGGAACTCGAGCAAGATACACCCGAGGTGCCTAAGAAAACATTAAAACACAAAGTGAAGTAATACCTTATACTCTAAAGGAGAATCCCAGATAACTATCGCGCTATCATCCGGTGACCATTGAATATCCGCCAAATCCAACGTATCAACCGCGAAAACGCTTATAATTTCCCAATTATGACAAGACACAAGATTAACATAGTCTTTGCAATCACGCCTAGTACAAACAGCCGCGAATTTTCCATCTTTAGTAAACGAGACGCCTTTAGAACCGTGCTTAGGCCACTGGATATGGATACACGCGGTGTTCAAGAGCGACCAAACGGTTAACCGTAATTGAAACTCGGATGTGGTGAGTATGTGACGACTGTCTGGACTCCACCTCGCGTAATCAATCCCTGCTGGCCCTTCATCTATCTTGCAAGTCCATTCGGGTTGCATCAACGACCAAGCTTGTATCATTGGCCTCTTGTAAAGTCCACAGAGTATGTATTCGGAATCAAGGGCCCACTCGATATACGTTATCTTATCCAAACAAGAGAATAACTGCACCACCTGCATATGTAAGAAAGGGCAATCAAGTTCTTCCATGACATTTTAGGAAAGGAAGATCCAAAGATCATATGTAGCAACCTATGATGCACAGATACTTTTGGTTGGTAACGTGTCTCATATCCGATACGTATGTGACACGGATTCATACAGGATACTTAAGATACATCCCTAGGACAATGTTGGATAAGTGATCTGAATATGCACATCCATAACCTGAGTACGTAAAATGAAGAACCTTATTCGAAATTGAAGACAAACAAGAAGGAAATCAATGAAAAGCTACCTTAGAAAGAAGAAAAACTATCAAAAATGAAGGGAAAAAAACTCCAAAAAAAATGCTTTAATTCATGATTGGTAATACTTATAATTGCATCCTTATAGTTTTATTATGTACAATTCGGTCACATACTTCCAATATTTACGCATATCCCAACCGTACATGTATCCTATATTTATCAAAAACCACACGCCTTGATATCCCGTATAGGATCCATACCCATATCCTCTACTTAAAATTGCATCCTTATAGTTTTATTATATGTACAATTTGGTCCTAAACTTATGCTGTCTACGCATATCACGTCCATACCCGTATCCTATATTTTTCAGAACTCCCGTGCCCGTGCCCGGATATCCTGTATTGTCGAATACATGACATAATTAAGCAAATTAATGACATCAGCTTTAAGTTAACTCGATTGCAATGCTCCGGCTCAGCTCAACTTGATTCAAAACATCTCGGTTCTTGACACGTATCCATGTATCCGTACCCGTACAAACTAGGGTAGCTACACACACCTTTCTTGTATGCATGAACTAATATCCACAAGAATTAGTAATCAAGCTGACATAACAATGACAAATGATTTTGAATCTTCTTCTTTTTTTCCCATTTTTGTTCCCCCTAAAAAAAAGTGGGAGGTGTTCTTATTCTACTCCAACAACACAAGGACTTCTTTATTTTATCACATAAGTAATAAATGCTGAAATAAATCCAGTAGGTTTAACAGCTTTTAAGGCCCTGGATCCGAAACCTCAAAAAATTGCAAGATAAAGAAATGCTAAATCATGAAAACAAGAAACCCTTTTACTAATTCTGGCAGCTCCATGGAACGAATTTGAGGTGGAAATGCTAGCTAGTAATGTAAATTGACAACAATTTTGTCCCTTTTTGTTGACAAAATTCAAATTGAAGATAACTGAATTGAAGCTAAGTACCTTGAGAGTTAGAACATCACGAATTACCAGCCGATAATCGACGGCGACAGCAAGAAACCTGGAATTAGGAGAGAAAGAACAAGGCCCGGTTTGTTTATAAGCATCAGTGAACTCCATTTCCAAAACAAAATTGGATTCTTAGAATTTTAACTAAAACTCAGAATTTTGTGATGAACACATTGGTCTCAAATCTCAATCCGAGCAAAATGCAGAGCTAGAAGATGTTAAAGGGGGCGATCTGCTTTCATGGGAGTTTGGATCCGCTGTTAATTATGTTCAAAGTTTTCAAGGTAAAAATGAAGAAACTCAAGTGAAAAGAAGTACATCAGTAAAACAAAAAAAATAAAAAGCTAAAGAAAAAGCCTGGTGAAAGAAAGGAATTTTTTTTTTTTTAAATGCTGAAAAATAAAATATTTATGGTTTGACGCTTCATCTCAAACTATTTCCTGCGAATGGGTCACGCCAAGATTGTTTCGCTCACTTGGTTCAACCAAATATCTTTACCCTTTTTTGAAAAATAATAAAGCCATGCTTGGTTCAACCAAATGAGCTTTAACCTAAAAAAAAGCGTGGATCCTCGTATTGAAACGAATTTGCAGAGATGCGGTGAAGCCATTGCTTCAACCAAATGGCTTTGTTGCTTTTCAAAAGGTAAAAGACGCCATTGAACTGGTTGAGCAATAGCCTGAAAATAACGACGCGACCCCATTCATGAATAGCTTTCAGATGAATAATAAACCATAAATATTTTATTTTTCAGCATTTAAAAAAAAAAAATTCGAAAGAAAGACCAAAGAAAAGAGTATTTAATTCTATTCTTTTATTTTTTTTACATAAAGACATGGAATCGGTTCGGGCTTGACTAATTTGAAATTCGATTCGAATGATTTTTTGACTTTTAACCATTGTAGAAATTTGAAATTCGGTTCGAATGATCTTTTTAGAATCTGAATTTCACCCATTGCTCTACAACATGACACGACGCGAAGCTTCAGAGGACTTTCGAATATTCAATCTATCAAATTCAGTTCGAATGATCTTTTTAGAATTTTACTTTTACTCATTCTTCTGCAACACGACGCAGTGCTTAAGAAGACTTTCGAATATTCAATCTATCAAACTCGGTTCGGATGATCTTCTTAGAATACGACTTTTACTCATTCTTCTACAACACAACGCGGCGTTTCAGAAAATTTTCGAATATTCACCCTATCAGCATTGACAAACCACTAAAAGACTTTCGAATATTCGATCTATCAAATTCGGTTCAAATGATCTTTTTAGAATCTGACTATTACACATTGTTCTACAACACGACGCTTAACGAAGTAACTTGGTTCAAGCGATAAGTAACTTAAAAATGCCTATAGAGGTCATCGATTCGACGCCTCTCTGCAGCGTCGTGTTGAAAGAAATTATTAGCGCTTTACCCTCGAGTAAGAATCCGACTTCATAGACACGGCCGAATCGAACTCCTGATTATGTCACTGGGTTGGTTCACTCTTCAGAGGACTTTCGAATATTCAATCTATCAGCATTGGCAAACCACTAACCACTTGTGTTACGATGCTGTAAAATTCCATATGCAATTCTACTTGATTTTCAACACGAATTTATAATAACAAAATATAATCACTATTATTATAACTATTGAGGATGTAAACAGTTCAAATCAAACCGAACGTTAAACTTATCGAGTTGAACAAACATCAAATATAACATTTATGTCCACACTTAATTAATATAAACACGACGATGATCACACTAAACAGCCTTTGAATCCTTTCTTCAAAGCAGTTTCGTCCAAATTCTTCCCGATAAATACAAGCTTGTTAACCCGTTTTTCTTCGGGTCCCCACGTCTTGCCCGGACAACCATCTAAGGTTGATTGTACACCCTGAAAGATTTGTAATGAACAATTGTATAAGCACGATACAATACAAACACGAGAAAGAAAAAAATAACGATAAAATCGTTGTAGAAAGATTATACTAATCAGCGGTGTATGAAAAAAAAAACAAAACAAAAAAAAAAAAAAAAAAAAAAAAAAGGTATTGAAACCTGGAAAACGTAACGTTGTTCAGAACCATTAATGGACAAAATTCCTTTCATTCTATAAAGATCGTCCCCTTTTTCTTCAATTAGTCTTTCGAGCCAATCGTCTACCTATATACAATACGATATCCAATCATAAGAAGACACGTTTAAACCGAAGTATTGAAATATCTAATATGAGCTGAGCTCGAACATTTTATTTCCTGCTCGAGTGACCCAGAACCAAGTTCGAGCATAACAGTTTCAAGAGTATGTTCGACTCGGATCATTTATACCCGACAAACTGCAAACCAGGAAAATTACCTCGTCTAAGTCTAGGGTTCCTTCGGTTACTATACTGACACTCGAGACAGCAGAATCATGCTTATGGTCATGATGATGATGATGCCCTTTCTCGTGTCCTGTCATAATTAGACCGTAAACATGATCTATGAAGATTAACAATAACTATAATAAAAATTACAGTATTGAAGAGAATATACCGAGCTTTTTACCGTGTGCAGTGCCATGTTCATGGGAACAATGAGAATCGTTTGATTGAATTTCAGACTCGATCCTGTCATTACAAAGTAAGGTTAAGATACGAAGGGCGTTCTAACATTATCAAACACGCGTTTTTAGTGTGTGTACATGGTTATATAATCAAACTAACCTGTCCAAATCATAGCCTCCTATTCCGAGAACAAAGTCCATATCAACATCCCCGAATTTAGCCAGCTTTAACAGAGCCATCCCATTTATATGCTGGACAAAAGACACGAAATCAGACCATATACATAAGGGTGAATGTATGGGGAGACATAATCCAACCTATGATGGACAGATACTTTTGTTTGCTGGCTGTCACTACCGTATCTGACACGGAAACATACCGGATACTTAGGATAAGCACCTAGGGGTGGAATTATAATTTTCGAAAGTTGGATATGGGATCTGCGTATGCATGTCCATAATGTGAAGTGAAGAAAGGATGTCCAAAACCAAAAATGAAGGGAATCTACGTTCGAAAAACAATAATAATATGATCTCATAAAGTTTAAAACACCTCTCTATAGTCTTTAAGTTTTAAGCAAAAACACAATATTATAACGAAATACGCTCACCTTGATCCTTTTCGTAAGTGCGTCTATGTCTTCCTCTGTAACCAAATCTATCTGTACAGGTTCTTGAGTGAGATAATCAACACAAGATTAACAATGTTTCATAAAAGGAAATCGAATGAAAGACGTTAAGTGCAAAAATTCACCTTGTTCAAGATTATACGATCTGCATATGCAACTTGCTCCACAGCCTCGTTCACAACAAATCTTGGTTTTACCTCGTTTAAATTCCGTAAAGCGTGCTTGGAATCAACCAATGTAACAACCCCATCTAGTTTCACATGCCGTGAAAGCACCTCATCACTACAAAAAGTTTCAATTACCGGACCTGGCTTTGCTAGACCTATATGAAAATCAAATTCCTAGTCAACCATTCAATCTTAACGACCTTATTCGCTTCCTAATCCAGCAATGGTGCAAAAAGATACAACAAGTGAAAAGTTACTCAATCTTCTGGAAATCCCATCTGTTTTAGTCCAAGAAAATGTAGTTTACCTGTTGTTTCAATGACAATATGATCAAACTTGTCCCGTTTCTTCTTGACCAAATCCAAAAGCATTTTAACAAGATCTCCTCGTACGGTACAACACAGACAGCCATTATTCACCATGACAATGTCTTCGTTTGAGGAGGAATGGCTAGCAACTAATGAACTATCGATATCTACCTCACCAAACTGCATAAAGAAACTAAAAACGTGTTCTAAGAATAAAAAAACAAACAAAAATCACAAGGTATTGATAGTAACTTTCTATCAAAACAGCCATTTAATCGATCACAAAACACGTGAAAGCGTTTCATTAGTTACGTTTTTGATGGATGAAACATAAACACAATTGAACTTCAAATTTATCACCTTTGATGTTATACATTTGCAACCAAGAACAAATAGTTAAAAGACAATACAAAATCTTACATAATACGACTATAATTCTACACAAAGAATTACCGAAAGTCCAATCTGCAAACATACCAAGCAACAGAAACACATGCTTAACCCAGATACAAAAGACAAGGATCTAAAATTGTTAGCCCAATATGAACAACTTAAATTCATACCAAATTAATAAACGCACCTCGTTCTCTATCACAGCAATGCGCTTCCCGTGATCAGACGTGAGTATATGATTCAAGAGCGTCGTCTGCCAAAAATTAAGAAAAATAAGGACTGTGAATTTAGAAAGAACCCACAATTTTTAGCTACCTACTGCCTACAAGCATCATTTCCAGCTCCTCAATTTCATTTTTCAAAGCACAAAAACACACACATAGAAAGTTGATTATCAATAATTAAGCAATACATACATAATAATAGAGCAAAAATATACATCCTTCACACAAACAATTGCAAGTAAAAAAAGGCATAATGATTTACTTTGCCTGAGCCGAGGAAGCCAGTGATGACGGTTGCCGGAATTCGATTATCCAAGTTTAATGCAGCGGAAATTGAGGAATCGGTGTCCTGGGATACATAATCAGAGGCAGTAGAGCAACTTCTGGAATGGAAATGAGGATTTAATTCCCGCGAAACAAATGAATGAAGTGTTCTGAAAAATGGAGAACCGGTAAGGTGGATGAATCGACATGAATGGAGAGAATTGGAGAATAATAATTGGGGTTTTGCTTTGGAGAGGAAGGTTCTGAGTGTCGCCATTGCAGAGGTTTTAGAGCAGAGAGAGAGACCTATGTTAAACCCTGTTAAGGGGGAAAAGATAAGACAGTCTTTACTTGCACCTATGGGTGTAAACGATCCGAGCTGTTCCTGAGTAACTCGAAGTTCAGTTCGTGAAATGCTCATTCATATATGATTTGACTGAATTCAAGCTGAACTCGAGCAATTCATTAAGATTAACAAGCCGAACTCATTTAGTTTTAAACTTCATTCAACATATTCACGAGTTTTATCAGGAGTTATTACACTACATTAAAAAAAATGTATTTTTTTAACGAGTCAAACTCTATCACCTTAAAGTTTAACATTTTTTTCGAGCTGCTCCGGCTCGAGTCCAAACTTAAAGTGCTTAAAAATTTACCAAGTATAATTAAAACTTAATTGAACTGACCTTTTTGTGTTTTTTTCATTGCTCAAACGAACTCGAGCCAATTCCGGGCAATAGCATCACTGCTTTAAAAGATCTTCACCTCGATAAGTAAATTCTTGATTTAGATTGGATCGTTTGTACTCCTATTGCACCCGCATGACTTTAGCGATTCACAATACTCACCATGCACCACATTGAATGATTCTTGAGCAGGGCGGAGGTATGTATATCAACGTGGGTCACATGACTGCATTGAGATCCGGAAAAAAATAGTATTAAAATTATGTAATTTTGTTGTTAAAAATGTCGTTTTGTAGTTAAAATTTGTAGTTTTAGACTCTGATCCTCATTTTTCCTCTCTTTTTTATCCTTTTAAACCACCCCTCTTATTTTTAATCACAAGAATTATTATTATTCTTATTATTATTATTATTGTTGTCGTCGTCGTCTATATGGCAACCATCACTATTACAATCAATTATTTAATTTAGCATTTGTGTTCTTAATTATGTATTTTTTTTTTTAATTTTTGAAGAACAAATGGAGATAGCCAAATCAAAAGCATCGGGTAACTTTTTGAATTGGGATAACTTACAGAAGATGAAATACTCTTAGAATGTAGCATGTGAAGTCCTTAGAATTGCACCACCACTACAGGGAACATTTAGGGAAGCAATTGATGACTTCGTGTTTGATGGATTCTCTGTTCCTAAAGGCTGGAAGGTAAGTTTCCTTGTATTTGGAACAAGAATATATGCTTCTTGAATAATCGGATATTAATCGTAATCATTTCGATACAACAACAACAATATTTTTCCTTTGATTTTTTTTTTACTCAAACGGAATTATTATATCGAAATTTTATTGTGTTTCTTGCATATGGCTTTAGATTTATTGGAGTGTGTATTCCACCCACAAGAATCCAGAATGCTTCCCAAACCCAGAAAAGTTTGATCCATCCAGATTCATAGGAACAGGGCCAGCTCCTTATACATTTGTACCTTTCGGCGGAGGCCCTAGAATGTGCCCTGGAAGGGAATACGTTCGGCTGGAAATACTTGTTTTCATGCATAATTTGATGAAGAGGTTCAAGTGGGAGAAATTAATCCCGGACGAAAAAATTTTGTGCTGCTTTCATACTTTACTACGTACCATGTTCGATCGGTTTGACAATATCTAAAAGAAAATCGTTATTCACATAGAAAAGTGGCAGAGAAAAGTCACAGATGAATCTTTATGCATAGAGAAAAGTTAGTGTACTTTTCTGTGTGAAGTGTTAGTTACTCGTAATGATATAAAATGTCAATGCAAAATAATCATAAAACTACAAAATGACAATACAAAATTATCACAACATGATAAAATGACTGTATAAAATAATTGTTTCAAAATTTTGATAAAATACAGTTACAACTTACAACAGTGACAATTCAAAACACGTACATTATCTTTTAAAGAAAAACACACACATTATTATGAAATATATATTCCATCAATTTTAAAATAACTGATGTAATTGACAAAAACACGTATATTTAGAAGGTGAGTTGATGCATTAATTTGAAGACTAAAGTGACCAAAAAAATCTACACTATAAATAATGCAATAATGTTTTTATTCTCTCACTTCTTCATAAATAATGATAGACGTAGGAAAAACTCAATAAATGATCCATTGGTAATGTAGCTGCATGCCTCACATAAAATGAAACGAATGATTTTGAGAATCAGATCGCTTATTTTAGAAGCGGAGGAGTATCAATAAAAAATAGTCATTACTGTTGAAATTAATGAAATTGAAAACACTAGACAAAATACTGTGGAATTCTTATATTGATCAAAGATAATTAGCAATTTAAGTTACGTGTCTGGTGATTGACAATTTATAGATGATATTCCGTGAAGAAGTCAGTTACAAGAAGTCACAAACGGTTATAACAGAAAACTGTCTAAGCTCAGCATCATGTTCTTCAGGTGAAGTGTGTTCTACTTAATTTTGTGTACTCAGGTGAATTCTTACTCAGCTGATATCATCAAGTCATCTTATCAACATGTCTGAATCTTCAGAGCTGACTATCCTGGACTCTGATTGCATGTGCGGGCATCCTCCTACATCTAATCTTTTTTTTATCTATATATTGTAACAATCATTGTACAAAAGAAAAGAAATGATGTAACACGTAACAAAACAAAATGTAGCTCATCAAAATTTTGACCGAAACATAAGTTTTGGGGCGTGTGTGTGGGGGGGGGGGGAGGGAGGGAAGGGGGTAGATGGTGATTATTCCACAAGACATGAATTTTTATGCTGAAAATAACATTTTAGGAATTAGGTTTTTGTTGAAAATGACACATTTTAAACTTAATGGGTCTGGAAGGACAAGGTAACACAAAAATGCGTTTATAAGGACAAAAATAACAATCGTAAAGTAATAACCGTGAGGTAACAAGTGTCGAATGAAGTAGTTATGTACTAACAATTACGAACCACGAAGTAACATTAACAAATAAAGTATCAATCTTGAAGAATAATTGTGATTTTTGCTGTTTATAATCACGAAAGTACATTGTCTTCACAGATTTAATCAAGTTTTATATGTGTCCTTCTGGACACTTCTCCCTTTAGGAATCACATGTGCATTACCAAAAAAAAAAAAAAAAAAAAATTTTAATGTCGAAAAAAGAATTTCGCGGGGAGGGGGAGGGAGATGGGGTCTGGGGGGTGGTGGGAGGTGGTGAGAGGGTTCCACACAAAATATTTATTTCTGATTTTTTGTTATTGTTTAATTTATTTTTAACATAATACTCCCTCCGTTCCCAAATAACTGAGGCAGTCGCCAAAAACACGCATATTAAGAAGGTGAGTTAATGCGTTAATTTAAATGATAAAATGATTAAAAAAAACCTTAGTCTATAGTTAATACAATGTTGTATTTATTCTCTCACTCCTTAATAAATAATGATAGATGTAGGAAAAAAAAATTGCTGAATTGTAAATGTAACTACTTCAATTTTCTGGAACAATTTTTTTTGACAACTGCCTTAGTTATTTCAGAACGGAGGGAGTAAGTTTTTATTGTATCTTATGAAAAATGATAGTTAATAGATATGGTTATAAGAGCCGCATGTCTTTTATTGTCTTTTGCTAGAGATAATGACAAGATTGAGTGTTTAGATAATGTTATTTGAATTTGAATTATTTGGATAGATTATTTGGTTTGCATAGAGTCCTATTTGAATAGATTTTATCATTAACAATGATATAAATATTGTAATGTTCTATTAATATTATCAATCAATGCAATACAATCTCTTTTATATTTCTCTGTTATGGTATCAGAGATCTCAGATTAACGTTTTTTGGTCCTGAGCAGTTTATACGAAAAAATGTCCGGGTGGGGGTTCGTAATATTGATCTAAACGAACCCTCACCCCTCCCCTTTCATAATTCATCTCGTTTTTCCTATGATATTTCAATTATTATTCCAAATAAATTCTTCATCAAAACAACTGTTAACATGCGTGATCGCCGTGGTCATCCTTATTGGATTCTTGTTGGGCTTTGGAGTCTTCAATCATGGTTTCCACAAGTTGACGGCCACGGCTCCAGTTTATGTTTTTTTTTCTTTTTCCTTCATTGATTTGTTTTCTATTTTATTTTAAATAAATCTCTTATTGATGACATTACCTCTAATGCAAACCGGCATCTCTCTCCAACTCTTTTCTATTTTATTTTCTCCACCTCCACTCGTTGAGATTTTATCAACTGTTTTTCTATTCAAAACTGCAACTCTCAATTCACTCATTTCATCGGCTGCTATCATTTTCCCTCGATATATATACTATATCTCAATATATAAATTCTTCTATTTTTCAAGGTATCCACTCATCTTAAGGATTATCATCCCTCCAATTATTTCTTCTTTTCTATCACTTTTTTATGACTCCTTAAAATTTTCGAGTCATCCAGCTACAATATTTGTTTAGGGTATTATCTCCAAATATTTCCTCCTCTCTATAACTTAATCTATGACTCTTCCAAACTTTTTGAGTCATCCGCAAATTCAAGCAATATCAGGTTGTGAAGAAGTTGATGTCGATTGATATGGTGAAATTTGTTGTAGGCACTATGTGAAGGACACCAGATTCATTTATTACAAGCCAATCACCATGTTCATTGCATTACCATGGGATTTAGAGATAATGATAATATTGAGTTTTTAGATAATGTTATTTGAATTTGAACTATGATACAATTTTTAGGATAGATTATTTGGGTTAAATAGAGTTTTATTTGAATATAGATCTTTATAATTAATAATGCTATAAATATTGTAATGTTATATGAATATTATCAATCAATGCAATACAATCTTTTTTTATATTTCTCTGTTATCTTGTAACATCGCGTCTATCAATTACTCAGTTACTTTAAACATATATCTTTATATTACATTATTAATCAGCATTTTCTTTATTTTAAAAAACACCTAATTAGAGTAAATTCATTCATAATCTCGATATAATATAATATGTGTAGAGATTCTGTCGATGCATAACACATATTGCAGAATTTACATATTCTGTATTTTAAAGATTTGAGTAGAGAATTTGATGCAAAAGGTTTAAATCGTAAATGTCTTTTTACACACCAAAATGTCTTAATACACAGAAAAATATTTGTAATTTTACCCTTCAAATTATCTTATTATTCGCGTTTGTTATTCTAACATAATTTTAAGCAGAATGTTAAAAAAAATCAAACCTTAATGTTAGTCTGAATGTATAAAATGTGTTTTCTGACTGACGTTGGATCTTGAAAACACCCAACATCTGATTTAAATAAAAACAAAATAATCAACCACTTTCCGACTCATGTTCGGCTGAGTCAGAATAGTGTGTAGGGTGATAAAAGATAATCCTTTTAAATCTCTATGTTACAGATTAATGTGGTTTTAAATTATCTACCGCAAGTGCTCTAAATGTGAAGAGATGTCATTAATGTGGTTTTAAATTATCTACTGCAAGTGCTGTAAATGTGAAGAGATGTCATCGAAACAAATATTGGAGAATGCCCGTCCTCCAATTATGTAGAATGATTTTATTTAATTTGTTTAATAAGACAATTTTTTTATTGGTAACAAAAATAGGTAGCTTTCTTTTTTTGTGAGTGATAGAGTTACCCTATTAAATCTACACCATTTTTACACCATTATACCTCACCATATATATTTCACTTGTAATTTTTTTAAAAGAACTTGAAACAATCGCAACCACAAGATTATATTGAGTGTAGAAATGATGTAGAATGCATAGAGTAACTCTATCATTTCATTTTTCTTAAACCAAATGAATCTTTGAAATTGTAGTTTTCCCTAATTATATTGTACATAATGCATGTACATATTCAGGACGAGGCACTTGAGCTAGATGGCTGCAATGTCTAATGCTCATCTGTTTGTTGTGTTCTTTGTGAATGCTGCTATACTGGGAATGCACTCTTCATTTATTGAAGAGTGTAAAGCAGGTGTTTGCACAAAATTCTTTTGTTCAACGTTTTTTAGCTTTGGATCAGGCTGTTGGTGTTTTGTTTGTTTCTTCCATTCCAGGACGAGGCTTTTGTGCCGCTGGTCACTTTCTAGCATTGTTTTTGGAAGCAAGCTACAATGTGGTTTCTCCACCTCTTCAAGAAGTAGGCCCTGGAGTTGCATTTTCAGCCATTGGCTCGGACAAGCCGCTGTAATGATAGAGTTGGAGCTGCGGTTCAATTTCAAATGAGCTTAGGAAAGTAAGCAGATAATCATAAAGAATGCCGATGAAAGTTTGCTGTCTTTTGCTTTATTTGTTTTTTTATGTACTGGAGTTGCATCTCCTCTTTAAGTTTTTGAATGTTGCTTCTCTTATTTTAATTCCAATACATAGAGGCACACACTCTTTCCCTAGCACCCGGTTTTTCCCACATTGAGTTTTCCGGACTAGGGTTTTAAGGAGATAAGGGAAGTGTATTGAGGACGCCTTTTTTTTTGAGAGACCTGGAGTGGCCCAAACCCCTTGTATTTTCTTTCTATTTCAATTAATAAAATACAAGGTTTTCAAAACAAAAAAAAAATGCATGTACATATTCATTTATTTTGTTCATTTATATTTATATTTATACATAAATAATCTTCATGATGTAAATTTTATGTTGATGAATAACAACCCAACTCTATTTTCATTTCAATGGATGAGATGTTGACAAATATACACACACAATTATTTTTGTAGTGAAATATGTTAAAAAAAATTTCCTTCGGTAATGAAATAAAAGTTTATGAAAAGCAAGAACAATAGTACACAATTACAAATGGTTATCATCGACTGATGACCGTAGACAACCAATTCGGAAAGGATGAACAAAATCAAATACTAGAATACTTGAACGTGCAAAATGCATGCGCCATCGAATGACTAACAATCTTACGATCTTTGCTAATTAATGTGATAACATGAGACACAACTTTCAAAACTTTTGCTTATAAAAATAATATCTTCCAACACTAGCTATTGAGTATGATGGTTATTAAATACTTTACAATTTAACATCGTGATATACTAACCAACTCCATCCCCCCTGATTAATTAAGCCCTTGCATTAACCAATTAATCCCATACCCCCGAGGTCCATACCTACCCCATGTGCATAACAAGAAAATATTATCCAACTTCTGTGATCGTAATCAAGAACAGATCAACCAACACGTTTGAGAGAGTGTTATATATATATATATATATATATATATATATATATATATATATATATATATAGGGATACAAGCTTCGTTGACTAGTAGTATTATTTTAACGGTGTACTAAATATGATTGGTAGATTTACAAAAAAAAAGCAGTTAAACCCTAACTGTAGCTGAGTGCCTCTCGCCTCCGATCCCATGAGAATGCGAGAGAGAGTTAATCGTGTAACACTAAGAAATTTCTAACGTGGCTTTGCAGTCAACCATTGTCTTGAAGGGTTTACCGACTGACCTCCACATATATAGGCTTCAGTGATACATTACAACACCCACGCCTTCGACCTCCAGCCTTATAGTTCAGAGTGCTTCATTACAACACCCACGCCACCACTGCGCCATATCAGGAGAATTGATAGGTAGATTTACAAGAGATGAAGAGATTATATGAATGCGTGTACTCATTCTTTTTTTGTGAGTTGACGTGTTCTCTCTGAACGTGGAAATTAAGCTAATTAATTAATTATGGGGGGCCATATAATTGAACTTCCTCGATTAGGAAAGCTTTTTATTACGCCTAGATTCTTCCCCTCGATTAAGTAAGCTTTTGTTTGTTTATTGAGGTCGGTTCAAAAGGATTAAATAATTGTATAAACAGGAAGAAAGATATAACAGTGAATTACCTCTTTACATAACAATTTAAAAATAAAAAAATAAAAATTACTTTCAAGAAAAAATAAAAAAATAAAAACCCCAAATTTGGGAAGTCAATGAACTCTCCCATGTATAGTGGGCAATGAACCCCAAATAAGTCATAATGTGATTTGGAACAAAAATTATGTAGTGACACTCAATCGTACATGTATTATATAATTAAACAGTGAAACGGTTTGCAATAACTTTCAGAAGTTGTGATATTGAAGTAATGAACGTTGATGCATTGATAATTGACGATACCGGGTTTCACTCCCGCCACGTGTCGTCTATCGATTGGTCATACAACAATGTTAAGGATAAACACCAAGTCAATCATGTCGATGCCCAGGCTCGAGGCTAAGGCCATCTAGTAGACGCCAGGCTGCGACGATCGACTATCGAAAGCGTGTGAGAGAGACAAGTCCGTCGGGACGAGTCCCACACCGCCTAGCGAGTGTAGGACAACGAGTCTAGAGTCGATCACCGCAGGTCGGCAGATCGACTTCGAGGACGTGGTCCACACCACCGCCTAGGCCCATTAATAGCGATAGCTTGGGCAAGGTTTTAAGGCCCATTAAAGGGTAGATCTCGACAATAACATGTTTCGACTTAACCTTAGGGTTTAGGCAAGTATTGTCATTATAAATACCCCATTCCGGGAACTACGTAAGGCTTGATTCCTGGAATTTAACAGGATACGTAGGCAATCTAAGAGAGAATCTTGGACTCAGCCGCAAACATAAACACCCACCTCCTCATTCATTTTTGGCATTAGGGTTTTGTGTACTCATCACTAGATTCATCTTGGAGCCCGGATAATTAAGGTGACTCAATTTGTCATCGTCATTGGCGCTAGAAGGAGGGTCCTCTATTGATCGAATACGCAAGAACACGATGCCTCCCAAGAAAACTGCATCCAAAACTGCATCCAAAGCTGTTGATCAAGGCACCCAGATTAACGAGCCGATCGATCCTGATGTGCAAGGAGAAGAAGATCCAGCCTTGGATCTTATTCAGCATGACCCTCAGCAGAAACAGGGAGAAAAAGATCCAGCTTTGAACCTTATCAAGGAGACCCACCAACCAGAAAAGCAAGCTCTTGCTCCAGAATATCGGGCGCTTGGATCGGCCAGCGGGCAGATTTGAGAGGTAATGTCCAGATAATAGCCGAGGCGATTCGGCGCGCGGCGCAGCACGCGCGCCGCCGAAAAGCTATGGCGGAAGGCGGCGAAAGATGTAGTGGACAAGCCTAAACAGACTTCTGGAGACGAAATAAGCACATCGTCTAGCTCGGTGGAAAGGAAGAGACGTGAAATCCACCAAAAACACCAGAGAGGGGATGATGATAGCGCCAGGGAAGAGTTGAATGCAATTTTGGGAAAGAACCAGTGTTTCGTTGTGGCTCGAGTCTCCTTCACGAAGGAGGTCGAGCTTTCCTAAACCTGCCGGGGTTTAAGATACCAAGATAGAACCTTATGATGGCACCACCGACCGGAGGACCATCTCCACAGTATCTATCTCAAATGAGGTTGGATGGGGCACCCGATGCAATGCGCTGTCGGGCATTCGAGACGCTATCATAGGTCGAGCAAGAGAATGGTTCACGGCTACGACCAGGGTCGATCTCCAGTTTTGCCATGCTCGCTCGAAAGTTCCGAGATGCGTTTATAGTCAATAAGAAGTTTCATCTGAGTGCCACGCACCTTATGAACGTGAGGCAGCAAAAAGATGAAACAGTAATGGAGTATTTAAAGAGGTTTAATCTGGAGGCCATGCAGGTCAAAGATGCCGATGATCGACTTCTGATCACGTCGTTCGTGGGAGGGCTGCGTAATACTAAGCTGTATATGAAGTTGAGCAGAGATGTACCCCATACCATGGACGAATGCGTCAATGTGGTGCATCGATTCTGTCAAGGGGAAGAGGCAGTGCGCAGGCACACCCAATCCGACTGGATGGAATCCAAGAAAGACACCCGAGGTCCGAACAGGAATCAGTCCAAGAGGCAGGATGTCGAGAGTAAGCCTTCAGTGTGGGACCGTATCGACACATCCACCTCTGACCGTGGGGGCAAGAAGGGACCCACACGTGACAAGGATTTTATCCCACTTAACCGACCTCGATCCGAGGTGTTGTCGATTATGCTTTCAAAGAACTTGGCGAGGAAACCGCCGTCGTTGAAGAAATTTCGAGAAAAGAGGAATGCAAGCAAGTATTGTGACTTTCATGAAGACATAGGTCATACAACAGAGGATTGTATCGACCTGAAAAGAGATATCGACGTCTGCATTCAAGAAGGAAAGCTAGACGAAGTCGTTGACAGGTCTCGGTATGATGGGCCCAGGGGCGTGGAGAATTCAAGAGGAAAAACTCCGATCAAGACAGGAGCCGAGGTCGAGATGCCCAAAGACGAAGGGATCGATCACCTCCGAGGAATCGATCCCGTGTCGGGAAGGAAACAACAGAGATAACTTTGGTCGGGACAGATCTGAAGAAAATCGACACATGAACTATGTCAATACGATCTTCGGTCCGGATGAAAGTGATAAGGATCGCACCGAAGAAGAGCCACCGGTAGCTCGAGAGAGCGCAAGCGGCGCTTAGATTCACGACGGAAGTCGGATACGCCCTCGTGATGATATCCCCAAGTCGAGGAGTCATAGCGGCGGTTAGTTATCGAGGCCGTGATCGGCCGAGCCCGTGTATCGAGTCCAGATCGATAACGGAAGTGTTGTAAACATCTTATACTACTCGGCGCTTCAAGCGATGAAGTTGAAAGAGAATGATCTAGCCCCATAGCGCGTCCCCTGCTCGATTCACAGGGCAGCGCGACCCATCCCATGGGCTCGATAAAGTTACTCACGATAGTTGGGGATGGCGAGAAAGGAAGGACACTTGAATTAAGCTATGTGGTGGTCAAATCTCCCTCTGCGTACAATGTTATCCTAGGGCGACCTGCGCTCTTCGACCTGCGTGCTATCATATCGACTTTTCATAATAGTATGAAGTTTCCCACTAGGAACGGTTCCCACGAAGTAAAAGGAGACGTTGAAGTCGCTCGGAGTTGTAACTCTGTTGTCATGAATTGGAAGATGGAGGTTCAATAAGTCTTAGTCGAGGAACTGATTCCAGAGGAAGAAGAGGAGAAGAGTTGGGTCTCCAGTGACGCAGTCGAAAACGTCCGACTCTGGGAAGGAGAGGATGATCAGTGTGTGCAAGTCGGGATTTGGATCCCAGAGAAAGAAAACAACTCATCGGTCGAGCTTTTAATCGAGTTCGGGACGTCTTTGCTGAAATCCACCGACATGCCGGGACTGGCCCACCGACATCGCGTTCATAAGATCGAGATTGACCAGGCTAAAAAGCCGCCAAACGTAAGAAAAGAAGTTTTGCATCGGATCGACTTAAAGCTATTGAGTTAGAGGTCGGCAAGCTACTAGCGACCAAGATAGTAAAAGAGGTATTATACCTGAATGGCTAGCTAACCCGGTTTTAGTCAAGAAGCCTCGACGGTAGTTGGCGCGTGTGTGTCGACTTTACAGATTTGAACAAAGCATGCCCAAAAGACTCGTATCCGTTGCCCAAAATCGACAGGTTAGTAGATTCAACCATTGATTTTGAGGTTTTTGGTTTCTTAGATGCATATAAAGGATCCCATCGATTTTTCTTCGGATCCTCGAGATGCGGAAAAACAAATAGCGTTTATCACAGATTCGGCACCTTCGCTATGTGGCCATGCCATTCGGATTAAAGAATGCTGGGGCAACATACCAGAGGGCAGTCAATAAGATATTTGCAAGGCAAATTGGTAGATGTATGGAAGTTTATGTAGACGACCTGCTTATCAAGAGTCGATCTATGAGACAATACCTGGTCGATGCTCGAGAGGTTTTCGAAGTGTTGAGAGAAACACATATGAGGCTTAACCCGAAGAAATGCACTTTTGGAGTTAGGTCGGGTAAGTTCTTGGGCTATATGATTTCGAAGGACGGGATTCGAACGAACCCGGATAAATTCGATACATTAAAGAATATGCCCGCGCCAAGAAACATCAAAGAAGTACAGAGGCTCACGGGTCGAATGGCAGCACTCAATAGATTTCTGTCGAGGTCCGCACAGCGAGCGTTACCCTTTTTCAAGATACTCCAAAAGGCCAGTCCTTTTCATTGGGATGATGGATGTCAGACACCTTTGAAGAGTTGAAAGCTTACCTGTCAGAGTTACCTACCCTCACTTCTCCTCGAGAAGGGGAAAAGTTGTTGGTTTATTTGGCAGTGTGCGAGGAAGCAGTGAGTGCGGTTCTAGTACGAGAAGGGGTACATGGCCAGGTGCCTATATACTTTGTTAGTAAAGCATTGCATGGCCCCGAGATCCGGTACTCACCAGCTGAGAAGTTAGCATTATGCCTAGTTCACGCCTCGAGAAAGTTGAGGCCCTATTTTCAAGCTCATCCTATTGTGGTAGTGTTAAGGGTGACTTTACACGATTTATAACGTTATATTCTATGATATTGTCCCCCGTATTTGTATAAATTTGCATAAGAAACGAGTTTTTAATGGAAATATTGAGTAAATGAGGTTTTAAATAAGTTATTCGCAAAATTGGTTGATTTTGGTGTTTTTTATATGATTTTATGATTGTTTGGACATTATTACATTTTTGCGATGTTTTTATGTGTTATAGATACATGTTTTGAGGCTCAAGAGATGATCAAAAGTTGATTAAGTTCGAATTAATTGATGATAAAAGAGATAATGAAGGAATGACTTAGAAGAAAAGAGATAAAGATCAAAGAAATCAAGATTCGATCGTGCTGGATCAAGGCGTCTGCATCTCCGCCCAAAGTGGACGGGCGTCGATGAAGTGAACGAGCGCCCAGGGATGGGAAGTTGATTCGTGAAGTTTGGACGCTGAGTGGACGTTGGATGGACGAAGTGCCTGGTCATGACTCGGCTCGATTCAAGTTCTATTGAAGAGTGGACGGGCGTTCACCCTATCCGGACGGGCGTCCGTCGGCCGACTTTGCTGAACCGACTTCGAAATCTATATATAGCAGCTGTTTCTCCACACAAAAGATACCATAAAACTCATTATTCAAAACCCTAAACCTAGGGGCGGCTATAGGCTGCGTTTTTCTCCTTTTTATTCCAGTTTTTATGCACTTTAGATCTAGATTAAACTAGTTACTTTTTTATGAACTATTCCTGCACATTCGAGTTGCTGAGGATGTTTAGAGGCTAAAAGCTTCATCAAACGAGAATTGTGAAGCCGTCCAACAATTGTTGATTTCGTTTTCCTCGGTTGTCCTGTGAGTTTTTATTTAAAGGTTGTTTCTTATTCATGTTTATTACGTTTAATTGCTTTTATACCGGAAGATCTGCATGTGTGATTGTTTATTGTTGATGGAAATCTTAATAAACCCTAGATCATCATGAATAAGAATAGTAACTCGAATCTATCACAACGGAAGTTAATAGGTTTAATTACTAGATTATAAACGTAAAGTTTGCACCTTTGGTTAGAAAACGCGTTAATCTTACATCGGAAGATAATAGATTAATAGATGAACTTTCTAAGGAATTAGGGTTCGTGTTTAGACAAGGTGAATCACAACCTAGGTAAAAACCACAGTTTAATCGAGGTAGGAAGTCAATGCTTGTTGGATAGGTGGATCAATCCTCGTTTGTCTATTAAAATTTGATTTAAATCCTTGGAACTTGAATTTGCTTAGTAGTTTAGTTTTACTTGCATCTTAGTTTAGTTAGTTTAAATTGGTTCGCAGCCCGTATCCTTCCTAGCTTTGGATTATATCCTCTGTCTAGTTTTATTTTCTGTTTTGTTTGATGTTTAGAGTAGTTTCGTGACATAGTTAGTTGAGAACAAAAGCTAGGATTCACATTCGTCTAGTTCCCCGTAAGATCGACCCGGCATCAACCTCTTTACTACGATCCTTACACTTGAGGTTAACCGGATTATTACTTGTTTGTTTTGTTTTAGTTCAGTTTTATTAGGATTGTGTTTGTTTTTGTCAATCAGCCGTCCTAGGCTTATAAAGGGTCGAAGTGTGGTTTTGCTTACGATTTCCTCTTATCTTTATCTCTATCACTTTTGCGCGATATGGTTTAATCCCTCATATCCCCCGAGGTATTTCTTTGCTTTTCAAGTGTGCAGGGTATTTTCGGTAGCGTTTGTGAGTTTCGAGATGAAGTCGCTTTTCCGTGGATGGTCCACGCCACTGACTTCCTCAACATTTTTGGACCTGGCTCGGACCATTTCCGAATTGCCTCTTTCGACATACTGAACAGCCTAAGTTTTCCTTTCCTTTTATTTTCTCCACAACACGAGGACATGTTGTTATTTAAGTGTGGGGGGGAATGATCGCTATGTATCTACCATTTGTTTAATATATGATGTTTTTGTGCAAAATGGGGCTTAATTTTTCAAAATTTTTCGACACTTTTGTTTTTGTTTTGTCCCGAGTAGGCAATACACGCTTTTGTTCGGTTTGTTATAGTCATTGATGTCAGATATACCATATTTTTAGTGAGTTAGTTGTTTCACCAAGATTTATTTTCCACGCACTATAGTGAATGATGAGCTAATTTATAAAGCTATACCCGCTTGGATTAGTAATTTTTGATTTTCTTATAAGTCATGTGCTTAGTGCTACGTATGTATCGTGAGATTTATGATAGTTTGTATTTAGTTCCGTAGTATGTTATACTGTGAATATCTAGACGTTTGAATGTGATAAGTAACACGTAACTATTGTCAAATGAAAAAGTTGAATAATTAAATGAATCTATCGGGTGTGTCGAAAGCTAGTCGATGATTTGAGTGAGGTAGGGTATACCACGTATGTCCTATACCACTATGATGACTAAGAGCTCACGACAGTTAGGAAAAGCTGCCTTATGATTGGAGTGAGGTAGGGTATTATCTCGAAATGTCCTATTCTACTATGAGGGCAATAGCTTATCCTAATGTGTGTTTAAAGTGAAAAAGTTAAGTCAACTAAAGAAGTGTTATGAAATGTATATAAGACTAAGTTATCGCTTCATCTTATCCCCAAAGAGAACCCATGATATGTCGTAGGATTATCCTCTCGAGTATTTCAGAAAGGCCCTAGATATATTCGATCATTCTTCTCGGATATGTCACGCTTGTAGGGTGCACCTTATGAGTGTCAATATTACTAGTCTACGAGGGGGTATTAGCTAGTTTTGCTTTGAGTTTTTCAAGTTTGGATTTAGTGGAAGTTCTCTATGGCTATGCACACACACGATGGTGAACTTCTAATTTATTGACTATGTGGTATATGTGTTGAGGTGTCTATATTCTTTCCGAGCCTTTATCTTGTTTTGTTTTGCTCGACGAGCAAAGTTTAAGTGTGGGGAGTTGTTAAGGGTGAATTTATACGCTTTATAACGTTGTATTTTATGATGTTCTCTCCATAATTCATATGATTTGCATAGAAATGTGGTTTTAAATGATTTATTAAGCAAGTGAGATTTTAATTAGTTTATTCGCAAAATGAGGTTGTGTACGTGTTTTGATTATGGTTTTATGAGTATTTGGATTGTGTTACGTTTTGCGATGTCTTAATGTGATGTAGATACATGTTGGAGGCTAAATTGATGATCAAATGTTGATATAATTCGAGCTAAATCGAGATAGAGATGAGAAAAGAAGGATAAAGATGGAAGAAGGAAGAGATAATGATCAAGAGATCGAGTTCCAAAGATCGATGGACGAAGCGTCCCACGGTCCGTCCATGGTGGACGGGCGTTTGCTCAACCGAACGAGCGTTCAGAGGTGCGATTTACATTCAGAGCCTTCAAACGCTGCATAGACGAGCGTTCACCTCCGTCCAAAAGCTGCTGAACGAGCGTCCAAGATAGTGGACGGGCGCCCAAGCACCGCCTTAGCCTAAACCGACCTAAAAGCTATAAATAGCGCGATTTCTCAAACCCTAGACACACAATTCAACCCTAAAACCTAGGGGCAGCTTGGCTGCGTTTTCCTTCGATTTTCTCTAGTTTTATGCACTTAACTCTAGATTAGATTAGATAATTTCATGTACTTTTATTCATCAATTCGAAAGGCCAAGAAGATGCTAAGAGGCTAAACCCTCTTTGAACAAGCGTTGTGAAGCCTTCCTTCAACCATTCGAGTTTTGATTCGTGATTAATGTGAGTATCTATTTCAAGTTCGTTTTTTTATCATGTTTTGTATGTTTTATTGCATGTTTAATCGAAAGATGCTTGCTTTGATGATTGGTTATGTGATGAGAGTCATGTCAACCCTAGATCACCATGATAAAAGAATAGATCTTCGATCTAATTAAAACGAGAGTTATTAGATTGATTTTCTAGATTAGAAATTGAAAGATTTCACGCCTAGGTTAGAAAGACGTAATCTTTAACATCGAAAGATAAAAGATTAGAAACGAACTTGTCTACGAGTAGGAGTTTATGCCTTCGATTAGGTGAATCACGACTTGAGTAGAGATCACGAATTAATCTGAATTAGAATTGAATGTTGATAGGATAGGTGGATCAATTGCTTGTTCGCTTCGTTATAATTTGATTTTAATCCTTGAACTTGAATTGTTAGATTAGTCTACTTTTTCTGCACTTTAGTTTAGTTTAGTTTATCGCTTTCAATCTTTCCTAGCTTTGGATTTCATCCTCTGCCTAGTTTATTTTCAGCATGTTTGTCCGATTTTTAGTTCCTGCTTAGGTTAGTTTCGTGACAATAGTTAGTTAAAAACAAAAGCTAGGATTCACATTCGCCTAGTTCCCGTAAGATCGACCCGGCATTAGCCTCCATACTACGATCCTTGCACTTGAGGTTAACCGGTTTATTACTTGTTGTTTTGTATTGATAAAATCCGGGACAAGTTTTTGGCGCCGTTGCCGGGGAGCCGGACGGTTGTCTAGTTTTTGTTTTTTCCGTTTTTTCTGTTTGTTTTTCCCGCTTTTATTTCGCTTTTAAATACATTTTTAGTTGATAATTGTTTTAGGTAGTTGTTAAGTAGATAATTAGGGTTTAAGACTTTCCTTAGTAGTTTTCTTGGAGTTTAGATCTTCGCTCTTTCGCTTTTTTTTTTTCTCGCTGCTCTCTCTACTTTATTTTACTCTCTCGCAAATTTCTGCTTCTGTTCTAGTTTTCCTGCTACCAAACGAGCGTCTGGACATTGGACGCCCGTCCGCTGGAAAATTATCAATTGTGTTGTGTTTTTTTAGACGAGCGTCCATAATATCTGGACGCCCGTTCAGTTATTTCGTCTGTCAGACGAGCGTTTGGATCACTAAACGCCCGTCCGACCTCAATTTCATCTGGACGCCCGTCTGGTCCTGTTTTCTTCAAAACTTTTGTTTCCTTTTCATTTTTGTCCACTTTTCTCTTTAGGCTTTTAATTCTAGTTTAAGTTTTTACTTTCTTAGCTTTTAGGTTTCGTTCCACTTGTTTTTGGTCCGGTTTATGCAAACTCGGAGTCAAAAGGGACCGTTATTATACACCCCTGACCCCGACCGAACCATAGTCCGGCCAAACAGGCGGAATTTCCATTCTGCGTTCTCGACGATGACATACCGAGCGCGAGATCTTGAAGAACAACTAGCTAGAGAAATCACTGATTTTGTGATAATAGCCGCTGATAATAGACGTACGTTGGCAGACTACGCCATGCCATGCGAAGTCAAAGTCAACCCGGCTATTGTTATTCCAAATGACATTCTTGCACAAACCTTCGAGTTAAAACCAGGACTTATTCGGATGATGCAAAGATGCATCTATTTTTCATGGTTATCAATCGTAGAATCCCCATACCCACTTACACACATTCTTAGAGATATGCGGGACTACACGCATCCAAGGGGTAAGTGAGGATGCCATCAAGTTTGAAACTTTTCCCATTCTCCTTGAAGGGAGAGGCTAAAGAGTGGTACACCTCTCTCCTCTGAATCTATCACCACCGGGCTGAACTTGAAAAAAATTTCTAAGTCAATACTTTCCGCCTTCCAAGACCGCCTGAGTATGTCTCGAACGACATCTTCACATTCTATCGTAAAGAAAATGAGTCGTTCTTTGAATGTTGGAAGAGGTTCAAGTCTCTTCTCGAGAGATGTCCCCATCATGGCTTGCCACCGGAAAGGCAAGTCAATACATTCTTCAAAGGGATTGACCGAGCTTACAAAAGGCATGGTCAATAGCTCCTCCGGGGGCATTTCAAGAAAACGCCCGATGAGGATGGGCGTTGTTTGAGGACATTGCAAAGTACAACTATGCCCCTCTTATCAAGCAATTCAAGCACCTCCTCCTCCCAAGGTTGAGGAAGTCAATTTACAAAGTTTGATTGCCATGTTTGCAAAAAGCGCTGATGGTACCACCTCAAGTTTCCAATCCTATAAATCAAACTTCTTCTTTTCCACAGAACCCTCGTGTTCAGACATGCAAAAATTGTTTGTCGACCGCCATATGAATGGCCAATGTCAATTTAATGCCCCTGCACCTTATCAAGTGAATGCTGTTCATGACTATGGACAGTACAATCAAGTCACATGTCAAAACTGTGACGAGGTGGGGCACACTTCTAAATTTTGCCCTATGAACGGACAGAATGCGGAAGTAAATGCATTCTATGGCCGAACAATCAAAGGTTCAATCGGTTTCGTGGCCGGGCAATTTTCAAAACCAAGGGTTTAATCCATCTTCAAACTTCAATTCAATTTTAATTGAATCGAATTTCAACAAAACCCTGGGTTTAATCGAACCAAAACTCGAATTTTTCCAATCCTACGCAAAATTCAATCGAATTGGCCTTCCAATTCAAATTCTCAATTTCAAAGTCGGCCCACCAAATTTATGCTCCAAATCTCCAAAACTCTCAAGGCCCTCCCAACCTACAAATCTTGAAGCTAAGTTGGAGGAGCAAAGTAGATCGATGAAGAATCTTGAGAGACAAATTGGGCAACTGGCCGAGCAGTTGGCTTCAAGACCCCAGGCACCGCCAGGCCATTGAGAAAATCAAGGGTGGTCAAGTTGCTCAGGCTGACTTGAACAAAGGCCTATGTACTGACCTCGTGCCATCAATTCAATACGGTAAAGAGGAGGCCAGTGCAATGAATCTGAGAAGTGGTACGCAAGTTAGTGGTCCTTCCCATCAGGGAAACCACTAGCCCCTCCTGCCATTGATAAGGCGGGAGGGAAGCCGAGCACCTACACTCCTCAATCGCAGAGAAAACTCAGGTGGCTGATCCCCTGAGAGGTGAAGGACTTGGTGATCCTCAAGTGGCTGATCCCTTGGGGACTAAAGGAACAAGCGAAAGTCAGGAGGCTGATCCCCCGACTACTAAGAAATCTGAAAAAGCTGTTCGTTGGAAAGATCTGGAAGACAGAGCTGTTAGTGCATCCTCAAAGAAGGTTTTCCCTCGAGGATGACCTTAAGAAACTTCCATTTCCACCGAGAAAGAGCAACATTCCTTTGATTGAGGATAAGAAGTACGAGAAGGTGCTAAACCTTTTGAAAATACTCAGTGAATCTTCCATTATCGGATGTCTTAGTCGAGATGCCTAAGTATACAAAATTTATCAAGGATGTTGTGTCTTCAAAAAGAAATTAGCAGGCATGGAAAGGCGATTGGTGAGGATTGTTCCATGATTAATTATGAGGACTTACCAATTAAAAGAGGTGACCCTGCAAGTTCAGACTTACAGCTTTTAATGGGAGGTCTAGTCTTCCCGAATTCTTTGTGTGATCTAGGTGCCTCTATAAGCCTTATGCCAATGTCTCAGATGCAAACAAATCGGTTTACAAAGCCTTCTAGAACCCACTACTATGAGCTTACAATTCATGGATAGATCTTCTAAG
This sequence comes from Gentiana macrophylla, assembly GCA_026214975.1. NCBI lineage: Eukaryota > Viridiplantae > Streptophyta > Magnoliopsida > Gentianales > Gentianaceae > Gentiana > Gentiana macrophylla. Next base: position 4,429,686 of record CM047809.1, on the reverse strand, counting down.
AAAGCCTCGTGGATCCCGAAAGACATTTTGGTTCAGATTGATAGATTTACCTTTCCAGCTGATTGGTATGTTTTAGATATAGAGAAAGACAAAAACGCCCCCCGATTCTTGGAAGACCTTTCTTATCTACAATAGAGCTCTCATCGATTGCGATGGTGGGCAAGTGACTATCCGAGTTGGTGACCAAGAGGTGAGTTACAATGTCTTAAAGTCCATTCAAGTACCCTCCGGCCCTCCAACCGGCTTTTCCATTGATTATATGACGGATGATTTCACCGACTATATGGATAAGCAAGTCATGGTCATTGAGGCGAAATATGAGCGATTGGTTGACAACCCGAATACTCATGGTGTGGTTAATCTAGGTCGGTTAGCAATGAAATTGAGGATGAGCTAAGAGAAGAAGCTTTGGCGAGTAGACCACTAAGTAAGCTCAAGAATGTTGAGTTGAAGAGTGGCGATCTTAAATCAAGTCTGCAGGATCCTCCCGTAGATTTGGTATCAAGCCGCTGCCTAAACATCTTAAGTATGTGTTTTTAAGAGAAGGTGACAAGCTTCCTTTGATCATCTCTGCCAAGCTATCTCGTATAGAAGAGCTTAAATTGTTAAACGTCTTGCATAAAATTGAGAAAGCCTTTGGATGGCGGTGGGAGATATCCGAGGATATCTCCCGACATCTGTATGCACAAAATCAAGACTGAGGAGGGTGCAAAACGAGTTAGACAGCCTCAGAGAAGACTCAACCCTCACATGCAAGAGGTAGTCAAGAAGGAGATCATTAAACTTCTAAATATGGGTATCATTTACGCCATTGCAGACAGTGAGTGGGTATCCCCAACTCAAGTAGTTCCCAAAAAAGGTGGAATTACTATTGAGAAGAATGAGAAAGGAGAAGAGATAGCATTGAGGCTCGTTACTGGATACAGAGTATGTATCGATTATCGAAAGCTCAATGAGGTCACACTAAAAGATCATTTCCCCCTTCCATTCAATGACCAGATGCTTGAGCGTGCTGGCGGGGGCACGATTCTACGCTTCCTGGTTGGATATTCGTGATACTTCCGTGATACCCATCGATCCCGCTGTTGACCAAGAGAAGACCACTTTCACTTGCCCTTATGGGACATTCGCCACAGAGCGGATGCCGCTTGGTCTCTCAATGCCCCCACACCTTTCAAAGGTGTATGATGGCAATCTTTGACGGGCTAGTTGAAAAGTGCATGGAGATTTTTATGGATGATTTCTCGGTCTTTGGTCAATCCTTCGATGATTGCCTCAATAATCTTGATCAGGTGTTGTCTAGATGTGCGGAAAAGAACTTAGTACTTAATTGGGAAAAATGCCATTTTATGGTAGATGAGGGAATAGTTCTTGGCCACAAGATCTCCGCCAAGGGTATAGAAGTTGACAGGCAAAAGTAGAAGCTATCGAGAAGATGAGCTACCCTAAGAATGTGCGGAAGTCGAGGCTTTCTTGGACATGTCGGCTTTTACTGTATAGGTTTATTCAAGACTTCTCTAAGATTGCCAAGCCCCTGTCTACTTTACTAAAGGAAGACGTTGAGTTTAATTTTGATGAGAACTGCAAGCAAGCGTTTGAGGAGCTCAAGGATCGTTTAATATCTCGCCTCCAATTCTTATATCGCCTCGATCGAACCTACCATTTGAACTTATGTGCGACGCATCGAACTATGCTGTTGGTGCTGTTCTAGGGCAAAAGATCAAGGGGAAGTTCCAGCCTATCTATTACGCCAGTCACACATTGAACCCCTCTCAAGTTAACTATACTACTACTGAAAAGGAACCACTGGCCGTAGTCTTTGCTATGGACAAGTTTCATAGTTACTTGTTGGGAGCTCAAGTGATCGTGTGGACTGATCACGCTGCTTTGCGGTATCTGATGACTAAGAAAGAGGCTAAACCGCGCCTACTGCGTTGGATATTGACCCTACAAGAATTTGACGTTCAAATTAAGGACAAAAAGGGTAGTGAAAATGTAGTGGCGGATCACGTTTCTATAATGTTAAATGAGGAAAAGGCTGAACCAGATGATATAGATCTTTACTTTCCTCTAGAAAACATTATGTTGATAGACGGTTGTCCTCCTGATGTTCCATGGTATTCTTCCATTGTGAACTACCTTCATGCTCGTTATCTCGATCCTGAAATGTCTTATCAGGAGAAGAAAAAGTTCTTCTCTGATTTGAAATATTTCGTTTGGGATGAACCTTATCTTTCAAGATCTCAGAAAGATGGGTTGCTTAGGAGATGTGTTCCAGAACCCGAGCAACGCGATATTATTGAGCAAAGGCTACAGTGGACCCACAGAGGTCATTTTGGTCCATGGAAAACCGTTGCTAAGATCTTTCAATCCGGTTTCTATTGGCCTACGATCTTTAAAGATACGGAAGCTTTCAGAAAGCTTATGATAGGTGCCAAAGAACCGGTACTGACAAGGCGTTTTGACATGCCTTTAAAACCCATCCTCGAATCGCGAAGTCTTTGATGTATGGGGTATCGATTTTATGGGACCATTCCCATCATCTTGCGGTAATAATACATCCTAGTCTGCGTGAGACTACGTGTCTAAATGGGTGGAGGCCCAAGCCACTCCTCACAATGATCATAAGACGGTGATGAAATTTCTAAAAAGAATATCTTCGTGAGGTTTGGATGTCCACGTGCCTTGATCGATGATGAAGGGACGATTTCTGCAACCGACCTCTGTGAGAAAGTACTTGAGAAATATGGTGTTCGTCATAAACCGGCACACCATATCATCCGATGACTAGTGGTCGGGTTGAAAGGAGCAACCAACCAGAGCATTAAGAAAATCCTGAGAAAACGGTGAATAATCCATCGGAAAGACCGGAGTTTGAAGTTGGATGATGTACTTTGGGCATATAGAATCGCTTATAAAACCCTATATGGGGACATCTCCATATCAAATGGTCTACGGAAACCATGTCATCTCGCTGTCGAATTGGAGCATAGAGCTTATTGGGCTACAAAGTTTCGAACTTTGATTCCCAATCTTGTGGACAACATCGACTACACGGCAGCTACATGAGCTAGACGAATTCAGACTCCAGGCCTATGAGAGTGCCAGGATTAGTAAAGATAAGATGAAGCTACTCCACGATGCTAAGATTAAGAAAAGAGAATTCCATGTCGGCGAACAAGTTCTTCTATATAATTCTAGGTTACATCTGCTTCTGGAAAGTTAAGGACACGTTGGTCCGGCCCTTTCGAGATTCTCCAAATCATTCCGGGAGGCGTTCTAGAACTTCGTGGTTATAGTGGTGACCCGTTTCGAGTCAACGGTCAAAGGTGCAAACACTATATTGGTGAACCTAAAGAGACATCTTTGATTGTTAAATTTCTCGATATTCTCGGATGTGGTGTTCCGCGAGTCGAAGACTTTAACGAGTTATCGCCCGACTTGTTCTCCGAGGATGACGGAAGTGACCCTTCTGAAGAAGTTCTAGCAGGTAGTGCTGATATGGAAGAGTTTGAAAGGGAGCGTCAGTTGAAGCGTCATCAGAGAGTGAAGAGGTCACCCATGGGGAAGTTCAAGCGTGTGTGGCAAGCTATTAAAGATTTCACCCCAGGTGTGAGGTGCTATTTCTGCAGCCACACTACTGATCAGAGCTTACATGAGGTAGTGGCTGGCAGAAAAGTCAAATGGCTCGATCCAGTCGCTTTACATCGTGTCGAGCTAACGACATAAACCAAAAGCGCTACTAGGAGGCATCCTAGATATCCCTTATTATATTAGTTAGGTTATGTTCACGCTGTTAGTGTTTTATTTATTTCGGTTTTAGTTTAATTAAGTTTTAGCTGATTAAGTTTTTGTATTTATATCTGTCAGTTAGTGTGCTTTTTAGATATGGATTACGGAGTTCTTCCTGAGGAGTTCCCCATCATTAGTCGGATTCCACTGATTACAGTAGCTGATGGACCAGGAGGCACTATAGTCTTGCACGTAGATTTTGAGCTTAGTACCCGTACGAAGACCATCACCTATGTTCTCATTGTACCCCGCTGTTCGGGAGGTAGTGACTTCACCACTGAGGAGCTACAGGAAGCTATAGGACGTCCATATACGATCCTAAATGACCCTATGCTGACAGATCTAGCGCTGGTACTCCGAGATTCACATTTTAGAGGTTTAGAGGTAGCCGGAGATGACTCGGGCGTATAAGGCGACTATGACTTCCCTCCTCGCTATTGATATGCTTCGCTGCCTCATCCGCTTGGTGGATTGGGACGAGATTTATGCAGAACTAGCGTTAGTTAGGTTTGTTCGTCGAGCAAACGACGTAAAACAAAGCGCTTAAGTGGGAGGCAACCCAACTTGCTTTCTATTTGTTTTTATTTATGTTCTAGGAATTTTATGTACTTTATTTGATTTAAGGTTATATTTTCGAAATTTTAATTAAGTTTAATAAGAGATGTGCTTTTGAATTTGGGTTGTATGGAATTTTATGATTTTTGCATTTTTGCCTTCTGGGAACGCCCGTCCAGAAAACTGGACGCCCGTCCGCTATGACAAATCCTTAGACGAACGTCCACTATGCCTGGACGCCGTCCGATATTTTCCTCCAATCTCAGATGTGATTTAAATTTCGACGACGGCGTCATCGCACTGCACACCCGTCCGATTCATCATCGATTTCAGTGAACGCCCGCCCGTCCACCGAAGTTGGACGAAGTCCCAACATCTCGCCTATATATACCCCTGCTTGATGAACCTCACTTTTCACTTTTTCAAATCGCAAAACCGTTTTCTCTCCTCTTTTTGGCCTCAAATCTTCATTTCGAACCATTTTGAGCGATTCCAAGTGCTATAGACCGCTCTTGATACCCTCTTTTCGATTTTCATAACCAAAACTCCCAACACGCTTTATTTTTGAGAATCAAGACTTCTTTGGTCCGACTTTTCGGAAGAAAAATCCGATTTTGGAGTCAAATTTGTGTTGTTTGGACTCATCTTCACATCAATCCGCATCTACTCATCCTACTCGGTAAGTTAGTAACAACTTTTCCGCTTTTATTCACGTTTTTGTGAGTTCGATCTTTGGGTCGGCTCGTTCCTTGAATGTCATCTTAATTCGCTTTTTTTTCGGTTTTGTGTTTCTTTCGCTCCCGATATGGTGATGTGGTGTTGTGATGGATGGTGGATTGGTGGTTGGTGTTAATTGTGGTTGTGGTTTGGTTGTTTTTGAAATCCGCTTTGGATGTTAAACGGGTATCTCTTGTTGTGCATTGGGATTGTTTTCGTGTAGTCTAGGTTTGAATATGGTTCATAAGAAGGAGTGGTTAAGAGGCATGGTAAGGAGGTGGCTAGGGAAGCCGGAAAGAAACGCAAGGAGTTTGATCCTACTTTAGTCAATCCTAACCGGGGTGTGAGTATACGAGAACAACCTCCTGAGCCACCCAAACTAGGGCTACTTTGAGAGATGAGCCGACCTCGACTCTGAGGCCCGATGACGATGTGCCTTTGGTACGGATGCCTAGAGTTCGAAAGGGGAGCTCTCGTCTGTAATCGAGAGAGACTATGGACACTACCCGGGAAGAGGAACCGGTTGTACCTGTGGCTGCCCCTCCTGAAAGAAATCCAAACCCGTACCTCCTATGTCCTTACCTCGCCGATTCATAAACCCTGTGAGCTCACGATGTGTATAAACAGTATTATTTCTCGAGGACGATGTCGATCGAGCGGGCCATTTTGGAGGCCAAAGTCGATCCGGGGTTCGTTAAGTTGCTCAGGGATCGGAAATGGGAAGCTTTGATGACTATCCCGACTACCCCGGTAAATAGCTCCTAGTTCGGGAATTTTATGCAAACTGCTCGAAACCGACTTGGGGACAAAGGTAGTTGTGGTGCGAGGGGTAGAAGTTCCATTTACACCGGAGGTGATCAATGCTAAATACAACTTAGCGGCTTTTGAGGGAAGAGATTATAAGGAGGAGATTGTGCATAGGCAGAGTTTGGGGCATCTCAGACGGACCTGAAGGCTTACCCTTCTCACGCTGTATCGGCCTTGGATTCTTCGGTTTGTGATCGGCCCCATACTCGGGCACACCGGCATCGATACAGAGACTGTGGATCAAGTGAGGGATAATCAAGCATCGGGTATATATCTTCTGATTAATAGCCACCTCATCATATAACGCCTGCCCCACATCCACGTTTAGGCCAAATGTCAATGCGTATAACATGCCGAGGTCACCTATGTGAAAGTCGCGCCAGTTGTTCTTAGGCAAAGAACCGACTCAAATAAACCGACACTGGACCTTCCAGGTCCTCTGTCCAGGTCGTAGTAACCAACTCCTTCCGGTCGCCTCCCGGCCTTAATGTCCATGCCACATCCGGGCAAACTCGCAAACCGCAACTCCTCCAGCGGATCTCGCCCCAAACTCGCTATGCACAATCTCCTCCTTATAATCTCTTCCCTCAAAAGCCGCTAAGTTGTATTTAGCATTGATCACCTCCGGTGTAAATGGAACTTCTACCCTCGCACCACAACTACCTTTGTCCCCAAGTCGGTTTCGAACAGTTTGCATAAAATTCCCGAACTAGGGGAGCTATTTACCGGGTAGTCGGGATAGTCATCAAAGCTTCCCATTTCCGATCCTCGAGCAACTTAACGAACCCCGGATCGACTTTGGCCTCCAAAATGGCCCGCCGATCGACATCGTCCTCGAGAAATAATACTGTTTATACACATCGTGAGCATCTACACTTCCTACTTTATCTCCCGCAGTTAGGATGCGGTTGCGCATGGCCAACAGTTTACGGGAGTGGATGGGTGATATTCGGGATACGCAGAACAACATTTTGACGATTCTGAAGTGTTTCAATGAGGACCGGAAACCCAGGGATGACCGAATCTTCGCTCCGAGCACCGTTGATTATATTTATTCTGACGAGATCGAGCAGGCTATTGCCGATGTTCTTCACGAGTCTGAGTCTTCCGACGAGGAGCAGCCTGATTCGGCAACTAGGGCTACGTCACCACCCCCTGATCCTCCGGCTGATGATACTCCGGCTCCGGGGCAATCTTGATTTTATTTCTTTGTCTATCTTTTTCGATTTGATTTGCCCTAGATACTTTCATCGTGTAGTTTTACTACTTTTTCCTCTTATATGGTTCATTGTAATTTTTGATGTTGCTACTATTTATTCTTTCGATGGATCGTGTAAGCCATAAGGCCCCGTACTTTCATTTCGACTGTGTTTATATTTTTGGTTGTATTGGATGCTTTATCTCTTGTTAATCCTTGAATTTGCTATATCTTTTCATTTTGGTATAACCCCCCGTTTTCCCCGAGATGGTTCCTTGTTTGTCAGGACGTGCAGGTATATTTTTAGCGGTTTCGTTGAGCTGCATTGTCTGGTTACGCATTCTAGAGTGTCAATATGTAGGCTCCGGCCTGACCGACGATTCGCATTTGGATTTAAATCAGCTAAGTCTTTTCCTGTTTCTTTTCGTTTCGCACAAACATGAGGACATGTTGATTTTTAAGTGTGGGGGGAATGTTCGATATGTATCTACACATTTGCTTAGATTGTTGTTATATGCGAAATGAGCGTAATTTTTCAAAATTTTCCGACACTTTTGTTTTTGTTTTGTCCCGAGTAGGCAATTCAATTTGAAGTTCGTTGTTTTTATAGTCATATATGCGATATTTCATGTACTTGATAAGTTAGTTGTTTCACCTGACACTACTTTTCACGAGCCATAGTGACGATGAGCTATTTTATAAAGCTATACCCCGTTTTGGATTAGTGGTTTTTGATTTTCTCGTAAGTCATGTGCTTAGTACTACGTATATATCTTGAGATTTATGATAGTTTGTATTTAGATCCGAAGTATGAGATACTGTGAATATCTGATAGTTTGAATGTGATAAGTAACACATAACTATTGTCATTTGAAAAAGTTGAGTTAATAGTTGATTAATAAGGGTGTGTCGAAAGCTAGTCGATGATTTGAGTGAGGTAGGGTTTACCACGTATGTCCTATAACACTATGATGATTAAAAGCTCACGACAGTTAGGAAAAGCTGCCTTATGATTGGAGTGAGGTAGGGGATTATCTCGAAATGTCCTAGTCTGCTATGAGGGCAATAGCTTATCCTAATGTGTGTTTTAAAGTGAATAAGTTAAATCAACTAGGATATCGTTACGAAATTGAATATAAGGCTTAGTTTTCGTTAATCTTATCCCCAGTATAAACTGAAAGATATGATGTAGGGATTATCCTCTGAGTATTTCGGAAAGGCCCTAGATTCATTCGATCATCTTTGTCGGGATATATCACGTTTGTAGGGTGCATCTTATGAGTGTCATTTATTACTAGTCTGCGAGGGGGTATTAGCTAGTTTTGCTTTGAGTTTATCGAGTTTGGATATAGTGGAAGTTTTCTATGGCTATGCATACACACCATGGTGAACTTCTGATTTATTGGATATGTGTTATGTATGTTTAGATGTCTGTTTTTTTTCTCGAGCCTAACTTTTGTTTTGTTTTGCTCGGGACAAGCAAAAGCTTAAGTGTGGGGGAGTTGTTAAGGGTGACTTTACACGATTTATAACGTTATATTCTATGATATTGTCCCCCGTATTTGTATAAATTTGCATAAGAAACGAGTTTTTAATGGAAATATTGAGTAAATGAGGTTTTAAATAAGTTATTCGCAAAATTGGTTGATTTTGGTGTTTTTTATATGATTTTATGATTGTTTGGACATTATTACATTTTTGCGATGTTTTTATGTGTTATAGATACATGTTTTGAGGCTCAAGAGATGATCAAAAGTTGATTAAGTTCGAATTAATTGATGATAAAAGAGATAATGAAGGAATGACTTAGAAGAAAAGAGATAAAGATCAAAGAAATCAAGATTCGATCGTCTGCATCAAGGCGTCTGAATCTCCGCCCAGATGGACGGGCGTCGATGAAGTGAACGAGCGTCCAGGGATGGGAAGTTGATTCGGAAAGTTTGGGCGCTGGAGTGGACGTTGGATGGACGGCGTCTGGTCATGACTCGCTCGATTCAAGTTCTATTGAAGAGTGGACGGGCGTTCACCCTATCCGACGGGCGTCCGTCGGCCGACTTTTTGAACCGACTTCAAATCTATATATAGCAAATTGTTTCTCCACACAAAAGATACCATAAAACTCATTATTCAAAACCCTAAACCTAAAGGCGGCTATAGGCTGCGTTTTCTCCTTTTTATTCCAGTTTTTATGCACTTTAGATCTAGATTAAACTAGTTACTTTTTTATGAACTATTCCTGCACATTCGAGTTGCTGAGGATGTTTAGAGGCTAAAAGCTTCATCAAACGAGAATTGTGAAGCCGTCCAACAATTGTTGATTTCGTTTTCCTCGGTTGTCCTGTGAGTTTTTATTTAAAGGTTGTTTCTTATTCATGTTTATTACGTTTAATTGCTTTTATATCGGAGGATCTGCATGTGTGATTGTTTATTGTTGATGGAAATCTTAACAAACCCTAGATCATCATGAATAAGAATAGTAACTCGAATCTATCACAACGGAAGTTAATAGGTTTAATTACTAGATTATAAACGTAAAGTTTGCACCTTTGGTTAGAAAACGCGTTAATCTTACATCGGAAGATAATAGATTAATAGATGAACTTTCTAAGGAATTAGGGTTCGTGTTTAGACAAGGTGAATCACAACCTAGGTAAAACCACACGCTTAATCGAGGTAGAAGTCAATGCTTGTTGGATAGGTGGATCAATCCTCGTTTGTCTATTAAAATTTGATTTAAATCCTTGGAACTTGAATTTGCTTAGTAGTTTAGTTTTACTTGCATCTTAGTTTAGTTAGTTTAAATTGGTTCGCAGCCCGTATCCTTCCTAGCTTTGGATTATATCCTCTGTCTAGTTTTATTTTCTGTTTTGTTTGATGTTTAGAGTAGTTTCGTGACATAGTTAGTTGAGAACAAAAGCTAGGATTCACATTCGTCTAGTTCCCCGTAAGATCGACCCGGCATCAACCTCTTTACTACGATCCTTACACTTGAGGTTAACCGGATTATTACTTGTTTGTTTTGTGTTAATAAAATCCGTGACAGGTAGTCACTGACCAACCACTAAAGCAGATTTTGGCGAAGCCCGACACCTCAGGACGACTGGCGAAATGGGTGATAGAGATGGCCCAGTACGATATCGAATTCGTCCCTCGAACTTCGATAAAAGCACAGGCCTTGGCAAATTTTTTAGCTGAAAGGATCTCCGTCCAACTCGATCAAGAAAAGCAAAGTCCAGAGGAAAAATGGACTCTTCAAGTCGATGGAGCATCGAGTAAGGAGGGGGCAGGAGCAGGGCTCCTTCTGGTAAGCCCGAAAGGCGAGGAATTCCCATACGCCCTTCGATTCGACTTCAAAACAACTAACAACGAGGCCGAGTATGAGGCCATGATTACTAGTTTAAAGCTCGCGTTGAAGCTGGGTGTCGAAGATCTGTCGGTTTACAGTGACTCGCAGTTAGTGGTCAATCATGTGAAGGGGGAGTATGAGGCTAAGGAAGAAACCATGAAGAATTACTTAGCAGTTGTCCAAAGCCTCATACCAAAATTCAAAACAGTTTAATTCGAGCAAGTCCCACGAAGTCAGAACAAGAGAGCCGATGCGCTCTCCAAGTTGGCATCAAACTTCATGTCAAGTAAAAAGGTTTTAGTCGAGTTACTGACCGATAGGAGTTACGTCTATACGGAGGCCCAGCCGATTACTCAGCAGGCCACGTGGATGGACTCGATCGCTCTTTACCTCAAAGACGGAATATTACCATCTGATAAGGTGCAATCTAGAAAAGTTCGACTCCAGTCCACTCGATATGCGTTCTTCGACGACATCCTCTATCGGAAATCTTTTGTAAGTCCATGGTTAAGATGCGTCTCTGAAACTGAAGGCGAATATCTCTTAGAAGAAATTCATAGAGGATCATGTGGAAATCACTGCGGGGCTAGAATGTTAGCTCGAAAATGCAAGTTAGCTGGGTATTTTTGGCCGTCGATGCAACGAGATGCAAATAATCTTGTCCAGAAATGCAACGCTTGTCAGATTCATGATAATATCTCCCATCAACAAGCGCAAGACATGAATGTCATCTCGTCAGCATGGCCATTTGATCAGTGGGGAGTCGATATCGTTGGACCTCTAGCTCGAGCTCCGGGAAATCTTAAATATGTGGTCGTGGTCAGAGACTACTTCACGAAATGGGTCGAAGCTAAGGCTATACCCGACATCGAGTCGCAACCATCAAAAAGTTCTTGTGGGTCGACATTTTGTGCAGGTACGGAATTCCGAAGGCTCTGATCTCGGATAACGGTACCTAGTTCGAAGATCGGAAAGTAAGAGAATGGTGCAGTGAATATCACATCGACCAAAGATTCACCTCGGTGGCTCACCCACAGAAAACGGTCAAGTTGAATGACTAATCGACGATCAAGTCAAGTTAAAGAAGAGACTAGAGGCGTAAGGTCGAGATTGGGCAATTCAACTTCCGAGCATCCTATGGTCATATAGGACGACTCTAATTCATCGGCGGGGAAACTCCTTTCTCTTTAGTGTATGGTTGTGAAGCGTTGATACCCGCCGAGATCGGAGTTCCCTCCCCTCGAGTTCTGGCCTACAATATTGAGACAAACGATCCCGAGCTCCGACAGGAAAGGGACAATGTCGAGGAACGAAGAGAGATAGCCTCAGCCAGAATGGCAAGGTATAAGCAGAAGATCTCTCAGTATTACAACTCGAGGGTGAGGCACAGATACTTCAAAGTCGGCGATCTGGTTCTAAGAAAAATGAAGCAAGTCGACAAGAGGCAGCCGGAAAGTTGGCCCCGAATTGGGAAGGCCCATATCAGATTTTGAAGGTTCATCCCAAAGGGTCCTATCAACTTGGGCGAGCAGATGGAACCACGGTTCCTCGACATTGGCACGCCAACAATCTGAGGAAGTATTATGTTTAAGATAAGCTTTACTTTGATTAACTTGTTTACCTTTCAGTTTTTAAATCTTGTAATAAGTCCATGAGACAATTTTATGAGTATTCTAATAAACTTGGGTTTTTCTCGAGGTGTTTTCTTTGTTGATAGGGCTTATAGCCAAAACAGTACAATTCCAACGTGGTGTAAAATGTTAAGGCAAAACGCTCATCGCCCAGTAGAGAAATCCGCAGGTCGGACATCTCAGTAAAGCCAAAAGCAAAGTTAGCCTAATGGGCGACGAATGCAAAGGCATAGAGACGGTTCGCATGGTCGGGCCACATGTCCCAGTCGAAAGCCGAATGAGCCCGAGTGGCGAAAAAGGCCCAGACAAAGGACGGTTCGCATAGTCGGGCCACCTGTCCCAGTCGGAAGCCGAATGAGCCCGAGAGGCGAAAAAGGCCTAGACAAAGGACGGTTCGCATAGTCGGGCCACCTGTTCCAGTCGATGGTCGAAAAAGCCTGTGAGGCAAAACAGACCAAAAACCAGGGACAGTTCACGTTAGAATGCTCAGCCTGAGGTCAGATAAGCCTAAGAGACAAAAGACTAAGGCAAGCAAGTCGATCTCAAGTGCAATAAGAACCAAAGGTTCATAATACACTTGGGGGGCAACATCGATAAAATAAATAGTATTTCGAGCAGGGCCAAGGCTCGAGAAAAGAAAGCTACGCTACAAAACATTAAGACAAGCAAGATAAAAAAGATAAGAAAAAGATGGCAAAATCAAATCAAAATTCAGAGCAAAGTTGTCACAAGGCAAGGCCAGGTCGAAAAGACCAGCCAAAGTTAAAATAAATGTTATTACAAATTAAAAGTTCGAATATCAAAAGAAGAATTAAAAAGACAACGATCAGGGGTCGACTTCGGGGGTCGGCTCAGGATTAGCAGAGGTCAGCTCAGAATTAGCAGGGGTCGGATCGATAGCGGTTGGGTCAGCAGCAGGGGCAGAACTAGAGGCACCATATTTGATGGCCAAAGACTCTCCTTGCTGAAACTCTTCGATATCCCGATCGTACAGCTGCTCCGAGTCTGGATTGTAGAACATAGGCGTCTCGAGGGACGACACGTCGAATCCTGACATGACGGCCTTCACCTGATCGACGGCCAGAGTGTAGCCACCCATCATCGAGGCGCGCATGATCACTTCTAAGTCGTCTTCGAGGTTTGTCGACTTGCGGTACTCCATGATTGCTTCGGTCTTAGCCTCTTCGACCTGCGCGCGCGCTCGATCCAATTCGGCCTGTAGCGCGTCTCGATCACGGTGAGCCTTCCTAGCTTCTTCATCCGCAGCCTTCTGCCCTTTCTGCAACATCTCATAGTCTTGAGCCAGCTTGAGCAGCTCCCTACCCTGACTGTGCCTTTCATTCTGCAGTCGGTCCAGCTCCTTCTCAGTAGTGGCCAGCTTTGCTTCAGCAGCCACCAACTTGTCTTGCAACTTTTTGAGCTCGTCGACCGACTCGCGCTTCAACGAATCATATTGTTTTTCCACGGCGGAGAGTGCAGCACCTTTTGCGATATTGTCTTGGAGCAATCTGCCATTCTCCTTCTTGATTTCATTCGCCGACTCTCATGTTTTGGCCAGCCGTCGGGCAGCCTCCCGACCAACAAGGGTATTCTACAAAACATAAGAACACATTGATAAATAGACAAGGCATGGGCCTCGAGAAAAGCTAATACAAAAAGAAGGGTCGACTTACGAGACGATTCAACTTCCGCAGTACATGAGACAGGTCTTTGTCGTCCACACCGGCATAATCGTCAAAAACCCAGTCCACACCGATCCCTGGCTCGGTAGAGGTCTCAGCAACCTTCTTTCTCTTCGCCTCTCGAAGCTGCTCCTTCACCACCTCGGCAACGGTTGGCCTTTTCTTTGTCCGCGCCGCCTGCTCCTCGACGTTAATCTCGACATTCGAGGTCAAATCGACAAGCTCCTCCTCGTCTTCATCTCAAGAGAACCAAATCGAATGCAGCTTAAGCTACCAAATGGTCGGAGGTAGCTCGGTCGATCCAAATTACGCGACGGCTCGATGGCAGCAGGGTTTGTTTCAGGTTGAAGGGCACCCCTCTCTCGGGAAGAGGAAGGCACCCTGGTCTTAGCCACTGGCAAGTTGGGGGTGGCCTGACCCTCGAGAGATGGAGCAGCTATGACCGTCGAACTCGGGGAATACGCTTGGGGTCGGTAACCTTGGAGAACCTGCCCACTGCAATATGAAAAAAGAACAAGTTAGTTTTGACAGACAAACAACAAGTTATCGACTCAACAAATAACCAGTATGTAAAAGCAAGTAAACATCCTACGATTCTCGTGATCGAGAACGCAAAGGCCCACGTCTGGCATTGGCCCGGCTTCCTCCAAGTGGGCCAGGGTGATACAGAGACTCAGTCTCGAGTACACACCTCGAGTTGTGTCCACTCAGAGTCGAGCCTCGTGAGGAACCGGTTCCTTCCCAAGCTTATCTTGTTTCCCGTCTCTCGACCTCCATTGCCCTATATAGGGGTTATCCAGGCCATGACGGAGAAAGAAAAATTGAGGCTTCCACTCCCCGTGAGAAGAAGGCCCCTTAGTTATGAACTCATGTCGATTTGCTCTCCTCTTGAAGGAATACCATAACTTGTCGGGTGTAGCAGCAATCTTGTAGTAATACCGAAACAAGGGCACTGAGAAGCATACCTGAGCCACTCGACATGCTATTACGAACCCCATTAAGGTTCTGACACCATTCGGGGCAATTTGAGAAACGCTAATCTCATAGTGATGTAGAATCGCGAGGATGGTCAAGGCGAGTGGAAACCTTAATCCGCTCGCAAGTTGATTCTCGTAGACAAGACAAAATCCTTCCTGGGCTCATCAAAGAAACATATGATTACGGTAAGGAGTCGAGATTCGAACGGAGGATAAACGATATTATACTTCCCGCAGATTTCAACAATGTCCTCTGGAGAAAGTGTACTAAGACATCCTTTTGCACCCTATCCATCCATCCTAGTTACTAGTTTTTTAGGCTGGTTAGGGACAGGAGGAGGGGAAGCTGCAGGTTCACCGGAGTCTCCCCGGAGAAGAGGATCGGAGACAACAGGTGCCGGAGATTGGCTATGAACGGGCGTTTCACTACCCCTATCTGATTCAGTTGCGCTACTACTACTAGACATGAACAAAATCACAGAAAAGATGAACAACACAGGAAAAAGAAGCTTACTTTTGCGTTTGAAGATTATGAGAATGAAGTAGGAAGTAGAATTGGCTCTGCTGCAACTTCTATCTCCTCCCTTTTATATGAAGGCAAAAGATTTGCAAATGATTTGAAGAGACGTGGGTATTGGGGGTTATAACCCCTGGAAATCGCGACAATCAAGGCAGTGACGCGTCTTTTGTGGGATTCGAAGCGTTTCGTATGCCAGATATCGTGCCACGTGCCTACAAGCCAGTTAGGGTTGTGAAAAGGCGGGCTTTCTCCCGCCCAAAGGAAAACCCAACTCGATGATGATTCAAGTAACAGACTCGACATCGGACAACGGAAGTCGCCTCTCTCAAGTCTGGGGGGCTTATGACGATACCGGGTTTCACTCCCGCCACGTGTCGTCTATCGATTGGTCATACAACAATGTTAAGGATAAACACCAAGTCAATCATGTCGATGCCCAGGCTCGAGGCTAAGGCCATCTAGTAGACGCCAGGCTGCGACGATCGACTATCGAGCAGTGTGAGACGACAAGTCCGTCAGGACAGAGTCCACACCAGCTAGCAGTGTAGGACAACGAGTCTAGAGTCGATCACCGCAGGTCGGCAGATCGACTCGAGGACAGGGTCCACACCAGCTGCCCAGGCCCATTAATAGCGATAGCTTGGGCAAGGGTTTAAGGCCCATTAAAGGGTAGATCTGACAATAACATAAGCCGACTTAACCTTAGGGTTTAGGCAAGTATTGTCATTATAAATACCCCATTCCGGGAACTACGTAAGGCTTGATTCCTGGAATTTAACAGGATACGTAGGCAATCTAAGAGAGAATCTTGGACTCAGCCGCAAACATAAACACCCACCTCCTCATTCATTTTTGGCATTAGGGTTTTGTGTACTCATCACTAGATTCATCTTGGAGCCCGGATAATTAAGGTGACTCAATTTGTCATCGTCAATAATAAAGTAGATGGTAAGATTGAGAAAATGGTAATAAATTAATGTTGCAGGGAATATAGAATGACTTATGTTATAGAACAAATGAAAAAATATAAGATAACTTATATTTTGAAACGGATGTAGTATATATATAATTTTGGTATGGGTGAGTGGTTTAAAGGATAAAAAAGAGGGGGAAATGGGAATCAGGACTGTAGAAATATAAATTGGGTGATAAGGACAAATCCACTGTTTGCTGCAGTGGAACTGACCACAAATCTAATGTTTCACTATCACAGTGGAATAAGGATATGTCTTTTTTACCCAGAAAAATATTCCAGTGTGCTCTTTATATATTTCTATGTTCAAATTGTCCTTCTTGACAATAAACTCTTTTGGTTCTCAAGCAACTTGCTTAGATATTCCTAATAAAATTGTTTTTGATGTTTGAAAATAAAAATGAACAGTTTATTGGTTGAGATCATGGGGTACGCTTAGTTATGTATTTTTTAGGGGGGGGTCAACTTACTCAGATATTTTTAATTTTGCTGTTTGAAAATGAAAATGAACAATCTATTGGTTGAGCCTCTTAATCTCTTATTTCTAATTATTTTCTACTACAATTATTATTATCTCTAAGGGGAGTTCAGATCGTATGATGTATTGTATTGATATATAATGTATATTATCTATCTTCCCATCAGTTTAAGTTTTTGGAAGAAATGGTAGTTCAACATAGTATCAAAGCAGTAGGTACTAGGTTCAAATCATGCTCCAAACATAATTTCCCAAACAACAAAAAAATTTAATACTATACCTACAAGTGTTTGGCACATCTACTTTCTTATAAGGTGACACGGGCTTCTATCTCCCTTCTTATAGACTCAAACGGGACAGAAGAAGAAATTATGACAGAAGAAGAATTGAGAAATTTGCATTGCTTCTTAATTATTCTTCTTCAAACAATCCAATGCCTAACGGGCGGGCGCCGGTGGCGCGCGCGCGTGTGGCCATTTTAGCAGAACGTCTGACCGCTAAAACCAACCCGATATCTCTCCTTCTTCTAGGAGCTTATACCACATACAACATTCTTGCCACACAAATACTACGAATTGTTTCTCTCAACTCCCAATGTGGTATACAAGTTGAAACTTTTCAACTTCCACTTCCAACATTAGCTCTTTCAACCACCCGACTTTAAGCGTTAATTTCTCATTCACTCGTTATCCGAATTGAATGATTCCAAATCCTGAATTCATCTACGACTCACGTAGTTTTCAGAATTAACAAAACATTACATATATTCTATACAAGAATATATCCGAATTACGCTTACAAAGTCACTGAATAAAATGATTATAAAATCATTTTTAATTCACTTTTAATTCAATTCCTCATTTTCTCCAACAATCCCCCACATGAATGGAAATTAATGCAAATGCAGACTTTGAAGAGATTCTCGATAAAAATATTGCATCGGGAGAGGTAGCTTACGGCTTTGAACTCCGCTTTAGTGAAATACTATCGGATTTACTCGGCTAATCGCTGAACTTAAGTCTTGAATCGTTTCACCTTTAGTGTAAAACCGCATAATAGTACTCACATAATATTTCCTTAACACTGTACTTGGTTCTCATGACTGGATTCGTTTTGGCCCTGAATCACACCTGGTTTCAGAAAGTGCGTTAGAGAATTCTAGCTTCTGAACTCTCTTTGAAGCGGCCCCACTTCGTTCTTACATAGGTGACCTCCTATCAAGAGTATTCTGCCATACCCCACTCGAATTTAATCAAGTTATAGGAATCATTAAAAGTTTTCACTTAACCTTCACACTTCCGGCAGACAACAATTTTATTCACAGAATGGGAAAGTGTTCATCGACAGCTTCATAACTTAGTTGTCCCTTTGAACCAAGTGCTTGGGATCTCCAGTCAACATGGTAGGGTTACCATTACAAAGCTTATCTTTCAATAGGCTTAAGTCCCATTCCAAGTGTCAAATTGACATTTGATCTCTAGGTAAACCTTTTGTAAGCGGATCCGCAAGATTCTCCTTCGATTTTACATAATCGATGGAAATCACACCACTAGAGATCAACTGTTTAACGGTATTGTGTCGTCGACGTATATGTCTAGACTTACCATTATACATACTATTTTGTGCTCGGTGTATAGCCGATTGACTATCACTGTGTATGCTAATAGGAGCAATTGGTTTTGTCCAACATGGAATGTCCTCTAGGAAATTTCGAAGCCACTCAGCTTCTTCACCAGCTTTGTCTAATGCAATAAACTCAGCTTCCATTGTGGAACGATATATGCACGTCTGCTTAGTGGACTTCCAGGACACCGCAGCACCACCAATCATGAAAATATATCCAGTTGTGGATTTTGATTCTTTTGAATCAGAAATCCAATTTGCATCACAATATCCTTCTAATACTGCTGGATATCTTGTGTAGCATAATCCCAGGTTCATTGTATATGTCAAGTACTTTAGTACTCTAATAAGCACTTTCCAATGATCCTCACTAGGATTACTTGTAAACATGCTCAGTTTATTCACAGCACATGCAACATCAGGTCTAGTACAATTGGTTATGTACATCAGACAACCTATAATCTGTGAATACTTTAACTGAGACACATGCTCACCCTTATTTTTGACTAAGTGAAGACTTAAGTCAATAGGGGTTTTCATAGGACTTTCATCATAAATATTGAATCTCCTCAGGACAGATTCAATATAGTGAGACTGTGATAACACTAGTCCCTCAGATATCCTAGAGATTTTAATCCCTAAAATTACATCTGCTAGTCCCATATCTTTCATATCAAAATTCCGTGTCAGCATCTTTTTGGTATTCATGATGATATTATGGGTACTTCCCATTATCAGCATATCATCAACATATAAACACACTAACACATAAGCATTAGGTGTATGTTTGATGTAGACACATTTGTCACACTCGTTAATCTTGAACCCATTCGATAGCATCGTTTGATCAAACTTTTGATGCCATTGTTTAGGTGCCTGTTTCAGTCCATACAGAGATTTAACGAGTCTACACACCTTGTGTTCTTGTCCTGGAACTACAAACCCCTCTGGTTGTTCCATGTATATCTCTTCATCTAATGCACCATTTAGAAATGCAGTTTTAACATCCATCTAATGGATTTCCAGGTTATAGAATGCAGCAAGAGCAATAAGAACTCTTATAAAAGTGATTCTAGTAACTGGTGAATAAGTATCAAAGAAGTCAAGACCTTCTTTTTGTCGATAACCTTTAGCTACCAACTTGGCCTTATACTTATCAATAGATCCATCAGCCTTTAACTTTTTCTTGAAAATCCACTTACACCCGAGTGCTTTATGTCCAGGTGGAATTTCTACTAATTCCCAAGTGTGATTTTGCATGATGGAATCTATTTCACTATTGATTGCCTCTTTCCAGAAAGGTGCTTCTGGATTAGACATAGCCTCGCCATATGTCCTTGGAGTATTTTCTACCATGTAGGTGAGAAAATCTAGCCCAAAAGACATTGAAGTTGTAGCCCGTTTACTCCTTCGAGGTTCCACTTCCTCGTGTTCTGGAGCATTATCCCCCACATTTTCGTGTGCCCTCTTAGTCGAATTTGAGTCCTCATTATGTCTTTCTTTGTTTGGAAAGACATCCTCAAAAAACACCGCATTTCTTGACTCCACGATTGTGTTTACATGCACATCAGAGTTGTCAGATTTGTGCACAAGAAATCTATATGCACTACTGTTATGTGCATACCCAATGAATATGCAATCTATCGTTTTAGGCCCAATCTTGATTTGTTTAGGTTTAGGCACTTCCACCTTGTTAAACACCCCACACTTTCAAGTATTTATAACTTGGTTTGTGGCCTTTCCACAACTCATACGGGTCTTATCCATCTTTTAGATGGAATTCATTGAGAATTGCATTCGCGGAGAGAAGGGCCTCCCCACAAGTTCTCGAGGTAAACCAGAATCGATCAACATAGCATTCATCATCTCTTTCAGAGTACGGTTTTTATGCTCAAAGAATTCCGTTAGATTGAGGTGCATATGGAGCAGTAGTTTGATGAATAATGCCCGAATCTAGACATAATCCTTCAAATGGAGATTCATACTCTCCACCTCTATCACTACGAACCTTCTTGATTCGTCTGCTAAGTTGATTCTCAACTTCATTTTTATAATTTTTGAATGCCTCGATAGCCTCATCTTTGCTACTTAGCAAATATACATAATAAAGATCTTGTACAATCATCGATAAAAGTTACAAAATACTTTTACCGCTCTCGATTGCACAAACTTTAAATCACACAAATCTGTGTGAATTAATTCTAATGGTTCTGTATTTCTTTCCACGGATGGAAACAGTGCTTTAGTCATTTTAGCCTCAACACATACTTGGCATTTTCCAGTTTGATTAAATTTTAGTTTAGGTAATAAATCCAAATTCATCATTCTTTGAATTGATTTATTATTAACGTGTCCTAAACGATTATGCCATAAAGTACAAGACTCAATCAAGTACGTAGAAATAGAAGCATTTTTATTAGCCTCAGCGGGCAAAGCAGTCTTAGGCATAATAGCCATTACTTTAAGTTTAAACAAACCATCAGTAAAGTAGCCTCTACCAACATACATATCATTTTTGGTCAAAATGACCTTGTCATTACCAAAAGTCAGTTTAAAACCATTCCTATTAAGCATACCACCAGAAATCATATTTCTACGTATGTCAGGAACATGGAGAACATTCATGAGTGTTAGCTTCTTCCTATAAGTCATTTTCAGAATCATGTTGCCAGTTCCTTGAATGGTTGACTGGGAAGAGTTTTCCATCCACAGCTTCTCACCATTCATAGCCTTGTAGGTTGAGAAGACATCACGGTCCGCACACACATGTTTAGTGGCTCCTGTGTCCACAAACCATTGTCTCGGATTCCCCACAGTGTTGCACTCTGTCACCATGGCGCAGAGATTGTCATCATCTCCCTCAGTTTCAGCCATATGAGCCTTAGGTTTGTAAGACTTCTTTGAGCGGCAGTCCGCAGCATGGTGCCCATGCTTGCCACAGTTGTGACAATTACCATTAAACTTGAATGATGTCGGTTTCTTTGAAGATTCCCCAGTCTTCTTAACCGATTTCTCTGGCTTCTTTCTCTTCTGATTTTTAACCTCAGCGACATTAGCCTTCGCTTCTCCAACCGGCACAGAACGTTTTTTTTCAGATGCGTGTACACAAAGAATGATAATAAGAGGATTTATGCTGTCTGTGCGAAGAAGGATGAAGTAAACTATTGCTGGAATGTTCGTGCTTCAAAACGGAAATCAAATGGATTCTTTTATGTAAATTTATTGTGCAATGTTCATACGTGTGGTATATCTTCTAGATCTTTTGGTCGAGATCGTCGTATGACTTCTGATCTTCTTTCCAAGTTGATTGTTTCTAAGGTTCATGATGATCCAAGTTATTCTCGCAATGATTTGCGACTTTGGCGACCAATTAATCGATTATAGAATCCAAATTTTCTTATGATGTTGCTTGGTGTGCTGTTAAAAAGGCTAGGGATTCCTTATATGGTGATGTTGAAAACTCATTCAAAAGAATACCAGGTTATGTTGCTAGTGTTCGTGAAACGAATCCTAGTTCTGTTGTATTTTTTGAAGTGCAACCTGAATCTCGGCGTTTTTATCGGATGTTTATTGCGTTTGATGCTTGTATTCGTGGGTTCAAGTATTGCCGACCAATGCTGTTTCTTGATGGGGCACATTTGAAATTTGATATGAATGGTCATTTGTTGGCTGCAACTGGGAAGGATGGTGAGAATGGTATGTTTTATTTACAGTTACAGTTTATTTTTTATGCAGTGACACTTGATTTTCCTGCAGTGACATCTGATTTTAGTGCAGTGACACTTGCTTTTTATATAAGACAAATTAAACAATACATAATATTAAATGAAAAGCTAATTTTCATCATGCTTGAGGCGGACAGGAAGTCCATTTGATGGCACTGGCGAAGCATGAAATGCAATCTTCTCATTTGGGATAATCTTCTCCATCTTAAATTTTGTTACTATGTTATGCATGAAAACCAATATCTCTAGTCTGGCATACTCTTTTCCCGGACACATTCGAGGCCCTCCTCCAAACGGTACAAATGTGTAGGTGTCTTTGGCCGCTCCCATCGAATCTCGTCGGATCAAATTTTTCCGGTCAGAAAATATTTGGGATTTTTGTGTGTTGTATGAACGTTCCAAAATGTCTCATAAAACAATGGATATTAGCTTTGACTATTTGGATACATATAACTAGCTAGGTAGGGGGCAATGAGGGTTACCACATCCCTAGAAACATAAGCCCTAGGCCGGATCAATAGGTCATGAGGTCGAATCCCCTTATTTTCTAGTATTACATATCATATTTATAGTTTATATTAAATAAAAATTGTAGAAAATAAACTACATTGGGAAAAAAAACACTCTTGAGAGATACCTTCCATCCTTTTGGAATTGTGAAACCGGCATAAGTGCAATCTGTTATTGTTTCTCTAAACGCCCCTTGAGCTGGGGGCGTCACACGTATAGATTCACGTGCGACATTCCATGAATACTTCATTTTCTCTATGTCTTCCCATGTCAATAAATCATTAGGTCCTTTAGTCTTAGCAATCTCCGTTTGTTCTATCATTAGAAAAGAAAATAGAAAGGAATAGTCAATGCTTCTTCTATTTGATGGTTAAAGAATGAGCAATGGCTACTATTACGATCACTGTGACATGCAAAACACGTGTCATTATATGATCTGACAGTGAAACCTATAATCATATGGCATTTATTTAAATAATGGTCTCACTACCACATCATGTTGTGAAATTTGTTATACGTCAGCGTGGTTTTGACAGTATCGTTATTCTAAAAAGAAATTGAGATGTCAAGAAATGTTACCTTTGAAGACTTCATTGTAAATGTGAGGAAGTTCAGCAAGATGTTTCAAGACAAAAGTAACTGTACTACTAGTTGTCTCATAGCTAGCCACCAACAAACCAATAATATTATTTGATATCTCCATTTCACTCAAAGATTCACCATTTTCATTTCGTACAAGAAGCATTCTTGATAGAAGGTCATTGCCAACATTTTCTTGATTCACTTCCATCATCAATATCTCCTTTCTCCTAGCACTAATGATCTTCATAAGCTCGTCGCGGACCATCTTCCCGCCTTTGATTGCACCATTATAAGCTGTTCCGGGTAGATCAATCGGCACCGAAAACATCCCATTTGTCACAAGATGAAAAGGATCAGCTAGCTTCTTGATATTTGCTGGATCTACAACACTCATGAACAATCTACACGCTAAATCGAACGTGTACTTCTTCGAAAGTGGATAGACTTTAACTTCTTGATAAGGTGTCCATTCCTTCTCAATATGTTCTTTAGCCATCATATCCATTATTGGAATGTATTGCTTTAGGGCTTCAGGCTTAAGAATATCATGAAGAAAACTTCGCGTTAAAGCCGATACGTCCTTTAATGGATCTTCAACATATTCAGGGAAAAGCAAAGCTTTTTTCATTGATTGTGGCCACCAAGAAGTAAGAAGTTTAGTCTCATTTGAGAAGAGGAACTTATTTCCTTGTGGCCCACAAAAAATTGCCATCTTTTCTCCCATTAGGGATGTTTGAAACACATCATTTGAGTATTTCTTCATTCTATCACCAACAAATTTCTCAGACCCTAAAAGAGCAAATTGTATATTTTCTCCAAGAAAAGGCCATCCAGAAGAACCTGGTGGAATGTTCAAGTTTTTCTTGCCAAGTTTATTGATGAAAAAGATCAGAAGAAATGATAATGGAAATGTAACAAGGGTGACTGCATAAATGTAAAAAAAATCCATTTTTTTGAAATGATCAAAAGGAAAAAGGTTTTGGATTGTATCAAAAAAGGTGGCAGAAACTTGTATATATATAGTAAATGAAAGGGATCAGAAGTACAGAAATGGTCTTTTATAATATAATATAAGCATACATTATATTATAGAAAGATGATGAAAGTTAAGACATCATAAAGTATATCGAAATTCATGTAATGACAAATTACACAACCTGATCTAATAAAAGTCTTTCTTAAAAATGGAATATAATCTCTGTACCTTCTTGCTATAGTCCAAAAGCTACATATTATTATCAAATGCTAAGTACTGTGATTTTGACAATTGTTTTGAGCATAACATACTTGACAAAAGAAGGTATACACAAAAGAATTTTTTTTTATGGAAGGTTAAGTGTTTGTTTTTTTACATCTCATGTTGCAATGCAACATATGCTACATTATTAACCCTTTAAAAAGAATATCGACACAAACCAACTTTTTTTCTGTGGACATGACACAAACTACTTGTATAAATCTTTGGAAAAAAATAAAATTATATTATATGATATCATACGATCGAATGAAACGAGATGATCAATACTACAAGTGAAATAATATGACATACAGTTAATGTGTCCGTAAAACAACATCTTATTATAATATATCATGTTAATTTATAGAGGTTTAAAGTATGTATCTCTATCTCTACCGGTAGGGGGAAGCGAAAATCGGGCTCATGTGTTGATGGAGGGATGCAGATGAAGATAATTTTGTGTCGAAGGATGATCTGTTTGGTGACAGTCAAATACTTAGTTTTTCATGGATGAATATTAGATGCGATAAGTTTTCGTTAGATTTGAATTTATGGAAGCTATGCCCCTTGAATGCATTCAATTAGCTGGTGCTCGGTAACAAATGCATCGTTTTGAGTTTATGTTTATGGAGCTTGTAGGTGGTATCATTGCTTTTGCACCATCTTGCTAAAATTTTTTATTTTTTTTTTAATTTTTTGCTTAAAAATAAAACAGAAACAAAGCTGGATGACGAAATAGCAAAAACTGGTAAAGATCTTGACACGGGACAGCCGAGCCACTAAAAAAAATATTACGGTATCAAATATTGACTCATAATGAAATACAATGTAAAAGTGGGCTAAATTACAATTTTGGTCCTCTAACTAGACACGTTTTTCGATTTTGGTCCTGGTTTTTCTCCGGCGACAACTTTAGTCCTGTAAGTTGTCTTTTTTTTGCAAAAATAGTCCTGAACGCCGGAAAGACCACTTACAGGACTAAAATTGGTCTTTTCCGGCGACAATTTTAGTCCTGTAAGTGGTCTTTCCGGCGACAATTCCTGTAAATGGTCATTCCGGTGTTCAGGACTATTTTTGCAAAAAAAAAAAGACCACTTACAGGACTAAAATTGTCGCCGGAGAAAAACCATGACCAAAATCGAAAAAGTGTCTAGTTAGAGGACCAAAATTGTAATTTAGCTTGTAAAAGTGTATCTTCGGAAGACCAAAAAACAAAGATAAATTTTAAACTCGTATCTTGAGAAGGCAAAAAAAAAAAATAAATTTTAAACTTGGATGATGATGACATGTAAGCAGAAGGCGCGTTGCGGCATCTGAGCCGTAGATTGTCTGAATCGAAGATATCGACTGCACAATTGGCGAATCCGACGAACACTAACGATCCGTTGCAGGAGTATGTATGTTCCGGTCATGATCGCGGATGAAAGAGCTTCCCGCGGATACCACTACAATATGATACATAAAGATTGCATCAAGGGAAGTAGGGAGATGGGGGTGGGGGGAGTAGGAAAAGAAACATCTTTATGTTCTGGGCCTAGGTTGCACGGGTATGTATATATATACATGGATATGGGATTACTCGATCTGGATGCGTAAATAGTAAAAATATACGGACCAAAAGTTCATCTTGCTTGCCCCTCGGTATCAATGTCTTCCAATATGGTATTTTCTCTTAGTTGTTTGGCTAAAACATATTAGCAACTGTTAAGATTAACTGCCTAATTGTGTAAGCAGTTCAAGTCTACTTTTGGACCAAACAAATTTTCATCCCCAATACGGTCAAGTGTAATCAGTAGTTTAATCAGGGGCTTGTGGAAAAGATGCCTAATTTCTGTCTAAGTAATCAGTGCTAATATAGCTCCAATTTGTATTTAACACGCACTTAAGAGACTTAACTGGGCAAATGCAAGAGGCTGAATATCATAGATTTGTCCTTCAATTCCTTATCTGGTCCATTACCACATGGTCTTGCGGGCATAGAGTCTGTCAAATTCGTACTTATTGACCATCAAATTCTCCCGTGTATGTAAAAATGTCATCTTGTGTGTATACATTAGAGAAAATACAGGTACACAAAAAGTTACCAGTCAATTAGTATTGCCTTCATCTTCGAGTTGATGTCAAACTGATTTTCCATATAGTTTGGTGAAATGCAGCTAGCTAGAGCACTGTATAAACAATATTTTAATGTAGCTGTGTGTTCACAGTATTTTTGCTTCAGTTCTTCTTAGGCAACAATTTGTATTTTCACTGGAATTGAACAAAGGCAACAGTAAAACTCAAAAGCACAAACAAACGTTTGAAAGTCACTTTCAATTCTTGTGGTTTTCCCTTACCATTTCCACTAAAAATATGTCTTCATTTTCCGTCGTCTGCTTTTTTGTGTTTTCTTCAAGTGTTTCATTCGTATAAGATTATGCCAAGTATATGAATAGTATTGTGTATATAGCAACAAAGACGGTTGGATGTCTGGTCTTAACTTTTGGTTTAGTCCTGTTTTTTCATAGAGGTTGGAGTTTTTATTTCTCGCTAAAGCTACATGATGCTGCCATGTATATGAGTTTCCATTGGTAGGATCATTAACTTTATAGTGCCCCAAAAAAATGATGTATTTGAGAGTTATCACAAGACGTATTCTTTCCATTTTAGATAAGTGCAACGCTGAAGTACTGAGCAGCGCATGTTTTATTTGCACCACATTAATAAGCTGAAAACACATTCCTTTTCCGACGTATCTAGCTTGAAGGCATGTGCATCGCCACGGTTCGTGCCAACATTCATACGATTTCGGTCTTCAAAGACAGCCTTCATCAAATGTCATCAGATATCTGCTTGCCGATGTCGCTGCATAAATTGTCGATGTCACTGCATAAATTGCCGAAGTCACTGCATAAATTGTCGATGTCACTGCATAAATTGTTGATGTCACTGCATAAATGCGGTGTCACTTCATCGCGGTGTCTCTGCATCGGAGGGTGGTCATGCGATCGCGGTGTCACTTCATCAGCGTGTCTCGTGCATCGCGTGTGTCTCATGCGCGTGTCACTTCATCGCGGTGTCTCTGCATCGCGGTGTCTCTGCATTGCGGTGTCACTTCATCACGGTGTCTTTGCATTTCGGTGTCTCTGCATCGGAGGTGGTCATTGTATCGAGGTGATCAATGGATCTGGCGTGGTCAATGCATCGTGGTGTCACTTCATTGAGGCGTCTCTGCATCGCGGGTGGTCACTACGTCGCTGTATCACTTCATCGAGGTGTCTCTACAATGCGGCGTCTCTGCATCACAGTGTCTCTGCATCGGGGTTGTCATTGCATCGCGGTGTCACTTCATTGCGGTGTCTCTGCATCACGGTGTCGCTTCATCGCCGTGTCTCTACATCGTGGTGTCTCTTCATCGCGATGGTCATCGCATCGGGCGTCGCGGTGGTCAATGCATCAGGATGGTCATTGCATCGAGGTGGTCATTGCATCGGGGTGGTCAATGCGTCGCGGTGGTCATTGAATCGCGGTGGTCAATGTATCGGGGGTGGTCATTGTATTGAGATGGTAAAAAAAACTGAACATCGCCTGGGAAAAAAAAAAAGTGCCTGGAAAAGAAAGAAAGAAAGAAAAAAAAAAAAAAATGAACCGTGCCCAGAACGGAAAGAAAAAAAAACAAACTATTGAACTAACAGGCGCCTCTTCTCCACCACTTTTTTTTTTTTTTTTTTATTTAAGGGTATTTGAGTCTATCTATCTAATTTGTGTCCTTATAAGTAACAATGATTCCTTTTTTGTCCTTATAAGTCCAATAAGTCCGTTTGTGTATTTTGGGTCTTTGGCCCTATTTTTATAGAGAGATTATAATCAGATAATTTTATAATGGAAGACAAACAAATGAATCCTTAAAACCAGGTGAATCCCGAAATCAGTGAATTTCGACAGTGAATCCTGAAAATTAGTGAATTTCGACAATGTATTTTGAAAATCAGTGAATTTCAACAGGGAATTTCGGCAGTAAATTTAAACAGTGAATTTCGACAGTGAATAAATAGTTTTGTCATTTATACAAAAGTTTCAAAAGACTGTCATTCTACTCAATTGATGAAATATTTCTGTCATTCTCCCTCGTTCCTCCTTTTTTTTTTTATCGAGGGACCCTATACTAAGCTTTTAAAAACTGTTATTTTTGTTCCCTCCCATATGAATCCCTTGCTTTTTTTTGATCTCCTTAAGCGTTTGGTGTTGGGGGAGGGCGAGGGGGGGTGGGGTGGGGTGGGGTGGGCGGTGGGATGGATTTGCGGAAAGTACTTACCCGCGCATTAGCCCCAGAGGAGACTAACACATTCAAAGACTCAAAAAAAGAAGCTAGTCCTATAACTTTGTTATGGTGTCCTTCAGACACACTAAAACCGATACGATAATATAATTCAAGCAATCATTGGGGAAAGATATTGCAAGATCATGACACATCTAGAAGCTTTGCTCAACATCCATCAAGCACAAACCGCAAATGCGAATTCATGAAAGAAAAGTAGTAGCCAACACAAACCTTAAGCAAATTCTAGACACGTTTATAGTACTAAGTACTAACAATGGAAACAAACAGAAGACATCTCGAACCGGCCGCCAGCAAGCTAAGTAGCATCTAGATGAATGTTCAAAGCTGGAGAAACAGAGATTGAAGAAAGTAGCCAGCCCACCTGTTTCTCAGCGGCATTTTATCAAACACCAATTGCTAAACAACAGCAGAATAGAAGATTCCAACCAAGAACATCTTAGGTTCCGTTCAAGCTCCACCCCATGAGGATGAGGATGAGGATGAGGATGAGGTTAATTTGCCAAGAATCGTAAAAATATATATATAAAAACGAAATTAAACAGAAAGAAAGCATGGATATTGCATTGTATTTGCTAACCTTGTCTCATTCCATGTTTCTTTCCATATCAACACCTGAAAGTCTCGGCAGTTAAAAGTTTGATGGCGAAGAGTTTGTTATGCAAAAGCAAAAGATAGCACTAGAGGGACTAAAGTGTACATATATTCAAGCTTCAAGGACTAAATGTACAAATCTCTTTTTTTTTTAAGGAAGATAAGAACTATTGACACAATAATGTTAGGGTATTGTTATATTATAGCACACACAATCTATTTTTGAGACACCACAGTGTAATTCAAGTTCTTCAGAATCAAATTTTCTGAAGTATGGTGTTCAAATAGATCGATTGTGATGTCATGTCATGATGTTACTGGGATTGCTTTATGCACACACAAATTACATTTTTTTTTTTTTTTTTTTGAACACACAAATTACCTCGAGCACCATATATTTTTTAAGATTATTTTTTCAATAGAGAAAGATGACGTTTGTATCCAATAGTTTTTCACACAGAGGAAGTCATCGGTACTGACTAGCGATACTATCAACATCAGTGACAGAAACGTTTCTAACATGCATGCAAATAACCGCAGTTGAACCGTCGTTAACTGCCTTCATGAATTTAAGGAAAGATGTTCTTTGTCGGAATCATCAACCAGGTCGAGAATGCTAAGCAAAACACCGTATGTACCTTAAGGACCTATTCTTCTAAGGCCCACTTTTTGCGGTTTTTTTTTTCCTCTCTTATATGCACCACGGTCTTCGTTTTCTTCTTCACTTCGATGTACGTATATCAAACTATCCAAAAATGACGGCTTCTTCACTTCGATGTACGTATATCAAACTATCCAAAAATGACGGCGGTGGTGGTTGGCCGAGAGCTTTAAAGTGTTGGGGTGCAAAGTTCCTGAGATGCTTTCGTGAACGATTATGTAAAATGCATATGTACGTGTCGATGAGGTTTAACCTAATGGTCAAAACACATGATCAACAGGTTTTTTATTCGAGTCTCACTCAGAGCAAGTGTTTTTTTTGGCACCAGGCTAAAAAAATAGAACTTGATTAAATTTCGATTTTACAATCAAAAGTCGATTCCCCTAACGAGAAACGGTTTTAGAATAATCTTTTTTGTTTTTTGAAGGGGTTTTAGAAACGGTTTTAGAATAATCAGCCCTTTAAAAATCGAGTTTGACTGTGAGATGGATTGTATATAGTAAAAATAATTCCATATAAGCCCCAACAAGATAAATAATTCCATATAGCCCCCTCAACAAAAAAGAAACTTCTAGTACACAAAACAATAATAATATTAAAAAAAAAAACATGTACAAATAGCCTTCATAAAAGGCTCTCAATTTCTGTTGCTTCAACCAAAACTAAGACCAAAAAAATAGCTGGATGAGCACCGGGCACCATCGATTCAATTCGATATAGCATGAACCTTCGATTCGATTAAACCTTGTTTTCTTTTTCTTTTTTCACCTAGAAGGTGTTTCAGAGGGCTGACCACCACCATTCAATGCAGAACTTGAAGGATTTGAAGGTAAAGAAGATCCATTATTGTTATTATTATTATCTTGACCTCCCATATTCCCCCATTTCACCTCACCGGTCGACGGTTCGATTACGTATACCGCACCATCGCTCATTCCTAACGCAAACTGACTCGGATCTGATGAATGCGGCGCAATCACCACCGGATATGCACTGCTGCTGATGATGATACCAGACATTTATAAGTTAAATCTTCACTTTGATATATGAATGCAGAGTGTGTGTGTGTGTGTGTGTATGTATATATATATAAAACTAGAACTATGATGAATATACCTGATGGATGATGACATGTAAGCAGAAGATGATATGCGGCATCTGAGCCGGAGACTGTCTGAATCAAAGATACCGACTGCACCATTGGCGAATCCAACGAACACTAACATCCCGTCACATGAGTAAATTCCGGTCGTGATCGCAGAAGAAAGACCATCCCGTGGATACCACTACAATATGATACAAAAAGCAGATTTTCATATCATATATATATAAACGATTCGGTTTAAGGGAAATTGTGAACTACACATGTATACGGGAAAATTCTACTGCAGGGAGTCTCGATTATAATGTACCGTTAGATGTAAGACAAGTGCACAAGAAAAAAAAAAACATCTTCATGGTATGGACCTAGGTTGCACAGGTATGGATACGTAGGTGCGAGATTTTTGAAAAATATTCACAAACAGGATATGCGTGATTATTGAAAGTATAGGGGTCAAACCGTACATGACAAAATTACAAGGATCAAATTATATAAATATTAAAAATCACAAGATAAAGCGATATTTGGTTGGTTTTTCTTCATTTTGGATTGTTTCTCATTGATATTCTTGTGGTTTGTCGTCAATTTCCACAAGGTTTACGTATTCGAGTTATGAGTGTGCATATTCGGATCACGTATCCAAATTTGAAAAATAGCAAATATCCTTCATGGATGTATCATAGTATCCAAAGTGTATCGTTCTCGGATACGAAACACGCTACCAAATGAATATTCGAAAGGTAAAACAAAGGACAAGACGGTTACTTACCGACCGTAAGCATTCGAGTTGAGCATCGTAAATAGCGATCTGGCTTTCGTGGACAACAAGAAGATGAGTTTGATCATTGTGGAATTGAACCTTAGTTTCTCCAACAAGAGGCGATGAATGCCCCGGAGGCGCTTGTATCGACTTCATTTTCTTCTTTTCCCATCCATCAATGTCCCATACAAATAGCTGGACATGACATGTAGCAACATAATGGCACTATTAGCCGCGTCACGAAGATATACCGTGTGTTTTCTAAAGGCGTGTTTAATGGCATAAACCAATTCTCTGGGTCCAAACTACATATTAACCGAAAAACATATGTCCAAATGAAACTGAGGTTTCTATGCTTGGGGGAGGACAAGGGGAAGGGGAAGGGAGGGGAGGGGGGTTGATTGACAGAACATGTGTAGCAAATACGATATTGCAGAAAGTGCGTACCTGCGCGTCGGCTCCAGATGAAACTAACACATTCAAATTCTGAGAAAAAGTGAGCCCTGTGATTTGTTTCTGGTGTCCTTTGAGCTTGATCTTCACCTGTTGACGGTTCACGAAATACTCAATCAGATTTCTAGAAATATAAGTCATACGGAACTTTTAGGGCAGGGGGAGGAGGAGGGGGGGGGTAGTCTCACACATACTACCCCAGCCCCCAACTCCATACCCTCCAGAATAATGTACGACAAACTCCAAACCCAATAAAACCTTTGACATGTGGCAAAAGGGACTGCAAAAGTGCGAAACATCGGGGGTAAATGTGTAAAATTCGTGAAACAAAAGGGACTAAAAGTGTCTACCTCATCAACTCTAACATTGTATATTTGTATACTAGAATCCTCCATTCCGACAGCAATTATATTGTTGTCCCGAGGATGAAACGCCAAGTAAGTCGCTGCAGGCGGTGGAGTCATGAAAGTCGTCATCCCCTACCAGAATAAAACGAGGTTAACAACAAAAACTACAGACAAAACCGATTTAAAATAAGAATTTTAAATTTTAAATTTTAAATAAATAAAAAAAAAAACCTTAAAGCTCATCATGTTGAACAATGAAACTTTGCCACCAGAAGCCGACATGACGTAAGAATCGTTCTTTGATAAAGCAATGCAAGCAGCCGATTCTTCGGGTGGTCTCGAATCGTTTAAGTCGTTAGACATGTGAATCCCGTTAGCAGGTTGCCAGAATTGTGGAATGCTTGATGCAGAAGACTGACAGAAAATACGGACAGATCACGTTTACGACCCGAAAGTAATTTAAGATTGATCATAAATAAATAAAAGGAAGAAAATTAACTTTTGGTCCCTTGTTTTTCTTCTATTTTCCAAAACTAGACCCTATCTTTCATATTGACAATTTTGGTCCCCTGACTACACTTTTTCGCTACACCTAACAGATTGACGCAATGTCAAGATCCCTGAAGTGTCTGAAAAGCATAACAAAAATACATTTTTAGGGGATCAAAAATGTCCTTATGAAAAAAAATTAAGGGTTATTTCCGAAACAATAAGAAATACACGAGACCAGAAGCCTCATATTGGTTTTCCAAGCCAATAGTAATGTGACACGTGGCACATGGAGGGTTAAACAATATGCTTCCGTTAACAAAAAGGTATAGATAGGGGACCGAAAATGTCAATATGAAAGATACGGGTTAGTTTTGAGAGATGATGAAAAAAAAACAAGGGACTAAAAGTGTAATTATCCCTAAAGAAAAAATGTATGTGACGATAACCGTGTTATAAGAACCTAACCTTTGCGGATGGATTCCGTTCATTTCGTGGCCATTTCCACAGCTTATGAGAAGCATTGGAAGCCAGAGCAAGGAGAGCCAAACCCGAGTTTGTGTAAAGTAAGCGCACGACCTGCATTTCATGTAGGGGTGTAAATGATCTGAGTCGAATCAAACATTATAATTATCGAGTCTAGCAGCCTTTAAATTTTACAAATTCAAGTTCGATCACGAACTTGATATTTAAAATCATTCTCAAGCTCAATCACGAGCACCTTCGAACTCGAACCAAACTCAAGTTTGTTTCGAGCTATGAGTCTTAGTATATTTCCTTTTAAACTATAGCTTATAAAACAAGCCATTCTCTTAAATAAAACCGCAATTTTTTAAGCTAATCTATTAAATAGAACTCACAAATATATATAGTAGTAAAATATGTAACATAATAAGCATATCATCAAAATCACACATAATTTTCACACAGATTTCGAGTCGAGCTTAGGATTGGCTCATATAGCATTTGAGTCAATAAATCGAATTAAACTATTCAACCAAAAAGTCCAACAGAACTCGAATTGCTCACGAACAACTTGGCTCATTTATACCCAAACTTCATGAGATCTACTATCACAAAACAAAAAAAAACAACTCGAATTGCCCGTAATATTTGCACCATACCTTGCTAGCAGTCTGGGGATCGGGCAATTTCAACGTCTTCAACTGTGCCGAGTCAGAAATATCAGAGTATTTCCATGATTTAACTTTGTCAACATTATCTTGAATCCTGGGCTTAACATCACCTACCCTACTGCTCTCCCCGTTAACCTGCGGGCCCCACAAAAGGACACTCGTCAAAAACTAAGAAAATCCCAGAACTTCAGGACACACAAAATTATCGGTTCAATAACAAAAAATAAATAAATTACTTACAAGATTTCCAATGGACAAAGAGCGTTGAATTTTTTCATTTCGTTCATGGACAGAAGAACCGGGTGCTGGGACGTTCGCCATATGACCTAACGGACCACCAACTGCAGGCTGCAATTAAAAAAAAGTACTTTTTATGCAATGAACAAATATATTTATTTGGTAGTATACAGTAAAAAAAATAAAATAAAGATTTATTTTTCCAGCTAATAATACAAAAGGAAGAATATAAATAATAGCTGTACATGAAAGTGAAAGAAACTGGACAATAACTAGGGCGGCTCGAGGCATCTTACATACGGTCACCGTCTTATGATTTTTTAATACTTAAAATTTAATCATTATAGTTTTATTATGTACAATCCAATCCCTTTACTTTAAATATTTACGTATATCCCCTATGTACACATATCCTTAATTATTTTTTTAATCTCACACCACGTATCCCATATACACGTATCTGTACCCATGCAACCTAGATGAACACAATTCACACAATGCAGAGAAAAACACGTACTTTGACATTTACTGCTTCAGACATAAACGAGAGCCTTCAAATGATCTGTTTTCTAGCATCCTCAGTAAACGTTGTCCATCAGTATTGGCCAAAATTTTGATCCCGTTATCGTTCGTTGTAACAGCAAGCAACGACCCTTCCTTATTAAATCTTAATCTAGGACTTGCCTGCAACAACAAAAACAACCCGTAAAAAAACGCACATTTCTTTAGTCCATAAAAAGGCCGTCTTTAATGGCACCATGGTGAAAAAGTAGATTCTCAGTGTGGTGCCAAGAAAGACGTCCCCCCGTAAAAATTATGAGACGTATACTGACAGGCAATCCTCCATCCGCATCAGCAAATGTTAGCAAGTTAATGTTATCCATATCCCAAAACTTTATCTGAAACTCATCACCAGCGGCCAAGAATCGGTTCCTGGTCGAGTCGAATTGCACGACACCTAAAGATCGTTTACGGAAACCGGAGTACGTTCTTTTTACAGCTCCTTCACTCTCGTTCCATTCAACAAGGTGTGATTCACCCTCTTTGCTTGTTCCACAAGAAAAAAGCCTGAAATAGATACGAAAGATAAAAAAAACACGTAAAAGTAAGTCCTGGTTTGGTTCGATTCTCACCCAAGTACATAAATATTAGGAAACACTTTTGATCCCTTTTGTTTCATGTTTCATATTGACACTTTTACCTCTCATCTATGCATTTTCAGTCCAAAGCGCCACGTGTCAAACAACCAGCATCGAAGGTACGTTGACATGGTCTAACCAATAAAAACTTGACACGTGGCAAAAATGGATTGAAAACGTAAAAAAATGCATAGAAGAGGGGTAAAAGTCCCAATATGGAACATTGGGGATAAAAATAAAAGTACAAAAATCTTGAAACGAAAGGGGCCAAAAGTTTCTTCAACCCTAAACTATGTAGATTATTCCATGGAAGAAAATAATCAAACCGAGTTAAATACGCGTTTTTCTAGCAAACATGGCAGTTCAATAAACCAGAGACGGCACACTATTTTCTGATTATCGGGTCACCGCGCCACAACATCACTCTTGATCATATAAAACAAGCATTTCAGAGATTCCAGGGGCAGAAACGTCGAAGAGAAAAGAATCAAGGGTATTTTGCCAAATTAGAAGAAGATTTATTTTTTTTTTGCATTTCCACGGAGAATAAATACCTAGTTCCATCAGCACTGTATGCCATTGTTGTGCACCAGAGCCCGGGCGCATCATAATCAACCCTTGATCCCAAACAATCGTAAAGCCATGCTTTTATCTTACCATCTATAGCAGTGGAGAAAATAAACTGCAGGAAAATGAGCAAAAACATTAATATGAGCGTAACACGAAAGAATTGTCTCATTTAGAAAAACGAACAATCGTAGGCAAATTTTGGCAACAATTTCATGTTTACGTAAGCAATTGAAAATGGTAATCAAATTAAGTTTAATGATCCACCTGAATATTCTCCTTATAGTGAGGGCAAACGGAATAAACGGGAGCTCCATGACCTTCAAATATATACAACCGGCGACCACCCACTGCGTCCCACACCTAGCACATAAAGATCAATGAAGAAATATGTGATATCGTATGTTCGATTATCCCTATAGGCATAAAAAAAACATACAAAAACAGGGATAAAGACAATTTTGGTCCCTTTTGTTTATGATTTTTGCATTTATAACCCCGATGTTTCGTCTTGACACTCTTTTTGCTCCTCATCTACGCAATTTTTTACTTTTTCAGTCCATTTTTGCCACGTGTCATGTTCTCCTTGGGTTGGATGCAGATGCTCAACACGTGGCACTTTGGACTAAAATGTAAAAAAAAAAATGCATAGATGAGGGGTAAAAGTGCCAAGATAGAACATTGGGGATGTAAGTGCAAATATCGTGAAACGAAAGGGACCAAAAATGTCTTTATTCCGGAAAAAAATTCGTGTAAATCAAGAAGGGACTCGAAAAGCATGACCATTTACTACCTTAATTGTCTTGTCATCTCCACACGTGACTACGCAAAGTTGCTTATTCGGATGAGCAAAGGCTATATCATTAACTCCACCAATATGAGCATCAATCTAGAGTACAGAAAACAAAATTAATATAATCTCAAACAATCCGAAGGGTTGAAGGAACCGAAAGGCGCAAAAGATTTATTACTTCTAAATGTTGTCTCAATTCTCCAACTGCATTGTATGTATACATCTGGACAATGTGCTTAGAAAAAGCAACACCTACGAAACCAAACCACGTAAATATTTCAAGGCCATAACGAACATTCAAGAAACCTTGCTTAACAATTACGATACTTACCGAGTATGGATCCGTCGGGGCCCCACATGCACCGGTTAACTGATATAGTCGCGTCTTTCACTAAAGTTGTCTAGATAAGGTAAATTCAAAGATTGTAAATTTAACGAAATCCGTGAAAACAATGGATGATGCGTAAAGCGTCAAAAACGAGCATAATATACGCACCTGCAACAGCATTGAACATGCAGAGATGTCCCAAACCTTGAAATTTTTGTGGGCCAACCTTTCTCGGGAACCAACTTCCCAGAGGCTGATATCACCAACATTAGTTCCAACTACAAAGCAAACGTAGCCAACAAAAATCTTAGACCTCAAAAAACGAAAGAGCACTTTAAGATTAGACCCCTGACTGAGTTCTTGGTATTAACCAGGGCTCGAATCCCCATCCCCCCAAAAAAAAAAAAAAAAAGAAATGGAGGACTAACCTAAAAGAACAGTCTGTTGCTGAGGATGAAAGTCCATGCTCATAACATTAGACCCCTGACCGAGTTCACGCGCAACAGACTTGGGAAGGTCATCCGAAGAGTAAATGTTAGAAGGATGAGTCGAACCCGAAAAGGACACCTGAAACAATTATACCAAATCAGATTATAGCATTGGGTAACATGTAAACCGGGAAAAGCTAATTCATCAATCATCACCTCATCAGATTGGCCAGCACGTAAGCGTTTCATCAAATGCTCTGAATCAGCAGTCTGGTACTCCATTACAGAAGCACCGGGTGGTGTTCTAGGATGTTTCAGAAATGATGCTGGAAAGTTTACAAGAACCGCACAAACACGTCATATTACTGATCCAACTATTAAAAAGACAACCAAAAGTAAGTTTTTAATCAGATCACTGACCGGCACTCGGGGCTTGTACCATACCAGCAGGTCCTAAAGGAAGAGCCCCATGAGGCATTGAATGGTGGTTAGTATTTGACATCCAACCAGCAATAGCATTTGGAGGAGGCGATACAACGGGTTGAAATGGCTGTAATTATACATTTTAAGTAAGAATTCCATGTGCAATGTATAATTTATAACAAATATTAGAAAATGGCTTACACCGTGGGCTCCAAGTGGTGGAAAAGCTCCGGGCTTGGGAACGGGCCCAGCAAGAACACTATTTGTAGGTAGTGCACGAGTTCCGTTACTTGAGGAACAAGAATGATCAGCAAAAAGAGTTTTGATATCAGGGTTCGGTCGGGGATTCTTACAAAGTTGATGCTGCCAATTAAGACTGCAAATGAAGCGGCTTTAGCAACGACATTCTACTTAACGAAAATCATCAAAACAGCACATATTTATACATGTTTTTGCAAAGGGATAAACAACACTTTTGGTCCCTTTTGTTTGACGATTTTTGCATTTTTATCCCTAATGTTTCATTTTGACACTTTTAACCCGACATCTATGC
Organism: Gentiana macrophylla; assembly: GCA_026214975.1. Classification (NCBI taxonomy): domain Eukaryota; kingdom Viridiplantae; phylum Streptophyta; class Magnoliopsida; order Gentianales; family Gentianaceae; genus Gentiana; species Gentiana macrophylla. Next base: position 4,391,005 of record CM047809.1, on the reverse strand, counting down.
ATTTTCTTTACATTTTCCGTCTAAAGTGCTACGTGTCTAATGTACGGCATTGAAGGTACGGCATGCCTCAACCAATACAAATGTGGCAAAAATGGACTGAAAAGTTTTAAAAAAATGCATAGATGAGGGCTAAAAGTGTCAAGATGAAACATAGGGGATAGAAATACGAAAATCGTTAAACAAATTGGCCCAAAAGTGTCTTATTCCTTTTTGGCAAATGCAGATATACGGTATCTTAAAATCTGCTAGTATCATTTATCAACTATACTAACAGTGCCATAAATACATACAAACAAGATTTAGAAAAAACGAAATAAATCTGGAAACCGTATTCAGTACCTCTGATTAATCAATGTGCGCAATCTTGAAGCTTTGAAACTTGGAAAAGTAAGCTTATCACGGAACAATGGATTTGCTTCTATAAGCTTCTTTAGCTCAACCAGCATTATGTTCCGTGCTGTCTTTGTGTCCCCGTATTTGGACAGCTGTTCATTCTGCCTAGAACAATAATACCAAAAGATAACTCGAAAAAAAATACCTTACAAAGCCAATCCCTCCCCTGAGATACAAATTCCAAAACTAATTACCTGAAATTTTCAAGAGTCAACAACTGCGTGATTTCCTTGAAGAGCTCTTCATTGAAAGACGCAAAAACTTTTAGATCATTCACAAGAATATCAACCGCTTTTGCACGATCATGCCTGCATAGCAATAACATATGGATTTACAAATGTTCTGATTCAGTACTTCCGTCTTGTACACAAAATTCTTACCTGTCAAGAGCTTCTAGATACTTCTGTTTCCTTATTTCAAAGAAAACCTTCATCGAGTAGCGGTTATCCTCAACCTTTGTAAATCCGCTCAAATAACGCTCAACTTCTTCCCATTCACCTGCTTGAACTTGATCCTCAAAGTACTTCATATTGAAGAAGAAACCAGAATCTTGTTCCAGCCTAAAAAATCGCACACGTTACTCCAAAACAGAGCCATAACATAATCTAAAATTAGTTGAAAAACACAAATGTAGAACCAAAAATCATCTTTTTTTACCAAAAAGAACCTAAAAATACATAGTATACAAAGATAATACACTGTATGAACATAATGTATTCCCATAAAATCAATCATTACTATTTACTGAAATGCATAACAAAAAAGAGGAAAACCGTACTTGTGGACAGCCTCCTTGAACTTCTCCTCATCCAAGAACTGCAGGATTAGGAAAACGAGTTCCCGACTTAATGAAGACATGGTGACCTTCCCTGGTTCCCCTAACCACTCCAGTGCAAATCCCTGATTTTAACCTAAAAATGCAGAGTGAAGAGCCTTCTTCAAGTGGACCAAGCCTTCACAAAGCTAAAATGCTGCCAAAGCGATTCTAATACCAAATAAATACAATGAAAATATATGGATTCTACTAAATACACATAAAAATCATAAATACAAACTCAATATTTTCTTAATGAATGGTTTAAGAACAAAACCATCCACGAAATGACCAAAAAATCAGAACAGCAAAAGATATTCAAACAATAGCAGAGTTGTGTACAGTTTCAAATAAAATACTTTATTTTTCTTCGATTCTCAGCAAAAAACCAACAAAATCCAAAACCCCTTTATCAAATCAATCATCAAATCAAATTTTAAACTATAATAAACAGAGCCCACCAGAATAAACACCAAAATAAACGCCATTTTCCAGATCTGGGTCCATAATAAATCACTTAAAAATGACAAAGCATGCAACTTTGAAGAATGCAGAAGCAGCGTACCTTTAGAAAAAAAAGACCCACCAAAATGTGAACAAAGGTAGGGTTTTTCTCGAGGAAAAAAAGGGTAACCCTTTAAAGAGCAACACCTTGCTTCTGTAGGGTACTTTGTCTTTCTTTCTTTTGTGCACTCTTCCCTCTTTTTCTGTGTGTTAATTTTTTAAAGGTTTGTGTAGCTTTGTTCACTTTCTGACCTGCCAATTTATATGGTAGGGACAATGGCATCAAAATTTACTTTATCCTGCTATCATTTTCCATCATTATATTAATTTAGAGGTAGATTCTACACATGTTTTGATTAAATTAAGAATTTAATGGAGTTAGATCTTTTTGGCTGGTCAAATCACGATAGGGAATAGACTGAAGTCACTGAAGTAACTGGAGAATGAAATGAAATAAAAGGCCAATATAAAAACGAGGTTGAATGATAGCGACCCACTTGTATAACTTATGTGTAACATTTTTGCCTTTATTATTTCGGTTTTGTTGGCATCTAAAAATTACTTCGAACATCTTTTTTCTTGTAATTAGTTTTTTTTGGTTACATTATTTCATAAAATTGTTAAAGATAAGGTATCATGTGATCAAGCGCTTACCGTTGTACTAAAATCAACTGGTGTCACGCTACTTTATTTGTTATACATTAAGCAGTGTGAAAGCGTCTGTCCTAAACACCCTCCTCAAGTGTGAAGAATCTGTCTCTCAACACTTCGCACATTTTTTTTTAAATAATGTTTCAACCAGGGTTCGATCTCGTGACCTCCTGGCCCGATACTACATGTTAAAGATCGTGACTACAGTTGTCTTAAAAAACCAATTGGTGTCGATAAAAAGGCTTTACTTTATTTCTTATACATTAAGAGTATGAGCAATCTATCCCAACATACCACCAATTAGTTTTAGTAAAACGATAAACGCTTGATATTAACATGGTATCAGGGCGGAATTGGGTTCAAGCCCCGCGGCTAGCATTATATTCCCAATTTATATTGTTGTTGCGCCAAATTGGGCACTGGCAGATAAATTTTGATATGGGGTCCACACTTGAGGAAATATAGTAGCACATTACATGTACATCAAATTAGAATCAACATTTTGAAAATCGTTTTAAGAGCCAAGACTGACTTCACGTAGGTCTATTGTGAAAATCAACATTTGGAAAAGCGGTTTTTAGCTCCAGAATCGACTTTCAAATTGTTGATTATGTATGTTAGGTATGGTGCATCGGTAGAATCGGTATAAATGCAAATAATAACTCCCGAGCCAAGACTGACTTCACGTAGGTCTATTGTGAAAATCGACATTTGGAAAAGCGGTTTTTGGCTCCAGAACCGACTTTCAAATTGTTGATTATGTATGTTAGGTATGGAGCATCAGTAGAATCGGTGTAAATGCAAATAATAACTCCCTATATTTTTCATCAAGCCCAACATACCCATGATCAGCCTAAAGAAATTCAGAGCACACAACAAAAACGTAAAAAGACTCAGAACTGTTTGTTTTATTAGATTGAATCAAAATGATACATTGCTTCTCCTTATACCGGAGACAAGTGGAATTAAGACTAAATACAAACTAAATAAATTGAAGATAGAATATATCTAATCCTAAGATAAATTTAAACAAACCATCAATCTTACACTTCTATCTCACTATACAACATTTTTATCTTCTTTTTGACATTTATCATTATATCATTTTTTCTCTTGACATTTCCTCTAATACTGTTCCGCAATCGAGAATTGTCTTGAAATGTTTTGGAGGACATTTCCAGTGGTTGATCTTCCGACGCGCATATTTTTCAGCTCTTACGAAAGATCCAACAACCATTGAAGGCCATTCATTCTATCCCTTGGCATCCATTCTATCCTTTTTAGATGCAAGTTGAAGCATATCTAATGCAACGATTGCAACGGGAGGCCAACACAACAAAATCCAAAAACACAACAGGACCCCGGAAGAGCCGAAAATACATGTGTCGAGGAGTTAACCACAAACGGTAAAGGACTCCAGAAGAGATGAAAAAATATGTGCGCCGGAAGATATACCAACATTGGAGGTGTCCTCCAACATATTCCAAGACAAACTTCACAACTTATTGTCAGAAGAACGACACAAGACTGGCCAATCAAGAAGCCTTAGTGCAAAATCTGTCACACCAAGTGGGGCATATTGCCGAACAAGTGTCAGCCCGTCCTCCAGGAGGTTTGCGAAGCAACACTGAAAAGAATCCGAAGGATGAATGCTATCATGACAAGGAGTGTAAATGAATTACCTAGACCAATCGTCAGAGAAGAACCAGAGATCAGTGATGAGCAACAAGCAGTAGAATCAGAAGCATCGGGGATGCTGAGCCCACGCGACGTCAGTCCACAGCCGTGGCCATCTGCAGAAACAGCAGACGAGCAGGGAGCACAGCAGCAGACATCAGGTAAGTCTAAACGAACTATAACTATTAATCATGCTACTTTACCCAATCCCTCTAGGAAATCGAAGCCTAATCATGATGATGCTAGATATAAAAAGTTCATCGAAATGTTTAAAAAGCTGCAAGTTAATATTCCCTTGGTAGAGGCTTTGGCAAGAATGCCAGAGTATGCTAAGTTTCTTAAAGAAGCAGTCTCTACCAAAATAAAGTTATTAGATCTTGAGACTATTTGCCTAAATGAGGAATGCTCGGCAGTCTTGCAACGCAAACTGTCTCCTAAGTGTAAAGATCCTGGAAGCTTACTCATACCTTGTACAATTGGAGGAGTATGCCTAAACAAAGCATTGTGTGATATAGGGGCAAGCGTCAAATTGATGTCGGTCTCTATTTTTCATAGTTAGGCATGAAGGAATTAAATGAGACATCAATAACCCTTCAATTGGCAGATAGGTCTATGAAACAACCATGTGGGATTGTTGAGGATGTTCTGTAAAAGTTGATAAGTTTGTGTTCCCGGTGGATTTTTTGTGGTGCTAGACATGGAAGTAAACAATGATGTTTCACTAATCTTATGAAGACCTTTCCTAGCGACTAGTAAGACGTTAATAGATGTTCATAAAGGAGATCTAATCTTAAGAGTGAATGAGGATAGTGTGGTCTTCAATGTGATGAAGACGATGGGTTATACGCGAGATGAAGGAGAAGCATGATATATGCTCGATGACATTGAGGAGCTAGTCTTGAAATTACAACAGCAATTGGCAGTTAATCCTGAAGTTGTAGAAACTTTTTTGTTGAAAGAGGAAGAAGAGGAAGAAGAAAAAGTATGGCCTGGGTGCAGCGAAGGTCTTATGCAAGAAATAGAACCTATATCTTATGCGGATGTCGGAGTACCCATTCATAAACCTTCATGGCACAAGTTCTTTGATTTGCAGTTGACTGGTAAGATACTGAAATCGTCATTGGAAGATCCACCAAGAAATTTAACGCTTAAACATTTGCCATCTCGTCTGAAGTACGTATACTTACAAGATGATACTCTCCCCTGATTATTTCAGCAGCCTTATCACCGTTAGAGGAGGAGAAACTTTTAAGAGTACTGAGGGAGCATAAAAGAGCATTTGGGTGGACCATTGCAGACATTCGAGGAATAAGACCCTCGGTGTGCATGCATAAAATATACGTCAATATTGAGAAAAAGCAGTGGCTCAACCTTAGAAAAGGTTGACACCGCAGTTGAAAGATGTTGTTAAGGAGGAGATTGTAAACATGCTGGAAATGGGAATCATTTTCTCAATTGCTGACAGTGAGTGGGTAAGCCCAATTCATGTGGTGCCCAAGAAAGGAGGATTTATTGTCCAACGGGTGAGAGCTTGGATTGGTTTGGGGGGTTTGGTTTGGTTTTGAAAGACTCGGGTTGGTTTGGGGCGCCATAATTCGTTCCCCAAACCAAACCAAAATGAAGTCAACCCCAATGGTTTGGTTCGAATTGGTTTCGGTTTGGATTGGATTGGTTTCGGTTTAACAAGCCTAATCTTAAAAAAATTGACAAAACCAACATTTTTTACATAAACTCTAAGTAGCTACATACATTACAATATAATTTAACTACAATCAATCCTCCATAGTTGCATACTTACATACATGCATTTACTGATTTACATATTTACATCAAAAGAGCAAAATGCTGAATGTTGACACAACAAAATGATCAAAACACCATGCGCGTCTTCCAACTAAAACAACATAGCAAACCTCAGCAAAAACAAGCATCCAATCCAATTCCAACAGCAGCCAACAAAACCTATAACCTCCATGGCTCCATGAAAAAAACAATGAAATAGAATAGATCAATGTTCATTTTTTCAATGAGCAAAATAGGACAAATCCAACTTGCATGACTGAGTAGGAGAATGATCAAAATGAATGTACCATTTTGTGTTTCCAAGCAGCAGCCAACATTTAAAGCAAAAATTGCAACTTGAATATAGCATAGAGAAATAAAAACAATAAGGCCAATCACAATGGCCTAATGCTTTCCCATTGTCACTTATCATCAAAGGCATCAAAATTGTCCTACATGGCATTATAATTTCATTCCTATTCACATTCCCCCACACAATGGCTTTAAAAGACCACAGTTGATTTTACCAACGGATATAAATTTTCCTACCGAAAATGGGTATAAGACAAATGAGTATAATATATAATGACTATACTATATAATATATAATATATATAATTAATGTATTAAAATTTTGGTTTGGTTTGGTTTGGATTGGATGTTAAAAAAAATATCCGAAACCAATCCAATGCAGTTTGGTTTGGTTCCAAACCAAACCAATTCATTTGGTTTGCTATTGGTTTGGTTAATTCGGATTGGTTTGGATCGGTTTACGGTTTGGATTGGTTTACTGGTTATTTTGCTCAGCCCACTCCAACCTAATGGATTTGAGGAGTTGATCCCTGTAAGACTAATTACTGGACATCGAGTCTGTATCGACTTCAGGAAACTGAACGACGCAACTCGAAAAGATCATTTTCCCCTACCATTTATCGACCAGATGTTAAAGAGATTAAGTGGTCATGCTTTTTATTGTTTCTTAGATGAATATTCTGGTTACCACTAGATCCATATTGCTCAAGAAGACCATGATCAAAACAACTTTCACATGTCCCTATGGAACATTTGCCTATAACCGCATGCCCTTCGGACTCTGTAATGCGCCAGCTACATTCTAGAGGTGCATGATGTCTTTATTTGCGGACATGGTGGAGGATTTTCTAGAAATATTTATGGATGATTTTTCTATCTTTGGAGATACCTATGATGGATGCTTGGATAATTTGAGTAAAGTGCTAAAAAGATGTGAAGAGACAAACCTAGTGCTTAATTGGGAAAAGTGTCATTTCATGGTCACTGAAGGAATTGTGTTAGGTCATAGGATTTCAAAGAAAGGAATGGAAGTGGACAAAGCCAAGATTGAAGTTATTGAGAAGTTACCACCTCCAACAAACTTAAAGACATTGCGAGCCTTTCTTGGCCACGCAGGATTCTATAGGAGGTTCATAAAGGATTTCTCTAAGATTTCTAGACCTTTAACCGAACTGTTTGCAAAGGACATATATATCATCTTTAAAGAAGAATGCAAGGAGGCATACAACACATTAAAGAAAATGTTGATAACTGCTCCGATTCTGGTATCACCAGATTGGAATAAACCTTTCGAGCTAATGTGTGATACAAGCGGTACAGGGGTTGGAGCGGCACTGGACCAGAGAGAGGATAAAATCTTTAAACCAATCAACTACACCAGTCGTACCCTCAATAGTGCCCAGAGGAATCACGCGACCACAGAGAAGGAACTCTTGGCCGTTATCTTTGCATTTGACAAATTTAGATCTTACCAGGTGGGATCTAAAGTCACGGTTTTCACTAACCATGCAGCTTTGAAGTATCTTCTGACCAAGCAAGACTCCAAGCCGAGATTATTAAGATGGATTCTACTCGTACAGGAGTTTGATATGGAGATTAAAGATAAGAAAGGGTCTGAGAACCAGATGGCTGACCACCTGTCTATTGAAAATGTGTCCTAAACCCAATCGAGTCGGACCAAATCTGACCAGGTCGGGTCATTTACAGTCTATTTAGTTCATGTAACAACTTTATTATGATTAATAAGAGCACTTTTGTTATTATATATTTTTGTTTGTCTTTATCAACCAATTATGTTATTAAATATATAGTAGCGTCCTTAGTATTAAACAGTGATAAAGAAACCATGAAGGTGATTATGGTTGACGAGATCTCTAATCACTTTAATAAGTTTGATTCTTAAAAGTCTCTAGTTGTATGTACTGTCAAACGGGACATTGATAGTATGATTAGACTAGCATGTATTTGATGTCTTTTGTCGTATTGAAGACAGGGATATATCTTGTCTATCGAAGTGTGGAGACACTTGGACTGCACGCGGACGTGTATTGGAGAATGCGTACGTTATACTGACCTACTTACATTAAGTGTCGCAGTATGTGACAGTTGGGAAATTATCCTGAGACCGGAGTCTACATGGCATCACGGTGTGGATTGTCATGCTTTGACACTATTGAGGTTTCCCCTAGCCATGGGGCGATCATGCGGTAGTGCTCGGGTACGATATTGAAGCATGCATATGATCAGGGCCGGCCCTCGCTTTTATTGGGCCTAAGACCAAGTCCCCGAATTGGGTCTTTTAGTTGAAATTGTTTTTTTTTTAAAACATACTTATTGTTACATTTTTTTTCATAAATAAATATTTTGGTTATCGTTTGCATACGAGTTGCCGTACGAATTAATGTTATCGCAACGAAATGGGGTTCGACCTGCCCGGTCAGGTCGCGGTGGGTCGAGGGGCGTCGTCCCTTCGTAGTGGTCGGCGGGCAACGCCAAACTGTGGGGTTCGAGGGCAACGCCCGAAACCTAAACCAATGCATGCATCGATTCATGAAAGGATATGCATTTTCGAGATACACGCGATTTTCGAACCGATATGTACTTACCTTTCGTGTAAGGGTTGCATGCTTTCATCCGTGAATGAAGCGGATGAACCCTACCCTTTCGTGCAAGGAGTACATCCATTCGTTTATGGGGTACTTGCAACCTATAAAAGGCATTAGTATGAAGACGAAAATCCATAAATTTGACAACATCATTAGAAAAACTTCGAGTGTTCTCGGGTTTGATTCAAACAAGTCACTGTTTGAATCAAACACCCCCATTGTATCCTGAAAGAGATTTTCATTTGATCCCTTAGTGACAAATCGTGTGGACAAAAGATCTATTAAAAGACAACATTATTAACGTGCCTTGGAGTTTCTAATTCTCTGTCAAATCCTAAGTACTACATTTTTTCCAACACTTATCGTGTTTTTAACATCCGTAAAATGCAAAAAAATAAAAAACTTGTTTGTATATATCTTTTTTTTTTTTGTCAAGTAAATTTTTTTATTAGGGTCTTTATCAATTAGAGTAAAAAAAAATTGGGCATTTATCAAAAAAGAAAATTAACATATTATATTAGGTTGAATCGGATTAAATCTACATGAATTTTTTTTCTTTTAGTGAAACATGTACCTTTGGGCCCCCCGACAGAATTGGGCTTAAGACCCGGGTCTCGCCGGCCTTAGAATAGGGCCGGCCCTGCATATGATACATGTATGTCATCTAGAAATCACGTATCCTACTAGTAGGAGTGAATATCCGAAATGGTCTTCTTATAAGAAATGTCTAGCTCTCGTGAATCTTTAAAGTGGGAGTAAATGAGTTATTCCGAGAGAGCATGATATCCGGATTATAAGATATGATCGTTGATGTACTGACACTCTAGAAACGATTGTATGGATATTGTAACATCGATAGGATTCTATTTACACGATAACTGTTTCACATGAAAAGGTAGTAGTCATCGCTTTTGACTCTTCTGATGATTGGGGGTCACGGTGTGTTGCTAGATGTTATTCCGTGATCGTTAGGTATGAAGGGCAATTTCGTAATTGCACTTTATGTCTACGGCCAACATATTCGGAAGTCTATCGGGTCACACACATAAGAACATCTAGCCGGATTAAAATGCGGTTATAGTGATCCAAATAAGGAAAGTTTATCTCGACTATAAAGTGTTATAGTGATTAAATTAATATGGTGGTATTTATTTATTATGAATAAATAAATACAAGATATTAATTATATTGATTAATTAAAGAAAATTCCGGATGCCAATTTATTGGCATATGGGGCGCCACATTTAACTGTATAAGATACAATTGGATTGTGAAATTAATTAATGGTATTATCATATATTAATATATTAGATATTAATATATTTATGAAAAATAGATTTATGGTAATAAGATAAAGATAGTCAATATTAGATATTGACAATATCTTGAATTTATTTAATATGAGATATTAAATTAAATGAGATAAATCTAGAATATTTATTTTCCTTATTTTACTAGTAAAATATTTTCTTTCTCATTAATCTATATACAGAGAAGCTTTTTCTATTGGGAATATGACATAATGGGGCACACAACTCCCCTATGTAAGCAAGGGGTTGGCTAGCTCTTTTGCACATCATAATTAGAAGAGTTCTAATTTATAAAATAAACTGAGCGCTTCTTAGATAGAGATTTAGAGAGAGAGAAGTCCGGTGTAGCAACCGGATTTACTAGTAGCTATCCAAGGAGGATTCCGGTGAGGTGCTCGTGTGGATATTGATAGAGGCCGGACACGTGGACGGCTTGCGCGCACTACTACTCTTCTTAGATGGTCAAAGCGTTTTAGATCAAGCAAGGTAATCACCGTCTACTAGCTCAACGTGTTTATCGTATTAAACGGAGTCGATCTTGGGATCGGAAATCAAATTTTAATTTCTGCTGCGTTAAACTAGTTGATTTCCTAACATTGTCGAGGCTAACACTATTGGAAGAAGGTCAAACTACTGAGATAGAAGAGTATTTTACAGATGAACAACTTTTTGCCGTCTCATTAGTAGCTCCAGTCGAATCTCAACCTAGACACAGTACATAAAGAGTGGGAAATGTATACCCATGGTTTGCAAACATAGTAAATTATCTTGCAGAAAGATACCTACCACCAGAATTCCCGAGTATGGATACAAAAAAGTTCTTTACGGAGTTAAAGCATTATTACTGGGACGATCCCTACCTATATAAGATGTGCCATGATAACATTCTTAGGCGATGCGTCCATGATGAAAAGATTCCAAGTATTCTGAGTAAGGGTGGCATCGGGTCGGGTCCCATACTATAACCCTTCAACCCAAATCCCAACCCGATAAGATTTGGGAAACCATTTTGCTCCCCGTTCCCAAACCCAATAGGTGTCGGGACCCGACGATCGGGACTCCCGGATATTCGGGGTCGGGTCGGGTAGGGAATAAATATCCCCGCAAAATGTTAGTTAACAAACAATTTGATTTAGATTTAAATTTCTAGATGCAAGACCTAATTCCATTCAAGATAATCACGGTAGCAAGTTCAATCCAATAAAGTTGAGCAATGCGATTTCACTTTCTAGAACAAACAAATTCTCAAAACCAGACTCTAATCCAGAATGTCTATTAACAGAAGCAAAACTGGTGCAATATTGAACTCAAAATCACATAGTAACAATTATGCTTTCTAGATAAAATCACACAAACAATTCATGCAAGATTCGAATCACAAACAAATATGAGGAGGAGGCATGATTTTCCAACGCTTTAATCTCCGATCAATACAAGCTTGAACAAGTAGTTACTACAATAGGGAACAATAACATGCAAATCAATGTTACTACTAATTGTGCGTTCAAAATGAAGAAAACACTAATATAAACAATAAAATTCCAAAATCACTAGGGATAATATCCAATATGACATTAGATTAAGTCAAGAAATTACCACCAAGCAGAGGGGCAGGATACAAGGTTGATCAGAGTGTTTTTTTAATGAATATAGGTTGAAAGTTTGTCTGCAGAAAAGGTTTTGCACTTTTGATGGTAATAGAATAGATGCAGAAAGTATAAACAAAATGAAACGGTTTGAAAGATAGTAAAACATTATCAAAGGAATTGAATTACTCTCACAAATCAAGGAGAATTTAAGGCAAGAATCAAACACATTTTCTATATTTTGCAATAAATGTGTATCAATACATAAATAAAGAATAAATATTTTTTAGGAAAAAATAATAAATAAATATATTAAAAAACAATTAATTTAGTCGGGTCGGGCTCGGGACCCGTTGGGATTCAAAAATCATACCCGCATATATTCCCGGACTCGTTCAGGAAGGGAGAAAACCCGACAAATTCGGGTCGGGAAAAACACGGGTCAGGAAAAATCGGGTTGTGAGAGGGATGGGAACCGGGTAGGGTCGGGTTTTATGGGATTTTTGGCCAGCCCTAATTCTGAGTCAATGCCACTCAATGGAAGTTGAAGGCCATTATGGGCTAGACAAGACAACATCCAACGTACTACAGTGTGGGTTTTATTGGCCGACAATATTTAAATTTGCTTACGAGTTTACTAGAGCCTGTCATTCCTGTCAAATGATCGGTAACATTTCTATGCGGAACGAGATGCCACTGCATAGTATTCTTGAGGTCGAGCTATTCGATGTTTGGGAAATTGATTTTGTTGGGCCTTTTACATCGTCAAAATTGAATCGTTACATCCTGGTAGCAGTCGACACGTGGATGGTTTGCGCGCACTACTACTCTCTTTAGACGGTCAAAGCGTCGATCTTTTAGATCAAGCAAGATAATCACCGTCTACTAGCTCAACGTGTTTATTGTATTAAATGGAGTCGATCTTGGGATCAGAAATCAAATTTTAAATTCCACTGCATTAAATTAGTTGATTTCCTAAGGGTTGTTTCGGGGAGAATTTTGAACTTAAGCAATAAGCACTAATTAAATTGCATAGTAATCAATAGATGCAAGATCTAAAATCGCGAAATGAAAATAATAATAATAATAATAATAATAATCGACGTAGGGGCCTCGGCCGAAGCGGCGGACCCCCACCGTGGCTTGGCCGGCGGCGTCGGCGCCCCTAGGGCTGCCGGCGTCGGCCGGTTGATTCATGGGGGACATCATTTTCGTTTTTCAGTTTTGTGATATTTTTATTGTGCATTGATATCTCTTTGTTTAGTTGGTGTCATTTGGCTAACTAATGGTTCTAATAGTTTGGACCATTGGGATGCCACATTGCATTAATTGGTAATATGATTTGCCTATAAATAATATGGGCCTTGCCAAATTTTGTTTGGAATAGACCTAGGCACTTTTCAAAATATTTGATTTTGGAAAAGGCCTAGGCCTAGGCCATTTTCAAAATTATGATTTTCGAAAGGGCCTAGGTTGGTGTCTTTTGGTTTTGGAAACCAAAGACATCCCTTTTGTTTAGGAATCAAAAGGAAAGAAACTAAGGAGACCTAATTATAATTTTGATTTAATTTAAATAGTTCTAAATTTATTAAAACTAAAATTGAAATAATTTAAAATTAATAGTTAATTTTATTTCGATTAAAATCAATTATTTAATTAAACGTTAATTGATTATTTTATTTGATAAAATAAGACGCAAGTGGTTAAATATTCATTTGTCTTTTTCATAAGATATCATTGTATGGATTACATGATGTGTAGATATAATATGATTGTATGGATCCCATTTGATCATGGACTCGATTAATAGGATAGATGTGAATGATTTATTATCTATTGATTTTTCAAAATTGTCCTAGGCTGTTATGAAGAAACGTGACCTAGTTTACTTTCTGCATTTATCACATTTCCGTTCGCTCCCCCGTGTGTGGCGGGTGTATTAATTTATTAGATAGATTATTATGTAACAAGAATGGAGCAGAAGATAGAGACCAAAGAAAGATGAATAAAGATCCCATTGAAGATGGCGTATTAAAAATCCTATTGGCGGTTGCAGCTACCCTTAGATTGTGACCCGTGGTTTCGTCAGTTTGTATTCGAAACCGCACCTAGGAAAAGTCCAAGATCATACTGGTTATATTGTGCGCAGAATGGTGTATGTTTTACTTTATATTGATAACGTAGAAATATGCATGTTTAGCTAAGACCGTAAATAATTATAAGAATTAATTAAGTTAATTAATTAGAAATTATTCCCACAACGAAAATCGAGTTAAATTCGTCTCCCAATATTATGATGATGGTGAAGAGCCCTTGTTCGGATCCAACTGATCGGCTGATGACGGTTAAAATAGTCTATCCTACGGCATCAACATTCTATCCATTATGAGCTGAAAATAGTTGTTTCGACCTATAAATATGAACCATTTGAGTTGAATATCATATGTCGGGTTCGTGAGTCGAGAAATATGCACTTAGCAATTATTTTCCCTGTTTCGATATTATTTCATGCATTATTTGGTGATTTTCAGAATACGAGATAATGGGCTGAGCAAGATGGACGAATCTTGAGTGGACTGAACGAAAAGAATGGGCCTAGGATATTCCAAAACATTCCGAGTTAAGTCGGCTGAAAAAAAAGGACAAAAGTACCGGGAGGCGGTGCCGACTTACCGAGAGTCCAGATCCTTCGGAAACGCGTTTTCTTGGACGAGGGGTAGAACTAGGTGTTTCTAAGTCGATTTAGATAGCTATAAATAAGAGGCTTCGCCTTAGAACACAAGTGTACAATTTTCAAGACAAATATTATGCAATAAAAGTTCTTTGTTCTTTATTTTATTTATTTTATGAGTTCTGATCGGAGAGACGACGGAGTCGCCGCCTAGGGAGAGATCCGAGGGAGATCTACGCTCATCTTCGAGGGTATGATTTTCTGTCTTTTCCATGTGTTATAGATCTGATTCGTTGGTGAAGAAATCATGAAATAGGAGTTGCGTTCTTCAGATCTGCGACGGTCTATATCGCTAGATCTGAATACCTAGTAAATTACTAATTCATGATAATCGGCCAGCTTCGTTGATCGATAGATTTAATTTACATGTTTTTAGCCTGATCAACTATTTGCATATCATCTTAAACTAGAATGGAATACGAATAGTGAAGTTCTATGTCTGGACATTATCTAGAATGGACCCTGAACGTTTGATCAATGTCGATAAATATCTAAGCGGGTTTCTTGTCGTATAAGTTAGCGCCAATATCAACAAACTTTAGTTCTTTATGCGTATGGGCTATTACGGACCAATTAAGGAGGGTAGCTTATGTATAGATTGTCTACTACCATTGTCGGAGTAGATAGGGTTAGGAGTTGTACCAGTGGTGAACAATGAATAAATTCACCAATGGGGAGGATCATTGCATGTAGGGTGAACATGGTCCGGTTCGGCGGTTTTTCCGTTTTTAAAACCAAACCATTTTATACGGTTTTCAATTTTCGAAACCAAACTAGAACGGTTTTCGACGTAAACCATTTGTTCGGTCCGGTTTGGTTCAAATTTGGTTCGGTTTTTTACGGTTTTTCTTTAACAATTAAAATTATTGATAGGAAATCACAAATTGCCTCGTAACAACAAATGATAATATATGTAATACATTAGTACTATTATGCTAGTAAATCCAATGAGATGATTTAACAAATGTTTTATATTTAACTAACATCTACCCATGTGAATCTTAAAGATCCAAAAACCAATCATATTTCAACACCATCCAACACAACGAAATCGACACCTACAATTGAATTCCAAAGTTTGGGACGAACAAGATAATGAAAGAGTCATCTCTTACTCATTTCAATTCATTAATGAATCATCGATTTCAAAAAATACTAATAATGAACTAATCGTTACATTATTGAATATCATTTATAAATCTCAAAATCCATTTGACAAAATAATATTTTGAGTATAGTCAAGGAAGAAAGAGGAATGCGTTTGTTTCATAAGTAAGCGAGAGATAAATTAAATATATCTAACTTTCACACATTTCAAACGAAAAAAAACATGTGATATAGTTTTGGACTTTATTTAGTTAGAACATATTCGTCATTTTATTTTCTCCAAAACACCAACTCATATTTTGATTATCTCAACAATGTTATTGTCCAACATAATCTAATTATAAGCAAATAAAAGACAAACTTATATAAAACTAATGTATATAAATGCATTTATTTATATAAGATGTCAAACCTAACAACTGAACAAATCGGAAAATGTCCATGATTAAATTCATCAACATCATTAGAAGAAGTAAGTCATACAAAAAGCATTCACATAATTCAAATATTGGTGCTGAGGAAGTAGAAAGAGAAGAAAGAGTTAGCGGTGGTGAGTTGTGAACTGACATGTACTCGAGAATCTCTTAAATGATTGGAAATTAAAGACAAGTCTATGAAATGATCAACAAAATATGAATCTTTAGGATATGAGATTAGTAATTGATCATTAATGCATTACAATTACAAAGTTTAAACAAGTTGAGTTGGACCGAAAAAGCTACATTGATGTTTTAAAGTATTAATAGATGTAGGTATGTGTGTGTGTGTGTGTGTGTATATATATATATATATATATATATATATATATATATATATATATACATGTATGTATGCATACATATAAAATCCGGTTTAGTCCGGTTTTAAACGGTTTTCATTTTTTAAATTGGAACCAAATTGTTTTTACGGTTTGGTTTTTACGATAAAAACCGACCAAAAACCACGGTTTATACCTTTCCGGTTTGGTTCGATTTGGTTCGGCCGGTTGGTTTGGTTTCTGGTTTTTTTGTTCACCCCTAGTTGCATGTGTGGGGGAAATAACTAATTACTCATAATTGAACTAATACATTAGAAACTCCAGTTTGCTTCGTTGAACTTGAATATGTTAGAAAATCACTAGTTTAATGCAGCGGAATTTAAAATTTGATTTCCTTTTACTAGATCATTCTTCATTTAATGCAATAAACACGTTAAGTAGTTTGACGGTTATACCTCAGATGATCTATAAGATCGTCGCTTTGACCGTCAACGGAGAGTAGTTCAGTGCGCAAGCCGTCCACGCGTCCGGCCTCTATCGCTAATCCACACGAACCCCTTGCCGGAATCCTCCTTGGATTGCTATCGGAAAAACTCCGGTTGCTAGACCGGCCCTTTTCTTCCCTCACAAACTCACTATGGTTTGCTCTCCTTTTTACACAAGAACTATGAGCTCCAATTGTGATGTACAAAAGAGCTTGATACCACCTCTTATTTATAGTCAAAAGTGGAGCCCCATATGTGTGAAGAAGAAGAAAACATTTTCACAATAAAATAAGGAAAATATTCTAGATTGATTTATCTCTTTTATTATAATTAATTTTGCCAATATCTTATATTGAATATAATTATCTAATTACCATAAATCTATTTTTCCAAAATCAATTAATAGCTTATATTAATATTATGGTAATCTTATTAATTAAAGTGCACAATCCAAGTGTATCCTTATAGCTTAGATGTGACGCCCCATATTCCAAAAGATTGACTTCCGGAATATTCTTTAATTAATATAATTTATATATAATTAATATCTTGTATTTTATTTATTCATAATAAATAAATACCACCATATTAATTTACCACTATAACCTTATAGTCTAGAGATAAACTTTCCTTATTTGGTTATCAACTATAACCGCATTTTGATCCGACTCGATGTTCATATGTGTGTGACCCGATAGGCTTCCGAATATGTTGGCCGTAGACACAAAGTGCAATTTACTAAAATGCCCTTCATACCTAACGATCACGGGATAGCGTCTAGCAACACACCGTGACCCCCAATTATCAGAAGAGTCAAAAGCAATGACTACTACCTTTCATGTGAAACAGTTACCGTGTAACTTACAATCCTATCGCTGTAATAATATCTATACAATCGTATCTCGAGTGTCAATACATTAACGATCGTATCTTATAATCTGGATATCATGCTCTCTCGGAATAACACATTTACTCCCACTTTGCAAAGATTCTCGAGAGCTAGACATTCCTTATAAGAAGGCCATTTCGGATATTCGATCCCAATCATAGGATACGCGATTCCCGGACGACCAATCATGTATACTCCGCATGCTTCCTATCATACCCAATCACTACCGCATGATCGCCCCGTGGTTAGGAGAAATCTGAGTAGTGTCAAAGCATGACAATCCACACCGTGATGCCATGAAGACTCCGGTCAAAAGGATAATTACACAACTGCCACATAGTGTGACACTTAATGTAAGTGGGTCAGTCTAACGTACGCATTCTCCAATACACGTCCACGTACAGTCCAAGTGTCCCTACACTTCGATAGACGAGATCTATCCTTATCTTCTAAAAGATAGAAAACATCAAATACGTGCTAGTCTGATTATACTATCAATGTCCCATTTGATAATATGTGAGACTAGAGACATTTAAGTACCAACCTTGTTATAGTGACTAGAGATCTCATCAACCATAATCACTATCATGGTTTTCTCTATCACAGATTGATACTAGGGACGTTACTATATATATACAACAAATAATATGAAGACAAACAATATATAATAACATAAGTGCTTTTATTAATCATAATAAAGTTATTACATGAACTAAATAGACTGTAAATGACCCGACCTGGTCGGATCCGATCCAACCCGATTGGGTTTAGGACACCTTTCCAACAGATCCGACCGGGTTAAACTGTATGGAAACCTCCAGAATGACTCTTATTTTGAAACGAATTTTGTATTATAATATATATGGTTTCTTGTATAAAAAGACCACTCCCTAATATATACTCCCTTCGTCCCGAAATGGCAAAATATATATTATAAGTCTGTTTGATTTTTTGGCTTTATCCCATAATACTACATCCATTCCAAAATGTAAATCCGTTTATCTTTTTAAATTTGTCTCATAATATAAGTCAATTTAAATACCAATGAAACATTTATTACATTTTTCTTCTTTTTAGCCATAATTTATTATACATTCACATATTTTACAACTATTACATTAATGAGAGTCAATGGTATTCAAACTTTTACCACTAAAATTAATGACACTTAACCACTTTTTTGGTCCGTGTGAAAAAGTTTAAACGGACTTATATTTTGGGACGGATGTTGTATAAATCAATTTGAAATACCAATGAAACATTTATTGCATTATTCTTACCCTAACTTATTATCAATTCTCCCACTTTTCGTTACATTACAACTATTGCATTAATTATTGAAGAGAGTTTGAGAATGTGATAAACACAAGAGTAAACTTCAACTTGGTTTATTCATTGACTAAAAAGATGTATAAATAGATACAATTGAGATAGAGAGACTAGCTAGCTAGCTTGGGCGGCCACTTGAGTATGTAGATGTGGGCGGCAAGCATGTAAAAGTAAAAAGTAAAAGTTATGTCTATGACATAAAGTAAACTAGAGTTTGACATATTAATTGTTTATATGAATCACAATTAATATGTCTTTTACAATTAAATAAGGTGTACAAAATATTATGCACGAAATCCTGAGGCTCAGCAGAGTCTGCTGAGTAATATTAATATTTCCACACCCCCCCTCAAACTGGGTTGTATATGTTGATGCAGCCAAGTTTGCTACTTAGTCTGATGAACATAAGATGTGGAATAGCCTTGGTAAGAATATCGACGATTCGATCTGTGAGGAACATCTTTGGAGTTGAATAATCTTGGCATCAATCTTCTCCTTCGTAAAGTGTCATCACAATGTCCACATGCTTGGTTTTATCATGATGGATGGATCTTCCGCCATGCATAAGGTGAATTATTATCACAACAGAGTGTGATAGGTTCTTGTCGATTCTTTGAAGTTCATTCAAGCACTTTTTAGCCATAGAGCTTCACAAATGCCAAGTACAAGTGCCCTTAGTTCACTTTTCAAGATCGCTTCTTGACACAAGAGGGTTGTTTCTTGCTCCTCCAAGTAACCAGTTTCCCCATATATATGAGCAATAGCCTGTGGTAGACCTCTCTTGTCAATATGACATCCACCCAATCAAGATCGGTGTAGACCTTGATTGATCTATCAGTAGACTTGGTGAAGTGCGAGGCCTTGGCCAGGAATGGATTTTAAATACCTCGAGATCCTATTCATCGCGCATCCCAATGTTGCTCAAGAGGTCAATGCATGAATTGATCGACTGTGATCGACCCCATATGCAATATCGTGTCTTGTGTGAGAAAGGTATATGAGTTTGCCTACAAGCCTTTGATATTGTTCTTTCCTCGATAGCAATGTCACCATGCAAGAGGGGTATGACTAGGGTCTACTTGGAGATACAACAGTTTGCATCCCATCATGCCGCTTCCTTGATGAGTCCAGGACATACTTCCTTTGGGAGACTCGAAATGCCATTGGTGTTTCTAGCTACTTCCATACCAAGAAAAGTACTTGAGGTAGCCCAGATCTTTAACTTGGAACACCTTTGCCAAGAGAGTCTTCAAGTTCGGATCTCGGTAGAGTCATCTCCAATGAAGGATGATATCATCCACATATACAATTAGAATGGACCTCCTCTGCGGTTGGTTGTCTTGACAAACATGGTGTGATCGAGTTGCATTGATGATATCCAGCAGCCTTTAACCACGGTGGTGAGTTTTCCAAACCATGCCCTTGGTGATTGCTTCAGGCCATATAGAGATTTCCTCGGTTTGCACACCTTGCCTTGAGTATGAGGATTGATAAAACCAGGGGTACAATCATATAAACCTCCTCAATGAGGTCCCCATTTAGAAAGGCATTTTTATGTCCAATTGGTGAAGAGGCCAGTCAAGTTGGATAGTTAGGGAAATCAAGACTCTGACAAAGGTGTTGAGCTTTGCTCTTCGGTGCAAAAGTTTCCTTATAGTCAATGCCATAAGTTTGAGTGAATCCCTTGCAACCAATCGGCTTTATACTTGTCAATTTTACCATCGACATTGTATTTGATAGTGAATAACCATCTGCAGCTAAATCGTTTTCTTGCCTTTGGGAAGAGTTGTGAGGTCCCAAGTATGATTATCCAGGAGAGCGATCATCTCTGTTTTAACAAAGACCTTCCCACTTATCATTTTGAAGGGCCTCCTGAATATTTCTAGGGATAGAGTGAGAGTCCAGTCCTGTGTAAACATGGCAAAGACAGAGACAAAGCGATCATAAGATAAATAACTATGAATAGAATGATCGATGCATGATCTTTTCCACTTTCCTTAGAGCAATAGTCATGTCATCCACTTGATGGCTCAGCCGAGATTCATGGTGAGGTCCAAAGACTCTGGTTCAATGAGGTTCTTTGAGGTTACGGTTCAAAGAGCTCTGGTCACAGCCAGACTGGGTCGCCAGACTGCGAGGTCGATAATGTGAGTATCCGCGAGGATCTTTGAAGGTTATGAGTCTGCTGAGGGTTAGGACTCTGCTGAGGGTAAATGGTTTGCTGAGGGAATGGACTTAGTTCAATCTCAATCAGGTTTCCATCAGTGACTTGCTCAGTAGGTTTGCTGTAATATGGAGTCCTTTCAAAGAATTTCACATCCATAGAATTGTAAAATTTCTTTTCAGTAGGAGAGTAACACTTGTAAACTTTCATGTCCTGTGCATATCCAAGAAAATGCACTTATGAGCTTTAAGATCAAGTTTACTTCTGTGTTGAGCATGGATATAAACAAACACAGTACAACCAAAGATCTTTGGAGGCAATTGGGTAATAAGATGAGAGCGAGAGTGTGTGGTCGGCGAGGGTTTTGGAGAGGAGTTTTGAAACCTAACACTCTGCTGGGAAGTCTATTGATTAAATATGTTGCAGTCAATATAGCTTCACCCCACATGTGTTTAGGAACATGTGTAGTGAACATGATTGATCTGGCCATTTCCAACAGATGCCTGTTCTTTCTTTCAGCAACCTCATTCTGTTGAGGTGTTTCCACACAACTACTGATATGAACAATTCCTCTGTTTGTCAAGAAGTTACTGAGGTTAGACTCATAGTATTCTAGAGCATTATCAGTCTTTAAGATCTTGATCTTAGTATCAAATTGGGTGGAGACCATGTGATAAAATTCTTGAAAGATAGGTCCAACTTCAGATTTGTCTTTCATTAAGAACAGCCAAGTGTTTCTGGTATGATCATCAATGAAGGTTACAAACCACCTTTTTCCTGTTATACTTTTCACTCTTGAGGGTCCTCATACATCACTGTGAATTAGGGTGAAAGGGGAAGAGGGCAAGTGAGGTAACTTAGCATACACAGATTTGGTGAGTTTAGCAAATTGACAAATATCACATTGAAGATCATTAAGATTACATCCTTTAAACAATTCAGGGATTAAAGACTTTAAATAACCAAAACTTGGATGTCCTAGTCTATAATGCCATAACATGAGATTCTATCTTCAGTCTTCTGTCTTCAGCAGGGTTGATCACAAACAGTCCTGAGCAGGGTTTAGCTTGCCCAATCACTTCCTGAGAAGAAAGATCCTGGAATGTGCACTGATTCTTATTAAAAACAACAGTCCAATTCAGATCTTTAGTGAGTTTACTGGACAGATATAAGGTTACGGTCTAACTTTGGAACAAACAGGACATTCTGTAGAATATCTGATTAGTAAGTTTAACCTTCCCAACTCCTTTTGCATAAGAAATGTAACCATCGCTAGCCTTAATTACGTGAATTTGGTTGCATGGCATATATTGGGTAATAAGGTTTTATTACAGTCATATGGGAAGAAGCCCCGTAATCAACAATCCAAGTCTCATTACTAAGAGGTGAGTAAAATATACTGTTTTAGCATGAGTGGCCATTTCAAGAGGGGGGAGCTACCTTCACGATCTTTGAGCAATAAAGGCTTTAAAGGCGACAAGCCGAGCATTCACTTCATCATCATTCTCCTCTTCACCGACAAGTTTGCCTTGACTTTCCCTGGTTGGTTTTTTTGAGGTTTTAGAGGGGTAGGTTTGCCATGTAGCTTCCAACAATTGTCCTTGGTGTGATTTGTGCGTTTGCGGTGATCACGAGCGACTTTCCAGCTTTCTCATCAGGCTTCTGTAAGTCTCATTAACCTTCAAAGAGGCGGTACCTTGATGGGGTTGTCGGCGGGGAGTTCAAAGAACATCACTTTCCTCACCGCTTTCCTCATGTTTGACCTCAACAAACATGGATTTGAGATTTGGAAGAGGTTTAGTAGCAAGAATTCTACCTCGACATCATCAAGAGTAGATTCATCCGATGAAGAATTTGAATACTCTCTTTTCTCGATAATGTCTTTAAAGAGTGCAAAGATCTTTAACATCATTCCAGGGTGAGTTTCCAACATATCTAGGTGTTGCCATGCCTTAGATAGTTGATTAAAGTATTGAGTTACTGAGACATATCCCTTGTCTCGCAATTTTGAATCTGAGCTTGAGTTCATGTACTTGAGATGTATTGTCCTTTTTGAGTAAAGGTCTCTGGCATTGTCCTGCATTTCCTTAGCGATGTCATACATCATGAAGTTCTCACTGATCTCTTTTGTCATAGACCTCGTGAGGATGGTCATGACTTGGTTATTTTCTGTGTCCCATGCTTCAAACTTGGGGTCGATTTAAAGAGGCGGTTTGGAACCCAGACGATATCCCATCTTGCCCTGGCCGGAGATATACATTATCATAGACCTTGACCATAGCAAGTAATTGTTACCATCAAGTTTATGATTTGTAAAAGAAGAGTGTTCGATTATCCCATCTGCGAGGCAAATTGTGAGTCTCTTGAAGAAGATGAAACTTCGATAATGTTGACATTTTTCGAAAAAGAATCGAGTTTTGCAAATGGATTTTAGAACTCGGTAAGTCTCGATACCATGAAGAGGGTTTGAGAATGTGATAAACACAAGAGTAAACTTCAACTTGGTTTATTCATTGAGTAAAAAGATGTATAAATAGATACAATTGAGATAGAGACTAGCTAGCTAGCTTGGCGTGCCACTTGAGTATGTAGATGTGGGCGGCAAGCATGTAAAAGTAAAAAGTAAAAGTTATGTCTATGACATAAAGTAAACTAGATTTTGACATATTAATTGTTTATATGAATCACAATTAATATGTCTTTTACAATTAAATAAGGTGTACAAAATATTATGCACGAAATCCCGAGGCTCAGCAGAGTCTGCTGAGTAATATTAATATTTCCACAATTATAGTTCAAGAATAATTCAAACTTTTATCCTTATAATTAATTATACTTGATTCTTTCTTAAACTGTCTGAAAAGCCTAAACGGGTTTATATTTTGGGACGAAGGAATATTAATTTCGTCTCATAAAGTGTATTCACTTTATAATTTTCACACATAAATTAACATAATTAACATGTTGTGTTTTAGTACTACATTGACATAAATACCCTTCAATATTAATAAATGTGTGTGTTAGAATGGTAAATGAGAGTAATCGATCAATGTTAAATAAAAAATGGTTATTTGTTTATAAGGACTTAGTTACGAAGATCATGGTTCAAAGGGACAACTAAGTTACGAAGTTCTGTGAACACTTACCCATTTTCTGAATAAAAGTGTTATCTGTCAGTGGGGTATAAGGTTAAGTGAAAACTTTTAATGATTCATATAACTAGGTTAATTCAAGTGGGGTATGGCAGAATACTCTGGATTGGAGATCACCTATGTAAGTGTGAAGTGAGGCCGCATATGTGAGAATTCAGAGGCTAGAATTCTCTAACACACTTTCTGAAACCAGGGGTGATTAATGGCCAAAATGAACACAACCATGAGAACCAAATACGGTGTTAAGGGGAATATTGTGTGAGTGCTATTGTCTGGCTTTACAATAAAGGTTGAACAGTTCAAGACATAGTTCACTAAATAGCCGAGTAGATCCGATAGTATTTCACTAAGGCAGGTTCAAAGCCAAAAGCTACCACTCCTGATGCAATAATTTTCTGTCAGAAATCTCTTCAGGGTCTGGATTTGCATTAATTTCCATTAATGTGGGGGATTGTTGGAGAAATTTTAGGAAAAGAGAAAATGATTTTAATCATTTTTTACAACCACTTTATGAGATTTGTTTGAGTACACTCTTGTATAATTTATCAAGAGTTTATGATGACTTTGAAATCTATGTATGACGTAGATGAAGATAGGTCTTTGAATAATTAAATTCGGATATCGGGTGAATGAGAAATTAAGGCTTGAAGTTGGTTAATTGAAAAAGTTGAAGTGTTGAAACTTGGAAGTTGAAGGAAAAAAGAAGAAGAATTCAACTTCCTTAATCCCACATTGGGAATTATGCTAATCATTTCTCAATATTTAAGTGGGAGGAGTTTAGTCAATGGTATAAGCTCCAAGGAAAGGGAAATAGTTTAGAATGGTTTTAGTTAGACGATGTTCTGCTAAAATTGCCACATGCGCGCGCTCGCCGCCCGTGCCCGTGCCCGAGACCGTTGACCGTTGACCATGGGCTTGGGGAATTTCGCCTGAGGCAAGTATTAATTTTTTGGACAAAGTTAGATTAAATTTTGTCAAATAAATTAACTAAATTCTGATAAGTAATTCGAGCTGAGTAGTAATACGAAATCGATTCGATCTGAGTCAGTAACACTCAGCTGAGTCTCTTCATCTGCTAGCTGATAACTTCAAAGCAGAGTCAGTGGAGAGTTTCTTCAACTGATGACCATCAATACACTTCAAAGCTGATGATCTTTTCCTTCCTTATAAAAGGATCCTCTACTGCAATGGAAATGACACACAACACATAAATACAACACACATCCTACTTCTGCATAAATTTTGGTTGAAGAGTTTCTGAAGCACTGTAAGAGTTCGACGTTTGTTCAGAGTTGAAGTGTATCTCTTTGAACAGGTAAACTGTTGTATCCTGGGAGACAATTGCACATCCGTGGGTACATGCCGGAGCAAATTTATCTTAAAGACAGAGAGTTTTCTCACCTTAGTTTCATATTATATCCTTAGTGTTTTATTTTCCTTTCGTTTTTCCATTCTTGTATTGTTATTTGTTCAGATTAATAAACAAATTGTACTTCTTGTTTCTGGTTGTTTATTTTCCTTTGCATACGATACTATGGTTGTAACATTCATAACTCATTTAATGCTAACAGCCCATGGTCTGGGGGCGTTATAGGCATAACTGATATATGTTTATATTTTGATCGTATTTCAGTATCCGAAAGACACAGTATAATCCTACAACACATTGGAAGCCAAACTGTAAAACAAGAGCTAGCGTTTCTAAAGTCTAAACTCTTACTTTGGTTGTGGCACTCGTTGACTTACATCAATTGTGTATGTATCATTATCGCTAGTAGTTTGGTTTAATTTTAGGGTGTTGATAAAAATATGTTTACTCAGAAAGAAGGTTTGACTTTGAGATATAGCGGAACTTTGACTTGACCAATTGTTTGAAACTAGCATTTTTTTTAGGTTAAAGGTTGCGGAGGACTGTTTTTCTCATTGTTGTTGAAAATGACAAAATTATTATATTTCGTTGTAACACTAGTAACACAAAATTATTATAATTCGTTAAAGCATGTTAGATCATTTTCATATTTTGAGTGTGTGGTTAGATAACTTGTATTTGAGATATTACTACGGCTATTATTTGAGACGATCATGGTTCGTGCACAACTAGGGCAGAGCTTAGCCACATGGTCACCGGAAAGTTAGGTTCTATTGTCAAAGATGAAGACACTGGTGTTGAATCGGATCCGACCGGGTTAAACTGTATGGAAACCTCCAGAATGACTCTTATTTTGAAACGAATGTTGTATTATAATATATATGGTTTCTTGTATAAAAAACCACTCCCTAATATGTACTCCCTTTGTCCTGAAATGGCAAAATATATACTATAAGTCTATTTGGTTTTTGGCTTTATCCCATAATACTACATCAATTCTAAAATGTAAATCCGTTTACCTTTTTAAATTTGTCTCATAATATAAGTCAATTTAAAATACCAATGAAACATTTATTACATTTTTCTTCTTTTTAGCCATAATTTATTATACATTCACATATTTTACAACTATTACATTAATGAGAGTCAATGGTATTCAAACTTTTACCACTAAAATTAATGACACTTAACCACCTTTTTGGTCCATGTGAAAAAGTTTAAACGGACTTATATTTTGGGACGGATGTTGTATAAATCAATTTGAAATACCAATGAAACATTTATTGCATTATTCCTCATCTTACCCTAACTTATTATCAATTCTCAAACTTTTCGTTACATTACAACTATTGCATTAATTATAGTTCAAGAATAATTTAAACTTTTATCCTTATAATTAATTATACTTGATTCTTTCTTAAACTGTCTGAAAAGCCTAAACGGGTTTATATTTTGGGACGAAGGAATATTAATTTCGTCTCATAAAGTGTATTCACTTTATAATTTTCACACATAAATTAACATGATTAATATGTTGTGTTTTTGTACTACATTGACATAAATACACTTCAATATTAATAAATGTGTGTGTTAGAATGGTAAATGAGTGAAATTGATCAATGTTAAATAAAAAATGGTTATTTGTTTATAAAGACTTAGTTTGAGCCTTAATTAGGTACTTAAGACACACATAAAATATCATCGTTTAAAAAGACAAAATAATATTTATTGTACAAAATTGCCCTTACAATTTCTTTTGCCGTAAAAAAACGATCATTGAACTAGCTGCTCCGATGTCTTCCTCTTCGACAATCC
The DNA here is from genome assembly GCA_026214975.1 of Gentiana macrophylla. NCBI lineage: Eukaryota > Viridiplantae > Streptophyta > Magnoliopsida > Gentianales > Gentianaceae > Gentiana > Gentiana macrophylla. The sequence continues at coordinate 4,363,572 of CM047809.1, read as the reverse complement.
TGAACTAGCTGATCATAATGATCGTAAATCAGCCAGCGAATTCTGCAGTTCTTTGAATCAATGATTTTTGTGGACAACGTTCAGGTTCGCGATCGGAGTTGCATCTGGGGTTTGTTTAGAGATTTGGGATGATTGCTAGACGAAGGAGCTCACCGGAAATGTCGGAAATCTTTAAATTGTCTCCGGGACCCAAGAAAGGGTTGATTCTCTTGTTATTCCGCTGTCCTGTAAAGCTCAGGTTTGGATTGGTTTATTGGATTTTTTCTCACGCCAAATTTATATGGAAAAATTCTTGATTGAATGCTACCGGATGGACATGCCGGACAACTCGTTTATCGGATGTTGAGGCATAGTAGCAAGTTGATGGTGTACTCTGCCATAAATATGTCTCTTGAAGGCATCTTTATTTAGACCCCTATATATTCATGGAGTGTGTCACGATATTGCCTTTTATTATAACTTTTATATGTATTTTATGTATTTTCGAATTTATGTATTTGGCGGTCTATGACGTCATTTATCTAGAAAGTGACGTCAGCTAAGTCGTTAGCTATATAAGGCTGTAAAAGGAGTGTTATTAGGTCATGTTGAATGTAATAGTCTGATTTTCTCTCTTATCAATAACACTACTTCTCCTTCGTCCCCAATTTCTTCTCCGCTACCTCCAATTTCTATTAATTTTATCCGGTTAATTGTTCAATTCGTGACATTTGGTACCAGAGACTTCGATCTCTCTGCCTGCTTCGGTTTGATAGCTCATTGATTCAAAAAAAAAAGAAAAGAAAAAAGAAATCAGTATGGTGTTCATATTTGCTGAAGCAGAATTTCATTGGCAATCAAAATGGTTCTTCCGACCTCGCCAAAGGATTGGAACGTCTGTAGAGGATTATTACGCTCGGTTTTGTGATTGGAAAGAGGAAATGATTAGCTTATCATTTCCAGCTGAAGAAGAGGATTATATTGAGGGATTCATTGAAAATTTGAGTTGGGACATTCGATTGAGGTCATCTAACTACAGATCGAGTAGGAGTGGATTGATTAATGCTTTCTACAATGCAAAATTTGAGGAATCAATGATGTTTATTGACGAGAATCTCAAGAAGATCAAAGCAAACATGGTTTTTGATGAAAGGCCTAGTCGGATTTCTGGAGTGGAACTTCAGCAGGATGAATGGAAAGATTCAGCTTGCATTGTGTTTGACGAAATGTCCAAACGAAATCCGACAGATCCACAGTCGACAGAGAAGAAGTGTGAAACAACTTTGGACAAAAGTGCTGAGCAAAATGAAGATGTTAAGGCTTAATTAGCTCAGTTGAGCTCTCAATTCAGCCCTCAGCAGTCTCAGACTGAGGATACCTTGCAACAGATAATGAAGAAACATGATAATTTGGCAGAGTCAATTCATCGAACACATTCGGTGTACCCTCATTCTGAAGATATTCAGTCGTAAAGGTGAAGGATGAAGTCGTTATTCTGATGATGAAGTTTTAAAATCAGTAGCTACAACTCAAAATTCTGTTGACGAAAAGTTAGAAGTCACCGGCTTGCTGTATTCTCAAAGAGACACCATATCTAAACAAAATGCTGCTAGTCCAGAAAATGAAGTCGCCGGATGCTTGAGTATGGGATTGAGCCAATTCCCACAGGTAACTACTCTCTACTTAAGGCTAAAATGAAGTTGGATGGTAAGGATGAGCAGACATTTCCAACAAAGCTTGGAATCGTGGCTGCTGCTTACCAAGTGTTCGCTGAAATGTCTGAATCAATTCTAGAAGAAGACTTGTTGGGTATTGAAGGTACAAAAGTTGCACACATGTTCGATGAAATGCCAAACTTGTATTCAGTTAAGTCTGATAGTGGGATTGATGGTTATAAAGATTTGGTAGAAATGACGAAAAAACCCAATGAACCCAATCAACCCAAAACCCACACTTGAACCAACCCGAAAACCCAAACCAATTGAAACCCAATTTTTTCGGGTTGGGTTTTGACCCAAACCGAAAACATTTTGGTTTGGTTTTTTAAATTTTTGATTCGGGTTGACCCAACACAACCTGCACATAGCCAGGAAAGACTTGAAGTGATTCACTCAATTATGTTGTTCAGAATAGCCAAGGCAATGAGATTATACCTCTTGTGGCTGATGATCATCTTCTACAAAGAATGCCGGCGGCTTCCCCTAATCTTGGATGGCTACGTACAGCCATCGAATATGAGGCAAATTAGTTTGTGGCCTGTAGATACCGTGTCACACATGTCTGATAGCCGTTCCTGTGGTACACTTGAGAATAACCCCTGCTAAGTTTTATGATACATCACCCGTTCCCGTGGTACTCATATACTCGTAGAGTTTATAAACTCTACAAGATGAAAGAATGGCTTCTGTTCAAATCATCCGCTGCTAGTGCTTGAGAATGAGTTGCCGCTTTTAATGGTGTTGGAGGAAGAGAAGGGTAAAGCGAGCCTCGAAGATGGGGGGGGGGGCGAATGAGACGTCTTTAGTTGCGCCCGGAAGCGGGTAAGGTCAAGTTGTATCCGATCTGTGGAGCTGCTCCCTCGGCAAAACTAGGATAAAGTTGGGCCAAAAGATCTCGATTTACCATGTCTCCCAAACAATCTCAGTATATATGGCACAAGACGATTCCACATATCGAGGTCAGAATGGGATCGGGTCTTTTCACGTCTCACCGTAGTGCCCGGTTTGTCTTGATTTCCGATTGATGAACAAGAAGCGGATCAATCTTGTTGGGAGGTACTGCCCAAGGAAAGGAAAATGTTACTTCCAGATCAAATATAATAAATAAAATGTCCTGCTTCATTAGTTAAGAGATCTTTTTCACGAGATTAATAAATAATAAAAACTCCCCCACTGATCGGAGTACGCCGATTACCCCCCCGGCATACTTGAAATTAAGGGAAGATTTGTGGGAATTGCAATCCTGTGTGAAATAAAAAAAACAGAAAGAAAGAAAAAAATCAAAACAGGTACAAACAAAATGGAATATGGTTCCGCGTTAGTGACGGCTTCCATAATTGAGGTAAGGGGGTCCTATAAACGGCGTCAGGGGCGCGAGGAGTTAAGACCGGACGTGCTCGATTAAGCAGTTTCAACTAACCTTTCTTTGTCAATAGTTCCATAGTCAGGAAATGAACCAATTTATTTAGTTAATAAAGGAAAGGTGCGAAGCCACTCTTAGTGGATCTGTTTTTATGCTATTAGCTATTCTGTTGATTCTTCTCCAAACAGGAACAACCGATTTACAAATTTCATTAACCACAGAATTTAGTGAGCGGCGAATCTTTTGCCTAGCGTGGTCAAGGGGTACCCACCCACTGCTTGTTAGCTCTCTTCTTTCCGGCACCCCGACAATATGATAGGGCCCCCCTAAAAACCGTACGTGCGGGTCTCCCCGCATGCGGCTTACGCCATTCGAGGTGGCCCAGCCTAGCATTCATTTGCAAATCCTGTAGTTAAATTGATACTGCTTAACCTCGGAAGCTGATTCGCGTGTAGGCAGCGCTGTCTGTCGTACCGTTAGCCCGCCCGCCTACCAATCAAAGAGGCTGAGAGTAAGCGTAAGCTCAACCGTAAGCTCTTTGAGCTTCCCTTCATTTGCTTCGCGGGAGCCGCACAGCACATAGCTGAAAGTCAGAGGGACCATACTACCTGCCTTCCTATTAATGATTGTGACAGCTTTTATAGGATATGTACTACCTTGGGGTCAGATGAGCTTTTGGGGAGCTACACTAATTACAAGCTTAGCTAGCGTCATACCTGTAGTAGGAGATACCATAGTTACTTGGCTTTGGGGTGGTTTCTCCGTGGACAGAAATTTGGATTCTTTTTTATCTCCGTATCGAGTATTTTGTTTTGTAAGGAGGGGGGTATACGACCCCCAATAAATGTATACACACACACACACACACACACACACACATATATATATATATATATATATATATATATATATATATATATATATATATATATATATATATATATATATATATATATATATATATATATTTATATATATAAATCCAAAGTAAAAGTTATTATCATATTACGGCTATAACTTCATTTTCGGTTTCTTTCTACGATTTTTGACATTTATTCGGGAAAAAATCGAGTTATGATGTTTTTATGTATGACTATTGGATTTTAATAATTATTTCTATATGTTGTTGGTTTGTTATATGTTGTTGGACTCTTTCCTAAAAAAGTGTTTCTTTAACGATTATCGTTATAAACTTATGGTATGGAGCTCGAATTTTGATTATAGATGCATGTTTATGGTTGAAAACCCGAAACCCAACCCAGACCAACCCGAACCCAACCCGAACCAACCCATTGGGTTTTATAGTCATTTGGTTTGTTTTTTCTTGAACCAACCCGACTTATACTATGTAAAAACCCAACTCAAATCAATCCAACCCAACCCAAGCTCAGCCCTAAAATTTGGGGCTATCATTTGTTGATTTCTTGAAAGATTTCGGATATGAGGAGGTTGCATCAGAGGTTAGTTCAGCCAACATTTCACCCAAGTCCAGGCTTGAACAAATCTCAATGTCTCTAAAATGCGGAGAAGCATGAATCAATTTTTTCATGTCTCATGGTACCTTTCAAGCTTGTTGAATTTCATGATATTAAGATATCAATGTTTGTGTTTGATCCGGGTGGGGGATCCTGCTCCGTGAGAGTTTGGAGTTTGAAGAGTTATTTCATCTTCTATTTGGGAGAACTCCTTGAGGATAATAGTTGGAAGATTATTACAACTAATGTTGGTGCTTCATTGGTTGAGTTTGTCACTAGGGAGCTTGGTAGAAAGAGTCTGATAGTCGTATTTGAGTATGGCGTCATTGATAAAGTTGTTGAGTGGACGGTGTTTAAGCGCTTTTCGACAATTGGGAGGATGTACTGCGCCACATCTCTTCGTATTCAGGTAAGAATTGCAACAAGATTTTTGGGCAGATTGGCGAATTGGTGTCAAGTTATCGAAGTTTCGGGTCTCTTAGATGAAGGTTGTTACAGTTGGTGGGCTTTCTTGGGTGGTTCTTTTAGATGGACTTCTCATAGCTCATTTGTGGTGCCCCGTGTAAAAAACAATGTTGCAAAGTTTTCTCTCGATGATGCTATTTTACCAAATATTTCTATCTATGTTGAGGCCTTTATTGAGGAGCAAAAACGTTTTCAGTACAGAGGTTCCTTGTTGGATGATCAAACTGTGACAAATCAGTGTGCTCTTTTGATTTGGAAGTACCCTCTTTTTTATGCTTCTCACAAAGGTGGTTATTCAATACACATGGTGAGTCTAAAGAGAATAATTATTGGTTTGAGAAGGGGGATTATAGTTCCAACATGCATTTCAATACTGCTTGCTTTATTACATAATGTGGACAAAATTAGTGATATGGATGCTAGGATGATTCTTAGAGTCCTTGACCTTTATTTTGAGTGTTCACACAGATACACATACAACCATCATATGGCTAGCATAACATATTCATCTTTGGGTGGACATTGAAAAGACTATGGTTGTTGAACAACCTTTCTGGATTGCAAATTGGGCGACAACATCCTTTTGGCATATCTGATCCCCAGCGAGAGAGAGCCACTCAGGGATGGGCATCTTTGAGTACTAAATGGAGACGAAGAAGGGTTCTACTTGGAAAATGAGCCTGATGTGGTTGTTATATCATTCATACAATTGGGAGATCACCATGAGAGGTTATTTACAATTATCAGCTGTGTTGCTTTTAAGGATATTGTAGCAGGTGATGCTGTGGGGATATTGGATTATTTTGCTTTGCCATAATGATGATATTTGTGCATGTTATGTTGGAAAATTTTGTTTGGGATCCCGGTCAAAATGTTGTTTTCTTAGACATCCTTGAGGACAATGATGTTTTTGAGAGGGTGGGAAAGGATATAGTACTTATGGATACTACATTGGAGATAACTGGGATGATAATGATACTGGGTTGTTTGTATGGACAATCGTTTTGGAATTTGGATTGGAATGCTTTGTATGCTTCATGTTGTATTCCCAATGGATTGGGAGACACAATTGGTGCCTTGGATGATATTGGATTAATCCCTAAGACAGTAGTGCATATAGATTTCTGACATTCCTGATGTACATGTGAATACCGTCATGGAATCAAGAAATGCTGTGTTTTTCGAGGATGTCTTTCCTAACAAAGAAAAGAAACACAGAAGACACGAGTCCAAATAAGCGGACGAATGAATCCTTAGAGGATACCACTCCAGAAAATGAGGAAATCGAACCTCGTAGAAGTAAACGGGCTAGGACTTCATCGTCATTTGGTCCGAATTTTCTCACTTATATGGTAGAAAACGATCCAAAAACATATGATGATGCTATGTCAAATCCAGAAGCAATAAAAAGTGAAATAGACTCGGCTGGAAAGAAGCAATAAAAAGTGAAATAGACTCCATTATGCAAAATCACACTTGGGAATTGGTTAATATCCACTAGGGCATAAAACACTCGGCTGTAATTGGATATTTAAGAAGAAAATAAAAGCTGATGGATCTATTGATAAATATAAGGCCAGATTGGTAGCCAAAGGTTATCGACAAAATGAGGGTCTAGATTTTTTCGATACATTTTCACCGGTTACTAGAATCACTTTGATAAGGGTTCTTATTGCGATTGCTGCAGTCTATAACCTTGAAATCCATCAAATGTATATTAAGACTGCTTTCTTAAATGGTGAATTGGAGGAAGAAATATACATGGAACAACCCGAGGGGTTTGTAGTTCCAGGTCAAGAACACAAGGTGTGTCGACTCGTTAAAACATTGTATGGGCTAAAACAAGCACCAAAACAATGGCACCAAAAATTTGATCAAACAATGTTGTCAAATGGGTTTAAAATTAACTAGTGTGACAAATGCGTCTATATCAAGAATACTTCTAATTCTTATGTGATAGTATGTCATTATGTTGATGACATGTTGATCATGGGAAGTACTCATGACATAATCATGACTACTAAGAAGATGTTGACACGGAATTTTGATATGAAGATGTAATTTTGGGGATTAAAATCTCTAGAATGTTTGATGGGCTTGCGTTGTCACAGTCTCCATATATTGAGTCTGTTTTAAAAAGATTCAATGTCTTTCATGAAAGTCCAGCAAAAACTCCAATTGACTTGAGTTTGCACTTAGTCAAGAACAAAGGTGAACCTGTGTCTCAGTTGAAATATTCACAAATCATAGGCCGTCCGATGTACATAACCAATTGTACTAGACCAGGCGTAGCATGTGCGAAAATTAAACTAAGCGAGTTTACTGAGTAATCAAGTGAGGTCATTGGAAAGCTCTAAATAGGAGTGCTGAGGTGCTTAAAGTTTACAATGAATGCGGGATTATGTTATACACGATATCTAGCGATATTAGAAGGATCTTGTGATGCGGATTGGACATCTGACTCCAAAGATACGAAAGCCACAAATGGATATGTATTCATTATTGGTGGTGCTGTAGTGTCATGGAAATCCACAAAGCAAACATGCATAGCTCGTTCCACAATGGAAGCTGAGTTCATTGCATTAGATAAGGCAGGAGAAGATGCAGAATTGCTTCATAATTTCCTAGAGGACATTCCATGCTGGACTAAAGCTATTGCTCCAATAAGCATACACACTGATAGTCAGTCGGCTATAAGTCGAGCACAAAACAGTATGCATAATGGTAAGTCTCGAAATATACCTTGAAGATACAAAACTATTAAACAACTAATCTCTAATGGAGTGATTTCCATCGATTTTGTTAGATCGAAGGAGAATCTTGAGGATCCGCTTACAAAATGTTTACCTAGAGATCAAATGTCAAAATTGACAATCGGAATGGGACTTAAGCCTATTACGACAGAAACTTTGTAATAGTAACCCAACCATTTTGACTGGAGATCCCAAGATCACGGTTCAAAGGGACAACTAAGTTACGAAGTTCAGTGAACACTCACCCATTCTGTGAATAAAAGTGTTATCTGTCAGTGGCGTATAAGGTTAAGTGAAAACTTTTCATGATTCCTATAACTTGGTTAATTCAAGTGGGGTATGGCAGAATACCCTGGATAGGAGATCCCCTATGTAAGTGTGAAGTGAGGCCGCTTCTGTGAGAATTCAGAGGCTAGAATTCTATAACACACTTTCTGAAACCAGGGGTGATTAATGGCCAAAATGAATACAACCATGAGAACCAAAGGTGTTAAGGGAAATATTGTATGAGTGCTATTGTCTGGTTTTACAATAAAGGTTGAACAGTTCAAGACATGGTTCACTGAATAGCCGAGTGGATCCGATAGTATCTCACTAAAAGCGAGTTCAAAAGCCAAAAGCTACCACTCCTGATGCAATAATTTTCCGTCAGAAATCTCTTCAGGGTCTGCATTTGCATTAATTTCCATTCATGTGGGGAATTGTTGGGGAAATTTGTGGAAAAGAGAAAATGATTTTAATCATTTTAAAATGATTTTATCATTTTTACAACCACTTTATGAGTCGGTTTAGAGTACACTATTGTATAATTTATCAAGAGTTTATGATGACTTTGAAATCTATGTATGGCGTAGATGAAGATATGTCTTTGAATAATTCAATTCGGATATCGGGTGAATGAGAAATTAAGGCTTGAAGTTGGTTAATTGAAAAAGTTGATGTGTTGAAACTTGGTAGTTGAAGAGTTCAACTTCCTTAATCCCACATTGGAAATTGTGCTAATCATTTCTCAATATTTAAGTGGGAGGAGTTTAGTCAGTATAAGCTCCAAGAAAGGGAGAGAGTTTAGATTGGTTTTAGTTAGGCGATGTTACTCGCTAAAATTGCCACACGCACGCACGCGCCGCCGTGCCGTGCCGAGACCATTGACCGTTGACCGGGCTTGGGAATTAGGCACGAGGCAAGTATTAATTTTTTGGACAAAATTAGATTGAATTTTGTCAAATAAATTAACTATATTCTGATATGTAATTCGAGCTGAGTAGTAATATGAATTCGATTCGATCTGAGTCAGTAACACTCAGCTGAGTCTCTTCATCTGCTAGCTGATAACTTCAAAGCAGAGTCAGTGGAGAGTTTCTTCAATTGATGACCATCAATACACTTCAAAGCTGATGATCTTTTCTTTCCCTATAAAAGGATCCTCTAGTGCAATGGAATTGACACACAACACAGAAATACAACACACATCATACTTCTTCATAAATTTTAGTTGAAGAGTTTCTGAAGCACTGTAAAAGTTCAATGTATGTTCAGAGTTGAAGTGTCTCTGTTTGAACATGTAAACTGTTGTATCATGGAAGACAATTGCACATCCGTGGGTACATGCCAGAGCAAATTTGTCTTAAGGACATAGAGTTTTCTCGCCTTAGTTTCATATTATATCCTTAGTGTTTTATTTTCATTTCGTTTTTCCATTATTGTATTGTTCTTTGTTCAGATTAATAAACAAATTGTTCTTCTTTCTGGTTGTTTATTTTACTTGCATACGATACTATGGGTGTAACATTTATAACTCATTTAATGCTAATAGCCCAATGGTCTGGGGCGTTATAGGCATAACTAATATATGTTTATATTTTCATCGTATTTCAGTATCCAAAAGACACAGTAGAATCCTACAACACTTTGGAAGCCAAACCGTAAAACAAGAGCTAGCCTTTCTAAAGTGTAAACTCTTACTTTGATTGTATACCATCTCTTTAAAAAACTTAAGCTGATGAAGATACAAACAATTTACATTTTACTCACTTTAACACGCTTCCGCAAGTGTGATCCTATAACAGGGTTGAACCAACTAGCCTCGCAAAGGCCAACTAGGCCAACAACAAAGAGACATAACACTTACACAACATAAATGGAGTAAATAATGTCGGCAACAATGTTTGAACCCAAAACATTCCTCTCTGATATCATATTAAAAAAAAATTGCAAAAAAGAATGATATTAATACAATCATTCAACATTAACCTAACTTGTTTTTACATTATTCAACATCATTTATACGTATTGATTATAATATAGGCCCACGGATGATCAACACAATAAATTTTTTTCTCCGTCGGTAAGATTATTCAATAATATTTTGACACCGGGAAAAAAAATTTGGTTTATTAGTAGTACCATTTCTTTGACTAGGGACAGTCCAGCCTTCGTGTTTACAATCAACAAAACAAAACAAAATATTCAACATAAACCATAGCTGCCAAGAAAATGGGATTTCTTAGTTCAATCTTCTTCTTCATCATTTTGTCAATAATTTTCAAGCAATTTCTACTATCATCATCAACCTGTTGTTGTCGCAGCAACAGATGTACTTAACCCAGGTGAAGAACTCAACAGTCTCAACACAACCTCAACTCTTATATCAGCTAATGGGAAATTCACTCTGGGATTCTTCACGATCCCATCTACTAATTTCACTTACCTTGGTATATGGTACACAGAAACTCATCAGGGCATGAAAGTATGGGTTGCAAATCACGATATACCGATGATCGGCGACGGAGTACTAATAATAGATGACTCAGGAACACTCAAAATCATCAATGGAAGTGGTACTAGTATTTTCACTGTTTCTAATGATCAAGTTGGTTCAGGCAACAAAACTAGAGCTTTATTGCAAGATTCTGGGAATTTTCTTGTTTATGATGAACTCGAGAATCGGACAATCTGGCAGAGTTTTGATCATCCAACTGATACATTGCTTCCTGGAATGAAAATCGGATATAATCTCACAACGAAGCAGAATTGGACACTGACTTCTTGGCTATCCGATCAGGTTCCGGGCACCGGTGCTTTCAAAATGAGGTTAGAACAATATCAGAATACAACACAGTTATTAATTTATCGGCGTGGAGAGGTTTACTGGACTAGTGGTCCATGGGACAAAGACATCGGAAATTTTCAACTTCCTTCCACGTATTTTAAATCTCCGATTTCGTTTCAGCACAACGGGAGCTTGATTTCTGATGCTTCAGGAATTTATTTTACTTTTCAGACAATTGTATCTGCTTCATCAATGGTGCAATTATCTCCTAATGGGCAAATCATTGAATTCATTGATGGTGTGAACCATTTTAATCTTACACCGGAATTCTGCTATGGATATCAGTATCACGGGTGTGCTGCTTCTTCTTCTGCATTGCCAAACTGCCGAAGAGAAAGTGATAGTTTCGAGTTGAAAAGCGGAGACTGGATTGGTGGGTCCAGTAATTACGACGATACTTCAAGCTTTATTAGTCTCATTGATTGTATGGAAAAATGCTGGAATGATTGCAATTGCACGGGATTTACCACGACGAATAGTTATGGAACTGGTTGCAGAACCTGGGGTGGAGATCAACCGTTTCGAGTTGATGAAACTGCTCAGACTACACGGAAGTATGTTTTGGTTTTACAAAAACCTCACAAAAGTAAGTTTATTTACTTATGATAAGTATAGACAACGTGACATGTTTTAATAGGATTACGTCTGATTAGTATATTTGTTCGATTATTTGTACAGAAAACACTTGGATTTGGATACTTGTTTCTCTAGCAAGTGTGCTTATATCTGTTTTAAGGTTCTGTTTGGTTTCGTGGAAACAAAAGAAAAAGAAAAGAGATGATTATGACCAAAGAGAAATGAGGGGGGAAGGAGTGATATGAAAGTCTCTTTATAGTGTTTGGATTGGATTGAGAGCAAAAGGAAAGGAAATATAAAAAGTGTTTGGAAAATTAAATTCCATAGCATTTTATCATTTCCAACTTTTCTCTTTATTTTCTTTTCCAGTGTGGAATATCAAACGTTAGACATAAATCCTCCCGTCCCCCTTTTTCTTCTTAGGTTAAAGGTTGTGAAGGACATGTTTTAATCTAAAATGGTTGAGAAGGACAAACATGTAGTAACACATATACAAAAATGTAGTAACTATCATTCTCAACCATTTTAAATTAAAACTTGTCCTTATGGACTCTGACCCCATTTCTCTTATCCTTTTGTTTCCACAAAACCAAACAGTGCTATGTCATGATACAAAGGCACAGACTTAAAGGTACTAAAAATGTCTAAATATTTGTGTTACAGTAGCGGAAAAGCAGAAAATACATGACTTTATACATCAATTGACAGGTTTAAAAAGCTCCGATAATAGGGATGAACTAGATAAAGAAATAAAAGAGGCTCCTGAAGTAAAGATATTTAGTTTTCGAGCTATTTTGGTGCTACAGATAACTTTTCAAATGAAAATAAGCTTGGAGAGGGAGGTTATGGACCGGTCTACAAGGTAAGTTGTTACGATTTTCCATCAAGAACTTCATTTCCTTCCTTTTAATTTTTAATTATTATTTAATTTTAATCATCTTGTAGGAAAATTATCTGATTGCCGGAAATAGCTGTCAAAAGGCTATCAAAAATCAGGACAAGAAACTAAGGAGTTCGACAGTGAACTTATGCTGATTTCAAATCTCCAACATAGAAATCTTGTTCGAACTTTATGGATGTTGAATTCACCAAGAAGAGAAGATGCTTATATCTGAATTCATGCCCAACCAATTGCCTCGATTTTTTTCTACTTGGTAAAATTAATTTTTAAACTTCTACCCACTGCATCATTTTATTAATATAATCATAATGTTTTGAGTTTTTTTTAATTTTAACAGCTGAAGATAAAACGGAGAAAATATATTGGCGGATTCGATTCAACATTATTGAAGGCATCGCACAAGGATTTCTTTATCTCCATAAATACTCTAGAATGATAGTAATACATAGAGATCTAAAAGTGAGTATATACTATTAGATGACAATATGAATCCAAAAATTGCAGATTTTGGATTGGCTAGAATTTTCCAAGAGGACGTGACAAAAGCAATGACAAAGGAGGTTGTTGGAACATGGTAAGTTTTGTGAAAAAATATGTGTAATGAAATCAAAATTAAATTTTATTTCTACATATTTCATGTTTGTGTAAATGTGAAATAGAAGAATCTAAAAGTTCTTATGCAGTGGATACATAGCTCCCGAGTGCGCTTATCTGAGGAACTTTCTCAATAAAGTCGATGTATTCAGAACTTTTGGGGTGTAAATTCTTGAGATTGTAAGTGGCTAAAGGAACTCAAGCTTCTACAATTACGACGGTATTCTCACCTTTATGGGATATGTACGTACGTTTATTTCTCACAATCTACTACAAAAACTATTTTAAATATTTAAATATTGCTACAGCCCGATTTCATACACAGAAATGCTACATAAAAACGATCTTAACTCTTTATCCACTATTTGACAAGACAAGAAAAAAGAGAAACAAAGATGTGCATGGACATGATCTCATTTCGATAAAGTTTCCGAACTTAGTTCGATGAATGTAGTATTATCGTAAATATTCAATTACCAAAAAAAATCTACCTATTTCGAGAAACCTTTTATAATATGTAGTGCCATGAAAGAAAAAGGTTGTCCGTTCTCAATTGTAAAACTTTATAGTGTTACTTTCATAAGTTTTTTGAGTGTCGTAGACCATATCCATTCAACTCATACGATCATCGCTATGACGCTTATACCATTAAATTTCTTAATTGATTCAAGTAAAACAACCACGTTTAACCTTTTTTCACAATAATCTTTCAGGCATGGCATTTATGGAAAAAAAAAAGATGCAGCATTACAGTTGAGGGATGAAGCACTTGGTGAATCTTATGACGTAAAACAATTATTGAGGAGCATTCATGTCGGTCTTTTATGCGTGTAAGAAAAGGCAGATGATAGGCCGACAATGTCAGAAGTTATATACATGCTCAACAATGAAGTTGCGGATTTACCGAGTCTAAAGCAACCGGCGTTCTTTATTGCCACACAACCAGTTGAAACTAGTTTAGCAGACAAAAATATTCCAGCTTCTATAAATGGTTTGACTCTCACAGTTATAGGACCTAGATAGCATTGGCACATATTTATATCTTTAGAATTTTCTCATACGAAAAGCATGGTTAGTATTGAATAGTAATACGGGCATAACGGTTATAACACAACGAGTATCACAACGTATTTACACCGATGATTCCTAATGTAGACTGATTGATCGTTATTATGCCCATTATAATCAATGATCTAGATGCATCGTTGTGGCACTCGTTGACTTACATCGATTGTGTATGTATCATTAATCGCTAGTAGTTTGGTTTAATTTTAGGGTGTTGATAAAAATATGTTTCATCAGAAAGAATGTTTGACTTTGAGATATAGCGTAACTTTGACTTGACCAATTGTTTGAAACTAGCATTTTTTATAGGTTAAAGGTTGTAGATGACTGTTTTTCTCATAGTGGTTGAAAATGACAAATTATTATATTTCAGTAGTAACACTAGTAACACAAAATTATTATATTTCGTTAAAGCATGTTAGATCATTTTCATATTTTGAGTGTGTGGTTAGTTCAATTGTATTTGAGAGATTACTACGGCTATTATTTGAGACGATCATGGTTCATGCACAACTAGGGCAGAGCTTAGACACATGGTCACCGGAAAGTTAGGTTCTATTGTCAAAGATGAAGACACTCGGATTGAATCGGATCCGACCGGGTTAAACTGTATGGAAACCTCCAGAATGACTCTTATTTTGAAACGAATGTTGTATTATAAATATATATATGGTTTCTTGTATAAAAAAACCACTCCCTAATATATACTCCCTTCGTCCCGAAATGGCAAAATATAAACTATAAGTCTGTTTGGTTTTTTGGCTTTATCCCATAATACTACATCCATTCCAAAATGTAAATCCGTTTGCCTTTTTAAATTTGTCTCATAATATAAGTCAATTTAAAATACCGATGAAACATTCATTACATTTTTCTTCTTTTTAGCCATAATTTATTATACATTCACATATTTTACAACTATTACATTAATGAGAGTCAATGGTATTCAAACTTTTACCACTAAAATTAATGACACTTAACCACTTTTTTGGTCCGTGTGAAAATGTTTAAACGGACTTATATTTTGGGACGGATGTTGTATAAATCAATTTGAAATACCAATGAAACATTTATTGCATTATTCCTCATCTTATCCTAACGTATTATCAATTCTCCAACTTTTCGTTACATTACAACTATTGCATTAATTATAGTTCAAGAATAATTTAAACTTTTATCCTTATAATTAATTATACTTGATTCTTTCTTAAACTGTCTGAAAAGCCTAAACGGTTTATATTTTGGGACGAAAGAATATTAATTTCGTCTATTCACTTTATAATTTTCACACAAAAATTTATATAATTAACATGTTGTGTTTTAGTACTACATTGACATAAATACCCTTCAAGTAATAAATGTGTGTGTTAGAATGGTAAATGAGAGTAATCGATCAATGTTAAATAAAAAATGGTTATTTGTTTATAAGGACTTAGTTTGAGCCTTAATTAGGTACTTAAGACACACATAAAAGATCATCGTTTAAAAGGACAAAATAATATTTATTGGACAAAATTGCCCATATAATTTCTTCTGCCGTGAAAAAAAAGGATCGTTGAACTAGCTGCTCCGATGTCTTCCTCTTCGACAATCCTGAACTAGCTGATCATAATGATCGTAAATCGGCCAACGAATTTTGCAGTTTTTTGCATAAATGATTTTTGTGGACAACGTTCTGGTTCGCGATCGGAGTTGCATCTGGGGTTTGTTCAGAGATTTGGGATGATTTCTAGACGAAGGAAATCACCGGAAATGCCGGAAATCTTTAAATGATATCCGGGACCCAAGAAATGGTTGATTCCTCTTGTTATTCCGCAGTCCTGTAAAGCTCAGGTTTGGATTGGTTTATTGGATTTTTTTCTCACGGCAAATTTATATGGAAAAATTCTTGATTGAATGCTACCGGATGGACATGCCGGACAACTCGTTTATCGGATGTTGAGGCATAGTAGCAAGTTGATGGTGTACTCTGCCATAAATATGTCTCTTGAAGGCATCTTTAGTTAGACCCCTATATATTCATGGAGTGGTATAGTAGTCAGATTTTGTATATACATTATATAGTTTACCCAAACAAACCATACCAATGGAAAAGACAGGCCGGAGAACATTTACTTCTAGAAATTGTGAGGAATAATTATATAAAGTGGTGGAAAACTATGAAATTTGTGTCGCAGCTAAAATGACTAAGGCACCATTTCTTTCGGTGGAAAGAAACACAAAACCGTTAGATTTAATTCATACAGATTTGTGTGATTTAAAATTTGTGCAATCGAGAGGCGGTAAAAAATACTTTGTAACATTTATCGATGATTATACAAGATACTGTTATGTCTATTTGCTAAGTAGCAAAGATGAGACAATTGAGGCTTTTAAAAACTATAAGACTGAAGTCAAAAATCAACTTAGCAAACAAATCAAAAAGGTTCGTAGTGATTGAGGTGGTGAATATGATGCACCATTTAATGAAATATGTTCACAATCTGACATTATTCATCAAACTACAGCTCCATATACACCTCAATCAAATGGTATTGCCGAACGCAAGAACCGCACTCTAAAAGAGACGATGAACGCTATGTTGATAAGTTCGGGTTTACCTCAGAACTTGCGGGAGGAGGCCATCCTCTCCAGCAATTGTCATTCTTAATAGAATTCCAACCAAGAAGATAGATAAGACCCCATATGAGCTGTGAAAAGGCCATAGGCCAAGCTATAAATACTTGAAAGTTTGGGGGTGTTTTACAAAGGTAGAAGTGCCTAAACCTAAACAAATAAAGATTTGGCCTAAAACGATAAATTGCATATTAATCGGTTATGCAAATAACAGTAGTGCATATAGATTTCTGACATTCCTGATGTAAATGAGAATACCGTCACGGAATCAAGAAATGCTGTGCTTTTCGAGGAATTCTTTCGTAACAAAGACAGAAACAAAGAAGACACGAGTCCAAATAAGCGGACGAATGAATCCTTAGAATATACCACTCCTGAAAATGAGGAAATCGAACCTCGTAGAAGTAAACGGGCTAGGACTTCAACGTCATTAGGTCCAGATTTTCTCACCTATATGGTAGAAAATGATCCAAAAACATATGATGAGGCTATGTCAAATCCAGAAGCACCATACTGGAAAGAAGCAATAAAAAGTGAAATAGACTCCATTATGCAAAATCACACTTGGGAATTGGTTAATATTCCACTAGGGCATAAAGCACTTGGTTGTAAGTGGATATTTAAGAAGAAATTTAAAGCTGATGGATCTATTGATAAATATAAGGCCAGATTGGTAGCAAAGGTTAATGACAAAATGAGGGTCTTGATTTTTTCGATACATATTCACCGGTTACTAGAATCACTTCGATAAGGGTTCTTATTGCGATTGATGCAGTCTATAACCTTGAAATCCATCAAATGGATATTAAGACTGCTTTCTTAAATGGTGAATTGGAGGAAGAAATATACATGGAACAACCCGAGGGGTTTGTAGTTCCTGGTCAAGAACACAAGGTGTGTAAACTCGTTAAATCATTGTATGGGCTAAAACAAGCACCAAAACAATGGCATCAAAAATTTGATCAAACAATGTTGTCAAATGGGTTTAAAATTAACGAGTGTGACAAATGTGTCTATATCAAGAACACTTCTAATTCTTATGTGATAGTATGCCTTTATGTTGATGACACGTTGATCATGGGAAGTACTCGTGACATAATCATGACTACTAAGAAGATGTTGACACGGATTTTTGATATGAAGGATATGGGAGTTGCAGATGTAATTTTGGGGATTAAAATATCTAGAATGTTTGATGGGCTTGCGTTGTGGCGATCTCATTATATTGAGTCTGTTTTACAAAAGATTCAATGTCTTTCATGAAAGTCCATAAAAAACTCCAATTGACTTGAGTTTGCACTTAGTCAAGAACAAAGGTGAACCTGTGTCTCAGTTGAAATATTCAGAAATCATAGGCCGTCTGATGTACATAACCAATTGTACTAGACCAAACGTATCATGTGCCGTAAATAAACTAAGCAGGTTTACGAGTAATCCATGTGAGGGTCATTGGAAAGCTCTAAATAGGGTACTCATACTTAAAGTTTACAATGAATCTGGGATTATGTTATAAACGATATCCAGCAGTATTAGAAGAATCTTGTGATGCTGAGTGGATATCGACTCAAAGATACGAAAGCCACAAATGGATATGTATTCACTATTGGTGGTGTTGTAGTGTCATGGAAATCCACAAAGCAAACATGCATAGCTCGTTCCATAATGGAAGCTGAGTTCATTGCATTAGATAAGGTAGGAGAAGAAGCAGAATGGCTTCGTAATTTCCTAGAGGACATTCCATGCTGGACTAAACTATTGCTCCAATAAGCATACATAGTGATAGTCAGTCGGCTATAAGTCGAGCACAAAACAGTATGCATAATGGTAAGTCTAGACATATACCTTGTAGACACAATACTATTAAACAACTAATCTCTAATGGAGTGATTTCCATCGATTTTGTTAGATCGAAGGAGAATCTTGAGGATCCGCTTACAAAAGGTTTAACTAGAGATCAAATGTCAAAATTGACATTTGGAATGGGACTTAAGCCTATTACGACAGAAACTTTGTAATAGTAGCCCAACCATGTTGACTGGAGATCCCAAGATCATGGTTCAAAGGGACAACTAAGTTACGAAGTTCTGTGAACACTCACCCATTCTGTGAATAAAACTGTTATCTGTCAATGGTGTATAAGGTTAAGTGAAAATTTTTAATGATTCCTATAACTTGGTTAATTCGAGTGGGGTATGGCAGAATACTCTTAATAGGAGATCACCTATGTAAGTGTGAAGTGAGGCCGTTTCTGTGAGAATTCAAAGGCTAGAATTCTCTAACACACTTTCTGAAACCAGGGGTGATTAATGGCCAAAATGAACACAACCATGAGAACCAAATACGGTGTTAAGGGAAATATTATGTGAGTGATATTTTCTGGTTTTACAATAAAGGCTGAACAGTTCAAGACATAGTTCACTGAATAGCCGAGTAGATCCGATAGTATTTCACTAAGGCAGGTTCAAAGCCAAAAGCTATCACTCCTGATTCAATATTTTTCTGTCAGAAATCTCTTCAGGGTCTGCATTTGCATTAATTTCCATTCATGTGGGGGATTGTTGGAGAAATTTGAGGAAAAGAGAAAATGATTTTTAAACATTTTTTACAACCACTTTATGAGACGGTTTCGAGTACACTTTTGTATAATTTATCAAGAGTTTATGATGACTTTGAAGTCTATGTATGACGTAGATGAAGATAGGTCTTTGAATAATTCAATTCGGATATCGGATGAATGAGAAATTAAGGCTTGAAGTTGGTTAATTGAAAAAGTTGAAGTGTTGAAACTTGGATGTTGAAGACTTCAACTTCATTAATCCCACATTGGGAATTGTGCTAATCATTTCTCAATATTTAAGTGGGAGGAGTTTAGTCAATGGTATATGCTCCAAGGAAAGGGAGAGAGTTTAGAAAGGTTTTAGTTAGACGAAGTTCTGCTAAAATTGCCAAATGCGCGCGTGCGCCGCCTGTGCCCGTGCCCAAGACCGTTGACCGTTGACCGTGGGCTTGGGGAATTGGGCCTGAGGCAAGTATTAATTTTTTGGACAAAGTTATATTGAATTTTGTCAAATAAATTAACTATATTCTGATAAGTAATTCGAGCTGAGTAGTAATACGAATTCGATTCTATTTGAGTCAGTAACACTCAGCTGAGTCTCTTCATCTTCTAGCTGATAACTTTAATGCAGGGTCAGTGGAGAGTTTCTTCAACTGATGACCATCAATACACTTCAAAGCTGATGATCTTTTCCTTCCCTATAAAAGGATCCTCTACTGCAATGGAAATGACACACAACACAGAAATACAACACACATCATACTTCTGCATAAATTTTAGTTGAAGAGTTTCTGAAGCACTGTAAGAGTTCGACGTTTGTTCAAAGTTGAAGTGTCTCTCTTTGAACAGGTAAACTGCTATATCCTGGGAGACAATTGCACATCTTTGAAAGTTTTCTCGCCTTAGTTTCAGATTATATCCTTAGTGTTTTATTTTCATTTCGTTTTTCCATTCTTGTATTGTTCTTTGTTCAGATTAATAAATAAATTGTTCTTCTTTCTGGTTGTTTATTTTACATTGCATACGATACTACGGTGTAACATTTATAACTCATTTAATCTTAATTGTTTTTTGAGTGCAGCCCCAGGGTCTGGGGGAGTTATAGGCATAACTGATATATGTTTAGTATTTTGATCGTATTTCAGTATCCAAAAGACAGAGTATAATCCTACAACACATTGGAAGCCAAACTGTAAAACAAGAGCTAGCCTTTCTAAAGTCTAAACTCATACTTTGGTTGTATCTACCATCTACAAAAAACTTAGGCGATGAAGATACAAACAATTAACATTTTACTCACTTTAACACGCTTACTCCGAGTGTGATCACTATAACAGAGGTTGAACCAACTAGTGCTACAAAAAGTCAACTAGTAAAGCCAACAAAAAAAAGCATAACACTTACATAATATAAATGGAGAAAAATGTAAGAATGATGTTTGAGCCAAGGCATTCTCTTTGATAGCATATTGAACTACCATATCTAGCTCTAAAATCTTGAGCTAATGAATATACAGATAGTTAACAGTTTCCTCGGTTTAACAACTTCCAAGACAATTGTTCAATCAAACTTCAATCCTTTATTATTGAAAAGTCCAAATAACCAAAAAATAAAATAAAAACTCCAATTAACCTACCAATGCCGTGTCTTTTTCTATCGTGTTTGTATTAGGGAAATTATTGGTGGTCTCCACATGAGGAGACTTTAATGTATATTTCCATTCCATACCTAAAAAATGATATGATACAATATTCCGTCACAATATATATCATTTTTTAGAAACACAAGATATATCATTATACCTATTGATTATAATATAGGCCCACGGATGATCAACACAATAAATATTTTTTCTTCGTCGGTAAGATTATTCAATAATATTTTGACACCGGGAAAAAAAATTTGGTTTATTAGTAGTACCATTTCTTTGACTAGGGACAGTCCAGCCTTCGTGTTTACAATCAACAAAACAAAACAAAATATTTAACATAAACCATAGCTGCCAAGAAAATGGGATTTCTTAGTTCAATCTTCTTCTTCTTCATCATTTTGTCAATAATTTTCAAGCAATTTCTACTTCATCATCAACCTGTTGTTGTTGCAGCAACAGATGTACTTAACCCAGGTGAAGAACTCAACAGTCTCAACACAACTTCAACTCTCATATCAGCTAATGGGAAATTCACTCTGGGATTCTTCACGATCCCATCTACTAATTTCACTTACCTTGGTATATGGTACACAGAAACTCATCAGGGCATGAAAGTATGGATTGCGAATCGTGATATACCCATGATCGGTGATGGAGTACTAATAATAGATGATTCAGGAACTCTGAAAATCATCAATGGAAGCGGTACCAGTTTTTTCAGTGTTTCTAATGATCAAGTTGGTTCGGGCAACAAAACAAGAGCTTTATTGCAAGATTCAGGGAATTTTGTTGTTTATGATGAACTCGAGAATCGGACTTTATGGCAGAGTTTTGATCATCCAAGTGACACACTGCTTCCTGGAATGAAAATCGGATATAATCTCACAACGAAGCAGAATTGGACACTGACTTCTTGGTTATCCGATCAGGTTCCGGCCACCGGTGCTTTCAAAATGAGGTTAGAACAATATCAGAATACAACCCAGTTACTAATTTATCGCCGGGGAAAGGTTTACTGGGCTAGTGGTCCATGGGACAAAGACATCGGAAATTTTCAATTTCCTTCCACGTATTTTAAATCTCCGATTTCGTTTCAGCACAACGAGAGCTTGATTTCTGATGCTTCAGGAATTTACTTCACTTTTCAGACAATTGTATCTGCTTCAACAATGGTGCAATTATCTCCTAATGGGCAAATCATGGAATTCATTGATGGTGTGAACCATTTTAATCTTACACCAGAATTCTGCTATGGATATCAGTATCACGGGTGCGCTGCTTCTTCTTCTGCATTGCCTCACTGTCGAAGCGAAAGTGATAGCTTCGAATTGAAAAGCGGAGACTGGATTGGTGGGTCCAGTAATTACGACGATAATTCAAGCATTATTAGTCTCATTGATTGTATGGAAAGATGCTGGAATGATTGCAATTGCACGGGATTTACCACGACGAATAGTTATGGAACTGGTTGCAGAACATGGGGTGGAGATCAACCGTTTCGAGTTGATGAAACTGCTCAGACAACACAGAAGTATGTTTTGGTTTCACAAAAACCTCGCAAAAGTAAGTTTATCTACTTCGGATAAGTATGTTTTTATAGGATCACGTCAGATTAGTATATTTGTTCGATTATTTGTGCAGAAAAGACTTGGATTTGGATACTAGTTTCTCTAGCAAGTGTGCTTACATCTGTACTAGTAACTTATTTTTGCTATGTTATGATACAAAGGCGCAGACTTAAAGGTACTAAAAACGTCTTTATATTTGTGTTACAGAAGAGGACTTGCAGAAAATAAATGACTTTATACATCAATTGACAGGTTTAAAAAGCTCCAATAATAGGGATGAACTTGATAAAGAAATAAAAGATGCTCCTGATGGAACGATGTTTAGTTTTAGAGCTATTTTGGCCGCTACAGATAACTTTTCAAATGAAAATAAGCTTGGAGAGGGAGGTTATGGACCGGTCTACAAGGTAAGTGGTAACGATTTTCCATCAAGAACTTCATTTCCTTCCTTTTTAGTTTTTTATAAGGGGCTTAAGGTTAAAAGGTTGTTTGTGTAATCTTGGGATATAGTCTTTTTGTTCGAAATGGTGTAAAATAGTCTTTTTGAAGCCTCTAAATCTTCGCGTTTTAGGTGTTTTTGAACCAAACTAAACCCTAATTGGGAAGAGGAACCCTATAGGGGATTTGAGGACCTTAAGATCGTGCGCGTTTGTGAAAAAAATGGAGAAAATCGCGGTAAAAAAGCGGAAAAAACACAACAAGAAAATTTGTTGAAAAAAAATATATATAGCCAATTCTCCTTTTATAATTATTATTTAATTTCAATCATCTTGTAGGAAAATTATCTGATGGCCGGAAATAGCTGTCAAAAAAGGCTATCAAAACATCAGACAAGGAACTAAGGAGTTCGACAGTGAACTTATGCTGATCTCAAAGCTCCAACACAGAAATCTTGTTCGGCTTTATGGATGTTGTATTCACCGAGAAGAGAAGATGCTTATATACGAATTCATGCCCAACAAAAGCCTCGATTTTTTTCTATTTGGTAAAATTAATTTTTAAACTTCTACCCCGCATCCTTTCATTAATAAAATCATAAGGTTTTGAATTTCTTTAATTTTAACAGCTGAAGATAGAAAGGAGAAAATAGATTGGCGGATTCGATTCAACATTATTGAAGGCATCGCACAAGGATTGCTTTATCTCCACAAATACTCTAGAATGACAATGAATACACAGAGATCTAAAAGTGAGTAATATTCTATTAGATGACAATATGAATCCGAAAATTGCAGATTTTGGAATGGCTAGAATTTTCCAAGAGGATGTGACAAAAGCAATGACAAAGAAGGTTGTTGGAACATAGTAAGTATTGTGAAAAAATATGTGTAATGAAATCAAGATTAAATTTTATTTCTATATATTTCATGTTTGTGCATATGTGAAATAAAAGAATCTAAATGTTCTTATGCAGTGGATACATAGCTCACCAGAGTGCGCTATCATGAGAACTTTCTCAATAAAGTCGATGTATTCGAGTTTTGGGGTGTTAATCCTTGAGATTGTAAGTGGCAAAAGGAACTCGAGCTTCTACAATTACGACGGAATACTCAACCTTATGGGATATGTAAGTTTATTTCTCACAATCTACTACGAAAACTATTTTAAATATTCGGATATTGCTACATTTATGGCGTGATTATATACACGGAAATGCTACAGAAAAACGATCTCAACTCTTTATCCACTATTTGACAAGACAAGAAAAAAGGGAAACAAAAAAGTGTGTAGACATGATCTCATTTCGGTAAAGTTTCGGAAATTTAATTCGGTGCATGTAGCGTTATCATAAATATTCAATTACCAAAAACAAATTCTACCTATTTGGAGAAACCTTTAATGTAAATGTTGTATAATATTTAGTACTATGAAAGAAAAAAGTTGTCCGTTCTCAATCGTAAAGCTTTCCGGTCTGCTAAATATAAGTCTATTTGGTGAAATTTGGTTAAATTTCATTAATTTTGATTAAAAAATCTAAAATGACCTTTGACTATTATTAATGTAAAGTAATGCAAAGTTGGTGGGTAATAATAAATGAGAGGTAAAAGAAGAAAAATGTAATAAATGTTTCATTGGTTATCTAAATAGATTTACATTATGTGACAAAATAAAAAAGATAACTGGATTTATATTTTGGGACGGAGATAGTAATTTTTTTTCGGGGAAGTGGTTTAAAAGGACAAAAAAGAATGGGAAAATGAGAATGAGGACAGTGGAAATATAAATTGAGTAATAAGGACAAATCCATTGTTCATAACCCAAATCCACTGTTTGCTGCAGTGGAACTGACCCTAAATCTAATGTTTCACTATCACAGTGGAATAAGGATATGTCTTTTTTACCCAGAAAAATATGCCACTGTCCTCTTTGCATATTTCTATGTTCAAATTGTTTTTTTAACAATAAACCCTTTTTTTTGTCTATTAAGGTTAAAACGATATTCGTACAAGTCAACACGCTCATACTTTGTGATAAAAAGTTGAGTGTCATAGATTATATCCTTTCAAATATTACAATCGAAGCTATAATTAATGCTTATACCATTAAATTTCTCATTTAATTCGAGTAAAATATTTACGCTTAAGCCTTTTCCACAATAATCTTTCAGGCATGGGAGTTATGGAAAAGAGACGAAGCATTACAGTTGAGGGATGAAGCACTTGGTGAATCTTATGACGTAAAACAATTATTGAGAAGCATTCATGTTGGTCTTTTATGCGTGCAAGAAAAGGCAGATGATAGGCCGACAATGTCAGAAGTTATATCCATGCTTAACAATGAAGTTGCGGATTTACCGAGTCCAAAGCAACCGGCGTTCTTTATTGCCACACAACCAGTTGAAACTAGTTTAGCAGACAAAAATATTCCAGCTTCTATAAATGGTTTGACTCTCACAGTAATGGGACCTAGATAGCATTGGCACATATTTATATCTTTAGAATTTTCTCATACGAAGAGCATGGTTAGTATTAAGTAGTGATACGTGCACAACCGTTATGCTACAACAAGTATCACAACGCGTATTTACAATGATGTAGATGCACGTTGTGGCACTCGTTGAGTTACATCGATTGTGTATGTATCATTAATCGCTAGTATTTTTGGTTTAATTTTAGGGTGTTGATAAAAATATGTTTACTCAGAAAGAAGGTTTGACTTTGAGATATAGCGTAACTTTGACTTAACCAATTATTTGATACTAGCATTTTTTTAATATATTTTTATAGATTTAGAAGGACAAAATTATCAAAAAAATCGAGATAGAATGAAACTGTAATTTAAGCGGAGACAAAAGAATAATTATGAAATAAAAATACGAAGTAACAAATGTATAACGTAAATATGAAATAACAATTGTAAACACAAAGAATATTAACACGTGAAGTAACAATTTTAAAGTAATAATTGTGATTTTTGTCTTTATAATCATTAAAATATTACTTTTGTCCCTTCCGCACTCCATTTATTAATTTTTTTCGTCCCTCGCGCTGCTTCCCCTATATTTTTATAAACAGAGGGTCCACTATTTTATCTTAGATTTTATTATTCATAAACAACATAGCAAAGATACGCCACACAACACGACATAATAATACAGTTAATTTTAAAATTTAAAGACACGACATGCTGTCGACACGTTATATATATATATATATATATATGATGTAAATAAGATTCAATTTATCAAAATAAATCGTAAAAATCTAAAAAACAAGATAAAATAAGATTGGTAATGTGTAAAGCTCTATGAATATCTAAAATATATATTCGATCTTTATACGGTGCCAAAAGAAATTATGATTGACCTTCAAAATATTACAAAATGTAGAAATGGTTGTTTATCAACAAGAAACATATAAATTTAATACGGTATATTATTTATTAAATTATTATAGAAATGAAAATTGTATATTTTAAAGTTTCTATTGAAGAAAACTTAAAGAAAGAAAAAAACAAAATTTAAAAATTGGGTTCAGGTGTGTCGAGTGTCGGTGCCGTGTCGGTGAGTGTCTACAGCGTGTGGGATATTAAAATTTTAAATAATATTAGTTTGATCAGCCGACATGTGTCGGTCGCGTGTCGTATCGAAAATGTTTCGAAAACAGGATGCGGCACCCAGATTGAAGTGTCGGTGCTTCATAGGTCATGGGACATCAAGTCAGACATGCTTCGGTGGAGGTTGAATACAACGTACTATGATAGAGTGATTAGTTAATTCATCATGGCTATAAGCTTGTGGACGACTCACTGATGTGAAAACTCTGCCAATGCACAACTGAGTAAGGATCTTCTCAAGTAATAACCTTAAGTGATTTCTTAAACACAACTATTTTACACATCATCAACAAAACATTAATATAGTTTTGAAAGAAAACTACGGTTAGATCATTTTAATATTTTGAGTGTGTGGTTAGATCACTTGTATTTAAAAGATTACTACGGCTATTATTTGAGACGATCATGGTTCATGCACAACTAGGGCAGAGCTTAGCCACACGGTCACTGGAAATTAGGTTCTATTGTCTGAGATGATGACATTCGGATTGAATTAGATCCGACCGGGTTAAACTGTATGAAAACCTCCAGAATGACTCTTATTTTGAAACGAATGTTGTATTATAATAAATATGGTTTCTTGTATAAAAAAATCACTCCCTAATATATACACCCTTCGTCCCGAAATGGCAAAATATATACTATAAGTATGTTTGGTTTTTTAGCTTTATCCCATAATACTACTTCCGTCCCTAAACGTAAATCTGTTTAGCTTTTTAAATTTGTCCCATAATATAAGTCCATTTAGAATACCAATGGAGCATTTATTATAATTTTACTCCTTTTACCCCTAATTAATATATCCACCTACTTTCCAACTATTACATTAATAAGAGTCAAATGATATTTTAGACTTTTGCCATAAAATTAACGACACTTAACCACTTTTTTTAATCCGTATGAAAAAATCTAAATGAACTTATATTTTGGGACGGAGGTAGTATAAATCAATTTGAAATACCAATGGAACATTTATTGCATTATTCATCATCTTACTTTAACTTATTATCAATTCTCCAAATTTTCATTACATTACAGCTATTACATTAATGATAGTTAAAGAGCATTTTAGACTTTTATTTTTAAAATTAATTATACTTGATTCTTTTTTTAAACTGTATAAAAAGTGTAAACGAACCTATATTTTAGGACGAAATGAATATTGCTTCTGTCTTATAAGGAGTATCCACTTTTTAATTTTCACACATAAATAAACATAAAAATATGTTGTGCTTTAGTTCTACGTTGACATATATAACCTTCAGTTTTAGTAAATGTTTGTGTTAGAATGGTAAATGAGTGTAATCGATCAATGTCACGTTAAAGATACGTTTGGAAAGAAAACATTGATAGTTTAAAATGACATTTTTTGTGAGATATTTTTTCCTTCCTAAAAATTGGATATTACTCTCTTAGTGAAATTTTAAAATACAACCGTTGTAGGAAGGTTTTACCAAATGGCATATATTGCAACTACTCATTTCTAACCTCTCACACACGATAAAAGTGTATTATGTGAAAGAGAGTAAAAATGAGAGGCTCTAATATATGTCACTTGGTATAACCTTCCTACAACCGTTGTACCATAAAATCTCTCATTTTCTTATGGGGAGGTAGTATATTTAAGGAGATCTTTATTTATACTATTGCGATTCTATCGATACACTACACTATCTTTGTATTATATCAAAACGATATTTAAAAAGTCAATTTTTGATTAAAACAAAAATTGACTTCCCGAAAATTAATTGCGAGAATCGATTTAAAAAACGGAAGCTTGATTCTATGTTTTTCATGCAGTGTGTTGATTCTATTTTTTTCATCTTACCCCTAATTTCGTGCATTATGTTATTCGAAGAACCCTTTTTTTTTTGCCTTGAGTTGAAAAGTCCATTTGACTTTGTCATACCGTGTTTTCCACACGACTCAGAAGGAGACTCCACAGTCAAACAATATGTGGTTGATATAGTTTCTAACAAAAAAAAAAAACAACATTCAATAAAATATCTAACATAAATCATAGCTGACATTTACCAAAAGCAACATGAAATCTGCCAACAAAATGGGATTTCTCAATTCGATCTTGTTGTTCATAATCTTCTACCAGTCTGTATTTCAACTTCAACTTGTTTTTGTTGCAGCAAAAGATGTACTTATGCCAGGTGATGAATTGGACAGTCTTAATTCCAATGCAACTGTAATATTCCGATTTTCGGGAAATGGCAGACGTGTCTTTTTGCGAAAACGAAATATTAGGTTCGGTTTCCTCTCATTTGGGGTTAATTATTTTGGACGTTTTATATATATATAATTTCGAGTTTTATATATATTATTAAAGGAAAAATCAGTTTTTCTTTTATTGTCAAGGGCTTTTAAGGAAATAATGGGTTTATTACCTCCCTTAATGCTAACCTAGCAGTTAATCAGGATTTTCAGTTTTCAACTTCAGCCCCTCCCTTTTTCCTTGAGCGTGTTTGAGAGAGAGCAAAAGAGAGTTCTTCAATTTTGCTAAAGGAAGGTTGATCGTTTCAGAACGGAATCAAGGTTTGGACTCGGCATAAAGAGTGCATCGTTTTGGCTTCAGTCTTGTAGGATTACAGCAGCTTTCCTCGAGGTTTTGGATCAGTTTTTGGGCTGCAAAAGGTAAGAGAAAACCGCCCTATGAATTCAATCGTTGGTTATAAGGATTTGCTCTTGTTTTAAGGCCTTTGGTGTTAGAATTATGAAATGTTGTTTTGGTTAATGACTCTAGTTGTTATGGTACGATTAGATGTGGTCTCTTACGTTTACGGTGTTGATTATCTACTGTTATTTGATTGAAATACGACCTGGAAAATCGAATGATGATGATGTTAGGGTTCCAGTCGAACCCAGGTGGACGGGCGTCCGGTATTCTGGACGGGCGTCTAGCCTCGGTCTTTTCTCAGACGGGCGTCTGGCTTATCCGGACGGGCGCGTCGAGGGTAATTTTACATTCGAGATTGAAATGGTCTTGATGGGACGGGCGTCGAGTTTAATGGACGGGCGTCCATCTTTGACGGGCGTCCAGTAAGGTTCGACGCAGGCGTCAGGGGTCTTAAACGGGCGTCTAGCTTGTTTTGCCCTTTCTTTCTTTGTGGTCATTTGTTCACCTTATAAACATGATTTATCTTTATGAACTCTTATATATGACATGTTAATATGGTATAAACATAGACAAGCTCAAATTGAGCTTCGATTCGCTCGATTAAAACACCGAGTGTACTCTTAAAGGAGTTGAAGTTCGGATCCGTCGGAAGAGCATGATAGGCTTGTGCTTTGATGAATTAGCATTCATCAATGTCTGTGTATGTGCTAGGACTTGTCCGTGTCTAGTGGTCTAGGAAGAGGGTAGTATGTGTGAGGGAGATTATTTGAAAATACTCAGGCTGGCTAGTTAATAACTTAATAAATAACGTACGTGACTAGTAAAAGATTAAACAACATGTCTCTCTTGGCTAGGCACCGTGGCTAAATCGCGATGCATGTGCTACCTCACGAAGGTAGAGAACTCCGTGAGTCCAAGGACCCTGGCACGGAGGGATTCTGCTGAGACGCACGCGTGCTATCGGAGTCTACCTTTTCTAGATTTCGTGGATATTGGTGTGATCCACTAATATGTTGCAATAGAGTGTTCCCAAGGTAGAATAACTCAGAGGTCAATGACCCTAAGTGCAGAGGACTCTCTTTGAGGTGGATGCGCGTAGTGCCCTTGAGTGCGGTTGTAACATAGATAGGCTAAGTTAGAAACAGTTAGTCACGACGTGTTGATGAGCATGAAGTGAACCCTAGATTGAGTCGGTCTCACTTAAATAACTAACTAAACATTTATCTTTTCATTATAACTATGATTGCTTTCATAGCTTCTCTTTCTTTCTAAGTACGTTGTACTTACCTCGAATGCATACTTTTCTATGTGTTTGGGGACGAGAAGACGGACAGGTTTTTGAAGAAGAGTTCGACGACGACCTTTGAAGGCGATCGTTGAAGTTCAAGATGTTTATGTTCTGCTTTTCTTTGGTTGTACTTTCACTACTTTTAAGGTAGACGTTTAGTTTTATCTAGATTCATCGTACTTGTTGTGTTGGGATTTCGTACTTTTCCAAATGTAATAATTTACATTTCTACCTTTAGATTTCTTTTCTACTCTTTAATTTTGGGAAAAATTTTATATACCCGAGTTTTGTTTCCGTTTTGCCTTTGATTTGATACGACGTAGTAGAGGCTTACGTATAAAATGAAATTTACTTTTATTTTATACGTGCCGAACGTTCCTTTTCCGGATAAGGACTCGGTGTCCGGGAACGGGGCGTTACAGCAACACTTGTATTAGCTAATGGGAACTTCACTCTTGGATTTTCAACATTCATTTCTTCTACTGCTAATTTCACTTACCTCGGAATATGGTACGCCACTTTGGGAACGGTGTTGGGAACGCAGCGATCGCGTGGGTTGCTAATCGCGATAATCCGATGACCGGCAAGTGGAATCGATGATGGATGACTTAGGAAGTTTGAAAGTCGTAAATGGAAGTGGTGCCACTTTGTTTAATGTTTTTAATAATAGTCAAGTTGGTTCAGGCAATAACACAAACACAAGAGGTTTGTTGCAAGATTCAGGTAATTTTCTTGTATATGATGCAACTGATAATCGGACATTATGGCAGAGTTTTGATCATCCAACCGATACGCTACTCCCTGGTATGAAAATTGGATATAATCTTACAACAGGCCAGAATTGGACACTGAATTCTTGGTTATCCGATGTGACTCCGGCTACCGGTGCCTTCACAATGAGATTAGAACAATATCAAAATTCACCACAGTTAGTAATCTACAGACGTGGAGAGGTTTACCGGGCTATTGGTCCGTTGAAGAATGGAACTTCTCGAGTTTTAGACTCGTTGCATTTTTTTAACTTCCCGCCTGGCTACAATCAGAGCCTGATTTTCGATGCATTAGGAAGCATGTATTTTACATATCAGGCAAATAATTTCATGTTCCAGTTAGCTCCTGATGGGCATGTCAATGATAATCATTCGCCTATTCCTCGCAAAGACTTTTGCTATGGATATAAGAGTTATGATGGGTGCACGGTTTCTGCAATGCCTAACTGTCGAGGCCAAAGAGAGAGCTTCGTGTTGAAAAGTGGAGACCGGACTTTTGGCCCGAGTAATAATGATGTTAATTCAAGCATTAGCCTTAGCGATTGTATGGAAGGATGCTGGAACGATTGCAATTGCGTGGGATTTATCACGAGTAATAGCAATGGAAATGGATGCAGGACTTGGCAAACAAATAATAAAAATTATGCAGTTTCAAGTCGACCCATTCGGTACGAGACCACAAAAGTATGTTTTGGTTTCAAAAAAACCTGTCAAAAGTAAGTTTCGTTCCTTATACAAATACATTGTGTTTTTACTCATATCATTCGAAAAGATTATTTTTGTGGGATAATGTACGATTAGTATATCTGTTCGATTATTTCTGCAGTTAAAAGATGGATGTTGATAGTTGTTGTCACGGATTTTTGCAATTAAAATAAACAAACAAGTAATAAATTTATAAATCCGGTATTCCCCAAATGTAGGGATCGTAAGACAAATGATTAATACTGGAGTCGATCTCGAGGAACCGAGGTTGTTTATTCTAGTTTTTATTTATCTAAACTAAGGGTGTCACGATTACTACTACTAAAAGAATTTAACAAAAACAAAACAATGAACAAATAACAAAACTAAAAACGATAATAACGAAGTAAAACTGACATGAGGATCGAGATCCAAAGCCAGGAAGATATGGTTGCGAACAAATTATCTAAACTAAATCTATTCTAAATCTAATATGCAATAAAAATCGTAACTTCACTAAGCCAACGATCACAAGTGATTTAATCAATTAAGTAACAAACGAACAAGCAATTGATCCACCTATCCTACAACTATCAATTTCTATCTAGATTATCTCGTGATTTTTAACCAAGTTGTGATTCACCTAACAAAGGTATGAACTCCTAATTTCTTAGACAAGTTCACTTATCAATCTTTTATCTTTCGATTCTAAAGATTAACGCTTTCTAACCAAAGGTGTGAAATCTTTCAATTTCTAACCTAGAAATCTAACCTAATAACTCTCGTTAATTAGATTAAAGGTCTAATCTTTATTATGGTGATCTAGGGTTTAACATGATTCTCATCAAATCAAACAATCAAGCATGCAAAGATCTTTCGATATAACTTGCATAAAACATCATGAACATAATAAAAGATACAACTTTGAATTAAAAACTCACAAGATAATCCGGAAACAAAATCAATATGTTGATGGATGGCTTCACAACGCTTGTTCAAGGGAGGTCTAGCCTCTAAACATCGCTTGAAACTCGAATTTGCTTGAATAAAAGTACATGAATTGTATGGAATCTAACTAGGAATTAAAAGCATAAAATTTGAGTAAAAGCAGGGTAAACGCAGACCTTGCCGCCCCTAAGGGTTATTGTGGCCGCCAAGAGTAATTAGGGTCTCATATGAGGTGAAAAACGTGCATATTTATAACAATTAGAGTCGGTTCAGCCTAAGTCGGCGGTTGGACGCCCGTCTAAGACCCCTGGACGCCCGTCCAGCCTTGTATGAAAACTTCGAGTCGGGCTGAGTCATGATCAGACGCCCGTCCTTCTTTAAATTGGACGCTCGTTCAACAATTTTGGGAAAACTCTGGTCTGATTTTGCACCTCTGGACGCTCGTCCAAAGGATAAAACGCCCGTCCACTGGACGGCCTTCTGAACGCACGTTCAACTTGAATCAAATTTGATTTTCCATCTTTATCTTCAATCAACTTCATCTCTATCTCTTTTCTTCCATATTAATCCGATCTTGGACATCTTTTAATCCTCTTTTAAGCCAATTTCGTGCATCTACAAGATAAATAAAACATTGCAAAGTGTAATAACATTCAAATCAATAGAAAATCATCAATAAAACACATAATTCAACCACTTTTGCAATTAATCAACTTAAAACCTCATTTGCTCAATAAACCAAATAAACACTAAACTTCTATGCAAATTGTACGAATATGGAGAGAATTGTTACAAAATATAACGATATAAATCATATAAAATCAACATAAACAACTCCCCCACACTTAGCTTTTCTCGTCCCGAGCAAAACAAGACAAGATAAAGGCTCGAGACAAGAACATACATCTCATCAAATATAACACATATTCAATAACTTAGAAGTTCACCCCGGTGTGTGTTCAAAGCCATAACAAACTTCCACTAAGTCCAAACTTGAATTTGTCAAGCAACTAGCAAATACCCCATTCAAACTAGAGATAGACGATACTTATAACATGCACCCTACAAAACGTAACATATCCTGAAAAGGATGATAGAATACATTTAGGACCTTTCCGACATACTCAGAGGACAATCCCTACAACATATCTATCAGTTTATACTGGGGATAAGGTAGACGATAACTAAGTCTTTTATTCATTCATACTAAATTCCTCATGTAAGTTGATTTAATTGACTTTTTTCTCATTTAAACGCACATCAGAATGAGCTCTTGCCCTGTCATAGCAGAATAGGATATTCGTGATATACCCTACCTTACTCAAATCATAAGGCAGCTTCTTCTGACTGTCGGGAGCTTTTGGTCATCATAGTGGTATAGGACATTCGTGATATGACCTACCGCACTCAAATCATCGACCAGCTTCCGACACACACAATTTCAATTTTTATTCAACCTTTTTCCAAAAACAGTAGTTACATTTCACTTATCACATTCAAACCTAAGATATTAACAGTATGTCATACTCTGGCTCTAAACATAAACTATTATAATTCCCACGATATGTACATTAGCACTAAGCACAAGATATT
The DNA here is from genome assembly GCA_026214975.1 of Gentiana macrophylla. NCBI lineage: Eukaryota > Viridiplantae > Streptophyta > Magnoliopsida > Gentianales > Gentianaceae > Gentiana > Gentiana macrophylla. The sequence goes on along the minus strand of CM047809.1, from coordinate 4,329,217 downwards.
TATAAGAAAATCGACTATTACTAATCCAAAGGGGTATAGCTTTATATTATAGCTCATCATTCACTATGGCTCGTGAAATAATATGTCGGGTGAAACAACTAACTTACTAAACATAGGGTACACCGCATCAATGACTATAAAAATCGAACAAAGATATGCATTGCTTACTCGGTACAAAACAAAAAAAAATTGAAAAAGTTTGCTCCTTTTTTGCATAGAATCGAAACGAATTAAGCAAATGAATAGATACACATAAACCATCCCCCTCCCCCACACTTAAACGACAACGTGTCCTCAGGTTGTGCAGAAAGTAAAAAGAAAAAGACTACTTAGCTGATTTAGTAGATATTCGAGCCGTTGGTCAGGCTGGTGCATGAAAAGGCCAATGCTCCCGAAGGCGTAGAGAACTCGTTCCAACATTACTCAAATGTTACCTCGACAAAACATCTAGAAAGATATCTGCACTACTCGACAACCATCGAAAAAATCTCGGGGAACACGGGGGAATATTATCGCAAAAATGAAAATAGATCAAAATAGAAGGATAAGGATAAAGATAAGATAAAATTGAATTAGATCAAAATAGTAATCATTCAGCACAATGAAAATCGAAAATAATAGCAATGTCAATCGTCGAAATACAAAGCAAAGTATGAAATTGCCTTATGACTTACATGATCCATCGAAAATAAGAAGCATACGGAAACCGACAGTAGCTATCAAATAAAAGATACAACGAATCAAGTAAGAAAACAACAGTAGTATCGTGATACAAGCAATAATCGGAATCAAAATACAAAAGATAGAATCAGAAGTATAAATATCAAGGCTGCCCCGGTGCTCCAGAATCACTAGCAGGAGGTACATCACCCGTAGAAGTAGTAGTAGGACCAGGCTGTGTAGTAGTAGTCCGCCCTGCCGTGTTAGCCTCCTCATCCGACTCAGACTCCTCCCGAATAACATCCGCGATGGCCTGCTCGATCTCATCAGAATAATGATAGTCCATAATGCTCGGCTCGAAGATTCTCCGGTCCCTCGGAGGACGAGCCTCACTCATACACTACAAAATAGTCAAGATATTGTTCTGTGAAGTCCTAATATCCTCCATCCAATCCCATATACTATTGGCCATGCTCAACCTCATCCGGACTGAGGGAGATAAAGATGGAAGGGATGACGTAGGAGGTGGTGCTGAGGTGGATCCGGGCTCCGTAGACTTCACTTTCTGACGCTGTAAAAACCGCGGTTTCTTTGGCTTGTGATCCGTCGCATACTCGGTAACTCCGGCATCAATACATAGACTGTGGATGAGATGAGGGCATATCAAACACCTAGCATATACCTTCTGATTCATAGCTATCTCGTCAAAAATCGCTTGACCAACATTCACATTCAGCTTAAAGTTTAACGCATATAACATCTCGAGGTCACCAATGTGAAAATGAGTCAGGTTGTTCTTAGGAAACAACCTGTTCTGAATAAACCGACACTGGACCTTCCAATCTTCAGTCCAACTCGTTGTGACCAATTCTTTCCTATCTCCGCCCGGTCTTAGTGTCCACGGCACCTCCGGGCACACTAACAATCTAAGATCCTCCAACGGATCCTCACCGGCATCCTGCTTGGCCTTTATCGCCTCCTTGTAGTCTAAACCCTCAAAAGGTGCCAAATTGTACTTCTCGTTTATAGCCTTAGGCGTAAACGGCACCTTAACTCCCCTAACCATTACTACCCCGGTTTCGAGATCCGTCTCCGAACAATTGGCATAAAACTCCCGAACCAATGTGGCATTGACTGGGGTCCTCGGGGTGCTCTTCAATGATCCCCATTTCCTATCCGTAAAAAACTTAACAAAAGCCGGATCTACCTTAGGCTCAAGAACTGCCCTCTCGATCAACATCGTCCTCGTCGAATAATACTTGGTATAAACTTCGAAGGCCTTAGGGTTGATAAATCTACGAGCCAAAGGAATAGGGTTAGGGGCTCTAACATTTTGCCTAGGTGGTTCCCGTCTCTCAGTCGTTTCCTCGGTCCTAGGTCTAGGTACTTCTTCAGTTGGCTCAACTCTAGACCTAGATGCTTCAGCACTTCGCCCAGCCCTAGGAAATCTCACCAAAGGAACATCATCATCGGTGTCTGAACCAGACTCAGACTCATCACGTAACGGTGCTCTAGCCTGAGCTTGTGTAGACCTAGGAGGGTTGTGACGGTCACCAATCCTAATGCCTTGAGTTGGGGGCAACACTGTAGGATCTACGACTTTCTTTTTCTTATTAGCCTCCCTAGCAATACCCTTTCCGTAACGTTTCTGGCCCGAAGCTACCTCTTTATGCACCATGCTTACACTCAGGCTAAACCAACACAAACAAATCCCAAAACAGAGCAAACCACCCGTTTATCATCCAAATGGGATTTCAAACCAATAATCCAACACCAAACAATAATGCAACCATCACCATCCAACCACCATCACCCCATATCATTAACAAAGCAAGAACAAGAACAAAACAAGAGTAAAAAAACCAAATGAGGTGTAATTCATATAAAAGAGTCGACTCGAAGATCGAACTCAAAAAAACATGAATTAATCCTTGAAAAGTTGATAAAAACTTACCAATTACGTTAAAGGGATGATGATGATGATGATGATGAATAGAAGCCCTAACAGTGCCAAACCGGACCCAAAAATTGAATATTTGCTTCAAAAAGTCGGACACTCTAGGTCATCGAATCCGATTAAATGTTGTTTGTTGGAGGATTTGGAGTGAAAAATCGAAAAGAGGGGACTGAGAGCTGTTGATAGAGCCTTAAATCGCTCAATTTGGTTTAGGAATAAAGATTTTAGGGCAAAAAGGGGGTAAGAGTCGGGTTTGGCTATTTGAAATTCGGATAAGAATGAAGTTCATGGGTCGGAGGTATTTATAGCAGCATGGGTGGACGGGCGTCCAGTATAGTGGACGAGCGTTCACTGGAGATCACATGAACCGGACGGGCGTCCATTTAAACAGACGCTCGTCCAAGTTTTTAAAACGAATACAGAGTTGGAGGGAAATTTCCAGACGGGCGTCCAAACATAGTGGACGAGTGTTCAAGAAATTCACAGGCCAGATGGGCGTCCATCACTCTGGACGGACGTCCAATGCAATTTTTCAACAAAAACATCAAATTTTCATATAATTCAAATTCAAACTTTCATTTTCTCATTAAAATCAAATAAGACTTCAAAAATACATATGAAAACTAGAAAATACATAAAATCACTAGAAAAATAGTGGGTTGCCTCCCACAGAGCGCTTTTGTTTTACGTCGTTTGCTCGATGAAACAACCTAACGACACTAGTCATCATAAATCTCCGCCCAATCCACAATCCGGATCAGACGGCGGAGCATGTCAATAGCAGGAGGGAAATCATACTCATCCTGTAAGGCCCAGTCCTCTCCAGCAACATCCACTCCTCTAAAGTGTTCAGCTTGCAGTACTAGCGCCAAGTCAGTCAGCATCGGATCATTGAGGATTGTATACGGTCGTCCTAAAGCTTCCTGTAAGTCCTCCGAACTAAACTCACCACCTCCCAAAGCTTGGGGTACAATGATAACATATGTAACGGTCTTGATACGGGTGCTAATGTCAAAGTCTACATCCAGAATGATAGTCCCCCCATGTCCGTCAGCTAAAGTGATAAGTGGGATCCTACTGATGAAAGGAAGCTCGTGCGGTAGAACTCCGTAATCAATATCTAAAAACACAGCTTAACTGAACAAAATCAAACAAAAATCTTAATAAGACTTAAGCTAAAACAACTACGACAAAGAAAAGCATAAAAAGAGAGTAACTAATATAGATAAAGGATATCTAGGATGCCCCCTAGTGGCGCTATTGGTTAATGTCGTTATCTCGACAATCTTTTGAAGCTCAGCCTGGATCAGGCCATTTAACCTTTCTACCAGCCACTACCTCATGTAAGCTTTGGTCAGTAGTGTGGCTACAGAAACAGCATCTAACACATGGGGTTAACTCTTTGATAGCTTTCCAAACACGTGTAATCCTCCCCATTGTAGATTTCTTCTTCTTCAGCTTTTTCTTAAGCTGTTGCTCCTTTGCAAACTCTTCCATGTCCCAACTGCCAGCTAGAACTTCTTCGAATGGACCAATGCCGTCGTCCTCAGAAAACAAGTCGGGCGAGAATTCGTCAAACTCATTGACTTCAGAAGTACCACACCCGAGGATATCGAGGAAACGAACAATCAAAGGCTTTTCTTTGGCTTGACCAATGTAATGCTTGCACCTTTGACCATTCACTCGGAACGGCTGGTCACCATGACCTCGTAGTTCTAAAACATCTCCAGGAATGATTTGGAGAATTTCAAAGGGACTGGACCAACGTGTCCTTAACTTTCCAGGGAACAGATGTTACCTGGAATTGTATAATAGAACTTGTTCCCCGACTTGAAATTCTCGCTACTTTATTTTTGCGTCATGAAGGAGTTTCATCTTTTCCTTACTTATCCTGGCACTTTCGTAAGCCTGAAGTCTAAATTCATCTAACTCATGCAATTGTTGCAATCGATGTTTTCCACAAGATTGGGTATCGAAGTTTAGAAACTTAGTAGCCCAATACGCTTTATGCTTTAACTCGATTGGCAAGTGGCATGATTTTCCATAAACCATTTGGTAGGGTGATGTACCCATGGGGGTCTTATAGGCGGTTCGATATGCCCATAGTACATCATCCAACTTTAGACTCCAGTCTTTTCTATGATCATTAATCGCTTTTCTCAGATCTTCTTCTTTAAACTTTGGTTGCTTCTTTCAACCTGACCACTAGTCATAGGATGATATGGTGTGCCAATCTTGTGACGAACACCATACTTCTCGAGCACTTTCTCCAGGGGTCGGTTGCAAAAGTGTGTCCCTTCATCACTAATCAAGGCACGTGGACACCCAAATCTCACGAAGATGTTTTTCTTAGGGAATTTCATGACCGTTTTATGATCATTGTGAGAAGTGGCTTGAGCCTCAACCCATTTCGATACATAATCGACACAGACTAAGATGTATTTATTTCCGCAAGATGATGGGAATGGTCCCATAAAATCAATCCCCCATACATCAAAGACTTCGCATTCAAGAATGGGCTTCAACGGCATGTCAAAACGCCTTGTTAAGGTTCCGGTTCTTTGGCACTTATCACAAGCTTTACAGAATGCTTCTGTATCTTTGAAGATCGTGGGCCAATAGAAACCGGATTGAAAGATCTTGGCAAGGGTTTTCCAAGGACCAAAGTGACCGCATGTGGGTCCACTATGGCATTGCTCAATAATATCACGTTGCTCGGATTCTGGAACACATCTTCTTAGCAAACCATCTTTGCAAATCTTGAAGAGGTAAGGTTCATCCCAAACGAATGTTTTCAAATCAGAGAAGAATTTCTTCTTCTCCTGATAGGACAATTCTGGATCAAGTTAATGGGAATGAAAGTAGTTTACGATGGAAGAATACCATGGAACATCTGGAGCGCAGCCATCTATAAGCATGACATTCTCAAGAGGAAAGTAAAGATCTATATCATCAGGATCATCCTTTTCCTCACTCAACATTCTCGAAACATGATCGGCCACTACGTTTTCACTGCCCTTTTTGTCTTTAATTTGAACATCAAACTCTTGTAGGATCAGTATCCAACGTATTAAGCGCGGTTTAGCCTCTTTCTTTGTCATCAGATATCGCAAAGCAGCGTGATCAGTCCACACAATCACTTGAGCACCCAACAAGTAACTACGAAACTTGTCCATAGCAAAGACTACGGCCAATAATTCCTTTTCAGTCGTCGTGTAGTTCACTTGAGGCGGATTCAGTGTGTGACAGGCGTAATAGATTGGCTGGAATTTTCCTTTAATTCTTTGTCCTAAGACTGCACCAACAGCAGTGTTTGATGCATCGCACATAAGCTCGAAGGGTAGATTCCAGTCAGGCGAAATAAGAATCGGCGCAGAGATTAATCGACTTTTAAGCTCCTTAAACGCTTGCTTGCAACTTTCATCAAAATTGAATACAACGTCTTCTTTAAGTAAAGTAGACAGGGGCTTGGCTATCTTGGAAAAGTATATAATGAATCTTCTATAGAAACCGACATGTCCAAGGAAACCTCTGACTTCACGCACATTCTTAGGATAACCCATCTTCTCGATAGCTTCTACTTTGGCCCTATCTACCTCGATACCTTTGGCGGAGATCTTGTGGCCAAGAACTATTCCCTCATCGACCATGAAATGACACTTTTCCCAGTTCAGGACTAAGTTCTTTTCCACACATCTGGATAAGACATGGTCAAGATTTTCAAGACAATCATCGAAAGATTGACCAAAGACCGAAAAGTCATCCCTAAAAATTTCCATACACTTTTCAACTAACCCGTCAAAGATAGCCAGTGTTCGGAGGATTTTGCATCACTTAAACAAAAACAATTTATAAACCCTAACTTAAATGCAAAACTAACTCCTAACCGGCCGAATACCGGGTAGTTGCTAGTAAAGCGGACAAGTAAGGGGTCGATCCACAGGGAATTGGGTTGTTTAATCTAGTTTCATTAATCCCTTTCAATTGTTACTTACGAAAACAAATAAACGCAAGAACAAACATATGAACACATAGAACAAGAAAAATAAATCTAAGCTATGACCAAAAATAAAAACAAACTAAAGGAAAGATACATGGGATCAAACAATATACAAACCAAGTGATTTCAATCTAAGCTCATCCCATGATCTAGATTCGATTTTGTGGTTTCACCTTTACACGAGATCCAAATTCCTAATTCCTTAGTGAATCCGTTTCTCAAGCTATGAATTCCTAATTTCTTAGTGAATTCAAATATCGATCTCTCCTCTCTCGAATGTTGAGACCAATTTCAATACAAAACGAAGGTGTAGATTCAAGTTAACTCTCGTATTTTAGAATCTAACAACCTAGATAATTAACCCATTAATTTGTCACGAATTAACGATTAAAGATCCTATCTTTCTATGGTGATCTAGCCTAACAACGATTCTCATCACGTTAGACAACGATTAGCAACCAATCTTTCGATCTAGTCACACAATAGCATCATAATCAAAGAAAGATACAAAAAAAATCAAGATCATTAGAAGAAGCAAAGCTTGAATAAATTAAAAAGATAAACTCACATAGTTTTTACATAGGTTGATATTCATGAATCAACAAGGAAAAGAAAAGCATCATAATCTAACCCGGATCACCCAAGCACAAGGCTTGGGTGATCGGCCTTGAAGCTGGGAGGAGCGGGTCGCTCTGTGGTGTGTAGAAATTGATTATTCAATGTATGAATAATCGATTCTCAATTCTCCATAAGTGTTGGGTCTTTGCAAATGTATTTATAGGATTCTGAAGTCGGCTGTGGTAAATCGAAGTTGGACGCCCGTTCTCTATTATGAACGCCCGTTCAAATTTCTGGACGCTGGTTCAGACGCTCGTCCAATGCACGTCCAAACTCTCTGAATCAGACTTTTCTCCCTGGACGCCAGTTTGATATTCCGGACGCCAGTTCAAGCTGAATCCGATTTTTGGCTCCTTTTCTTTGTCCTTATCTCTAACAACCCATCCTTATCCTTTTGTAACAAACCTTATCTCTTGGATATTCTAGATTATTCATGACTTGCTCTCCAAGATCTTATCCTTGCCACTTATTACTCCAATCTTTAAACACTTGTAAGCTCCTAATTAATCATGGAATAATAACAAAGTGTAATATAATTCCAAAATGATATAAAATCATCATTTAAGCACATAATTCGCTACGTTTTGGAATTTAACGATTAAAAACATCATTTGCTCAATATTTCAATATAAAGCTCGATTTCTATGAAAAACATAAGAATATGGGGGAAATTGATATAAAATATATCGTTAAAAACACTATAAATTCACCCTGAATAACTCCCCCACACTTAGCTTTTTGCTCGTCCCGAGCAAAACAAAACAAAACCAAGACTCGAGACATATAAACATCTTAGCAAATATAAAACATATTCAAGTCGTTTAGAGGTTCATCCAGGTGTGTGTGTGCATAGCCATAATAAATTTCCACTAAAACCACACTTGAAATTGATTCAAGCAAAACTAGCCAACATCCCATTTAAATTAGAAATATAAAAATGATTATAACATGCACCTCACAAAACATACATATTCGAAAAACAATAATAGGGAGTATTTAAAATATTTCCGACATACTTAGAGGATAATCCCTACAACATATCTTTCAGTTTATACTGGGGATAAGGTAGATGTTGGAGGGATTTTGCATCATTAAACAAAAGAAAATTTATAAACCCTAACTACCATGCAAAACTAACTCCTAACCGGCCGAATACCGGGTAGTTGATAGTAAAGTTGGATAAGTAAGGGGTCGATCCACAGGGAATTGGGATGTTGGATCTAATTTCACTAATTCCTTTCAATTGTTACTTAGGAAAAATACGAATAAACGAAAGAATAAATAAAATAAACGAAAGAGCAATTAAAATAAATCTAACCTACGAAATAAAATAACACAACCTAAACTAAAGACATGGGATCAAACAACCAATATACAAACCTATGTGATCTCAATCCTAGTTAATCTCATGATTTTAATTCAAATTGTGGTTTCACCTTTTCACGAGACATAAACCCCTAATTCCTTAGTGAATTTATTCTCAAGCTACGGATTCCTAATTCCTTAGTAAATCCAATTTATCAATCTCTCATCTTCCGAATGTTGAGATCGATTTACCAAACAAAACTCGGTGTAGATTCAAGTCACTCTCGTATAATCGAATCTAACAACCTAGATGATTAACCTATTAACTTGTCATCATTAACGGCTAAATTAAAGATCCTATCTTTCTATGGTGATCTAGTGTTCATGCAACTTTCGTATTGTAAACATCTATCGTGAACTAATTTCTCAATTTATTCACATAGCCATACAAACCGCATAGAAAAATACAAAAAGAACCAAGATCATGAATAAAAACTGGAATTAAAAAAATCAAGAAGAACTTACATAGTCTCATACATTGAAGGATCCAAGAACGGAAAAGAAAACATCTAATCTACTCCTAATCTAACCTCGGTTCACCCGAGCACAAGGCTCGGGTGACCGGCCTTGAAACTCCCAAAGTGCGGCTGCTCCTCTAGGGTTTTATGTATCAGAAATTATGTATGCAATTAGGGTTGGCCGCAGCTGTTTAAATAGAAGATTAAGTCGGCTGGCTCAAAGTCGGTTCCGGACCCCCGTCCGAAATATTGGACGCCCGTCCAACTGCTTTGGACGCTAGGGCAGACGCTCGTTCAGGTGTAGTCCAAACTCTCTGTTCAACTTTTCCTTCCTTGAACGCTCGTTTGATTAACTGAACGCCCGTTCAGCTCTGGACGCTCGTCCACTGATCTTGGACGCTCGTTCAATAACGATTAAATTGATAATTCCATCTTTATCTTGATTGATCTCTTTCCTTATCTCTTCCAATCTTCCATAACTTTGATTGATCCTTTCTAATCACGAATTTGGCTCTTTAGGATCACCTTTTCCACCATCAATGTGTATCTACAAGTTAAGGAAAACATACCAAAGCGTAACGTATTTCCAAAATAACATAAAATCACCAAATAAAGACTAAAATTGATACGTTTTCATATTTAACCATTAAAAACACCATTTACTCAATTATTCAATATAGAGCTCAAATCCTATGAAAATCATACGTATATGGGGGAAATTGATATAGAAAATATATGTAAAAATCACTATAAATTAGCCCTTAACAGTAGACGATAACTAAGTCTTATATTCATTTCATAACAATTTCTTAGTTGAATTAACAATTTCTCTTGTAAATGCACTTCAGAACAAGCTCTTGCCCTCATAGTAAAATAGGACATTTCGAGATAATCCCCTACTTACTCCAATCATAAGGCAGCTTTTCCTAACTGTCGTGAGCTTTTGGTCATCATAGTGGTATAGGACATACATGGTACACCCTACCTCACCCAAATCATCAACCAGCTTTCGACATACTCAACTAATTCATTCATTAACTCAACTTTCCAAAAACAATAGTTACGTGTCCCTTATCACATTCAAACTTCAAGATATTCACAGTATGACATACTTTTAATTCTAAATACAAACTATTAAAATTTTCAAAATTCATATGAAAGCAAAGAATCATGCGATAATCATCAAAAATCTCCAATCAAATGGGCATAGCTTTAAAAATATAGCTCATCATCTACTATGGCACGAGAAATTGTGTTGGGTGAAACATCTAAAGTTACTAAATACGCAAAATAATGCACCAATGATATACAAACTCAAATAAAGATATGCATTTGTTCACTTGGGACAAAACAAAAATTTGAAAATTTAGCACTTTTTCATAGAAATATAAAAGTATGGCAAATAGTAGGTACACATATTCCATCTATTCCCTACTCCCCCACACTTAGCTTGCAACTTGTCCTCAAGTTGTACAGAAGTAAAAAGTTAAGGACTTAGCTGATTGTATTTCCAAGTCGGCAATGCGAAATGCTCCTTGAGGCGTATCCAAATGTCCGACGAAAGCGATGAGATCGTGGACCATCCACTGGAAAACTGATATCGTCGTTAAAGCGCACAATCGCTATCAAAAGTGTCCTGCATACTTGATCAGTGCAAAAAGAGTCTACGGGGAAAAAGGAGTATACAAATAAAACATATGGACAAGACGTCATAGAGATTTTTCAGATTAAACTCATGTAAGGATGGAACATATACATGGAACATTACAAAGTAGTAGGCTAGGTGCAACTACATGAAAGAATATTACAATGCAATCTACATGATATGCAACTATAAAAAAAACTTTCTGACAGGCTCAGGCTGAGCAGGTTGGGAGGACAACCCTACAGTGACTACGGCCCATGCAGAAGCAACAAGAAAATAAAGGAAAGGAAATAAAGGAAAAATGGTAGCGTACGGCAAGCTGACAGTTACTACTCAAAAGAAAATAAAACAAAAGAAAATAAACAAAATAGAAGAGTGATGGTATATGGACACCCAATAGTAACCATACTCGAAAAAGGAAAAAAAACGAGGTAGTCTTACGGAGACCGACAGTAACTACACTCAAGAAAAAAATAAATGAAAGATAGAAAAAACAATGCAACTAAATGACATGCAACTAAATGATATGCAATTATATGATATGCAAAAATAAAGAAAATAAAAGAACGAAAACTAGCCCACTCATTTGCAACACGGCATGTATAAAATAAACGTCTACTAAATAATGACAGTTTACGATAAACGACAGTACTATTCATTATATGCAATGTAGACGCGCTTTAAGACTCATTAAAGGTGATAGCCTTATGGAAAACCAACAGTTAGCTATTCTAAAAAGATATAACTCATATGGCCAAAGACGTAGCAACGGAAAACCGACAGTAGCTACCCATATGAATTACAAAATTAACAAGAAAGCACATATGTCTCAAAGCTCACAAGATTCATCACAGATATATGTAGCATACGGAAACCGTCATTAGCTACTCAATAACACGAAGAACAGTTATAGCCTACGAGAACCGAAATTAACTATAACATGCATAGATGAATCAATTTTAAGAGATAAAATCAAAAAATTCAGGATTTTTTCAAACCTGGTGCATTTGAACGTGCGTTCAAAGTTCCAAACGGGCGTTCAGCTGGAATTTCAGCATTGGACGGGCGTTCAACAAACCAGACGCTCGTTCACCTGCAGATTATGAACTGGACGGGTGTTCACTTACCTTGAACGCTCGTCCAAGCATCGAATTTGCACAGAAACAGTAGGTAAAATACAACACACCCCAAATAGCTCCATAGGTTATCAACTCAAAGCAGATCAAATCATACAAATCACATATACAGCAGCCACAGATGAATTATAGCACAGGGGGTTAGATTAGCAAAACAAACATATAATTCACGTTTCATAAATTGAGTAAAAAACTTTTTGCACCTTCTTAACCCAACGGTCATCGAAACATGGCAAAAATAAAAACTCTCAATTTAATTCACGCTACTTTTATTGAAAACAGTAAATTGTAACAAAATCAAGAATTAACTCAAGTAGATCCAAAAAAACACCAATTCCCCGGCAACGGCGCCATTTTGTTCGGAGGATTTTGCATCACTTAAACAAAAACAATTTATAAACCCTAACTTAAATGCAAAACTAACTCCTAACCGGCCGAATACCGGGTAGTTGCTAGTAAAGCGGACAAGTAAGGGGTCGATCCACAGGGAATTGAGTTGTTGAATCTAGTTTCATTAATCCCTTTCAATTGTTACTTACGAAAACAAATAAACGCAAGAACAAACATATGAACACATAGAACAAGAAAAATAAATCTAAGGTATGACCAAAAATAAAAACAAACTAAAGGAAAGATACATGGGATCAAACAATATACAAACCAAGTGATTTCAATCTAAGCTCATCCCATGATCTAGATTCGATTTTGTGGTTTCACCTTTACACGAGATCCAAATTCCTAATTCCTTAGTGAATCCGTTTCTCAAGCTATGAATTCCTAATTTCTTAGTGAATTCAAATATCGATCTCTCCTCTCTCGAATGTTGAGACCAATTTCAATACAAAACGAAGGTGTAGATTCAAGTTAACTCTCGTATTTTAGAATCTAACAACCTAGATAATTAACCCATTATTTTGTCACGAATTAACGATTAAAGATCCTATCTTTCTATGGTGATCTAGCCTAACAACGATTCTCATCACGTTAGACAACGATTAGCAACCAATCTTTCGATCTAGTCACACAATAGCATCATAATCAAAGAAAGATACAAAACAAATCAAGATCATAAGAAGAAGCAAAGCTTGAATAAATTAAAAAGATAAACTCACATAGTTTTTACATAGGTTGATCTTCATGAATCAACAAGGAAAAGAAAAGCATCCTAATCTAACCCGGATCACCCAAGCACAAGGCTTGGGTGATCGGCCTTGGAAGCCAAGGAGGAGCGGCTGCTCTGTGGTGTAGAGAGAATTCTGATTTTTCTGAATGTATGAATAATCTGATTCTCAATTCTCCATAAGTGTTGGGTGCTGTAGCTGTATTTATAGGATTCTGAAGTCGGCTGTGGTAAATCGAAGTTGGACGCCCGTTCTCTATTATGAACGCCCGTTCAAATTTCTGGACGCTGGTTCAGACGCTCGTCCAATGCACGTCCAAACTTTCTGAATCAGACTTTTCTCCCTGGACGCCAGTTTTATATTCCGGACGCCCGTTCTGAACTTCAAACGCCAGTTCAAGCTGAATCCGATTTTTGGCTCCTTTTCTTTGTCATTATCTCTAACAACCCATCCTTATCCTTTTGCAACAAACCTTATCTCTTGGATATTCTAGATTATTCATGACTTGCTCTCCAAGATCTTATCCTTGCCACTTGTCACTCCAATCTTTAAACACTTGTAAGCTCCTAATTAATCATGGAATAATAACAAAGTGTAATATAATTCCAAAATGATATAAAATCATCATTTAAGCACATAATTCGCTACGTTTTGGAATTTAACGATTAAAAACATCATTTTCTCAATATTTCAATATAAAGCTCGATTTCTATGAAAAACATAAGAATATGGGGGAAATTGATATAAAATATATCGTTAAAAACACTATAAATTCACCCTGAACAGCCAGCATACATCTTTGGAATATAGCTTGGGGCATTGCAAAGACTAAATGGCATCCGCTGTAGTTTAATGTACCATAAGGCGGTGAAAGTGGTCTTTTCATTAGAAATCACTAGTTTAACGCAAATGAATTTAAAATTTGATTTCCTTTTCTAGATCGTTCTTCGTTTAATGCAATAAACACGTTATGTAGTTTGACGGTTATACCTTAGATGATCTACAAGATTGTCGCCTTGACCGCCAACAGAGAGTAGTTCAATGCGCAAGCCGTCCACGCGTCCGGCCTCTATCGCTAATCCACACGAACCCCTCGCCGGAATCCTCCTTGGATTGCTATCATAAAAACTCCGGCCGCTAGACCGACCTTTATTCCCTCACAAACTCACTATGGAGAGCTCTCTATTTTACACAAGAATTATGAACTCTTGCAATTGTGTTGTACAAAAGAGCTTGACACCCACTTCCTTTTTATAGAGGAGGTGGCGCCCCATCTCAAGTGTGGGGGAGAAGAAAACCTTTTTCTAATAAAATAAGGAAAATCAATTAGATTGATTTATCTCTTTTATTATAATTTATTTTGTCAATATCATATATTGATTATAATTATCTTATTACCATAAATCTATTTTTTTCAAAATCAATTAATATCCTATATTAATATTATGGCAATATTTATTAATTAAAGTGCACAATCCAAGTGTATCTCATACACTCAAAAGTGGCGCCCCATTAGTCAACAAATTGACTTCCGGAATATTCTTTAATTAATATAATTTATATATAATTAATATCTTGTATTTTATTTATTCATAATAAATAAATACCACCATATTAATTTACCACTATAACCTTTATATTCTAGAGATAAACTTTCCTTATTTGGTTATCAACTATAACCGCATTTTAATCCGACTCGAAGTTCATATGTGTGTGACCCGATAGGCTTCCGAATATGTTGGCCGTAGACACAAAGTGCAATTTACTAAAATGCCCTTCATACCTAACGATCACGGGATAGCGTCTAGCAACACACCGTGACTTCCCAATTATCGGAAGAGTCAAACGCAATGACTACTACCTTTCATGTGAAGCGATTACCGTGTAACTTACAATCCTATCATTTGTAACAATATCCATACGATCGTATCTCGAGTGTCAATACATTGACGATCGTATCTTATAATCTGGATATCATGCTCTCTCGGAATAACACATTTACTCCCACTTTGCAAAGATTCTCGAGAGCTAGACATTCCTTATAAGAAGGCCATTTCGGATATTCGATCCCAATCATAGGATACGCGATTCCCGGACGACGAATCATGTATACTCCGCATGCTTCAATATCATACCCAATCACTACCGCATGATCGCCCCATGGTTAGGAGAAATCTCAATAGTGTCAAAGCATGACAATCCACACCGTGATGCCATGAAGACTCCGGTCAAAAGGATAATTACACAACCGCCACATTGTGTGACACTTAATGTAAGTGGGTCAGTCTAACGTACGCATTCTCTAATACACGTCCACGTACAGTCCAAGTGTCTCTACACTTCGATAGACGAGATCTATCTCTACCTTCTAAAAGATAGAAGACATCCAATACGTGCTAGTCCGATTATACTATCAATGTCCCATTTGATAATATGTAAGACTAGAGACATTTAAGTACCAACCTTGTTATAGTGATCGAGATCTCATCAACCATAATCACTATCATGGTTTCTCTATCACATTGATACTAGTGGACGTTACTATATATATACAACAAATAATATGAAGACAAACAATATATAATAACATAAGTGCTTTTATTAATCATAATAAAGTTATTACATGAACTAAATAGACTGTAAATGATCCGACCCGGTCGGATCCGGTCCAAACCCGATTGGGTTTAGGACACCTTTCCAACAATCTCCCACTTGGCCTAAAGCCAATCACCCATATGCCTAAGCCCGTGCAAGTGAACATGTTTCTCATGCTTAGCTTGAAACAATGCCTTTGTTAACGGATCAACTATGTTATCATCCGTGTGGACTTTCTCTATCTTTACATCTCCTCTATCTACTATCTCTAATCAAGTGATAGCGCCAGAGCACATGTTTGGACTTCGATGAGACCTTGGTTCCTTTGATCGAGATATCGCTCCATTATTATCACAAAGATGCAGGCACTGGACCTTCAATGGAGGAACCACACCAAGTTCGATGTGAACTTCTTCATCCAAATCGCTTCCTTTGCCGCCTCCGAGGCTGCTATGTATTCGGCTTCCGTTGGTAGTCCGGCAGTAGTCTCCTGCTTGGAACTCTTCCACCATCGCTCCGCCGTTAAGCGTGAAAACAAATCCAGATTGTGACTGAAGTCGCCCTTGTCGGTTTGGAAACCGGCATCCGTGTAACCTCGTAATACTAAATCATCGTTCCCGAAACCGTGAACATATCCCTAGTACGCCTCAAGTACTTAAGGATATTCTTGACAAAGAATCCAGTGACCATCACCTGGATTGGGTACCTACTAGTCATACTAAGAGGGTACGAGACATCTCGTCTTGTGCATAACATGGCATACATGATAGACCCGATTGCCGGGCATAAGGGACTTTACTCATTTGTGCCCTTTCCTCCTCTGTCTTAGACTCATTCCCTTTGACAGTAGACCCCATGTGACATGGGTAGCAATCCTTTCTTGATCGCTCCATGCCGAATCTCTTCAAAGATCTTGTCTATGTAGGTGGATTGCGATAGACCAAGCAACCTTTTAGATCTATCTCTATAGATCTTTATTCCTAGAATATAAGTCGCCTCACCCAAGTCCTTCATTGAGAAGTTCTTGGATAACCAAGCTTTGACTGATTGTAACATAGGCACATCATTCCCATATGAGCAGATGTCATCCACATAAAGCACTAAGAACACAATGGCACTCCCACTAACCTTCTTGTAAACACAGGCTCATCTTCGTTCTTGATGAAATCAAACTGCTTTGATTATCTCATCAAAGCGAAGATTCCAACTCCGAAAGCTTGCTTTAATCCATAAATGGATCTTTGCGCTTACACACCATCCTGGCGTCATTGGTTGTGAAACCCTCAGTCGTGTCATATACACTTCCTCGACAGTGTTCCCGTTAAGGAAAGTGCTTTTCACATCCATCTGCCAGATTTACGTAATCATGGTATGCTTTGCAATATCGAGCAAAATTCTAATGGATTTTAATATGGCAACAAAGCAGAAGGTTTCATCATAGTCAACTCCTTGTCTTTGCTTATAACCTTTGCCACCAACCTAGCCTTGTAAGTGGTCACGTTATCATTCCATGTCGGTCTTTCTCTTAAAGACCCATTTACACCCTATGGGAACTATTCCTCAAAGCGGATCAACTAAGTTCCAAACTTGGTTGTCCTTCATGGATTCCATCTCAGAATTCATGGCTTCTAGCCATTTCTCTTTGTCATGCCTTAATAGCACTTCCTCATAAGTTCTAGGGTCCTCATCTTCCATGAGATACACGCCAGTGTACCTTTCGGGTCCACGGCGTTCCCTGGTGGATCTTCGAGGTGCTATTGTGTCTACGGTAGAGGGTGGCGCCACATTTGTATGTGGTGTCTCCTCTACTTCCATCAACGGACTGTTATCCGTAAGTGGTTCTCGAATTTCTTCAAGATCAATCTTACTCCCACTGACCCTATCCGACAAACTCTTTCTCCGTAAAGTGGCCACCCCGGCAACAAACACCTTTTGTTCCTCGTGGTGGTAAAATTGGTACCTTTGGTTTCTAGATATCCCACAAACAGACATTTGTCGATCTAGGTTCCAGCTTGTCGTGCATGGTTCGTTTCACATAAATGGACATCCCTAAGGTTTCATGTAACCTAGTGTTGGTTTATTCCCTTTGAACACTTCATAGGAGTGGACTCAACCGCCTTTGATGGAACTCGGTTCGGTGTATAGGATGCGGTTTCTAGAGCATACCCCAAAACGATTTTGGAAGAATCGCATAGCTCATCATGGAACGTACCATGTCTAACAAAGTACGATTCCTCCTCTCGATATGCCATTCATTTGAGGCGTCCCTGAGAGGGTCCATTCAGTAGAATCCCATTCTCCTTTAAATAACTTTGAAACTCTCCATCTAGTATTCTCCACCTCGATCGGATCGAAGTGTTTTGATTTCTTTACCCAGCTTGTTTCTCCACTTCACTTCGAATTCTTTGAACTTTTCAAGGCTTCAGACTTATACTTCATTAAGTATATATAACCATAGCGAGAATGGTCATCAAAGAAAGTGATAAAATAAGAGTATCCTCCTTTGGCTTGAATTGACATTGGGCCACACACATCGTATGTATAAGCTCAAGCAATTCATTGGATCTTATCCTTTGCCACTAAAAGGTGACTTTGTCATCTTGCTAAGTAAACAAGCTTCGCTTGTATCAAACGATTCGTAATCGAATTGATCCAACATTCCATCTTTATGGAGTTTGGAAATGCGATTCTTATTTATATGGCCAAGTCTACAATGCCATAAGTAGGATTCATTCAAGTCATTTGTTTTGGCTTTCTTGTTATTTATATTAAGTACATCAACATTCATATCTAATATGTAGAGACCATTGCTAAGTATGCCAAGACCATAAAAGATTCCATCACGTGAAAAGAACAACATTTATTCTCAAACGTAAAAGAAAATCCATCAACATCTAATGCAGAATAGAAATAATGCTCTTCGTAAAGAGCAGGACCAAAATAACATTATTGAGTTCTAGTACTAGCCCACTGGGCAATGAAAGAAAATAAACTCCTACGGCCAACAAGCAAAGAACACTTGCTCCATTTCCAACGCGTAGGTCCACCTCTCCTTTCCTCGATCTCTAGTTCTTCTTAGTGCCTCGCATATTCAGACAAAATATGAGAACCACAACCATGATCTAATACCCAAAGTGGTTAGACTTAGAAGAAGTAATGCCGATCTCAATCATAAATATACCTGTCGAAGCATCGAATGCTTCTTCTTGGTACTCAAGAAGCCTCTGCGCTTTCTCCTCCAATGTCCGGTCTCACCGCAATGGAAGCAAGCATCCTTGGATTTGTCTTTTGCTATCTTAGGCGTTGGCTTAGGTGCAGCCTTCGCTTCTTGGACTTTTTCTGGCTTTTGCCTTGCCCTTGCTCAAGTGACCAAAGAACACTTGCTTTCCTTCCCCACAAAGGCCCTCAAAGCAGCCTTTAACATGTTCAATAACTCCGCAAGGGAGCAATCTATCTTGTTCATGTGATAGTTCATCACGAATCTGCGAGAATGAATCGTGTAGAGATTGCGAGAATCAAGTCAATACTCAACTCGCTCCAACTTGTGGCCCAAATTTTCCCAAGCCTCTCTATGTACCCGATCATTTTAAGCACGTGTGACCCCACAAAGCAAATCCCAGATGCCATCTTACAACTAAACAGGGCCTTCGAGACCTCGCACTCTCTCAATCAAGGGACCGAGAAGCATAAAGTTCCTTCAGGTGGACCATGATAGAGTAGGCGCCCATGGACTCATCTTGCTGCTTCGATTCCTGTGTCATAGAAGCAAGCATGATACATGTAGCATCAAGATCGCTTAACGAAGGCTTGTTGTACTTCTCGACAATATCTCGGCCGAACCTTCAGCTGGGCTTTTCCGGTAGGGCCTCGCCCAAGACATAGCCAATCTTCTCGTGCCTCAAAACGATTTTGAGGTTTCTTTCCCAATCGAGAAAATTAGTTTCGTCAAGCTTGTTTTCGATGATAAAACGAAGGTTCAATTTGTTTGACATTTTCTACAACAATAAATAAAGATAGAATAAGTAAAAGCTCATGTATAAAAACCTAAATTTGCACTAAGAAATTTATAAGGTTTTACTCCCACTAGCCAACTATTCCCTATTGGCTTTCAAGAATTTAATTAATTCTTTAGTGGCTGGGACCCCATCTAGTTGCCTTAATCCCCGACGGTGGTCGATCAATCTTGGCAATTTCGAAAGGTAGGTACTCCTACCAGTCGCATCGCATGCGACTCCCAGTGGCTGACTAGTCAACTCTTTGACGTCTCACATCTCTATGTGATAGTCAACCCCTTGTCTCTAAAGTCAGACGGCCCTGACGGTGGCCAATCACCGAAAGACTTTAGTCGAGTCATAACCCAATATTCATGAGATCTCGTGACGATCATATCTCAATAATAACGATATACCCGTGGTAGGTCAACTCCCGACGGTGGTCGATCGCTTGATCCAACAAAGGCTCTTCACCGCCATTATAATATTGGGAGACAATTTTGGCTCGATTTTTGGCGTGGGAATAATTTTAAATTAATTCACTTAATTAATTTGGTTTAATTATGGTCTCATCTACTATGTGCATATTACTACGATATCATATAAAGTAAAACATACACAACATTCCGCGCATAAAATAACCGGTATGATCATGGACTTTTTCCTAGGTGCGGTTTCAATACAAATCGACGAAACCGCTGGTCACAAACTAAGGGTATCTCGCAACCGCCAATAGGATATTTATTGTCAGACGCCAATGGGTTCTTTATCTCTCCTTGGTCTTGAACTTCTTGCTCCATTCTTAGTTACATAATAAATAATTACACCCGCCGCACACGGGGAGCTCAGTGAATGGGATAAATGCAAAAGTAAACTAGGTCACGCTTCTTCATAACGGCTTAGGACAATTTTTTTTTTCTTTCAAAACCAACATAAAGAAAAACATTCCCATCTATCCTATTGGTGGTCGAGTCCATGATCAATCGGGTCCATATAATCACATTATATCTACACATCTAATCCATACAATTTTATCTTATGAAAAGATTAAATTCTAATTTTAATTACTACTACTCATGCGTCTTTATTTTATCACGTCAAATAATTAAATAACTTTTAATTAATTATATGACTTAACCGAAAAATTAAAATTAACATTTAATTTTAAATCAATTTAAATTTTAATTAAATTTGAACTATTCAAAATAAAATTAAAATTATAAAGTCTCCTATTTGTTTCCTTTCCAAAACTAAATTTGGCTTAGCTCTGCCACTTTCCAAAACCAAAATTTTGGAAGTGGCTGCTAAGCAGCTCTATTCAAATCAAATATTTGGAAGGGCTGCAGCTATTCCAAATCAAATATTTGGAAAGGCCAAGTTATTTTAGTCTCAGGCACAGCCACTTTCCAAAATCAAAATTTTGAAAGTGGCTTGTGCTCAGCTATTCCAAATCAAATATTTGGAAAGGGCTAGGCCTATTCCAAATCAAATATTTGGAAAGGCCAAATAGTTTTGGTTTAGGCCGGCCACTTTCCAAAATCAAAATTTTGGAAGTGGCTAGCGCCTGCGCCATTCCAAATCAAATATTTGAAAAGGGCTTGTGGCCTATTCCAAATCAAAATTTGGAAAGGCCAACATGCCATATGGTTTCCCAATGGTCCAAACTATTTGAACCATTGGTTGGCCATATATGACACAACTAAACAAACGAGATATCTATGCACAATAAAATATCACAAAACGAAAAGGGTCGATCTCCCCATTGGAAGAGAGAGAGCCGACGGACGGCAACCCTAGGGTTACCGCCGCCGCCCGCCGCCGCCCGCTTGAGAGGCGCGCCGCCAATGGCCGACCGACCATGAACCCTAATTTTTTTTTTTTCAACGCTTTCGTGATTTAAATCTTGCATCTATTGATTAAATACTACGCAATTAAATTATGCTTATTGCTTAAGTTCGAAGTCTGTCTCCGATACCACTGTTAAGAAATCACTAGTTTAACGCAACGGAATTTAAAATTTGATTTCTTTTTCTAGATCGTTCTTCGTTTAATGCAATAAACACGTTAAGTAGTTTGACGGTTATACCTTAGATGATCTACAAGATCGTCGCTTTGACCGCCAACGGAGAGTAGTTCAATGCGCAAGCCGCCCACGCGTCCGGCCTCTATCGCTAATCCACACGAACCCCTCGAATCCTCCTTGATTGCTATCGTAAAAACTCCGGTCGCTGGATCGACCTTTTCTTCCTCACAAACTCACTATGGAGAGCTCTCTATTTTACACAAGAATTATGAACTCTTGCAATTGTGTTGTACAAAAGAGCTTGACACCCACTTCCTTTTTATAGAGGAGGTGGCGCCCCATCTCAAGTGTGGAGGAGAAGAAAACCTTTTTCTAATAAAATAAGGAAAATCAATTAGATTGATTTGTCTCTTTTATTATAATTTATTTTGTCAATATCATATATTGATTATAATTATCTTATTACCATAAATCTATTTTTTTTTCAAAATCAATTAATATCCTATATTAATATTATGGCAATATTTATTAATTAAAGTGCACAATCCAAGTGTATCTCATACACTCAAAAGTGGCGCCCCATTAGTCAACAAATTGAATTCCGGAATATTCTTTAATTAATATAATTTATATATAATTAATATCTTGTATTTTATTTATTCATAATAAATAAATACCACCATATTAATTTACCACTATAACCTTTATAGTCTGAGATAAACTTTCCTTATTTGGTTATCAACTATAACCGCATTTTAATCCGACTCAAAGTTCATATGTGTGTGACCCGATAGGCTTCGAATATGTTGGCCGTAGACACAAAGTGCAATTTACTAAAATGCCCTTCATACCTAACGATCACGGGATAGCGTCTAAGAACACACCGTGACTCCCAATTATCGGAAGAGTCAAAAGCAATGACTACTACCTTTCATGTGAAGCGCTTCGTGTAACTTACAATCCTATCGTTGTAATAATATCCATACGATCGATCTCGAAAGTGTCAATACATTGACGATCGTATCTTATAATCTGATATCATGCCTCTCGAATAACACATTTACTCCCACTTTGCAAAGATTCTCGAGAGCTAGACATTCCTTATAAGAAGGCCATTTCGATATTCGATCCCAATCATAGATACGCGATTCCCGGACGACGAATCATGTATACTCCGCGATGCTTCAATATCATACCCAATCACTACCGCATGATCGCCCCATGGTTAGGAGAAATCTCAATAGTGTCAAAGCATGACAATCCACACCGTGATGCCATGAAGACTCGGGTCAAAAGGATAATTACACAACCGCCACATTGTGTGACACTTAATGTAAGTGGGTCGATCCTAACGTCGCATTCTCTAATACACGCCCACGCATACCCAAGTGTCTCTACACTTCAATAGACGAGATCTATCTCTACCTTCTAAAAGATAGAAGACATCCAATACGTGCTAGTCCGATTATACTATCAATGTCCCATTTGATAATATGTAAGACTAGAGACATTTAAGTACCAACCTTGTTATAGTGATCGAGAGATCTCATCAACCATAATCACTATCATGGTTTCTCTATCACAGATTGATACTAGGGGGACGTTACTATATATATACAACAAATAATATGAAGACAAACAATATATAATAACATAAGTGCTTTTATTAATCATAATAAAGTTATTACATGAACTAAATAGATCAGAAATGACCCGACCGGTCGGATCCGGTCCAACCCGATTGGGTTTAGGACACCTTTCCAACATTTTCTTGGTCAACGGGATCGATGGGTATTTGAAAATATCCTGAATATCCATCCAGGAAACAGTAGAATGCGTGCCCTGCCAGACGCTCAAGCATCTGATCAATGAAAGGAAGGGGGAAATGATCTTTCATTGTTACCTCATTGAGCTTCCTGTAATCAATGCAGACTCTGTAACCAGTAACAAGCCTCAATGCTATTTCTTCTCCCTTCTCATTCTTCTCAATAGTAATTCCACCTTTCTTGGGAACTACCTGAGTAGGGGATACCCATTCACTGTCAGCGATGGCATAAATGATACTTATATCTAGAAGTTTGATGATTTCTTTCTTGACCACCTCTTGCATATGAGGGTTGAGCCTCCTTTGGGGCTGTCTTACACATTTGGCACCCTCACTAGTCTTGATCTTATGCATACAGATGTCAGGAGATATCCCTCTGATATCTCCTACTTGCCATCCAAAGGCTTTCTCATTTTTCCTCAAGACGTTTAATAACTTCAACTCTTCTAATCGAGATAGCTTGGCAGATATAATCAATGAAAGCTTGTCACCTTCTCTTAGGAACACGTATTTCAGATGCTTAGGCAACGGCTTCAGTACCAGATCTGCAGGGGGGTCTTCTAAACTCGATTTAAGCTCTCCACTTTTCAACTCAACATCACTGAGCTTACTTAGTGGTCCCACTGCCAAAGCTTCTTCCTTCAACAACTCATCTTCGAATTCAGCCTCTCACTGCTCTAGATTGACCACACCATGATTATTCAAATTTTCAACCAATCTCTCATATTCAGTTTCTACAGCCATGACTTGCTTTTCCATGTAATCATTGAAGTCATCAGACATATCCCCAATGGAGAAGCCGGTTGGGGCATCAGAGGGTACTTGAATAGTCACTTGCCCACCATCACAGTCAATGAGGGCTCTGGCTGTAGACAAAAAGGGTCTTCCAAGTATCAGGGGGACATTTTCATCTTTCTCTATGTCCAGAACGTACCAGTCAACCGGAAAGGTAAATCTATCAATTTGAACTAATACGTCCTTTAATATTCCCGCCGCTTTCTTGGAAGATCTATCAGCGAATTGCAGGTTCATGGTAGTGGGTTCTAGAAGATCATTTAATCCAAGCTTTTTGCAGGAAGACAATGGCATCAGGCTTATGGATGCACCCAGGTCACATAAAGAGTTTGGGAAGACTAGACCTCCCATCAGCAATGTGAGCATGAATTTCCCAGGGTCACCCCTCTTGATTGGTAAGTCTTCATAGCTTATCACTGAGCAGTCCTCACCAGTCAACTGATCCATGTCTGCTAACTTCTTCTTAGAAGAAACAACATCCTTGATGAATTTGGTATACTTAGGCATCTCAACCAAAACCTCGGATAATGGATGATTAACCTGAGTATTTTTCAGAAGGTTTAGCACTTTTTCATACTTCTTGTCCTCATGCAAAGGAATGTTGTTTTTTCTAGGTGGAAATGGAAGCTTCTTCAAATCACTCTCAGAAAAGACTTTCTTCGAGGATGAACTGAAAGCTTTGTCTTCCAAGTCCTTCCACCTCACAACTTTCTCATTCTTTTTACTAGTCAGGGGATCAGCCTCCTGACTCTCACTTGATTCTTCATTCGTCAGGGGTTCAGCCTCCTGAGGACTTTCAACTCTTTCACCTCTCAGGGGATCAGCCACCTGAGTATTCTCTTGCAGCCAAGGGGATTGTAGGTGCTCAGCTTCCCCTCCTGCCTTATCTCTGGCAGGAGGGGTTAGTGGTTTCCCTGGTGAGGGGGACCACTCAGTTGAGTACCTGACCTTAAGTTCATCGCACTGGCCTCTTCTCTACCGTATGAAATTGAAGGTGTCAGTGGATTGGCTATTATTCAAATCGGTCTGAGCAACTTGACCACCCTTAGGATTCTTCTCTGTAAAGCTGGGCAACTGTCCTGAGGGTCTGGAAGCTAACTGCTCAGCCAGTTGCCCGATTTGCCTCTCAAGACTCTTCATTGTCCTGCTTTGCTCCTCCCGAAAGGAGTTCCATTCAGCTTTGATATCATTCGAGTGCGAGGGGCCTTGAGAGTTTTTAGAGTTCTGCGGATAAGGCTGGCTGGACCGATTTTGAAATGTAGAATTAGAATTGTTAGGCCAATTCTGATTGAACCTTTGATTCTGATTGGAAAAATTAGTGTTCTGGTTCTGATTGAAACTAGGGTTTCGATTAAAGTTTTGATTTTGATTAAAATTTGAATTTGGATTTAAATTTTGATTCTGACTGAAACCCTGGTTTTTAAGATTACTTTGGCCAGAGAATTGATTATTAAACCTCTGATTAGACTGGCCAAAGAAAGCGTTTATTTCAAAGATTCAATCTGCTCATAGGATGTAAACAAGTCAGATGCCCCACATTGTCACAATTCTGACATGTGACTAGATTATACTGTCCATAATCATGAACAACATTAACTTGATAAGCAGAGGGGGAGAAAAATTGACACTGCCCAACCATATGGCCACCGACAACAAGCACAAAGACAGTAAACTTGAGAGTTCTGTGGAAAGGGAGAATTCTGATTGATCGGATTTGGAGAAATTTGAGAAGCTTCCATCTGCTTTTGCAGCATGGCGATCAGACTTTGCATATTCACGTCCTCGATCTTGGGAGGAGGAGGTGCTTGGATAGCTTGATATGAGGGGGCATAATTGTATTTGGCAATATCCTCGAATAATGCCCACCCCTCTTCAGGTGTTTTCTTTAA
The DNA here is from genome assembly GCA_026214975.1 of Gentiana macrophylla. NCBI lineage: Eukaryota > Viridiplantae > Streptophyta > Magnoliopsida > Gentianales > Gentianaceae > Gentiana > Gentiana macrophylla. The sequence continues at coordinate 4,303,138 of CM047809.1, read as the reverse complement.
AAATGCCCCACCAGAAGAACTATTGACCATGCCCTTTGTGAGCTCGGTCAATCCACTGAAAAACGTATTGACTTGCCTCCGCAAAGGCAAACCATGGTGGGGACATTTACAAAGAAGAGATTTGAATCTTTTCCATGCATCGAAGAAAGACTCATTTTCCTTCTGATAAAAAGTAAAAATTTCATTTAAACACTGGGCTGTCTTTGATGGTGAAAAATATTGACTCAGGAACTCCTTCTCGTGTTCCGCCCAGGTGGTGATTGTTTCAGCAGGGAGAGAGTGGTACCACTCTTTTACCTCCCCTCATAAAGAAAATGGGAAAAGTTTCAACTTTATAGCATCCTCACTGACTCCTTGGATGCGTGTCGTACCACATATCTCCAGAAATGTATGTATGTGGGTATGAGGATTTTCAGATTGAAACCCGTGGAAGATGGATGCATGTTGCATCATTTGAATGAGAGTGGGTTTAAGTTTGAAAGTTTGTGCAGTAATGGCGGGTAAGACGATTACTGGGTTGACTGTGACTGCACCAGGCATGGCGTAGTCTGCCAACGCCCGTGTATCTTCAGCGGCCATAACGATGAAATCTTCGATCTCTTCGGCTAAGCGATCTTCAAGGTCTTAATCGGCCCCGTCAGAAGGAACCGCAGAATGGATTCTCCGCCTGTTTGGTGGGACTATGGTCCGCTCGAGGTCTGGGGTATAGAGTAGTGGCCCCTTTTGACTTCGAGTTTGCATAAACCGAAACCAAAATCAAGTGGTTTAACCTTTTTAACTAAAAGCAAAACCAAAGAAAAGAATTAGAGCGAAAAAAAAAGAAAAACAGACGGGCGTCCAAGGTAATCTGGACGGGCGTCTGCCTGAAGAACTGGACGGGCGTCTGGATTAAACCGGACGCTCGTCTGACTCAGAAAAACTGGGACGTGGAAGGAAAACAGAAAGACAGAAACAGAAAGGAGACTAGATAAAATTAGACCTAGAGAAATTATAAACTACTAAAAATTATCTATGAAAAACCCTAATAACCTAAACTACAACCTATCTAAAACGAAAGAAACAGAAAGAGAAACAAAAAAAATTAAAAACGAGAAAAACAAATAAAATAAAATAAAAACTAGACAACCGTCCGGTTCCCCGGCAACGGCGCCAAAAACTTGTCACGGATTTTTGCAATGAAAATAAACAAACAAGTAATAAATTTATAAATCCGGTATTCCCCAAGTGTAGGGATCGTAGTATAGCGATTAATACCGGAGTCGATCTCAGGGAACCGAGGTTGTTTATTCTAGTTTTTATTTATCTAAACTAAGGGTGTCACGATTACTACTACTAAAAAGATTTTAACAAAAACAAAAGAATGAACAAATAACAAAACTAAAAACGATAATAACGGAAGTAAACTGGACAGAGGATCGAGATCCAAAGCCAGGAAGATATGGTTGCGAACAAATTATCTAAACTAAATCTATTCTAAATCTAATATGCAATAAAAATCGTAACTTCACTAAGCCAACGATCACAAGTGATTTAATCAATTAAGTAACAAATGAACAAGAAATTGATCCACCTATCCAACAACTATCAATTTCTATCTAGATTATCTCGTGATTTTTAACCAAGTTGTGATTCACCTAACAAAGGTATGAACTCCTAATTTCTTAGACAAGTTCACCTATCAATCTTTTATCTTTCGATTCTAAAGATTAACGCTTTCTAACCAAAGGTGTGAAATCTTTCAATTTCTAACCTAGAAATCTAACCTAATAACTCTCGTTAATTAGATTAAAGGTCTAATCTTTATTATGGTGATCTAGGGTTTAACATGATTCTCATCAAATCAAACAATCAAGCATGCAAAGATCTTTTGATATAACTTGCATAAAACATCATGAACATAATAAAAGATACAACTTTGAATTAAAAACTCACAAGATAATCCGGAAACAAAATCAATATGTTGATGGATGGCTTCACAACGCTTGTTCAAGGGAGGTCTAGCCTCTAAACATCACTTGAAACTCGAATTTGCTTGAATAAAAGTACATGAATTGTATGGAATCTAACTAGGAATTAAAAGCATAAAATTTGAGTAAAAACAGGGGTAAAACGCAGCCTTGCCGCCCCTAAGGGTCATTGTGGCCGCCAAGAGTAATTAGGGTCTCATATGAGGTGAAAAACGTGCATATTTATAACAATTAGAGTCGGTTCAGCCTAAGTCGGCGGTTGGACGCCCGTCCAAGACCCCTGGACGCCCGTCCAGCCTTGTATGTAAACTTCGAGTAGGGCTGAGTCATGATCAGACGCCCGTCTTCTTTAAATTGGACGCTCGTTCAGCAATTTTGGGAAAACTCTGGTCTGATTTTACACCTCTGGACGCTCGTCCAAAGGATCAAACGCCCGTCCACTGGACGGCCTTCTGAATGCACGTTCAACTTGAATCAAATTCGATTTTCCATCTTTATCTTCAATCAACTTCATCTCTATCTCTTTTCTTCCATATTAATCCGATCTTGGACATCTTTTAATCCTCTTTTAAGCCAATTTCGTGCATCTACAAGATAAATAAAACATTGCAAAGTGTAATAACATTCAAATCAATAGAAAATCATCAATAAAACACATAATTCAACCACTTTTGCAATTAATCAACTTAAAACCTCATTTGCTCAATAAACCAAATAAACACTAAACTTCTATGCAAATTGTACGAATATGGAGAGAATTGTTACAAAATATAACGATATAAATCATATAAAATCACCCTAAACAGTTGTTCCTCTAGCAAGTGCGGTTTTATCAATATTAGCGGTTTATTTGTGCTATGTGAGGATACGAAGGCGTAGACTTGAAGGTACTGACAATGACATTCATAAACTCCATCCCATGTTAAATTTGCATTTGCAACATGTTTTAGTACACTAGATTGCTTTAAATACATCGTTTAAATTGGTGTTACAGAAGAAGAAATTAGGAGGAGAGATGACATCCTACATCAATTAGTAGGCTCAAATAGTTTTAATTATGGTGATGAACTTGAAAGAGGTATAAAAGATGCTCCTGATGTAAAGGTCTTTAGCTTAAAAGCTATTATGGCCGCCACACGTAACTTCTCAAATGAAAATAAGCTCGGACAAGGAGGTTATGGACCGGTTTACAAGGTACGTTGTTAAAAAGAATCGGTCAAGAACTGTATTACCTTTAGCGTATCCCTAATTTCATGACTAATGATTCTGATTCATCATACAGGGAAAATTACCTGATGGCCGAGAAATTGCAGTTAAAAGACTATCAAAGACATCAGGACAACGAATCAAAGAGTTCAAAAATGAACTTATACTAATCTGAAAGCTCCAACACACAAATCTTGTTCGAATTTATGGATGTTGCATTCACCAAGAAGAAAAGATGCTCATATACGAATTCATGCCAAACAAAAGTCTAGATTTCTTTCTATTTGGTAAGATTCATTTTCGAATTTCTACTTATTGTATCCTTACATTGAGATGATAAAATCAAAACATTCTGAAATAATGTCATTGTCCGACTATTTTAACAGATGATGATAAAAAGGAGAAAATTGATTGGCGTATTCGATTTAACATTATTGAAGGCATAGCACAAGGATTGCTTTACCTTCATAAGTACTCTAGAATGAGAGTAATACACAGAGATCTGAAAGTGAGTAATATATTATTAGATCAGAATATGAATCCGAAAATTGCAGACTTCGGATTGGCCAGAATTTTCCAGCAGGACGTGTCAGAAGAAATGACAAAAAGGGTTAGTAAGTATCTTGAAAAAACTAAATATCGTAGTTAGAATTGCTTTCGATCTCTTCTGATTGCATGTCTGTACCAACATGCTTTAAAGAAATAGAATAATTTTGTCTGTTTTTATGCAGTGGATACATGGCTCATGAGTATGCTATGCATGGAACTTTCTCAATCAAGTCGGATGTATTCAGCTTTGGGGTGTTGATCCTTGAGAATGTAAATGGTAAAAAGAATTCAAGCTTCTACAAATATGACATGCCACTCAACCTTGTGGGATACGTAAGTTTATTTCACAATCCTTTCCTAAAAATAATCTTGATTTTATATGTTACCGTATATCAATCTAGCTTTTTGAAAGCTCAATCAATAATAGGGCTACAATCAAGACTACATGTAATGTAATGGTTGAGTTGAATTGTTTTAGGCATGGGAACTATGGAAAAGAGAGGCAACACTAGAATGGAAGGATGAAGCACTCGGTGAATCTTATGATGTGAAACAACTACTCAGAGCCATTCATATTGGTCTTTTATGTGTGCAAGAAAATGCAAATGATAGGCCAACCATATCGGAAGTTATTTCCATGTTAAATAATGAAATTGCAGATTTACCTATTCCAAAGCAACCGGCATTTTTCATGCATCCAGATGAAGTTCAACAATCAAGGCCTTCAGAACATTTATTAGGCCATAATATTCAAGGTTCTATAAATGGTTTGACTATCACAACGATGCAAGCAAGATAGTACCGTTGATTGTTATTTATATCCCGAGAGTTTTGTAACACCAAAAGTGTAATTAGTACTCCATCGGTCCAAAGATATAAGACACCTTGATTTTTTTTAGTTCATCCCGTAGTTAGACCTTTTAGAATACCGTTTGAGAATTATCGATTAGAACGTTTACACCTCACTCTATCACTATTTAAATGATCACAAACCCAAATCATGATTCTTGTTCTCTTCATAAGACTTAATGTCTACACCTGCATATCTACATGTATTCAGTTTTGTTGGGTCATATTGCCCACAGCACATTTATTAACACCAATTGATTTTATTAAAACTGTAAGAGCTTGATCTTAACATAGTATCGGAGCCAGAGGTCATGGGATCGAACCCTGGTTGGAACATTATTTTAAAAAAAATTGTGCAAGTGTTGGACAGATTGCCAACACTTGAGAGGGGGTGTTGGGAGAGATTTCCCACATTCTTGAAAAAAAATTGTTCATGTGTTGGACAGATAAATACTTGAGGGGAGGGGGGTGTTGGGACAAATTACACACACTCTTAAATGATAAAGAAATAAAGTAGCACATTTATTAACACAAATTGGTTTTAGTAAAACGATAAGCTTGATCCTAACAAAGTTTCAAGTTTTAAAAACTAAGAAATCCCCGTTAACATTTTAATGATATCCTCAACTTTCACTAGAATCCACTTCATACTTACTCAATTACTTTGGGAGATAATGCAAACAATGGATTCATACATGCTTCTTCCTTTATTTTTCATACACTTAAAAATATATATAATATTAACTACAACCTCCCACCACCTTAAATTTTTGGGATATATGACAATCAAACGATTTCAGAGTAGAAGCCTTAAGGGGAGTAGTTTAAAAGGACAAAAAAGAGAAGGAAAATAGGAAATCAAGACAGTGGAAATATAAATTAGGTGATAATGACAAATCCAATTTTCATAACCCCAAATCCACTCTTTACCGCGGTGGAACTGACATCAAATCTAATGTTTCACTATTGAACTGTTTATGTGTTTCTTACGAAAATGACCTCGAAAATAACGTTGAAAAAAATATAAATGTCTAAATAAAGTGGACGAAAAAAGGAAAAATGTGTTGAAAGAATTACCATTTTTCGACAATCAGATTAAAAGATATATTCGTTTTGGTAGTTGAATACGAGAGACTTTAAATTAGAGTGGAATAGTGACATTCACTGTTCTCTTTGCATATTTTTATGTTCAAATTGTCATTTTGAACAATAAACTCATGTCTTAATTGATTGAAACATTGCTGCAGTCATAGTCTTACAAAAAACAAAAAAAATACAGTTACAAGTGTTGGGCCTCTCTCAACCTATTAGAGGCCACACCGGAAGAAATATGTTGAAATATATAATATGTTAATTATTTACATCACCATCAATTTTAAGCTTTTGAGAGAGAAACTTTAAGAATGAGAAACAATTGGACAATGGCATTTGAGCCATTACATTTTGTCATAAAACTTTTTACATAAATATACATTTTCATTGAACGTGTGACAAGGCTAACACTATTCTCTAATAAATAAAGGCTTTTATATCATTGTGGATTCAGAATTTTTTTCAATGAATGCAGTAAAGTAAAAATTATGAACCATCAAGGGCATCAGAGTTAAAATTATTACACATCAAAAGCATCAATGAATTAAATTTTTATATTTTTTAACAACAAATCTATATTATTCTTACATTCTTGAATTTCATTGAAGTATCGGGTGACTTTTGGGTCTGCCCAATGGGGACACCCAATTACACCCTTCAAACACATCGTTTTTCGTTACAGTTACACTTTTTCAACACCTAAAAAATAATTCACTCCAATAAGCAACCTCTATACATCCCTTTAAAAATATTTTATGATTACAAAGTGATATTTGAATACGTCGCACAACGGTAAAAAAAATAAAAAGATGTCGTATCCATACACAAAAAGAGTTCAAATTAAAAAAATAAATATTTGGACAGATTAATTTTTTTTTAATGGAAAAAATAGTATATATAATTTTTTTTTTCAATGATGTATATCACCGTTGTGATACTACCGTTGTGCCCGTATCATTACTCGATACATAACACATTATTATATAAATGATATTGATGTGTGAAATTAATTTATTGGGTAAAAAGAGAGATAAGTGGATAGATAAAGAGTGTACTATTCATTTAGCAGACCCTTCAAATATGAAGGGAAGCTTAGCAAAAATTGGGAATATAGTGTCGTTAAAGCAGCCACTGTGGGCTTGGGGTTGATCAAGGATCCTTGAAGCCATTTTTAGGGGGTACAAGAATGTACCATTGGGGTTACTCTAAGCTCCCCTAATTACACCCTTCAAATACATCGTTTTCCGTTTTAGTTACATTTTTTCAACACTCAATTTCTTTATCACTCCAATAAGCAACCTCTATACAACCCCTAAAAACAACTTTTCTATCTCAAATCAACTAACAAAATTAACTGTCATTATATATTTTCTCTCTATTATATTTTCTTATCATAACTGAAATAAAAATGCTTATATTACAAATGGAATAAATATTTAAACTGAAAAATTAAAAAATTTAATATACGGTGTGTTTTCGTAACAAAAAGAAAATCACAAAACATATCTTTAACGAACACCTTGTATCAATTAGAGTAAATACATATTCCATATAAATACTTGATTTATAGTAATAATTAAAATAAAAAAAAATTGATTTGTACTATCATAAATTGCGGAGAGAGAGTGAAAAAGTTCCCCCAGCACCCACCGGATTTGTCGAGGCTGTGCTAGATAATTTTAGGAGTTGGGGTATTGTCAAGGCCCACTGTGGTATTAAGGAACTTTAAATGAATTTTCAGGGGTATTATTGGGTGTCCATTGTGGACACCTTAGCTTGGAATTTCAAATTGACTTGCCAATGCCGTGTGTTCGGAGATGTTTGTTAGGGAATTATTGCGGAAACTTTTAGTGGTGTATCATGCGGTGTGAATCTAACTATTTCGCTTTTAAAAACACAGGGTTTTTAAAGGGTGTTTTGTATTTTAGACTATTTACGGTTAAAAAACACAGACGTTTTTAAGTTAAAATAGATGTATCCACACTGTGCGGATACACCACCTACAAATTTCCCAATTATTGCTGGGTTTCCACTTGACTCATGAGGTGACTTTAAGTCTGTCATATATTTTTCCATTTCATATACAAAAATTGATAATGAAATTATATCGCGTTATAATATTATATCATTATATTTTGTGGTAAGTAACTAATCTTGGGTATCCTTTTTTTTTTATAGAATAACGAAATTGTCAAATGGAATAATTCATGATTTATCATAGAGAAATTTGGAAATCAGGGTCGTTCAGACTTCAGAGTCTGATATTTTTTTTTACATTTCTAACTTTTTCTGATTTTATTTTTAAGTTGCCCGTAGAAATTTTTACATTTTGAGTTTGTCCGTAAAAATTTATACGTTCTCAAAACAAGAGCAATATAAGTTCAAAACACTATATTTATTAGGGGGAGTGGTTTAAAAGGACAAAAAAGAGGGAGCAAATGGGAATAAAGACAGTGGAAATATAAATTGGGTGATAATGACAAATTCATCATTAAAAAAGACAAATCAATCACTTGTTTCTTGCTGATGGAACTAACCATAAATATAATGTTTAATGTATTCCATTGTCCTTTTTACATATTTCTATGTTTAAATTGTCCTTTTTAACAATAAACCCTATTTATTATTTGTCCGTAGAAATTTTTATGGGTTAACAATTTCTACATTCCGGAAGAAAGGGCCATATAAATATGGGATAAATGTTAAAAAGGACAAAATAGATATGAAAATAAGCATTTAGTCCAGTGGAATATTTTCTATGGAAAAAAGGACAACTTTTATTTCACTGAATCTTGAATTCTCTCTCCTACTTAATTTTAAAAATGAATATATCTTTTAATCTAAATGTCAAAAGATCGTAATTCTTTAACCAAATTTTTTATTTTTTCGTCCTTTATATTCTGAAATCTCATTTGGTATTTTTTTGATGTTTTTTCGTGGTAGTTTCGTAAAAAAACACCGAAATAGTGGAAAAGTAGAATAATGGATTAGAGTTATTTCCATCAGAAACCCTTGTAGTGAACAATGAATTTGGTGTAACAAAGAGGAGATTTGTCCTTATCTCCCAATTTTATTTTCCATTGTCCTGGTCCACGTTTTCTCAATCTTTTTTGTCCTTTATTCCCACTCCCCCTTAAAAATATTTGAGCCTGGTGATAGGAACCAACTTTACAGTACATCTCTGTACAGTTTAACCCACGATTATCACGTTTCTAGCTTGTTTCGGGTGAGTTTAGACCCTATATTGAGTATGAATGAGGTTTTCTTTGTAATGCGAGTGATCGCCGGGCTTTTCCGTAAACTCGGCCTACTTTTAGCATTTTATACTCATTTCCCGAGCACCCGTAGTTTGCGGGGTTATGCGTTTGCTTGTTGTTTCTATGTTTGTGCAGGATTTGGGTGAGTCGGGAGCCCGGAAAGCGATGATTTATGAGTTTAGACGTGTCCGAGGCGAGAAACGAAGGCTAGGTGGAGAAAAAGTGAAGTTTTTGAAGTTGGAGCATCCATCCGTTCGGACAAACGTCCATCCGTACGGATAACTCTCAGATAGATGCAGAAAATTGAGTAGAGATCCATCCGGACGGCTAGATTTCCATCCGTACGGATACGCATAGATCCATCCGGACGGATATATTGACATCCGTCCGGATGTGCTGGAGAATGAAGAACTATCCGTACGGACAGCTTTTTATCCGTACGGATAAGATGAATTTTTGACCTAGGCTATAAAAGGCACCTCAAATGTTTCCAGCAGTAACTTTTGCGAATATTAAATAGTTGTAGCCTCTTTTGGGCGATTTCCTTCGTCCGAAAGCATATGATTAAGTGCCATATATCATTGTTCTCGTCTTTCGATCCTCTATTACATTACTTACATTAAAACATCGATCTGCTACATTTCGACTGTCAAGATTTGAACTTTGTAAGCACAACTTTGGTACTTCATCAATTTTAGATAAAGTGGGTATGATTTCTTGTTCTTTTATCGTTTATGTCATGAATTCCTTTACTGTTTCTTGTTTCAATTCGATAATGAGTAGCTAAATTTATCGTATGGCCGAATTATGTGAAAGCGGATGAAACGCCATTAGAGAGATGAACCGGGAGGTAGTGTAGCACGTAATAGAATGTTCTAATCGATAATCCATATCTTGAAACCTGTTTTAATCGTAGTTGAGCTAGCTTGATCACCTAGTTCACCATCACACACACCTAGCTTCTAAATGTTTGTTGCGGCGAAGTGTGGGAACCGGGGTTTCGGGACCGTAGACGTTTTGGCTTAAAAGATAGTCTGACACCTACCTGTGCACTAGACTGACACCCTAGTCGTTATGTCCAGTTCCAATCCGGGGTTTTTACCGTTCACTCGGGCGAGTCTAGAGCTTAATCACGTTAGGTGAGTTGTCCTTCTAAAGGGAGGGTTGATAAGCTTCACGTAGGGTGTGATTTAGCACCAGAATTAGGACTCGACACCTATGAGTTTATCGTTAGACAGCTAAGGAAGGTAGAGCACACTCCTGGGGTAATTTGTTTGAAGGTAAAGTAATCCGTAGGATCGTAGTTCGGCTGTACCTCTTTTAATTGTTAAGAAAACCGATTAGTATAATCTTTCTTTTATGCAATAATATAACTTCATATCTATCTGTTTGACCTGAACTGAGTGCTAAGTCAATTGTGGTCCTCAAAACCAATCTCTGTGGGTTCGACCTCGGACTCCTCAAGCACTACCTACAATCGATCCGGTCCACTGCCGGTTAGAAAGTAGATTTTGCTAAGGTTTTGAGTTTTTACTTGATTAACCGGATTGCAAAAATTCTCTCATCAAGTTGGCGCCGTTGCCGGGGATTGGCAATACTTTGATATCACAAAAGTTGACCGAAAGCTTGGGCTTAGGTCATTTTTATTGTTTTCTTGTTGTTTTGTTTTGACTTGGAGTGTATGACCCGGAGCTCTGAGGCACCTCTAGAGTCTTATTATCCTGAAATCGACAGGCATGCAAGGCAGTTGAGGAGAAGATCGTTTGCTCCGGTTTCAGAAACCGTGGACGGACACGAAACATCAGACTCCTCCCCAGAGGAAGAAGATCTGACGACCAATGGTAGAGATCGGTTGAATGATGATGGGACATCTCAAGTGGGGGGTTTGGGTACTCTAAATAACCCTCCTCCGCGTGAAAGGAATCCTTTGGACCCTCCTATGGCTGTAAGGACATATGGGAGGAATTTATTTGACCCCGCTCTAAAAGGGGGTGGTGGCTTTAAAAAAGAATACCGCTACCGCCAGACAATTTGCAAGTTCAGATGTATCAGTTAATTCAACAGCAAATGGCACAGATTCAGCTTCTGCAAGCAATTTAGAACAACCAGAATCAGCAACAGCAAAACAACCCACAGGCAAATCAGAGGTTTGTATCAGCAAGGGATTACGTGGTTACCCCGTATCAAGGGACCGGACATAATCCGATCAGAATCCTAGCTATCCATGCTAACAACATGGAACCGAAGCAGAATATCTTCAACCTTATCAGCGAGAATGCAGTTTTTTACAGGCAGCAGAATGAGGACCCGAAGGAATTCTTAGACAACTATCTGCAGATCATCTCGACATTGAAGTATAACGGGGTGAGCGAGGAGGCGCTCAAGTTGATGATGTTTCAGTTTGCATTAAGGGGAGCTGGAAAAACATGGTTCAACACCCTTCCTAACGCCTCATTATCCACATGGGCAGAAGTGGCCGATGTTTTTCTTAAGAAATATTTTCCTCCGGCAAAGATTGATGATTTAAAGCGAGAAATACACAATTTTAGTGGGCAAAAGGGAGAAACCATGAAAGAGACAGTTGAACGGTTTAGGCATTGCTAAAGAAGTGCCATCCACACAATTTGAGTATAGTTGAGCAAGTGATAAAGATTTATAGAGCCTTGGATAAGTCAGACATAAATCTCTTGGATGCAACTAGTGGAAACGGTTTGATGAGAATTGACCCCGAGTTAGCAATGCCACATATTAACGATGCTATCGAGAGGGATGATGAATGGGTTTCCAGTTCTGGGACAGAAAACCTGAAAGAGCCACAACAAACTGTTAAGGCCCTTGAAGAGCAGTTGCATAAAGAGACGGCTGCACATAATGAGTTGTTGGCACTTCAAACAGAGATGAAGAAACTGAAGAAGGCACTACAGGTTTGTCAGTTGTGTGGCGGTAATCACTCGGCTCAATTCTGTCCGACCCCAAGTAGAACCACTTATCCTCAGCAATTACCACGACAGATACCACAGCCGACCCAACAACAACCTGTAGCAAATGTATCTCAGCAGCAACCAGTGGCAGTTATGGAAGAATTAGTGGCAGCGTTTAGCGGTAATCAGCAGGTTCCCGGGAGAAGTCCGCAATTTGGCCAGCAACAAAATTCTGGGGGACAATGGAACCAGAATAACCCATAGGGTAACAACCCAATTTGGCAAGTTCCACCGAACTACCAAGATTATGAGTCATCAATGGGGTTTGGCATGGAAGAAGAATTCCAACGGAACGATGTGAACTACGTCAAAAACAATTCTGGGGGAAATTGGAACCAAGGCAATAACAATCAAGGAAGCTGGAATAACAATAATTCTGGGAACGATTGGAGGAACCAAAATTTGGGGAATACGTGGAATAATAACCAGCAAGGCCAGAATTGGAATCAAGGAAATTAGAGTGGCCAAGGAAATTGGGACCGAGGCAACAACCAGAACAATCAGTGGTCCCGGCAAAATCCCAACAATCAGGGCCAAGGCAACCGCGGTTGGAATCAGAATCGTGACCAAGGGAATTCTCAAAATCCCCTAGGAAGTTGGATAGAAAATAACCAAGGTAGTTGGAGTCGACAAAATCAAAATTCCAACAACCAAGGCTATGAACATCAAAATCAAGGTTCAGGGAACCAAAGTTGGGGCCAGAATCACAAGGTCAGTGGGGTAGCAATCAAAACCGAGATCATGGGAATAGAGATCAAGGGCAGCAATCCATCAACCAACAGAATAACCAACAAGCCGGGAATAAGAATTTTGAAACTTATCAACACCCGAATGCTCATAGGCAGAATAACTCCTATAATCAACAAGGGAGTAGTTTGGGGAACCAGAGGAGGCCATCTGATGAAAGCTCTGATCAGTTGAACAAGTTCATGATTGAACAGAAAGCGGCCATGTGTAATTTGGAGATTCAGATAGGCCAGATGACCGAGAACAAAGCTCAACCACTGTTGAATACGGGGCTTCCTAGTAACACGGAGAGGAACCCCAATGATTTAAAAGACGTTTGTATGGTAGTTACACGAAGTGGTAGAGAGCTGGGAGTCGACCAGCCAAAGCAAGCAGTTTTAGCAGAAGAACATCTGGATGAAGAGGATGAAGCTGAGGCAACAGAGAGAGAAAGAATGGAAACCGAGTTAGAAGCGGTATGAAGAGAGTTAGCTGCTGTTAAGAGAGACCTCGCGATTGCAAGGAAAGAGAGAGCAATGGAATTACAGAGGGAGCAGGAAGCTCAAACCAGAAGAGATGAAGATAGGGAGAAGCAGGATTTCATAGTGCTGGACATTAAAGAGGAGGAGCCGAGCAAGCCAGTGATGACAAAAGAAGCTACATCTGGGCCTCCACGGCCAAACACACGAGGTAAGAAATTGTTTTTGCCCCCTATTCCTCCTGATTTTGATGAGAATACGTTGCTTATGTTTAGGGTCAAATTGTATGATTTATATATATATATATATTTTATATTAATTTCCCCCATATGTGGATGTTTTTCATAGAAATCGAGCTTTCTATTGAAATATTAAGCAAATGGTGTTTTCAATAGTTAAATTGCAAAACGTAACGAATTATGTGCTTAAATTGTGATTTTATATTATTTTGGAATTATGTGCTTAAATTGTGATTTTCAAGCTTCCAGACGAGCGTTCAAGCCCTAAAAAAAAATGCTGACAGGCTCAGGCTGAGCAAGTTGGGTAGACAACTCTACAGTGACTACGGCCTGTGCAGAAAAAAATAAAGAAAAAAATAGTGATGGTATATGGAAAACCAACAGTAACCATACTCGAAAAAAAAAAACGAGGTAGTATTACGGAGACCGACAATAACTACACTCAAGAAAAATAAAAGAAAAATAGAAAAACAATGCAACTAGATGACATGCAACTAAATGATATGCTTCTAAATGATATGCAAAAATAAAGGAAAATAAAAGAAAGAAAACTAGCCCACTCATTTGCAACACGACATGTATATAATAAACGTCTACCAAATAATGACAGTTTACGATAAACGACAGTACTATTCATTACATGCAGTGTAGACGCGCCTTAAGACTCGTCAGAAAGTGATAGCATTATGGAAAACCACTAGTTAGCTATACTAAACATATATAACTCATAAGGATCAATGGTAGCAACGGAAAACCGACAGTAGCTACCCAAATGAATATCAAAATAAAAGCATGGATGGCCTTAAGGTCTACAAGATTCATCAAAGAATAGTAGCATACGGAAACCGACATTAACTATAACATGCATGGATGAATCATGTATATAAAAATTAATCAATTATTCAACATGGATCAGTAGATGGAAAGATGTAAACATGCAAGTTCAGAACATCTACGTAAAAATAATTAGCCACAGAAGCTCATATGAAAGTATCCACGTCAAATAAAGCATTAAAAATCAAGTCAATAAAAATTTGGAACTCGGACGTAAGCGCCTGGATTAAACCGGACGCTAAATGCGCCTCAAAAATCGGAACAGAGTTGAACAAAAGCTCGGGCGGACGGGCGTCTACTCTTCAGGACGCCCGTTCACCTGCATGTTATGGACTGGACGGGCGTTCGCTCACCTTGAACGCCCGCTCACCATCGGATTTGCAACAGAAACGCAGGAAAAACACAGCAAACCCTAAATAGCTTAAAACTTCATCAACTCAAAACAAACCAGAACATACATCATACATCATATCACCGCAGCCCCATCAAATTATAGCACAGAGGGTTAGATTAGATTACATACAAACATATAATTCACGTTTCATAAATTGAGTAAAAAAACCTTTTGCACATTCTTAACCCAACGGTCATCGAAACATGGCAAAAATAAAAAACTCTCAATTTATTGAACGCCACTTTTATTGAAAGAAAAATAAATCGTAACAAAAGAGAAAAATTAACTCAATTAGATTCAACAAAAACACCGACTCCCCGGCAACGGCGCCATTTTGTTTGGGGAGTTTTGCATCATTAAACAAAAACAATTTATAAACCCTAACCTATATGCACAACTAACTCCTAACCGGCCGAACACCGGGTAATTGCTAGTAAAGTGGAATAAGTAAGGGGTCGATCCACAGGGAATTAGGTTGTTGAATCTAGTTTTATTAACTCCTTTCAATTGTTACTTATGAAAACAAATAAACGAAATAACAAACATATAAACACATAGAACAAATAAAATAAATCTAAGCTATAACAAATAATAAAAACAATATAAAATAAAGATACATGGGATCAAACAATATACAAACCAAGTGATTTCAATCCAAGTTCATCTCATGATTTTGATTCAATATTGTGGTTTCACCTTTACATGAGATACAAACTCCTAATCTCTTAGTGAATCCGTTTCTCAAGCTATGAATTCCTAATCACTTAGTGAATTCAATTATCGATCTCTCCTCTCTCGAATGTTGAGGCCAATTTCCATACAAAACGAAGGTGTAGATTCAAGTTAACTCTCGTATTTTAGAATCTAACAGCCTAGATAATTAACCAATTAATTTGTCACGAATTAACGATTAAAAATCCTATCTTTCTATGGTGATCTAGCCTAACAACGATTCTCATCAATGTTAGACAACAATTAGCAACCAATCTCTCGATCTAGTCACACAATAGCATCATAAATCATAGAAAGAAACAAAACAATTCAAAGATCATAAAAATAAACAAAGGATTGAATAAATTAAAAAGATAAACTCACATAGTTTGGAACAATGGATGATCTCCATGAATCAACAAACGGAAATAAAAGATCCTAATCTAACCCGGATCACCCGAGCACAAGGCTCGGGTGATCGGCCTTGGAAGCCCCTAGAGGTGCGGCTGCTAGGGTATTGTGTTGTGTATTACAATTCTGATGTTATTTAGGGTTGGGGCGCAGCTGATTTTATAGATGCTGAAGTCGGTTGGGCAAAGTCAGCTTACGGACGGGCGTCTGGTTCCTTGGACGCTCGTCCAGAATAATTAATTTCAGCTCATATTTCTTTCAGACGCCCGTCCAAAAGCTCTAGACGTCCGTTCACTCAACTTGTGAAGACTGTGTATTGAATTTGCACATCTGGACGGCCGTCTGCTCGATCAGACGCCCGTCCAAACTGGACGGAGCTTGAACGCTCGTCTGGAAGCTTCTAAATCCGATTTCTTCATCCTTATCTTTAAACGATTTCATCTCTATCTCTTCTCCATCATATAAATCCGATCATGCACCTCTTTTAATCATCTTTTCAGCTCCCAATCGTGTATCTACAATGTAGGAAAAACATACCAAAGCCCTAAAAATTATGAGTTCCTTTCTTTCAATCTTCTCTTGGGTAACGGCGTCAAAAACTTGTTCGGTAAAAACTAGTTTTAAAAGTTATAAACCGAAACACCCCAAGTATAAGGTTTGTAGTACAGAGTGTTAACGGGTCGTCCTAAGGGAGTCGAATGTTTATCGGATTAAAGTACAGTTATTATATCGATGATGTCACAAATTTTTATCTAAAACTAAGGTTTTTACTAATTGTAATCTAAAAACAATGAATAGTGACTAAAATAACAGGAAAGAGAAAAATTAGATGTTGGACGGCCGTTCACTTAAGGTGGACGGGCGTCCGATTACGATCTAAAAACAGAAATATGCAGAAAAAACAGCAGGTTAACAACTAGTAAAATAACTAAACGTAGCAATCACAATTGATACAAACGAATTTGTTTATCAAAAGATTTAAAATAACGGCAAGGCAACGAGAATCCACCAATCAACCAACCAACCCCAACTAGATTGTGAGCTAAAAATACGGTTTTTAGTAATGATCAAATCACGAATTCGATTAAATCTCTTTAATCAATTTCTAGGGTTTCGTTTTCTTTCTCAAGCAAAACTAAACTAGCATGCATAACAAGATCATGAGATTGTCTCCAATACTCTACTCAATTAATCATAAACAATCTCTTGAATTACAATTAATTGCATCAATTGAAAAGATCAAAGCTTGAACAATATTCTCATATAAATTCAATCAAAAAGGTAGTTTTATCGATCTCTCGATTCAAATAAAACATATACAATATATCACAACATTCAATTGATGAAAAACAGTAAATTTAACTCACTAAAAATATAGCTTAAAATCCTCTAGTTGGTGTGGTTGTTGATTGGTTTCCTCCGTTGTCCCACCGCGAATCGCTTAGCCAACAATCATCTTCAAGTTCCAAAAGAAGATTGAAAGAAAGGAACTCATAATTTTTAGGGTTTTGCTGTGTTTTTCCTGCGTTTCTGTTGCAAATCCGATGGTGAACGGGTGTTCAAGGTAAGCGAACGCCCGTCCAGTCCATAACATGCAGGTGAACGGGCGTCCTGAAGAGTAGACGCCCGTCCGTCCAGTTTTGTTCAACTCTGTTCCAGTTTTTTTGAGGCAGACGATCGTCCGGTTTAATCCAGACGCACGTCCAGGTTCCAAATTTTTCTTGACTTGATTTTTAATGCTTTATTTGACGTGGATACTTTCATATGAGCTTCTGTGGCTAATTATTTTTACGTAGATGTTCTGAACTTGCATGTTTACATATTTCCATCTACTGATCCATGTTGAATAATTGATTAATTTTTATATACATGATTCATCCATGCATGTTATAGTTAATGTCGGTTTCCGTATGCTACTATTCTTTGATGAATCTTGTAGACCTTAAGGCCATCCATGCTTTTATTTTGATATTCATTTGGGTAGCTACTCTCGGTTTTCCGTTGCTACCATTGATCCTTATGAGTTATATCTGTTTAGTATAGCTAACTAGTGGTTTTCCATAATGCTATCACTTCTAACGAGTCTTAAGGCGCGTCTACACTGCATGTAATGAATAGTACTGTCGTTTATCGTAAACTGTCATTATTTGGTAGACGTTTATTATATAGATGTCGGGTTGCAAATGAGTGGGCTAGTTTTCTTTCTTTTATTTTCCTTTATTTTTGCATATCATTTAGATGCATATCA
Source organism: Gentiana macrophylla (assembly GCA_026214975.1). Classification (NCBI taxonomy): domain Eukaryota; kingdom Viridiplantae; phylum Streptophyta; class Magnoliopsida; order Gentianales; family Gentianaceae; genus Gentiana; species Gentiana macrophylla. The sequence continues at coordinate 4,285,195 of CM047809.1, read as the reverse complement.
TTTAGTTGCATGTCATCTAGTTGCATTGTTTTTCTATTTTTCTTTTATTTTTCTTGAGTGTAGTTACTGTCGGTTTCCGTAATACTACCTCGTTTTTTTTCGAGTATGGTTACTGTTGGTTTTCCATATACCATCACTATTTTATTTTCTTTATTTTTTTTCTGCACAGGCCGTAGTCACTGTAGAGTTGTCTACCCAACTTGCTCAGCCTGAGCCTGTCAGCATTTTTTTTTTATTAGAATTGCATATCATGTAGATTGCATTGTAATATATTTTCATGTAGTTGCACCTAGCCCTACTATCTTGTAATGTTCCATGTATATGTTCCATCTTTATATGAGCTTAATCTGAAAAAATCCCTATGACTTCTTTTCCGTGTGTTTTACATGTATAATCCTTTTTCCCCGTAGACTCTTTTTGCACTGTTCAGGTATGCAGGACATTTGTGATATCTGTTGTGCGCTTTAACGACGATATCAGTTTTCCTGTGATGCTCCACAGTCTACTGATCTATTCAAGCTTTCTTGGATCTGTGATGCTCCACATTTCCAAGGATATGCAAGCAATTTTGGTTCTTCGTGAGGGTCTTTCCAGAATTGCTAGCTTTGGAAATACAATCAGCTAAGTCCCTGAATTTTTATTTCTGTACAACTTGAGGACAAGTTGCAATCTAAGTGTGGGGGAGGGGTATGGTATCTACATTCATTTGCCATACTATTATATTTCTATGAAAAAGTGCTAATTTTTTAAAATTTTTTGTTTTGTCCCAAGTGAACAAAAGCATATCTTTATTTGAGTTTTTATATCATTGGTGCGTTATTTTGCATATTTAGTAAATTTAGATGTCTCACCCAACACTATTTTTCACGTGCCATAGTAAATGATGAGCTATAATTTAAAGCTATGCCCATTTGATTCGAGATTTTTGATGATTATCGCATGATTCTTTGCTTACATACGAATTTTGAAAATTTTAATAGTTTGTGTTTAGATCCAGAGTATGATATACTGTGAATATCTGAACGTTTGAATGTGATAAGTAAAGCGTAACTATTGTTCTTTTGAAAAAGTTGAATTTAAATGAATGAATTAATTGTGTGTGTCGGAAGCTGGTCGATGATTTGAGTGCGGTAGGGCATTATCTCGAAATGTCCTATACCACTATGATGACCAAAAGCTCACGACAGTCAGAAAAAGCTGCCTTATGATTTGAGTAGGTAGGGGATTATCTCGAAATGTCCTATTCTACTATGACGGCGGGCAATAGCTCATTCTGATGTGTGTTTAAATATGAGAATAAGTTAAATCAACTTGCATAAGAGTATCGGTATGAATTAAATGAAAGACTTAGTTATCGCATACCTTATCCCCAGTATAAACTGAAAGATATGTTGTAGGGATTATCCTCTAAGTATGTCGGAAATATTTTAAATACTCCCTATTAATTTTTTAGAATATGTATGTTTTGTGAGGTGCTTGTTATAATCGTTTTTTATATTTCTAATTTAAATGGGATGTTGGCTAGTTTTGCTTGAATCAATTTCAAGCGCGGATTTAGTGGAAATTTATTATGGCTATGCACACACACTTGGGTGAACCTCTAAACTATTGAATATGCTTTATATTTGCTAAGATGTTTATATGTCTCGAGCTATGATTATGTTTTGTTTTGCTCGGGACGAGCAAAAAGCTAAGTGTGGGGGTGTTGTTTAGGGTCAAATTGTATGATTTATATATATATATTTTATATCAATTTCCCCCATATGTGGATGTTTTTCATAGAAATCGAGCTTTATATTGAAATATTAGGCAAATGGTGTTTCAATAGTTAAATTGCAAAACGTAACGAATTATGTGCTTAAATTGTGATTTTATATTATTTTGGAATTATGTTACGTTTTGGTATGTTTTTCCTACATTGTAGATACACGATTGGGAGCTGAAAAGATGATTAAAAGAGGTGCATGATCGGATTTATATGATGGAGAGGAGATAGAGATGAAATCGTTTAAAGATAAGGATGAAGAAATCGGATTTAGAAGCTTCCAGACGAGCGTTCAAGCTCCGTCCAGTTTGGACGGGCGTCTGATCGAGCAGACGGGCGTCCAGATGTGCAAATTCAATACAGAGTCTTCACAAGTTGAGTGAACGGACGTCCAGAGCTTTTGGACGGGCGTCTGAAAGAAATACGAGAAGAAATTAATTATTCTGGACGAGCGTCCAAGGAACCAGACGCCCGTCCGTAAGCCGACTTTGCCCAACCGACTTCAGCATCTATAAATTCAGCTACGCCCCAACCCTAAATAACATCAGAATTGAAATACACAACACAATACCCTAGCAGCCGCACCTCTAGGGGCTTCCAAGGCCGATCACCCGAGCCTTGTGCTCGGGTGATCCGGGTTAGATTAGGATCTTTTATTTCCATTTGTTGATTCATGGAGATCATCCATTGTACCAAACTATGTGAGTTTATCTTTTTAATTTATTCAATCCTTTGTTTATTTTTATGATCTTTGAATTGTTTTGTTTCTTTCTATGATTTATGATGCTATTGTGTGACTAGATCGAGAGATTGGTTGCTAATTGTTGTCTAACGTTGATGAGAATCGTTGTTAGGCTAGATCACCATAGAAAATAGGATTTTTAATCGTTAATTCGTGACAAATTAATTGGTTAATTATCTAGGTTGTTAGATTCTAAAATACGAGAGTTAACTTGAATCTACACCTTCGTTTTGTATGGAAATTGGCCTCAACATTCGAGAGAGGAGAGATCGATAATTGAATTCACTAAGAGATTAGGAATTCATAGCTTGAGAAACGGATTCACTAAGAGATTAGGAGTTTGTATCTCGTGTAAAGGTGAAACCACAATATTGAATCAAAATCATGAGATGAACTTGGATTGAAATCACTTGGTTTGTATATTGTTTGATCCCATGTATCTTTATTTTATATTGTTTTTATTATTTGTTATAGCTTAGATTTATTTTATTTGTTCTATGTGTTTATATGTTTGTTCTTTCGTTTATTTGTTTTCATAAGTAACAATTGAAAGGAGTTAATAAAACTAGATTCAACAACCCAATTCCCTGTGGATCGACCCCTTACTTATTCCACTTTACTAGCAATTACCCGGTATTCGGCCGGTTAGGAGTTAGTTTTGCATATAGGTTAGGGTTTATAAATTGTTTTTGTTTAGTGATGCAAAACTCCCCAAACACCTTACCCACCTAAGGGTCCTAAGAAGCCGGTCCTTACTGAGAGTCAGAGTAGATTCCTCGACATTCTTAGGAAGGTAGAGATCAATGTTCCCTTGTTAGAGACAATTGCTAGTGTGCCTGAGTATTTTAAATGTTTGAAAGGGATGTTGACAAGTCGAGAGAAATTGGGTAAGATAGTTAAGCTGAGGGAGGAGTGTTCAGCGGTTTATGATAGTAAGATACCCCCTAAGATGAGAGATAGAGGAGGTTTCACCATTCCTATCACCATAGGCAATACTGTAATTGAAAATGTTTTTTGTGATTTAGGAGCTTCTGTGAGCTTGATGCCTAAGGCTTTATATGAAAAATTAGGGTTGGGTGAATTGGAACCTACGGGAATGACCCTACAGATGGCTGATAGGTCGGTGAGAAAACCTTTGGGGGTAGCTGAAGATGTCTTAGTGCAAGTTGGAAAGCTTGTGTTCTCCGTGGATTTTGTGATTCTTGACATGGAGATGGACTCCAAGACCTTTGTTTTGTTAGGTCGTCCCTTTTTGACCACCAGTGACGCTCAGATAGGAGTTAAGAGTGGAGATATTTATTTCGGTGTTGGGGGTGAAAGAGAGCGTTTAAATGTTTACAAGGATAGAGGTCCAAATGCTATAAATGATGAATGCTTATATACATAATCTTTGTTTTCTTGTGGTGTGGTGCGTACTGACTTGTAAGAAGGAAAAAGATTGTCAAAAGGAGATGCGGTGCGCTTACGAGATGTCTTCGATCGAGGCAAGATCGAGGCACACAATAAATCAGGATTGCCCATCGCAGCGGTGCTCCACAAGCTAGGAAAAGTGCAGATTGATAAACCGCCTGATTGCAAGAAGTCTAAAGGGAAGCCATCTAAAAAGCCGGAAAAGAAAGAAAGTGTGAGGTGGTAGGAGAAAGTGGCGCAAGTTGCAAGAGGTAATCCATTCACTAGTTCGAATATTTTGATGTTTGCGCTAGGTATATCGTTGGGCATGTTCAAACTTATGAATGCTGAATTTGGTTGACATGCTATGTGCTTATTTGGTATGTTATTTGAGGTTGTTTTGAGTTGAGTCTGTTGAGCGTCATCCGGTCGAGCCAACGACATTAAACAAAGGCACTCGGTGGGAGGCAACCCACCATCTTCTGTGTTTTTCTTGTTTTCAGGTCCAATTTTTGTGTTTTTGGTGTTTTGGCTAAGTTCGGATGGTCACGAGGGGGTTTGCCTACCTAAAACTTCTTTTGTCCCTTTATCTGCCTCTATCCGTACGGACATGCTCACTATCCGTCCGGATATATCACAGTATAAGCCAGTTTTTGTATAAGCTTGTTATCCGTCCGGACAGATGAATCATCCGTCCGGATAGTCTTCTTTGGCCTTCGTGACTTGTTTTTTTTGGATTTTGCATGGTTGGATGATGTTTTTGACTGTTATATATATAATGCATGATGCTTTATCCATATATTCCTCCCATTCAATTTTTCTGACGTAACGAGGTCGATTATTTTGATTATCACCGGATTTCCCCCTTTAATACTTGCTATGGCACGTGGACCATGTCCCGTGCATGTGTTTCTTGGATGTGTTTTTCTTTCTATAGGTATTCGGGATGCTTTACTTCATGTCCGTTACGGGATTTGATCACGCCGTTTTGCCGGGCTACTAAGCTAAGTCTCTTTTTCTTTTTCGTTCACACACCGAGGACGGTGCTTCAGTCAAGTGGGGGGTGGGACGACTTAGCTTATTCGTATGTTTTCATAGTTTATTATGCCGTTATGTGATGAACTTAGTTTTTACTCATTTTCGAGTAGAATTCTTGGCATTTTCAAATGTTTCCAGGGTTTTAACACTGCGATATATGCATGTTTTTCACGGTTGAGTTAGTAAAAGGTTTTTAGCCTTGTGAATGTCTCGCAGTGAGTCCATTATATCATGATACGGAACACTTTTAATACACGTTTGACGACGGTTATGCTTAGTACGATTTCTTTACACACTTGTACCCCTAGCTTCGAGGCGAAATAGAAGGATTAGCCTTGGTAGGACACGGGATGACAGTCATGGCGTCTCTTTGACCCTACCATAGCCAAATAAGCCTAAGCCGAACATTTGACCTTCGTAGCCCCTCTCAGCCTTGATAGAATGGTCTGACCACCATTTTCTTTATGGCCGTTTTGTTACTTAGTCAGAAACCTACCCTTGAGCCTTGTTTATGGTCACATTCCCTTCATTTTGACCCTACGAGTGGGCTTAGTCTTTTGTTAGACCGCAGTTGCTAAGGCAAGTGTAGGGTGGGGGGAAATGATGTTTCTAGTTGGGTTGGTGGTTTCTCGGTTTTGAGCTATAAGGAGAGGAGGAGTTCGGTTGGGCCGGGTGCTCGGTAGAATTCTTGGCATTTTCAAATGTTTCTAGGGTTTTAACACCGTGATATATGCATGTTTTTCACGGTTGAGTTAGTAAAAGGTTTTTAGCCTTGTGAATGTCTCGCAGTGAGTCCATTATATCACGATACAGAACATTTTTAGTATACGTTTGACGACGGTTATGCTTAGTGTTCGGTGGATTTTGCATCACTAAACAAAAACAATTTATAAAACCCTAACCTATATGCAAACTAACTCCTAACCGACCGAATATCGGGTAATTGCTAGTAAAGCGTAATGAGTAAGGGGTCGATCCACAGGGAATTGGGCTGTTGAATCTAGTTTATTAATTCCTTTCAATTGTTACTACTAAACCTAAAACTAAGAACGGAAAACGAATAACTGAAGAACAAATAAACACATAGAACAACTAAACTAAATCTAAGCTAAAACAAATAAAAACAACCTAAGCTAAAGATACATGGGATCAAACAACATACAAACTAAGTGATCTCAATCCTAGTTCATCTCATGATTTTAATTCAATCTTGTGGTTTCACCTTTACACGAGACACAAATCCCTAATCTCTTAGTGAATCCGTTTCTCAAGCTATGAATTCCTAATTCCTTAGTGAATTCAATTATCGATATCTCCTCTTCCGAATGTTGAGACCAATATTCCATACAACACGAAGGTGTAGATTCAAGTTAACTCTCGTATTTTGGAATCTAACAACCTAGATAATTAACCAATTAATTTATCATGAATTAACGATTAAAGATCCTATCTTTCTATGGTGATCTAGCCTAACAACCATTCTCATGAACGTTAGACAACAATAAGTAACCGATCTCTCGATCTAATCACACAATAGCATCATAAATCATGGAAAGATACAAGATAAATTAAAGATCATAAAAGTAAACTAGAGATAGAATAAATTGAAAAGACAAACTCACATAGTTTATACAAAGGTTGATCTTCAAGCATCAACGATGAAAAAACGAGAAAAAGACATCCTAATCTAACCCCGGATCACCCGATCACAAGGCTCGGGTGACCGCCTTGAAGAGCCCCAAAAGTCGGCTGCTGTTTGTATAATGTGGTATATAAAAATCTGGATAATTAGGGTTGGGGGCGCAGCTGTTTAAATAGATAAATAAGTCGGCTATAGCTAAGTCGGCCGTGGACGCCCGTCCGCTCTCCCTGGACGCCCGTCCAGAGGTCTAGACGTCCGTCCGGATATCTTCTGTCCGTCCGGACACAAACATATATCAAATCTTCAGAATTCCAGAGAGTTAGCCGTCCGGACACCATCTTGTCCGTCCGGACGCTCGTTCGAAGGGTTGGACGCCCGTCCAAATGGCCTGGACGCCATTTCAACGATCTTCTCAACTCTCGATCATCGATTTTCAGCTTTTTGAACGCCATCCGCTTCAATGGGCGCTTGATTCGGCTCTTACGACGCCTTGATCGAGACATGGACGCCGCCAGACGCCACCCAAACGCCAGTTTGGATCACTTCATTCCAAATTCCATCTTCATCCTCAATTCAACTTCATCTCTATCTCTTTCCTTCACATGTAAATCTTCAAACGCACATCATATTAGCTCATTCCAATGCCATGAAAACGTACCTACAAGGTGATAGAAACACGCAAAATGTAGAGCCAACCAAAAAGATAGATAATTACCAAGAAAAGCACGTAATAAGCTCGATTTTGAAATTTAATGCTTCTAAACCTCATTTGCTCAATATTTAAATATAAAACTCGATTCCCATGAAAAACATAAGAATATGGGGGAAATTGATATAAAATATATCTATAAAAATCATACAATTTGACCCTAAACACTTAGTACGATTGCTTTACACACCTGTACCCCTAGCTTCAAGGTGAAATAGAAGGATTAGCCTTGGTAGGACAGGGGATGACAGTCCTGGCGTCTCTTTAACCCTACCATAGCCAAATAAGCCTAAGCCGAACATTTGAACTTCGTAGCCCCTCTCAGCCTTGATAGAATGGTCTGACCACCATTCGCTTTATAGCCGTTTGTTACATAGTCAGAAACCTACCCTTGAGCCTTGTTTATGGTCACATTCCCTTCATTTTGACCCTACGAGTGGACTTAGTCTTTTGTTAGACCGCAGTTTCTAAGGCAAGTGTGGGGTGGGGGGAAATGATGTTTCTAGTTGGGTTGGTGGTTTCTCGGTTTTGAGCTATAAGGAGAGCAGGAGCTCAGTTGGGCCGGGTGCTCGGTTTTGGGCCAAAAAAAAAAACAAACTAACAAACTTGGTTGTATATAGAAATAAAGGTTTGGAATCAAAGTGATGAGTTCAAGAGTTACTTTTATGATGTTAGTGTTGGGATAGTGAGATAGGTGCTAATGTACTCGATCTCACCTCACGACGCTTGAAACATAGTTGAGTTTGGTAATGAGTTCGCGTATGTTAGTATCCTATGGTTCCTAAAATGTTAAAAATAATCAAAAGGAGTTTTGGTGGTTTGTATGGTAGAGAAGAGGTGGTACATGTATTGATTAGGTTCACTCGTAGTTCTTTTTCTCCAGTTCCCAAAATACCCTTTTCGATTAACCGGAATTACCCTAGCCTAACGTTATAACCCTTCAAGTCCTACTGGACCGTGTTTAGCCTTGGTTGGTCCCGATTAGTGGAGACTCTAAGAAGGGCAGGATTGTGTGCAGTCATTTGTCCGGTATTCCAAACCGGTAACTGTATTGAGTATAAGTAGTCGTCATTCACCACACACTCACTCAGTTTCGTGATTTTGTGGAGTCAATGTATTACATTCACTTGTCTAAGTTTCTTCAACTTTGATACTTTGAAACGCATGTATGTACCGTAAAGTTGATTCCTTGTCATTGCTTGAACGCCTGATTTACTCGAGGACGAGTAAAGGCTAAGTGTGGGGTGGTGATAGGAACCAACTTTACTGTAAAATTTAACTCACGATTATCACGTTTCTAGCATGTTTCGGGTGAGTTTAGACCCTATATTGAGTATGAATGAGGTTTTCTTTGTACGGCGAGTGACTTTCGGCTTTTCCGTAAACTCGGCCTACTTTTAGCATTTTATACTTATTTCCCGAGCACCCGTAGTTTGCGGGGTTATGCGTTTGCTTGTTGTTTCTATGTTTGTGCAGGATTTGGTGAGTCGGGAGCCCGGAAAGCGATGATTTATGAGTTTAGACGTGTCCGAGGCGAGAAACGAAGGCTAGGTGGAGAAAAAGTGAAGTTTTTGAAGTTGGAGCATCCATCCGTACGGACAAACGTCCATCGGTACGGATAACTCTCAGATAGATGCAGAAAATTGAGTAGAGATCCATCCGGACGGCTAGATTTCCATCCGTACGGATAGGCATAGATCCATCCGGACGGATATATTGACATCCGTACGGATGTGCTGGAGAATGAAGAACTATCCGTACGGACAGCTTTTTATCAGTACGGATAAGCTGAATTTTTGACCTAGGCTATAAAAGGCACCTCAAACGTTTCCAGCAGTAACTTTTGCGAATATTAGATAGTTGTAGCCTCTTTTGGGCGATTTCCTTCGTCGGAAAGCGTATGATTAAGTGCCATATATCATTGTTCTCGTCTTTCGATCCTCTATTAAATTACATACATTATAACATCGATCTGCTATATTTCGACTGTCAAGATTTGATCTTTGTAAGCACAACTTTGGTACTTCATCAATTTTAGATAAAGTGGGTATGATTTCTTGTTCTTTTATCGTTTATGTCATGAATTCCTTTACGGTTTATTGTTTCAATTCGATAATAAGTAGCTAAATTTATCGTATGGCCGAATTATGTGAAAACGGATGAAACGCCATTAGAGAGATGAACCGGGAGGTAGTGTAGCACGTAATAGAACGTTCTAATCGATAATCCATATCTCGAAACCTATTTTAATCATAGTTGAGCTAGCTTGATCACCTAGTTCACTATCACACACACCTAGCTTATAAATGTATGTTGCGGCGAAGTGTGAGAACCGGGGTTTCAGGACCGTAGACGGTTTGGCTTAAAAGGTAGTGTGACACCTACTTGTGCACTAGACTGACACCCTAGCTAGTCGTTATGTCCTGTTCCAATGCGGGGAGTCTAGAGCTTAAGCACGTTAGGTGAGTTGGCCTTCTAAAGGGAGGGTTGATAAGCTTCACGTAGGTGTGAGTTAGCACTAGAATTAGGACTCGACACCTGTGAGTTTATCGTTAGACAGCTAAGGAAGGTAGAGCACTCTCCCGGCGTAATTTGTTTGAAGGTAAAGTAATCCGTTGGATCGTAGTTCGGCTGTACCTCTTTTAGTTGTTAAGAAAACCGATTAGTATAATCTTTCTTTTATGCAATAGTATAACTTCATATCTATCTGTTTGACCTGAACTGAGTGCTAAGTCAACTGTGGTACTCAAAACCAATCTCTGTGGGTTCGACCTCAGACTCCTCAAGCACTACCTACAATCGATCCGGTCCACTGCCGGTTGGAAAGTAGATTTTGCTAAGGTTTCGAGTTTCTACTTGATTAACCAGATTGCAAAAATCCTCTCATCACCTACCAGTTGATGTAGGATGACATCTCTCCTTCTGTTTTCCTCTTCTGTAACATCAATTTTAACGATTTATTTAAGGCAAAACGGTGTACGAAAACATGTTGCAAATACAAATTTAACATGTGATTGAGTTTATGAATGTCATTTTCAGTGCCTTCAAGTCTGCTCCTTCGTATCCTCACATAGCACAAATAAACCGCTAATATCGATAAAACCACACTTGCTAGAGGAACAACTATCAACATCCATTTTTTAACTACATAAATAATCGAACCAATAAACATTATCCCGCAAAAATAAAGTAAAGAAACAGCAGCTAGGGTTTTAGCAATAAAGATGCTTCATTAACTTACAATAATGTCTTGTACAACATATTTATATGTGTACATAATTTCACCCTTAGTACCACACTTTTAGATAATTACAACAAGGTCCCTTAGCAATATAAGTAACTCTTAGCACTCTTAACACCCTTATATTCTAACAGCCCCCCTCAAATTGAATGGGGTATTCACTACATTCAATTTGTGTCTAAAAGAGGTAAACAAAGTAGAACTAAGAGGCTTGGTCAATGAATCAGCCACTTGATCACATGAGGGGATGTATTGAACTTTCATTGCACCCTGCATCACTTTTTCTCTAACAAAATGTTCATCCAGCTCTACATGCTTGATTCTGGAATTCATGACTGGATTATGAGCAAGAGAACCTGCTCCCAAGTTGTCACACCACAGGATGGGTATAGATGCTGGTTTAATCTTGAGTTCAGACAGAACATTGAGCAGCCACTGTGTCTCAGAAGCAGCATTTGCAAGAGCTCTATATTATGATTCTATGGAGGATCTGGAGACCACATGCTGCTTCTTGGAGGACCAGGAAATCAAAGAGCCTGCTAGAAAGATGCAATAAGCTGCTATGGATCTTCTATCTTCTTTGTCATAGGCCTTGAGAAACAGTAGGTTCCTGCATGTGTTGGCTCAGAGTATTCACTGCATATGCCAGGTCAGGTCTGGTAAAGGTCAGGTATTGTAAAGCCCCCACAGTACTTCTGTACAAGGTTGGATTCCTCATAAGCTCTTGTGATGGAGGCATCTTTGAGGACACAATCATTGGAGTAGGACATGGTTTTAAGTTCTCCAACCCCAGTTTTTGTAGTAGCTGTTGTGCATAAACATGTTGAGATAAAAACAGACCATTCTGATTTCTTATAGCCCGAACTCCCAGAAAATGATGAAGATGACCTAGATCTTTGACTGCAAACCTGGAATTCAAATCATGGACAAACTGTCTGATTCTGGGAGCATCATTACCAGTGATTAGTATGTCATCTACATAAACAAGGACATACAGAATTGTTCTGCCAGTGTGAAGAATAAACAGAGAAGGATCAGATTTAGACTGAACAAAGTTCCACACAACCATCTGTTTTCTTAATTCATCAAACCAGGCTCTTGGAGCCTGTTTTAGACCATAAATTGCCTTCTTCAAGTGACAAACATGACCTAGCCTGAACTTATCAACAAAGCCTTCAGGTTGTTCCATGAACACAGACTCATATAAAGTGCCATTAAGAAAGGCATTGTTAATATCTACTTGTCTAATAGGCCAATCAAGAGCAGTGGCAAGAGCTAAAACAATCCTGATGGTGGAGGCTCTAGCAACAGGACTAAAAGTTTCTTAGTAGTCCACTCCAGGTGTCTGGTTGAAGCCTTTAGCAACTAACCGTGCCTTATGTTTATGGACAGAACCATCTGGATTCAACTTGAGTTTATAAACCCATCTATTAGCCACCACATTGTGAGCTTGAGATCTGGGAACCAAGTCCCATGTGTGATTCCTCATTAGGGCTTCATATTCATCCTTCATAGCCTGCATCCAAGAGGGATGACTCAGAGCATCAGACACTTTTGTAGGTTCTGGTGAGTGAACAGGGAAGTTGGAAGTAGCAAGATATGAAAAGGTTTTGGGTTTGTAGATACCACATTTGGACCTAGTTTTCATGGGATGTTGATTAACAACATAAGTGTTGGGAGCAGATTGAGAAGAAGAGGGAGGACTAGGCTCTGGTTGAACAAGAGGACTGGTCACAGGAGAAGAATGAGCAGAATTAGACCTTTGTTCTCTAGGAGAGGAACTGATATGAGGAGAATGAGTAGGAGGAGTAGCAGGAGGTGAAGGATTGATAGAGATAGTGGTAGAAGGAGATGAGTGACTGGATGAGGGACAGAGTGAATTAGCAGAAGACTGAGTATTAGGAGATAAAGGAGTGAAGGCAGCAACAGATTGATCTGACAAACCAGGAGATTTGTTGGAAGACACAGGTAGGGACAATACAGATTCACTTAAGGTGGAGCCAGTAGAATTTGGCATGGCAGTTGACAGAGTATTGGACTTGGAGTAGGGAAAACTATTTTCATCAAAGATAACATCTCTGGAGATATAAAGCCTACCAGTGGGACTAAGACACAAATAACCTTTATGACAAGGACTCAGACCTAGGTGGGTGCATTTCTGAGTGTGGAATTGAAACTTTCTATTGTGATAGGGTCTGAGATAGGGATATGAGGCACAACCAAACACTCTTAACATAGTATAATCAGGAACTTTACCAAATAAACATTCAAAAGGGGATTTATGATCCAGAATTGGAGTAGGAAGGTAGTTAATAACTCTAACAGAGTGTGAGAATGCTTCCCACCAGAATTTCAAAGGTAGAGATGCCTGAGCTAGGAGGGCTAGTCCCATTTCCACAATAGCCCTATGTTTTCTTTCTGCCTTGCCATTTTGGCCATGAGCATGAGGACAGGAATGTCTAAAATGAATTCCAGACTCTTTTAACAAGGTTTCAAAATTTCTAAATTCTCCCCCCCAGTCTGTTTGCAGAATTTTAATCTTATGATTAAACTGAGTTTCAACCTGTACCTTAAAGTGTGTGAAGGCAGTTATAGCATCAGATTTAGCTTTCAAGGGAAATATCCAAGTATATCTGGTAAAGTCATCTAGAAAATGTATATAGTATGTGTATCCAGTTGAGGAGTGAACTGGTGAGGGCCCCCAGAGATCTGAGTGAACCAGATCAAAGGGAGCAGTGGTTTTTGAGGTGGAGTGTGAGTAAGGTAAAGAGTGCTGTTTACCAAGACAACATGCTTCACAAAAAGATAAGTTTTCATTAAGAGTGCTGTTGTACAATAATGTCTTGTACAACATATTTATATGTGTACATAATTTCACCCTTAGTACCACACTTTTAGATAATTACAACAAGGTCCCTTAGCAATATAAGTAACTCTTAACACTCTTAACACCCTTATATTCTAACAAATAATCATTTCGAATTATATGAATAAAAACACAATGTATTTGTATAAGGAACGAAACTTACTTTTGACAGGTTTTTTTGAAACCAAAACATACTTTTGCGGTCTGGTACCAAATGGATGGTCTTAAAACCGCACCATTGTTAGCATTATTTGTTACCCAAGTAATGCATCTGGTTCCATTACTATTACTCGAGCCAAAAGTCCAGTCTCCACTTTTCAACATGAAGTTATCTCATTGGCCAAGACAGTTAGGAATTGCATAAACCGCACACCCATCATAACTCTTATATCCATAGCAAAAGTCTTTCAGTCGAATAGGCGAATGATTGTCATGCTGAAATAGTGTCCTAAACCCAATCGAGTTGAACCGGATCCGACCGGGTCGGATCATTTGTATTATTTCTTTATGTTTATACATATATATTAAATGGCTTTTCTGTTGTCATATATATATATATATGTTCTTTTAAAAGAATCAATTATGAATTGTTATATGATAACGTCCTTAGTATTAAACTGTGATAGAGAAACCATGACAGGCAATTATGATTGATGAGATCTCTAATAATTTTAATAAGTTTGATACTTAAATGTCTCTAGGCTGACGTACTATCAAACAGGGCATTGATAGTATAAACAGACTAGCACGTATTAGATGTCTTATGTCTTTAAGGGCAGGGATAGATCTCGTCTATCGAAGTGTAGAGACACTTTGACTGTACGTGGACGTGTATTAGAGAATGCGTGCATTAGACTGACCCACTTACACAGATAAGTGTCACACTATGTGGCGGTTGTGCAATTATCCTTAAGACCGGAGTCTTCATGGCATCACGGTGTGGATTGTCATGCTTTGACACTATTGATGTTTCCCCTAGCCATGGGGCGATCATGCGGTAGTGATTGGGTGTGATACTGAAGCATGCGGAGTATACATGATTGGTCGTCCGGGAATCGCGTACCCTATCAGTAGGGGTAAATATCCGAAAGGGCCTTCTTATAAGGAATGTCTTGTTCTCGTGAATCTTTGCAAAGTGGGAGTAAACTTGTTACTTCGAGAGAGCTTGATATCCAGATTATAAGATACGGTTGTTAATGTTTGACACTCGATGTACGACCGTATGGATATTGTTACAATGATAGGATTGTAAGTTACACGATAATCTGCTTTCACATGAAAGGTAGTAGTCATTGCATTTGACTCTTCCGATGATTGGGGGTCACGGTGTGTTGCTAGACGCTATCCCGTGATCGTTAGGCATGAAGGGCGTTTTTGTAATTTACACTTTATGTCTACGGCCCACATATTCGGAAGCCTATCGGGTCACACACATACGAACATCTAGTCGGATTAAAATGTGGTTATAGATGATAACCAAAATAAGGAAAGTTTATCTCGAGACTATAAAGGTTATAGTGGTAAATTAATATGGCGGTATTTATTTATTATGAATAAATAAAATACAAGATATTAATTAATTAAATATATATATATAGGATATATATATGCCAAACGTGAATTGGCCATCAAAAGTGGCGCATATTTGTTTTTGTTTATTGGATATATTTGGTTTGTGCAATTTAATTAATAAATTTACCATAATATTAATATGTGATATTAATTGATTTTTGAGAAAAATAGATTTATGGTAATAACATAAGTTATATTCAATATAAGATATTGGAAAATTAAATTATGGAAAGAGAGATAAATCACATTAATTAATCTTCCTTATTTTTATTGGAAAAAGGTTTTCTTCTCCTACACTCAATAGGCATAATACACGCCCCATCCCTTATATATATGAGGGCTTGCCAAACTCTTTTGTACACCATTCTTCCAAGAGCAATTGTTCTTGTGAAAAATTGCAAGAACTCATAGTTCTTGTGTAAGAAAGAGGGGGCTGTTCGTGTTCCTATAGTGAGTTTGTGAGGGAGGAAAAAGTCAGGTCTAGCAACTGGAGTTTTTCAATAGCAATCCATGATGGGATTCCGGCGGGCTGTTCGTGTGGACTAGCGGTAGAGGCCAAACACTTCGGCGGCTCCATGCTGAACTACTCTCCTTAGACAGTCAAAGTGTCGATCTTTTAGATCAACCAAGGTAACCGCCGTCTTTAGTTTATTCGTTTATTGCTTAAACGAAGTCGATCTTGGGAAAAAGGAAATCAAAATTTTGAATTCTGCTGCATTCCCACATGGATTTCCTAACAGTGGTATCGGAGCGAGATTCAAGCTTAAGCAATAAGCATGTTTATATGCGTAGTTAATTTTATCGTTTAAATCACGTAATTAAAAGATGAAAGACTTTTGATTCGTAAAACGCTACACGAATTTTTTTTTTGTTTTATGTATTTTATGTTTCAACATAGTTCATAGTTGTGATTAACTGATAGATGCAAGACTTAAATCACGAAGACGATGAGTCAAGGTTGAGTGATGGATTCTCGGTGAACCCACTCTTCGATTCTTCCAATGGGGGAGATCGACTCTTTTCGTTTTGTGATTTGTGCATAGATATCTCGTTGTTTAGTTATGTCATGGTTTAGGAAACCAACAGCATCCCCTTTGATTATGAATCAAAAGGAAAGTAACAAAAGAGATATTTAATTTTAATTTAATTTTAGAATAGTTCTAATTAATTAAAATTAAAATTAAAATCATTTAAAATTAATCGTTAATTTTATTTCGATTAAAATCATTTAATTAATTAAATGTTAATTAGTTAATTGACTAGATAAAATTATTTAATGGATTAAATGTTAATTGATTAATTAAGACGCAAGTAGTTAAATTTAATTTTATCTTTTTCATAAGATGTATTGTATGGATTAGATAGTGTAGATATAATATGATTATATAGATCCCGATTGATCATGGACTCGACCGATAGGATAGATGTGAATGATTTAATTTTCTGTTGGTTTAAAAGTTGTCTTAGGCCGTTATGAAGAACGTGACCTAGTTTATTTTCTGCATTATCCCATTCCCGTTGGCTCCCCCGCCGTGTGCGGCGGGTGTATTAGATATAATTGAATGTAACAAGAATGGAGCAGAAGATGGAGACCAAAGAAAGACGAAAATGAAAATCCCATTGGAGAATGGCGCATTGAAGATCCTATTGGCAGTTGCAGCTAACCTTAGATTGTGACCCGCGGTTTTAAATCGGTTTGTATTCAAACCGCACCTAGGAAAAGTCCATGATCATACCGGTTACTTTATGCATTTATTTATTTTGTGCTTGTATTTATTTTATATGATACGATAGATGCATGGCTAGGCACGATCTAGATGAATGCGTAGGATGTATGTCTATAGAGATAGATATTTAATTGATGAGACCGTAATTAAAATTAATTAAGCGAATTAATTTACCAAATACTTCCACCTCAAAAGAATCAAGTCAAAATATTGACTCCCAATATTATAGCGACGGTAAAGAGCCTTTGTTCGGATCCAACTGATCGGCCCTCATCGGGAGTTGACCTACCACGGGTATATCGTCGTTATTGAGATATGATCATAAGAGATCTCGCGAATATTGGGTTATGACTTGACTAGAGTATTGCGGTGATTGGCCCTCGTCAGGACCGTCTTATTCTAGAGGCAAGGGGTTGACTACCACATAAAGATGCGCATTGTCAAAAAGTTGACTAGTCAACCACTAAGAGTCACATAGAGATGTGATTGGTAAGTGTTACATACCTTTCGAAATTATTCCGGTTGATCGGCCCTCGTCGGGAATCGGGGTAACCAGATGGGATCATGGCCACTAAAGAATTTTAGAAAATTCTTGAAAGTCAATTGGGAGTAGTTAACTAGTGGGAGCAAAATCATAAATCAAAAGACCATTTTTGATTTTGCGTGTATAAACAACAACACTCTTTTATTTTCAATTTTATGTTGTAGTTTTAGCAAACTTTATATTTATGTTTTTCTCGATTAGTAAAACCAAATTATGACTGTTACCTTTTTGAGAATCGTTCTCAAATATGGTTAAGTAGTTTTAATCCTTTTAAAAATAAGCAATGACAAGAGCAATCCCGTTATAGTAATTAGAGACAAGGAGACTACATAATTGATGCAGAACTCCGAGGCTTTAATTATTAAAGGAAAGCGGAAGCTCATGATATTGGACACGATCCAAGATGATCATTCAGTCATACGATGACAAATAATTCAAACGTTGAATAAGAATGACCACATCTAATTTTGGAAAGGTTGTTTTCAAAATTATAAGATTTAAGTATCGACTTAATTCTATCATTGCTTAAAGGTTAATTAAATAGTTAATGTTTTGAATGCAATTCAAAAGGTTAAATAAACTATTTAATTTAGATTTTCTTTATGATAGGAAATTGAAGACATTGTTCTTGTGATCTTTCTTAAGTCTTATGAAGACTACAATAAGAAACTTTTACAAGTGCTTAAAGGATTAAAAAGGAAAGTTAGGGCATGTGCTTAAATAGAAAACTTATCGAAGTTTCTATTCTAGGCAAGTGAGTTGAGATAAATCTTTCCAAATTAAAAGTCAACTCTAAGATATATGATACCTTACGAGTGTGCTTAAATTGGAAAGATTGAATAACAGATATGGAAGGTGAAACAAACGTTGTAACACTTACCATATTATGGATCTAGCAGACTGAAAAAGGAACTAAATAAATGTTATTATGTTCCGGTTCTTATGAAGAACATACTTTCAGTTATTTGTTAGGATTTAGTAGACATATTCAATTGTAAAGAATAAATGTTATTCCGATAAAGTTGGAAAGTCACTGAATCTAACATACTAGATTGATGTCACTATATAGTTGATATATGTGATGAGATCTCAACTAAATATTAGTATGGCTGTTATCCTTGATTTGTGGTTGTTCTAGGCATAGTCTATATGGAAGAGAAGTATGTAATCAAACGTCATTCTGATAATGGTGAACCATATGATTATGAATCGTGTGGGTTATACGTATCTTATCCAAAGGTGACTCAAATACCCTTTTTCGAAAAGGGTTGTAGTATCTAGAAAGTTGTCTAAAGCCTAAACATACCGATGTTTGTTGGCTCATGACAATTAATATCACAAATAAATATTTATTAATCTCTATGACCATTTTTAGAAATAGTTGAACGTACTTATTGAAGTACGACAATTCGGAAAGCCCGAAAAGTTCGAGCTAGTTCGAATATGAGATTGATGAGCTACTTAGGAATTAATCTTCAATTGGATTGAAGTAATTAATACCTGAAGGGTGTTTCAGAAGTCGTCTGAAAAGGAATAAGATTCTCCCTTGAAGGATACCATATTTGAGATACGCAATTAGATTGTGTTCCCAAAATGGAAAGAACACCTTATATGATAAAATTGTGATGCAAGCCATGTGAAATAACCCTTACCCGTTTCGGGATAGAGCCCTTATACTTAACCAAGTTCCGAAGAATAAAGGTTAAATAAATTCCATATTAGATATAGAAGAGGATAATGTCGAATCTATCTTAACCGATGATTTGAAGTTGTCATATGCAGAGTCAGAAAGGCTTGGAGCCTAGTACGATATACGCAACTTTGTGGAATGTCTTAGCAAGTACGCTAGATATTATTTACTTGTCCGCGGAGCAAAATGTTTGTCTCCAAACATGCCGTCTTCTAGAGGAAGTAATTCTTCCAAAAGAGACAGTGGGAGTAAGTAAGATCTCAAAAGAGTTTGAGAACCACAAGATATATTCAACCATTGGAACATGAGCAGATGCCACATAGTGATGAGGTATAGAACACTGCTCGATGCACACAAAAGTTCTGTAAGTTTGTGGATAACTTAAGCCTGAATGGGCTGCTGGTATGTTCATCTTGAAGAATGAATATCTCACGACTTATGAAGGAATGTTTGAAAGTCAAGTTTGAGAGATATGGCCAGGAGCCATAATATCTGAATTAGATTCCATCAGTGACAACCAGGTTATGAACCTAGCGTGTCTTACCTAAGGGGAATGTCCCTGAAAGGCTGACATGGATAGTAATATGATTACTATAAGGCTAGTTGAGGGTTAAAGGATTACGAGGCTAAAGCCTGGTGATTACCTCTATGTTTCCAGCTGTGCTTAAATGCTATTCATGTAGTGCTTGTTGAAGCTACGTGTCATGGCTATGTGATAGTGTAGAAGACGTTGGGCAAACAGTCCAATGTTCATAGACTATAACATGATATGTGAGCTCACGAGATCCATTTATGGACTCAAACAAGTTTCTCTAGAAGATTTCTTTGTTTGATAATCAAAGGAGTTTGATTTAGTCAAAAGAAGGATATGCCCAATGTGCAATAAGGATAGTGGGAGTGAGTTACGATTTTTGAGTAGGTTATTAGATATCTCTCTCAGGAGTTACCACCCCATGTCATAGTCAATTAATGTCTGGTAATTCAAGGTCTTTACGAAAGCACTTGGATTAGCAGTTCTTATTTTGAAAATAAGAATCTATAGCGATAGATTTAACTGCTGTTAGATTATAGTTTACCTATATAGATGTGATGCTAAAAGAGTTTAGCATAGATCGCGATAGGAGACACTACTAGCCCGTGTTCTCAAGATCTATCTATGTTAGGACGTTAGTCCTAAAGATAAGGTGAATGATGATACTTATGAAAGATTTCCTTTGCTACGGAAATTGGAACCATCATAAAAGTTATGCTAGAGGTTCACACTCCAAGAAGAGTCATGAGCGAGTATGAAAGTGATTCTAGCAGATGTCAGGAATATCCTTAAACAAGTTAAGGAGAGGTTCCTTGTTTATTGAAACTCTGAGTCAGAAAAACATAGATATACAGACATATATCCTAAGTCTTATGAAGGCGAGTGGGAGCTATGGTTTGGGTTTGCAGTCACTTTGTTTAAGTGATACAGTGAGCTAGAAATGTTCTAGCCTATGGGTCACTGTAAATTCTACAACTAGGCCAAAACACAGTAGTGCCTTGGAGGCGCAGCAGGAACAATACATGGATCTAGAATGTTCATTCCTGAACCCTATGCGGTTCTTCCACTTTTTCTGTATAGCTGATATAGTAAGTGGATTCATTGCTTGGAGCAAGGGCCAGGGTCTCGTCAGAGATTCGTGTGTGTGTTGAGGCAGTTCCTTTGACTTGGTCAATTGGAACATGATATGAAGATAGTCTGAGTCCCCACGGATAGCGATCCGTTCACGGCTAAGGCTGGTTGCGAGTATTGCATGAGATTCTTGTGTTTCAACTTGGTCTTGTGTGTGCGAGTGATTGGTTTTAGACCAAGTGGGAGATTGTTGAAATAGTGTCCTAAACCCAATCGGGTTGAACCGGATCCGACCGGGTCGGATCATTTGTACTATTTCTTTATGTTTATACATATATATTAAATGGCTTTTCTGTTGTCATATATATATATATATATATATATATGTTCTTTTAAAAGAATCAATTATGAATTGTTATATGATAACGACCTTAGTATTAAAATGTGATAGAGAAACCATGATAGGCGATTATGGTTGATGAGATCTCTAATCATTTTAATAAGTTTGATACTTAAATGTCTCTAGGCTGACGTACTATCAAACAGGGCATTGATAGTATAAACAGACTAGCACGTATTAGATGTCTTATGTCTTTAAGGGCAGGGATAGATCTCGTCTATCGAAGTGTAGAGACACTTGGACTGTACGTGGACGTGTATTAGAGAATGCGTACATTAGACTGACCCACTTACACAGATAAGTGTCACACTATGTGGCGGTTGTGTAATTATCCTTAAGACCGGAGTCTTCATGGCATCACGGTGTGGATTGTCATGCTTTGACACTATTGAGGTTTCCCCTAGCCATGGGGCGATCATGCGGTAGTGATTGGGTGTGATACTGAAGCATGCGGAGTGTACATGATTGGTCGTCCGGGAAACGTGTACCCTATCAGTAGGGGTAAATATCTGAAAAGGCCTTCTTATAAGGAATGTCTTGTTCTCGTGAATCTTTGCAAAGTGGGAGTACACGTGTTACTTCGAGAGAGCTTGATATCCAGATTATAAGATACAGTTGTTAATGTTTGACACTCGATGTACGACCGTATGGATATTGTTACAGCGATAGGATTGTAAGTTACACAGTAACTGTTTCACATGAAAGTGTTGGTCCCTTTGTAAGGCTCAGATAAGTTTAGAAGGGGGGTGAATAAACTTATCACTAAAAACTCGGAGTTAAAAACTGATTCAACAGATATCGGCTGATCTGCTTGAGGTTTGATGAGTTCTTTGAAGTTCAGTAGTGTACTATAGTAATAGTAGTCTACTGACTCTATCTTGTTGAAGGAGTTTGCAGCGGAAATTATGAGTTAAAGCCTTTTAAATATGTTGTGCTTGAATGTTAGTTCGCTTGCATTCAAGTAACTGGAAAATGCAAGATGAAATGCAATAAATAAGGTGCATAAAATAAGTTTGCATAAGATAAATGAACACAGATATTTTTATAGTGGTTCCAGGTGGTGTAATCCTGTCAGTCCACTCTTCTCCTGTGGTGTAGGAGGAAATCCACTAGTCACTTTGAGGTTACAGTTACAAAGATCCTAGCTATCTATCCTTCACCAAGTCCTATGGCTTCACAGACTCCAAGACAACTTGAACAAGGTGGTATTGCTCATTCAAGCTTCTCCACTGGTCCTTGGAGGGTGGGATTGCCTCTTCACCAGCTCCACCACAAACACAGTCCTTGACACCTCCTTGAAAATGCTTCACTGCTCCAGTAACTTGTTGTAGAAACAAGGTTTGAATCAAAAGAATGATTCGCTTCAAAGACTTGATCAAGAGAGTTGATCAAGAGAGCTTAGTTAACTTCAAGTGTTTATGCTTGATGTGACTTGACATCTTCGAATATTGTCACACTTGAAGTATACTTGATCTTGCAATTTGGCTCAGCAGAGTGCAGTTCTTGATTTTCTTTTTAGCTCAGTAGACTTGACACTCTGTAAAATTCTGGATCTTGCAATTCAAATTTTCTTCACCATTTTAAATAATTTAGAGCTTAATTCTCTTCCCTCTTTTGATAAAAAATTTCTCTTTTTTTGTTGTTGTTGATCCCCCCCTTTTTTTTGAATAGGGGTCTTCTATTTATAGGCTCCAGTTAGAAAAATAGCCGTTGCTTTTGTCTTGATTGACTCGTGCTAGCTGACATCCTGCCTCCGATCGCCTGTCACATCGACCAACTTTTGTCGACTTTCCAGACTGTCCCATTTGACTTTCCAACGTTCCTTTAATTTCAGCCATTCATCTTGAAAAAGTAGTTGAACGTCTCTTTTGCCTTGGAATTAGATTAGATCTAGTCTTGTACTATCGGTAGACTTAATTTCGAGTCTGGCGATATGCATGATCATTTAATATTAATTTATATGATAAATCATATAATTAATCTTATATCCGACTTTTTTATTGTGAAGTTAGATAACACCTTTTTATCTTATAACTAAGTTCCAATCCATCAATTTACTTTGGAACTTAGACCTTCAGTCTTGAGGTATATATGATTAATTTTAGGTCACCACAGACTTGCCTAGAATTAAATCACATATCCTTGATCTTTAATTACCAAGTCTGATTCCTTGGCCTTCTTTAACTAAGTTTGTACCCTTAGCCTTCAACCTTCAAACGACTTATTGTCGACCTAAGTAGTCTGCTGACCACAACGGTCGATCGACCTACCGATCTCATCGACTAAGTCTGTTGACCAAACTAGCCTACTGACCTATAAAGTCTGCTGACTCTACCCAGCTGACCTTATTACAGTGCTTGTTTGATCAAACCTATACAAAGAATCAAACTGTATTAAAACCTAAACATTATGTCTAGACATCTTTTTGCCTTTGCATTCTATAACAGCTAGCATGACACTCATCACCAAAACCAAACATGAGGGTTGCTGAGGTTTAACAATTTCCCCCCTTAATTAGAGATTGGTTTTATTAAAAATCTGTCCAACAATTTCCCCATTTTTGGTGATGATGTCAATACCCTCACTTACAGCAAAGCAAAAAGAATTAACATCTAAAACATAAAGACAGAACAAAGTAAGATATTTCATTATAAGAGCTTTGTTCAAAGTTAATTACAAGCTGGATTGAAAATTCAAGAAAATTTATAAATTCATCTTCTGAATCTGTCATCTCTCTTCTTCTTCTCCTTATATTCTCTGTCTGCTGCTTCTTTCCTCTTCATAGATTCTTTGATTTCTCTATCAGTATCCCACATCCATTCCATGTCAATTGGACTAAAGTCTACCCAGCAGTTTAGGTCTTTCCATAACTTCCATGCTTCATTTACAGTTTTGGTTATTCCTCCAAGATTAAAACCACTATTTATGTAGACATTCTTGAATTCATCCAAAGAGGCCTTGGCAGCTTCCTTCGATCCGAAACTTGGTACTTTACTATCTATTCTGCCCTTTCCTCTGTTAGGTCTCAAAGCTTTTATTCTTTCATCCCATAATTCTATTTCCAGGAATTTCTCAAGACCTTCAAAGAATCCATATCTAGTGTATGGTTTCCTCTTATTATTCCACAACTTTTTATATTTTGCAAGAAATGCGTCATCTAGAGTAGCTCTATGAGGTGCAGGAGTTCTGAATTCATTGACATTTTCTTCCTATTTATTTTGTGTAAAAATCCTGGCTGCTTCTTTTGCTTCTGCTGTATTTGCCTCTTCCCCCTTATTGACAGCATCAACAAAATGAGAGAGAAGGGCATGAACAGATTCCTGTGTATTTACCAGGTTCGATAGTTGTCCCTCAATGATTTCTGTCCTGGTATCTACAGCAGTGATCCTTCCTTCTAATGTTTGTTGCAGGAGAGTGAACTTCTCAGCAAGCTTTGAATCTGTCTCAGCAGTTTTAGCAAGATCAGTGGATTTGGGTAGCATAGTCACCACTTGATTTGGAACTTGCTTTACTTCTTTTATCACATCATCCAACCTTTCTTTTATTGATTTGTATCTTGCGGTTGAAAGGATTTCATCATTCCTTGAAAATTTGTGCAGGTCTTTGATTGTGTCAGAGTCACGAGATTGAACATCTTGTATCTTTTCAGAAAAGTTTCTA
Organism: Gentiana macrophylla; assembly: GCA_026214975.1. NCBI lineage: Eukaryota > Viridiplantae > Streptophyta > Magnoliopsida > Gentianales > Gentianaceae > Gentiana > Gentiana macrophylla. The sequence goes on along the minus strand of CM047809.1, from coordinate 4,260,607 downwards.
CTTTCACCAACTATCTTCATTAGATCTTCCAACTTTTTCTCTTGTATATCCAACTTGAATCTCAGACCAGTAACCTCTTCTCTGGTCTTCCTCAATTCCTCTTTAATATGCACTGATGCTCTATCAGTCATATCTTCAGTAGTATTACCGTCATTAGGCTCTTCAACTGTATAAGGTCTATACATACTGACTGTAATAGCATGACTCATATCCAAACCTCCAAGATGTAAATATTCATGTTCTTTTAGGATTGGATCCAGAGCTGGTTCAAGTTCTCTGATCTCTTCTACATGTCCCTCAGAGGAATCCTGAAACTCTTCATCAGAGAATTCATAGTCAACCAGTTGCTCATCATCCTTAATATCAGCAGGTTGAACATAAGCTTTTCTTCCTTTTCCTTTAAATTCTTCAGGTTCCGATCTTTGTTCAGTAGCTGTCTGTACCTCAGCAGACTGAACCACCATTTTTGCTTCTTGACTTTTCACAGTCTGGTTCCCTGTGACATCAGTAACTTTATAATTTGCTGCATCAGACATTGGGGTCTCATCATCTTTACTTTCTTCTCCCAATATCCTGTCTAACATTTGTTCTAACACAATTTGTGGAACCACTCCATCTCCAGCAGCATCATCAGCAATTTGTGCAAGTTCTTCTTTTGTATACTTGGGTTGCTGGTTTCTAGTATTAGTAGTATCACTATCAGTTTCAATGTCAGCGTCCTCACCTTGCTGACTTTGCTGATCTCCACTCTCAGTGGACTTTTCTGCTCCCTTCGTGGATTCTTCAATACCATACTTTTCTTTCTGAATTCCACTTCCTTCTCCGGGAAAAACAGATCTTCTACCGTCATTATCGTCATCATCATCATCAGAATCAGAGGAATCTTCATCATTACCTGGACCAGATGGTTCTTTGATTTGTAGACTACTTTGCTTTCTTCGTGCTTTCAGCAGATCCATCAACATGCTTTGTAGAACTGTAGTGTCCAATAATTCACTTAAATTATCTACACCCATTTCATTGTATGCCCATTCCTCAAATTCTGTCATCTCATCTGCAATTCTCTTTTGCCTTCTGTAGAATCCAAATTTCCAACTCATATAATCAGCGATTAATGCCATATCTGGATTTACAGTTTCTTTTCTTTTTCTTTCACAAGGCATGGTTGGAGGCCTTGTATCCTTTGAAATTGGTTGGGAGCCTTGTAAATTCAATAATTCTTCAGCTAAAGAATTAGCAAACGCCATTTCAGCATCTATCTCCATAGAATCATTCTGAAATATTTCATGAATTCTATTCTCAGTTTCTTCTATAAGATCCTCTTTCTGTGCTGTGTGCCCATCAGTAGAGATATCAGTAGGTTGATATTCCCCCTGAGTCCTTGATTCCACTGCAGGTGTCTCAACCACCACAGCTGATTTCTGAGATGTGTCAGTTTCTTCCTCCAAAAGTTCTTCATTTTGTGTTTCCATTTGTTCTGCTTGTGGGGCAGCTTCTTCAACTTGTACAACTTTCTCAGTTTGTACTGCTTCTTTCACAACATTTGTTTCAACAGTTTCTTCATCAAGCTCTATAAGAGTAGTCAAGGGTTCTGCATGTAGTGACTCTAAATCCAACACAATCTCTTGTCCTGTCTTAGTAGACTGTTCAACATGTAAATTTTCTTGCTCTTTGAGAGTTTTTAACTCTTTGCCTTTTCCATGCTTGCTTTTCTCCCTGATGACCTTCTTCATCCTTTTTGCTAGAGGTTCATCATCTTCAACTTCTTCAGAATTTTTCCTCTTTTTGGATTCAGATTTCTCTGCTTCTGTTTTCTCTAAGGATTTTGTGATCCTCTTCTGTTTCTTCTTCTTAACTGGTGCAGTCTCAGTAGGTCTAGACTCACCCTGTTCAATTCTTTCAATACTTTCAACAATTTTCTCATTTTTCTTCTTTTTCCTTTTCTTTTCATCTTCTTTTAAAACCTTAGTGGGTTTTTCAGATTGAACTTCCTTTCTTTTCTTTTCTTTAGATTCAGCAGGTTTCCCTTTCTGTATGTCCTGCTGGTCTTCAATATTTCCACCTTCCATACTAGTATCAGCAACTCCCTGATCATCTTTTTCAGGAGTCTCAGATCTTTCCAACTCTGGTATAGGTTCTTTAATTTCTGGATTGAAACCTTGAAAAAGATGATTTAGTATCGCCTGAACCATCAGGTATATCCATATAATTTAATTGTTGATTTTCTCAGGTTCTGCATCAGGTATATCCATATAATTTAGTATCGACTGAACCATCAAACCCAAAGGCTTCATCTTTTCCTTCCTTGAACCGTTTTTGTCTTCAAGGTAAACCTTTCTCAGATAGTAAACAAGATAACCTGCCCAATCGAATCTTCTACCTTTACAGATAATGGTCATTAAATCAATCTTGGGTCCACTCAGTGTATCCAGACTACCACTGAACCCTAAAATATTCTTCGCAATGATTTTGCTCAAAATATTGTACTCCATCCCTATATGTTTGACATTAATGCTCAGAGATGAGGGAACGGACTTGTTTGTTTTGATCTGATCTACAAACTCCAGTCTTCCAGTCCCTGCATCTTCCGGATATTTCTTTGCACTTCTTGCTTGATCAAAGCCATAAATTTTCCTTAGCATCTCTGAATCAACCTTGAAGGTTTTATCATGAACTGTTGTGGTAAAACTATCATCATCTGCTTCATCTACCACCATGTTTTCCCAAAATTCCAGGACATTCACATAAGAGATACTGTCCAGCCGCTTGTTGAGAAATTTCTCCAACCCCGGTATTCTTCTGATTCTTCTTCCAATATCAACGGAAAGAGTCATCTTTCCACAATCGGTGACATAACTGGCGACGCTCTGGCAAGTGCTAATGTGAACTTTGTCCGCCATTGATGATACAAGATGTAAACTTGAGATAATTTGGCAAGATATTTCTTAAAAAAATATTCACACTTAGTGAAATTTGCAATGTGAATGCAGTGTGAGTCTCTTTCCATATATGTGTGACTGTTGATGTGTCAGAGATCGTCCTTTTAACTTCTGTTTAGTAAACCACGATTTGAATCGATTAAAGTGAGATCTTGACATGTAGCCCACTATTTAGCTTCATGGTGTTTGTAACCGTTTGATCAATTAACACTGGTCATGGGTCCGATTAAGATTTGGCGCGTTTTCCCAATTGACCATTTTTAATACATTTGACTTTAATAAAGTCCTAGTAGATTGAAGTGTCTACAGTAGACTTCCCCCTTAGTAGGTTAGTCTCAGCAGGGTGCTGATATGATAGTCTCTTTCAACTCTTTACTCGATCTTTGTTCTTACTTGATATCCTGCAAGACAAAATTAAGCTTTCTTGGGTACCCATATCTGTTTGGGTCCTTGAAGATTAGTGGAAAGTATAACTTTTGGTAGGTTTCCAAAAGGTCTCCTATCAAAGGTGTCATACTTTTCTTCATACGTAAACTTCACACATCCATATGGTTTAACATTAGGTTGTGTATTAGCAACTTATGCTTTCTTGCATTTTGGCTTGTAAGCTTGTCTAACATGATTGGATCTACTGAGATCTGTTTTATAATCATAATGGTGCTGATTTTTCATTTTGTACTGGGGAATCTGCTGAGGTGTCTGCTGAGGACTTGTATAACTCCTCTGCTGATACCTTTGTTGATCCTTTGCCTTATGATTATAACTTTTTCTTTCAGTAGCATGTACAGGAATATTCCAATCTTTATATGAGGGAAATAATCTGTCTTTCCCCCTAAGATAAGTATCCTTAGATAATTTAGCATTGTAATGCATAGGATTCTTACCCTTGGAACTTTTCTGTCCATTTTCAGGTTGTAATCCAGTAGACTTGGTAGAAGGTCTACTGTCAGATGATTTGGAAGATACAACATTTTTCTTATTTGATTTATCTCTTCTTTGGAATGTTGTATTCCTTCATGACTTCTGATTTGGCTTCTTAGAATTTTTCTCAATGGAATTCACTGCCTCAGTAACCCTTTCTGGAATTGGATTTTGTGCAGGCACAAACTTAGGACCAATCCTAGTACTAGGTTCATTACCTTTACTGGATCCATCCTTCTTGGATTGTTGAGTTTCAAATCCTAGGCCTGTTTTATCTCCAAATGGTTTGCCAGATTTGAAAGCAGTATTAGAACATGATGGTTCAGCAGACTCAGAGGCTATTGAATGTTCAGTAGACTTACACTGATTCTGTCCAACCATCTTTCTTTTTCCTTTAAGATTATTCAGTTCAGCTCTTAACCTTTCATTTTCTGATTGTAAAGCTTCTTTGTCTGCCTTCACAATCTCATATTTAGATTGTATTTTTCTTAGTTCTTTAAGAATGGCATTCAAAAACTTTTCACTATCAGTAATTCTAGGTGTTGGATCACAGTTTGATTCATAGTTATTATTATCAGAAGTGGATTCATGTACCTTCTCTGTTTCGTCTTCATTTGTTGCAGGTACATGTTTTTCCCTTTCAGTAGCATGAGTAATTTCTTCTGATTCATTGAATCTTTCTTGATCTTCTGATGCAACTTCAAGATTTGACTTTTGATTCCTTTGTTGCATTGCTTTATTTTCAATGTAATCTGCTACTTGTAATAATTCCCTTTCTGCATCTTCTGATAGATCACTTAATGATGGGAATCCTCCAGATACATCATCATATCTGTTGAGATCCATGTCCACATCATCACTAAATTGAGGTTCTGGATTTGTATGTGAGCTTGTAGTACTGAACCTATCAAATACTTGATCTTGAACATCAGAAACAAAGTTTCATAAATATTCATTCAGAGTATTATTAAGCCAACTTGGAATTCTAGATGTATCCATGATGCACACTCGTAGGAAGATTTGAAAAGAGTTTTTCAAACTTTACTTAAAAGCACAACAAACTGAATTACTTCAGAACAAAAGTCCTGTCCCGATACCACTTGTTGATTTGGTATCGAAAATTACTGAATCCCAGTTATTCCAAGTAATCACACTGGTATATAGATCATTAAGGATCTTTTGAATGTAAGATCCGCTCCGATACCAATTGTTGGTCCCTTTGTAAGGCTCAGATAATTTTAGAAGGGGGGGGGGGGTGAATAAACTTATCACTAAAAACTCGGAGTTAAAAACTGATTCAACAGATATCAGCAGTCTTCTGAGGTTTCAGTAGCCTGCTGAAGTTCAGTAGTGTACTATAGTAATAGTAGTCTACTGACTCTATCTTGTTGAAGGAGTTTGCAGCGGAAATTATGAGTTAAAGCCTTTTAAATATGTTGTGCTTGAATGTTAGTTCGCTTGCATTCAAGTAACTGGAAAATGCAAGATGAAATGCAATAAATAAGGTGCATAAAATAAGTTTGCATAAGATAAATGAACACAGATATTTTTATAGTGGTTCCAGGTGGTGTAATCCTGTCAGTCCACTCTTCTCCTGTGGTGTAGGAGGAAATCCACTAGTCACTTTGAGGTTACAGTTACAAAGATCCTAGCTATCTATCCTTCACCAAGTCCTATGGCTTCACAGACTCCAAGACAACTTGAACAAGGTGGTATTGCTCATTCAAGCTTCTCCACTGGTCCTTGGAGGGTGGGATTGCCTCTTCACCAGCTCCACCACAAACACAGTCCTTGACACCTCCTTGAAAATGCTTCACTGCTCCAGTAACTTGTTGTAGAAACAAGGTTTGAATCAAAAGAATGATTCAGTCTTCAGCAGCTTGATCAGTAGAGTTGATCAGCAGCTTAGTTAACTTCAAGTGTTTATGCTTGATGTGACTTGACATCTTCGAATATTGTCACACTTGAAGTATACTTGATCTTGCAATTTGGCTCACAGAGAGCGCGATTCTTGATTTTCTTTTTAGCTCGATAGACTTGACACTCTGTAAAATTCTGGATCTTGCAATTCAAATTTTCTTCACCCTTTTAAATAATTTAGAGCTTAATTCTCTTCCCTCTTTTGATAAAAAATTTCTCTTTTTTTTGTTGTTGTTGATCCCCCCCTTTTTTTTTGAATAGGGGTCTTCTATTTATAGGCTCCAGTTAGAAAAATAGCCGTTGCTTTTGTCTTGATTGACTCGTGCTAGCTGACATTCTGCAGTCCTGACGTCTGTCAGTCAACTTTTTGTCAGCTTTCCAGACTGTCCCATTTGACTTTCCAACGTTCCTTTAATTTCAGCCATTCATCTTGAAAAAGTAGTTGAACGTCTCTTTTTGCCTTGGAATTAGATTAGATCTAGTCTTGTACTATCAGTAGACTTAATTTCCGAGTCTGCTGATATGCATGATCATTTAATATTAATTTATATGATAAATCATATAATTAATCTTATATCCGACTTTTTTATTGTGAAGTTAGATAACACCTTTTTATCTTATAACTAAGTTCCAATCCATCAATTTACTTTGGAACTTAGACCTTCAGTCTTGAGGTATATATGATTAATTTTAGGTCACCACAGACTTGCCTAGAATTAAATCACATATCCTTGATCTTTAATTACCAAGTCTGATTCCTTGGCCTTCTTTAACTAAGTTTGTACCCCTAGCCTTCAACCTTCAAACAGCTTGCTGACCCAAAGTAGTTTGCTGACCCTGACAGTCGACTGACCCTACCGGTCTACTGACTAAGTCTGTTGACCAAACTAGCCTACTGACCTATAAAGTCTGCTGACTCTACCCAGCTGACCTTATTACAGTGCTTGTTTGATCAAACCTATACAAAGGATCAAGCTGTATTAAAACCTAAACATTATGTCTAGACATCTTTTGGCCTTTGCATTCTATAACAGCTAGCATGACACTCATCACCAAAACCAAACTTGAGGGTTGCTGAGGTTTAACAATTTCCCCCTTAATTAGAGATTGGTTTTATTAAAAATCTGTCCAACAGAAAGGTAGTAGTCATTGCATTTGACTCTTCCGATGATTGGGGGTCACGGTGTGTTGCTAGACGCTATCCCGTGATCGTTAGGTATGAAGGGCGTTTTCGTAATTTGCACTTTGTGTCTACGGCCAACATATTCGGAAGCCTATTGGGTCACACACATAGGAATTTCTAGTCGGATTAAAATGTGGTTATAGATGATAACCAAAATAAGGAAAGTTTATCTCGAGACTATAAAGGTTATAGTGGTAAATTAATATGGTGGTATTTATTTATTATGAATAAATAAAATACAAGATATTAATTAATTTTATATACATATATATATATATATATATATATATATATATATATATATATATATATATATATATATATATTGCCAAACGTGAATTGGCCATCAAAAGTGGCGCATATTTGTTTTTGTTTATTGGATATATTTGGTTTGTGCAATTTAATTAATAAATTTACCATAATATTAATATGTGATATTAATTGATTTTTGAGAAAAATAGATTTATGGTAATAACATAATTTATATTCAATAAAATATATTGGAAAATTAAATTATGGAAAGAGAGATAAATCGCATTAATTAATCTTCCTTATTTTTATTGGAAAAAGGTTTTCTTCTCCTACACTTAATAGGCATAATACACGCCCCATCCCCTATATATATGAGGGCTTGCCAAGCTCTTTTGTACACTATTCTTCCGAGAGCAATTGTTCTTGTGAAAAATTGCAAGAACTCATAGTTCTTGTCTAAGAAAGAGGGGGGCTTCCTATAGTGAGTTTGTGAGGGAGGAAAAAGTCCGGTCTAGCAACCGGAGTTTTTCAATAGAAATTCATGATGGGATTCCGGCGGGCTGTTCGTGTGGACTAGCGGTAGAGGCCGAACACTTGGGTGGCTCCATGCTGAACTACTCTCCTTAGACGGTCAAAGCGTCGATCTTTTAGATCAACCAAGGTAACCGCCGTCTTTAGTTTATTCGTTTATTGCTTAAACGAAGTCGATCTTGGGAAAAAAGAAATCAAAATTTTGAATTCCGCTGCGTTCCCGTGTTGATTTCCTAACATGTCATACCCATATGACCAAGTCTCATGTCCACAACCTAGTCTGTTGATGAACTGCTGAGGATGTCATAGCAAAGCCAGATACAGTAGAGCCTTGCAGTATATACAATGTTCCCCTCTTGATCCCTCCGAGGACCAAAGTTGAAATTTTGTAGACATTAAGTGTTAAGGGCTAATTTGTAGTGTTTTTCACGATATATTTTACATCAATTTTCCCCATATATAGATGTTTTTCATAGAAATCGAGCTTTATAATCGATTAATTGAGTAAATGGTGTTTCTAATAGGTTAAATTGCAAAACGTAGCGATTTATGTGTTTAAATCATGATTTTATATTATTATACGATTGTGTTACGCTTTGGTATGTTTTTCCTACATTGTAGATACACATTGTTGATGGAAAGGATGATTTTAAAGAGATGAATTCGAGTGGAAAAGCCCGAAATATACTCGTAATACGACGGGCTAATCAAAAAGGCGTTTTCTGAAGAAGAGTCCTTAATGAAAGTTGTAGAGTTTTCCGAGAGCTTTTTTATGACATTCGGATCATAATTTTTGGAGGTCTACAACTCAAAATATGTATTTTAGAAGTTTTATTCCAATAAATATTCCATGCAAGAATATTCAAGATCTGAGTTCCAAAGAATCACTTTGAACTAGCGTTCCAAGATGCATACTAGCGTTCAAGGCTGAACTGGCGTCCAAGATGATGAAACTGGCGTCCAGGAGGCAAAAACATGTACAGAGTCTTCAGCATGTGCATAAACGAGCGTTCACTCTCCGTCCACTCCAGCTGAACTAGCGTCCATGGTGATAAACGAGCGTTCGGCCACCGCAATTACACAACCGACTTAAACTCTTGAGCAGCCGACTTACTCCTCTTATAAATACAGCATGCATACAAACCCTAATTACACAATTTATTCATTCAGCGGAAACTTCACAGAATAGCCGCCAATCTTGAGAGCTTCAAGGCCGGTCACCCGAGCCTTGTGCTCGGGTGATCCGGGGTTAGATTAGGATGTCGTTTTTCATCCGTTTTCGATTCATGGATTCAATCATGTACCAAACTATGTGAGTTTAATCTCGTTTTTAATTTATTCAATTCCTTGTTCGTTTTCATGACCTTTAATTTATTTTGTATCGTTCTATGATTGTGATGCTATTATATGAACTCATATCGAGAGATTTGTTTACTAATTGATATGTTTACAACATACGGAAGTTGCGTAAGCTAGATCACCATAGAAAGATATGATCTTTAATCATTAATTATGTGACAAATTAATTGGTTAGATTTCTTGGTTGTTAGATTCTAAAATACGAGAGTTAACTTGAATCTACACCTTCATTTTGTATGTAATATTGGTCTCAACATTCGGAAGAGGAGAGATCGATAATTGGATTCACTAAGGAATTAGGAATCCATAGCTTGAGAATAAATTCACTAAGGAATTAGGGGTTTATGTCTCGTGAAAAGGTGAAACCACAACTTGAATTAGAATCATGAATTGAACTAGGATTGAGATCACATAGGTTTGTATATTGGTTGTTTGATCTCATGTGTCTTTAGATTAGATTGTTTTTTATTTTTCTTAGGTTCGATTTATTTTGATTGTTCTTTTCTGTTTTTATGTTTTGTCTTTCGTTTATTTCGTTTCTTGAGTAGCAATTGGTAGGATTAATGAGATTAGATTCAACATCCCAATTCCTGTGGATCGACCACAGCACTTACCTACTATGCTATCAACTACCCGATATTTGGTCGGTTAGGAGTTAGTTTGCATGTTAAGTATAGGTTTATAAATTTTCTTTTGTTTTTATGATGCAAAATCCTCCCAACAAAAGTGGCGCTGTTGCTGGGGAATCGGTGTTTTGTTGAATCTTCTTTCGTTAATTTTTCTATTTTGTTACGTTTTATTTGTTTTTATTTTATTTCAATAAAAGTAGCGTTTAACAAATCGAGAGTTTTTATTTTTGCCATGTTTCGATGACCGTTGGGTTAAGAATGTGCAAAAAGTTTTTTACTCGATCTGTGAAACGTGAAGTGTAACCTAATCTAAACCTTGTGTGCTCTGTGCTAAAAATTTATCTGTGGCTGTTGTATGTGCTGTGATGATCTTTTGAGTTGATGATTAGTCTAGGGTTTCCTGTTGTTGTTCCTGCGTTCCTGTGCGTATTTCGATGACTGAACGAGCGTTCAAGTAAGTGAACGCCCGTCCAGTCCCTCACAATGCAGGTAACCGAGCGTTTGAGGGGTGGAACGGCCGTCCTGTGCAAAAAGTTCAACTCTGATCTGATGACAAGAACCAGACGGGCGTCTGACTTGTTGAACGCCCGTCCGGCCTGCATAAGTGTGGAACGCCCGTTTGAAATTTTAAACGCTCGTCCAGGTTCTGAATTTTTCTTGCTTTGAATTTTTAATGCTTTATTTAATATGGATTTCTTTCATATGAGCTTCTGTGGCTAAGTAATTTTACATAGATGTCCTGAGCTTGCATGTATTCATATCTTTCCATCTACGAATCCATGTTAAATAACTGATTAACTTTTATATACTTGACTCATCTATGCATGTTATAGTTACTGTCGGTTCTCGTACGCTATAACTGTTCTTATTGTTAATTAGTAGCTAATGTCGGTTTCCGTATGCTACATATCGTTATGATGAATCTTGTGAGCTTTGAGACTTATGTGCTTCCTTGTTGTTTATGTAACTCATATGGGTAGCTACTGTCGGTTTTCCGTATGCTACGTCCAGTCCATATGAGTTATATCCGTTTAGTATAGCTAACTGTTGGTTTCCATAATGCTATCACTTTCAACGAGTCTTAAGGCGCGTCTACACTGCATGTAATGAACAGAACTGTCGTTTATCGTAACCTGTCATTATTTGGTAGACGTTTAAATACATGTCATGTTGCAAATGAGTGGGCTAGTTTTCTTTCTTTTATTTTCTTTATTTTTGCATATCATTTAGATGCATATCATTTAGTTGCATGTCATCTAGTTGCATTGTTTTTCTATTTTTCTTTTATTTTTCTTGAGCGTAGTTAACTGTCGGTTTCCGTAATACTACCTCGTTTTTATTTTAGTTTCTGCATAGGCCGTAGTCACTGTAGAGTTGTCAGGGGTCAACTTGCTCACACTGAGCCTGTCAGGATTTATTTTTTTATTTTATTTTTAGGATTGCATATCATGTAGGCTGCATTGTAGTATATTTTCATGTAGTTGCACCTAGCCTACTATTTTGTAATGTTCCATGTATATGTTCCATCTTTCTATGAGCTTAATCTAAAGAATCTCTATAACTTCTTTTCCATGTGTTTTACATGTATAATCCTTTCTCCCCGTAGACTCTTTTTGCACTGATCAAGTCTGCAGGATACTTTCTTCATAGCTATTGTGCACTTTCACGATGTATTCATTGTCTGTGATGCTCCACGATCTACTGAGCTATCACAGCGATTTTGGGTTTCTAAGGGTTTTCCTGCACTGCCAACATCAAATCACCTAAGTTCTCTATTTGTTTTATTTCAGTATAACTTGAGGACAAGTTGCAATTTAAGTGTGGGGAGGGATAGATGAGTTATGTATCTACTTTCATTTGCTCATATTAGTTATAATTTTCTATGAAAAGTGCTTCAATTTTCAAAATTTTTGTTTAGTCCTGAGTAACATTTCACCGGCATGCTAGTTTTATAATCTGCACCTTTAGTTGTTATCATTGAGTCATATCATGTTACGAGAATAGGTTTAGTAAGTCGATACTCACTTGAACTTCATTTCACGAACCTATTAGATGAAGAGCCAAATATAGAATAGTTTCCGGTTAGTTAAAGGAAAGTTAATTCTTGATCTGAGATAACACTTATTTAGCATTAATGAAAGTTAAGAACTTGTGCTATACTCACGAGTTAGAATCTCGAGACCTTAGTGTTCTTGAGAACTTTGAGAGTCTTGAATGTGTTAGAAATATATTTGACCGAGAGTTTCCAAAGAGTTTGAAAAATATAAAAAAATATATAAAATTTCTTTCTTTGGAATTTTGTTTATATCTATCACCTCGAGTCCATTTGGATACTGCCAATTGGGGAGTGTGGTTTACCTTGACAAGAAGGATTGAGTGATCTCGGGGTGGTGACTGCCTCTAATGTAGGGGAGTGTGTTATACTTTTGAGACGCGACGATAGGAAATATAAAATATACGCTTTTTGGAATTCTAAGTCAAGTTGATCTAAACCCATAGAGACCCGAAAGGTATTTTCTTGGTACTAAGTAAAGGAATTTAGTTGTGAGTTGGTTACTATGTTCTTGGTAATTAGTTTTGTTAGGTAAGTCTTGTAGATAGAATGAAGTTTTCGTTTAGTTGACCGGATAACTCATTAGTGCTTGATGTATTATATCGAGAGAGGATCGGTGGAAGTTTAGTAGGTTCTGCACACACATCACCGAGTGAGGTTGATTTGCTGAATACTAGCTTGTCATGATTTTGACTATATCTCGTGTCAGGTTATGTGGATTCTTGATAGTATGTTCTTGTTTTGTCTTGCTCGGGACGAGCAAAAGTTTAAGTGTGGGGGTGTTGTTAAGGGCTAATTTGTAGTGTTTTTCACGATATATTTTACATCAATTTTCCCCATATATAGATGTTTTTCATAGAAATCGAGCTTTATAATCGATTAATTGAGTAAATGGTGTTTCTAATAGGTTAAATTGCAAAACGTAGCGATTTATGTGTTTAAATCATGATTTTATATTATTTTACGATTGTGTTACGCTTTGGTATGTTTTTCCTACATTGTAGGTACACATTGTTGATGGAAAGGATGATTTTAAAGAGATGAATTCGAGTGGAAAATCCCGAAATATACTCGTAATACGACGGGCTAATCAAAAAGGCATTTTCTCAAGAAGAGTCCTTAATGAAAGTTGTAGAGTTTTCCGAGAGCTTTTTATGACATTCGGATCATAATTTTTGGAGGTCTACAACTCAAGATATGGATTTTAGAGTTTTATTCCAATAAATATTCCATGCAAGAATATTCAAGATCTGAGTTGCAAAGAATCACTTTGAACTAGCGCTCCAAGATGCGGACTAGCGTTCAAGGCCGAATCAAGGCGTCAAGATGATGAAATCAAGGCGTCCGGAGGTAAAAACATGTACAGAGTCTTCAGCATGTGCATAAACGAGCGTTCACTCTCCGTCCACTCCAGCTGAACTAGCGTCCATGGTGATAAACGAGCGTTCGGCCGCCGCAATTACACAACCGACTTAAACTCTTGAGCAGCCGACTTACTCCTCTTATAAATACAGCATGCATACAAACCCTAATTACACAATTTATTCATTCAGCGGCAACTTCATAGAACAGCCGCCAATCTTGAAAGTTGAGGCGGTCACCCGAGCCTTGTGCTCGGGTGATCCGGGGTTAGATTAGGATGTCGTTTTTCTTCCGTTTTCGATTCATGGATTCAATCATGTACCAAACTATGTGAGTTTAATCTCGTTTTTAATTTATTCAATTCCTTGTTCGTTTTCATGACCTTTAATTTATTTTGTATCGTTCTATGATTATGATGCTGTTATGTGAACTCATATCGAGAGATTTGTTTACTAATTGATATGTTTACAACATACGGAAGTTGTAAGCTAGATCACCATAGAAAGATAGGATCTTTAATCATTAATTATGTGACAAATTAATTGGTTAGATTTCTAGGTTGTTAGATTCTAAAATACGAGAGTTAACTTGAATCTACACCTTCGTTTTGTATGTAATATTGGTCTCAACATTCGGAAGAGGAGAGATCGATAATTGGATTCACTAAGGAATTAGGAATCCATAGCTTGAGAATAAATTCACTAAGGAATTAGGGGTTTATGTCTCGTGAAAAGGTGAAACCACAACTTGAATTAGAATCATGAATTGAACTAGGATTGAGATCACATAGGTTTGTATATTGGTTGTTTGATCCCATGTGTCTTTAGATTAGATTGTTTTTTATTTTTCTTAGGTTCGATTTATTTTGATTGTTCTTTTCTGTTTTTATGTTTTGTCTTTCGTTTATTTCGTTTCTTGAGTAGCAATTGGTAGGATTAATGAGATTAGATTCAACATCCCAATTCCCTGTGGATCGATCCTGTACTTACCCTACTATGCTATCAACTACCCGATATTTGGTCGGTTAGGAGTTAGTTTGCATGTTAAGTATAGGTTTATAAATTTTCTTTTGTTTTTATGATGCAAAATCCTCCCAACATTAAGCTCTTCACATTCTCCCTTGAAATTCAACCCCTTGTTGTCCAAAAGACTGAAAGATACCAAAATCTTGGTCATCTGTGGAACATGTCTATGATCTTTCAGTGTGCAGAATCAAGTCAATTCCCACTATCTTACAAACCTTTTTGTTTCTCATAGAGATATGACCACCTTCTTATCTGCTCATAAGTGGATAACCACTCTGTGTGGACAAATATGATAGGAATCTCCAGAATCTAGGATCCAAACATCAACATGATAAGCTGAATCCCCAGCTACCAGAACCAGATCCTTATCCGAGTGCTCAGCAGCCACAATTGTTGTGCCAGAATTGCTCTCATGCTGCCATTTCTTCTTTGGACAATTGGACTTATAATGTCCCTGCTCCTTACAGTAAATACAAACATCTGTGGACTTAGGACCTTTGGACCCACATTCCTGAAATTCTTTTTCTGTCTATGCCCTTTTCCACTGCTCCTGCTGACTACTAATCCAGCCGGCTGATTATCTGTGTTTCCTGCCTTTTGTCTTGGCTCACTTGCATGCAAGTCTGACGTTACATCCTCTAAAGTCATTGTATCCTTTCCAACTATTAAGGACTACACAAAGTTCTCATAGGAAGCTGGTAGTGATACCATCAAAATTAGGGTTGCATCTTCATCCTCAATCTTTACATCAATATTCATGAGATCAAGTAATATTGTGTTCAGTTGATCCAGATGATCCCTCGGCTGAGCCTCCTCATGCATACTCAAACTGAACAGTCTATCCTTCAACAACAACTTGTTGGATAATGACTTAGTCATGTACACACTTTCAAGCTTTGACCACAACTTGGAAGGTGTGTCCTCCTCAGCAACTTTAGTGATAACATCATCATAAAAGCACAACATGATGGATGCATGTGTTTTTTCTTCCAGATTGGCATAATCAGTAGAACTGACATTTCCTTTACCAGATAAAGGAGTCCATAACCGTTGTTTCTTTAACAAGGCCCGCATCTTGATTTGCCACAGACTAAAACTTCCTCCCTGTAAACTTATCGATTTTAACGTTAATTGCAGACATCTTTCTTGCCAAACAATAGAACTTTTATCACAGAAGTCCAGCATCGGTGAAGGTCTTTGACGATGCCGAGAGCGTCAAGGTGTTGAATGGAGTGATTTTAATAGGATATCTAGTCTTTTAAGTGGTGTTTATCGTCTAGAACGGGTGGCACCACCGTGGGGATTATGATTCCGGCGGTGGTTATTTATATAACTTAGAGAGAAAAACTAAGAAATAGCAAGCATTAAATGTAATATTCCAAGATAGTGAATAGTAAAAACGTGACCATCCTTCTCCATTAAGGTTGTACAAAGGGGGTATTTATAGGGAAGGGGAAACGCTGTAAAGCCTACACGTGTGAGCGACGTTGATGCCCGACAGGTGGCAATCGGCACCGCGCCCTATCTAAGCTTATAAACTTTCCCTTAGCTTGTATTGAAGCTCTCCTATAAATGAGGCCGCAAGGCTGCGAAGTGGCCCTCTAGTGTTGAAACCGCCGGTGAGATGGCCAAGAGGTTGGCGCCATCGCGGGGTTGAGTGCGGATAGGTGGTTTGACTTGCTCTTCGGGCGAGTTGACCAAAGATAAAGGGACCGTGTCAGGTTCCTTATCATCAATGGCCCCATTCTCTGTGGCGTAAGGTATTGCGACGTAGAGTAGTTCTTTGGTCGAGGAACCGTTTCCACCTGCGAACACGCATAGGATAGATGTCTTGAGCGGACTCGGGATTAAGACCACAAACATTAAATGCCTCATCAAAACCTTACTTAAGAAAAAACCCAGTGGGAAAAAGTCTTAGGCAAGGGAAAAGAGTACATGCGTTTGTGTTAAAAATCTCGTGACAGTTTTTTGCAGATGCGCTGCGAGGGGTGGCTTGGAGGAGCTGCAGTGTGGAGCATCCGTGCTCAAAATTTTGCTGGGCCGTCGTTGAAGCAAAAGATCATTCCTATTCCAATTCTCAAAGGTTCTGTTTCATGAAGTTGACGCGATACGAAAGGCCTGCCAATCACTACAGGAGGATTATTTTGCTCCGATTACATTAGTGGTGGTTCAGAAGCGACACCACACTCGGTTGTTTGCCGGTAACCATGAGCAACGGGGCGCTGACTTTACCAGGTCGCCATTCTTTCATACAGGGTGCGGTCTTCCCTCATCCTTGATTTCAGCTCACGGACCCTATGGTTGTATAGGACCCAATTCATGTGAAAAATGCTCTGCCACTCGTCCTAGATCGCATCAACCATGGCCCCCTGGCAGTTTCCACTACAGATCAGACGTCTAAATCTCTTGAATAGCTGGCTCTGTGCAATTTGGGGGTCGGCTCGCCGATGAATGCCCCTGATCTTCCTGTGGGCTCGCAAGATCTTGGGTCCATCAACCTCTGTTCCTTCCTCGTGCTCCAGATCTGCAAATTCTGGAGCCAGAAGAAGAGCAGCTGTGTTGGATTTTTGCCCCGTTTCTGCCGCTGGTACCGGAACTTGGGGCTGTTCCTTCACTGGAGGACTGTGGAAGAGATGCAAACCTGACTCCAGGTGCTCGGTACCTCTGTAATCCTCCGTACATTCATAATCTCCATTATCAGATTGCGACATTCTGAATTTTTTGGGTTTTTAGAGAGAAGCAAGAAGAGTTGAGCTTTCAAATGAGAGATGCTAGATAATGTTGGAGGTGGTCGGCTTTTATACAAGGGGTGGCATGTTTGAAAGGGCTATCATAATGACGAGTAGCTATAATGATGAGTATCTGAAAAGGCTGTCATAATGATGCGTATCTGAAAAGGCTGTCATAATGATGCGTAATTATTCCCTAGCACAGTGTTTTGAAGGTTTTGTTAGAGTTGCCCCATTAAATATGGCTCAACTTTCAGGAAGATCATTAATGATGGCACTTGACTCGTTCCGTCCATTAAGGTGCACGGGGTAGAGCAGACCAAATGTGCTGCAGGGAGTTGTTTTGACAGCTGCGGATTGTGGCTTGATATGCATAGTATAGAGCTATCCAGATGTGCCGTGAGGAGCTGTTCTGGTAGCTACGGATTGCGGCTTGAAATTCACAGTATAGAGCTATCCAGATGTGCTGCAAGGAGCTGTTATGGTAGCTGCGGACTACGGCTTGAGATGCACAGTATAGAGCTATCCAGATTTGCTGCGAGGAGCTGTTCTGGTAGCCGCGGACTGCGGCTTGAGATGCACAGTATTGAGCTATCCAGACGTGCTGCGAGGAGCTATTCTGGTAGCTGCGGACTGCGTCTTGAGATGCACAGTATAGAGCTATCCAGGCGTCTTTGAGGATCTGCTTCGTAGCCGCGGATCGCGGCTTGAGATGCACGTATAGATGTAGCTATCCGGATGTGCCGCGAAGAGCCGTTTCGTAGCCGTAGATCGCGCGGCAGAGATGCATAGTATAGAGCTATCCAGATGTGCTGCGAGGAGCTGTTCTGGTAGCTGCGGACTGCGGATTGATGTGCGTAGTATAGAGCTATCCAGATGTGCTGCGAGGAGCGGTCCTGGTAGCTGTGGACTGCGGCTTGAGATACACAATATAGAGCTATCCAGATGTCTTTGTGAGGAGTCGCTACGTAGCTGCGGGATCGCGACTTGACATGCATAGTATAAAGCTATCCAGGATGTCTTTGCGAGGAGTCGCTTCGTAGCCGCGATCGCAGCCTTTGAGATGCACAATATAGAGCTATCCAGCTTGTCTTTGCGAGAGTCGTTTCTAGTAGCTGCGGACTGCGGCTTGAGATGCACAGTATAGAGCTATCAATATGTGCTGTGAGGAGCTGTTCTGGTAGCTGCGGACTGCGGCTTTACGGAGCTGCGATGCGAATCATCCGTGCTCGAAGGTTGACAAAAGGCGACGTGAACCATCTTTGGACTTGTCATTTTTAATGCTCTTGGATGGAGTAGCGAAGTCATTTGGACGGACCCGAACCCAGAGTGCACCTACGAGAAGAGCGGGTTGTATGCCACGTGTTGAAATGTGAGTGGGCCGCAGAACGTTGCATCTCATTAAATGACCCGTCCTTTCTATCTGACATGATGACGGTTCGTCTGAGGGTTCGCAACGGTTACTAATGATGATAACTTGTTTTTCATGCTAATTTCGAATTTCAAAACGTCGCATCGATTCCCGAAATTTTTTCGTAATCCCGCACGAATTCTGGCCGTTAGATCAAAATGATCTTGGCCGTTAATCTTCGGAGCGGTTGCCTATAAAAGGAGGCATAACCCTACCGGTAATCACTTTGTCATTTCTTCCCCTTTCTGGCAATTATATTCTCCGGCGAGCAAGCGAACTCCGAGCAAGTTTCTCCGGCGAAGTAGAGGAGTTGAAGCATTTCACGGTGTTTTAGCCAAAGTTGCAGAATTTCTAGGTTGTTGTTGCGGTTATTTTACGGCGGCTTAGAGGTTTTTACGGCGGTCGGAGCAATTTCCTTTCTTCTTTTCAGATTCCCGATCCTTCCATTTAGAAAGGTACGATCTTTGACTGATTCGAGCAATTTCCCTTGTTGATTGTTGCATTTATAATTGATTCTTTGCTCGTTGTGATCACAAATATGCTTTTAGTTTGTAGAAAACTCGGATTTTTGAGGTTTTTTAGCCTGTGATAGAATCCGGTTGTCTGAGTCCTTCCTTTGAGAATTCGAGGCCCTTAGGGACTGGAATGCAAATTCTGCAAAGTAGCACTTGGATGTTTTTGAAATAGTTAAGTCGACCCCGCCCCCGCGCTGTTGACTCCACCAAAATTGGGGGGGGGGCGGTGTCGATATGAACAAAGTGTTGATCCATCTCTCTTCATTTTGCAGCATGTCGCACAGCGGAGATGACAGTGATCGCGAGGAATATAGCTATGGCGGCGACGCGGCTGAGGAAAGAGCCGGCGGGGAGGCTTCTCCTTCCAACTCTGATGGAGGGGACTCACGTCCGGAGGCTAGAGAAATCCAACGACAAGCAGTCGTGAGGGGACTTCAGGTGGCGCGCGATGGGATGCCTCGCCCTTTCTTTTTTCCATCAGAACCCAAATTGTATAACTGGAACTCTAGGGTGATGCGGGTCCATTCAAGGATAGGATGGCCGTTTCTGCATTTTGGAGATAGGGCCGACAATCGGATTGAGTCTCGGTGGCCGAGGAACGTGGCAATCCCTCTTGCCGATCCTGAAGAAGTGGAGAAGATCCTGGCGCCGATCGGGACTACTAACAGAGCTACACAAGTCCGCATGATCAGCGTGTGCACCGACCGACTCAGAGCAAGCTAGCGTGAGCTTAGGCGGGATTGCGGGTCGCCTTCTTTGAGGGAACTCGCCATCGTTGTAAATATTCCCCCTACGACCGTTGAACAGAGTTACCCTGATTGGGTCGGCGAATGTCATTTGGGTAGAGTTTTCCCGATTCAGTGCGAGGTGTGTGAGGGTCGTCGTTCAAGGCGCGAGGGTAGCACTTCTTGCACACTTGATTTTTCATGTCGCATTTTACTTTGACTTTTCATTTCTACACTTCATTCTTGCTTATTTTCTTTTGTTCTTGCGGACTAACCAGAATTCTTCTATTTCAGCGATGCCTTTGGCCGGAGTGCAAGGAAATCGCTATTCTAACGCAGCGGAATTTAAAATTTTGATTTCCTAAACTAGATCGTTCTTCGAATAATGCAATAAACACGTTAAGGGGGTTGGCAGTTATACCTCAATGATCTTAAAGATTGTCGCTTTGACCGCTAACGGAGAGTAGTTCAATGCGCAAGCCGTCCACGCGTCCGGCCTCTATCGCTTAATCCACACGAACTCCTTGCCGGAATCCTTCCAAGGATTGCTATTGAAAATCTCTGGTTGCTAGACTGGACTTTTTCTTCCCTCACAACCGCACAACAAAGGCCCCCTCTTTTGCACAAGAATAACTAGCTCTAGGAATTTTCAACTCAAGAATAATGAACTCTTGGAAGATTGGTGTACATAAGAGCTTGGCAATCCCTCTCTTATATAGGGGTAGGGGCGTGTATGGTTGCTTGGAGGAGGAGGAGAAGAAAACCTCTTTCCAATAAAATTAAGGAAACATAATTAATGTGATTGATCTCTCTTTCCATAATTAATTTTTCTCCAATAACTTTTATTGAATAAATTATGTCATTACCATAAATCTATTTTCTTAAAATCAATTAATATCACATATTAATTAATATGGTATATTTATTAATGAAATTGCATAATCCAAGTGTGACATGTTCACACCTAAATTTCGCCCCATGTGTCAATAATTGACTTATGGAAAATTCTTTTATTTAATATAATTTGTATATAATTAATATCTTGTATTTTATTTATTCATAATAAATAAAATATCACCATATTAATTTACCACTATGACCCTTCATAGTCAAGAGATAATCTTTCCTTATTTGGCTATCAACTATAACCGCATTTTAATCCGACACAAAGTCCTTATGTGTGTGACCCGATAGGCTTCCGAATGTTGGCCGTAGACACAAAGTGCAAATTACTAAAATGCCCTTCATGCCTAACGATCACGGGATAGCGTCTAGCAACACACCGTGACCCCCAATTATCGGAAGAGTCAAAAGCAATGACTACTACCTTTCATGTGAAGCAGTTACCGTGTAACTTACAATCCTATCGCTATAACAATATCCATACGATCGTATCTCGAGTGTCAATACATTAACGATCGTATCTTATAATCTGGATATCAAGCTCTCTCGAAGTAACACGTTTACTCCTACTTTGCAAATATTCTCGAGAACAAGACATTCCTTATAAGAAGGCCATTTCGGATATTCAATCCCAATCATAGGATACGCGATTCCCGGACGACCAATCATGTATACTCCGCATGCTTTAGTATCATACCCAATCACTACCGCATGATCGCCCCATGGTTAGGGGAAACCTCAATAGTGTCAAAGCATGACAATCCATACCGTGATGCCATGAAGACTCCGATCATAAAGATAATTACACAACCGCCACATAGTGTGACACTTAATGTAAGTGGGTCAGTCTAACGTACGCATTCTCTAATACACGTCCACATACAGTCCAAGTATCTCTACACTTCGATAGACGAGATCTATCCCTGCCCTTTAAGACATAAGACATCTAATACGTGCTAGTCTGATTATACCATCAATGTCCCATTTGATAGTACATAAGACTAGAGACATTCAAGTACCAAACAAGTTATAGTGATAAGAGATCTCATCAACCATAATCACTATCATGGTTTCTATATCACATCTTGATACTAGGGACGTTACTATATATATACATCAAATGATATGAAGACAAACAATATATATATAATAACATAAGTGCTTTTATTAATCATAATAAACTTATTACATGAACTAAATAGACTGTAAATGACCCGACCCGGTCGGATCCGGTCCAACCCGATTGGATTTAGGACACCTTTCCAACAATCTTCCACTTGGCCTAAAGCCAATCACCCATATGCCTAAGCCCGTGCAAGTGAACATGTTTCTCATGCTTAGCTTGAGACAATGCTTTGGTTAACGGATCAGTGTTAAGGGTTATTTTATACGATTTCTAATGATATATTTTATAATGATTTCCTCCACATTTATATAATTTGCATAGAAAATGAGCTTTTAATCGATTTATTGAGCAAGTGAGGTTTTAAACGGTTTAATTGCAAAAGTGGTTGATTTATGTGTTTTATCGTTGGTTTTATGTTTATTTGGATGTTGTTACACTTTGCAATGTTTTGATGTCTTGTAGATACATATTTTCGATCTAAAAGATGATTAAAAGATGATAAGGTTTGGATTTTGAGCGCTTATATATCATTTCGAGTCATTAATTTCTAAGTTTTATCAAATGTATAAGTAGTAGTTGTCTATCTATCCATATATATATACATATCTTCCAAGGAATAAAAATATTCCTTGGGCCCCCTAAATATTGCATTTGTCTCTTGTTTGTCCTCTTTTGTTTTTTTTCTCTCTCGATGATATATATATATATATATATATATATATATATATATATATATATATATATGTATGTATATATATGTATACATATCTTGCATCTTATTAAAACTGTTGTTGTCGTAAATACTGCATGTGGTTCGTTTTTTTTGTGTTCGAGTAAAAAGATAAGAATTACTGCGAGACGGAACTAAAGATCGAATCACGAGACGGCGAGTTTTGCCTCGATCGCAAGCAAAAAAATCTAAGAGGGGACAAAGAGAATATTTGGGGAGACAAAGAGAATATTTTTTCGGCAAAAGAGAATATTTGATGAAGAAGGCATGTTTTGGAGTCTTAAAATATGGATTTTGAAGGATGGAAGAATATGCCACGAGTTTACGAGATCAACGGATCAATATTTTCCAACGCACTTCTACCGTAACCTGTTTTCGATGGAAATTTGACCCGACTTTGAGGCATTTTCAGGGGACGAGGTCTTGATGAAAGTTGTAGATATTCAAACAAGCTTTCCAACGCATTTTGAATCACATCAATCGGAGGTCTACAACTCAAGTTATGATTTTTTTTTTCCGAATAAAGTGAAAGAACTGGACGAACCGGAGATATTTATTTGCTCTCCCAAGCCTACCTAACAAACTCCCAAGCCTCCCCCAACAAACTCATCATTACTCCCAAGCCTCCATAACAACCTCCAAGCCTACATAACAACCTCCTAGCCTCCCCCAAATGATACCTCCCTTATATCACCTCCCATTATATATATGATATAACATATACACACAAAAGAGAGGGAGAACTCAACCATTCACCTAAAAAAAAGCTTCGCATGGCCGCCCCTTTCTTCCATTGATGGCCATCTCTTCCTTTATGTTTTTCTTCACTTTCTATCTCTTTAAGACTTGAAGTAATATGTATGCAAATATACATATATGTCTATGTATGAATATGTGCATACTTGTATGAATGAATAAAGATATATGTATGCATATGTCTATGTATGTATATGTATATGCTTGTATGTATAAATTAAGTTGTAATCAAACGATGATGAGAGGCTAAGCACGTTGGAACAAGCCTTGTGAAGCCGATTCTTAGCACATCTCGATTTCGAATTTGGATTATCTTGTAAGTTTTAATAAAAGTTGTATCTTTATTATGCTTTATTCGTTTTTATGCAATTATATCGAGAGATCGTTGCATATTTGATGTTTAACGCTTGACGAGTCGTTGTTAAACTCGATCACCATATTAAAGATTGGATTTTTGATCTAAAATAACGAGAGTTGTTAGGTTGAATATCTAGATTACGAAATTGAGAGATTTCACACCTTTGTTATGAAAGCGTTAATCTTTAAGATCGAAAGATAAAAGATTGATAGGCGAATTATCTACTAAAGTAGAAATTCATACCTTTGATGGGTGAATCACAATTTTCGTTAAATCACTACAAGATAATCCAGAGAAGAAATTGAGTGTTGTGGAATCGGTGGATCATTCATTGTTCGTTGTTAAATTAATTGAAAAGAAATCGTTGTGTGTCTTGCTTTCGTCTTCATCGTAGTAATCGTAGAAATTGTAGTTTTAGTTATAAAGTAGAAATAACTTAGTTCAGAATTATCTTTCCTGCTTTGGATTGACAACCCTCTCATTCCAGGTTTATTGTTTTTTCGCTTTTAATTCGCTTTTGTTTTTATTTTCCGTGACAAACTTTCAAAAATTAAGAACTAGACCAACCTCGATTCCTGTGGATCGACTCCTCGGTATTAACCTCTATACTACAATCCTCGCACTTGGGGTATACCGGATTTATAAATTTATTACTTGTTACTTTTCATTGATAAAATCCGAGACAAGTTTTTGGCGCCGTTGCGGGGAATCGTATGCGGTCGTCTGGTTCTTTATTAATTTTTCTAAAGTTGTTCTGTTTTGTTTTTCGTAGGTAGTTTTCCCGTCAACGGAACCAAAAACAAGTTTTTGACGCCGTTGCCGGGGACTCGGTACGGTTGTCTAGTTTTATTAATTTTTCTAGTTTTTGTTACTAAGTTTTTTTCGTAGGTAGGTTTAAAAAAAAAAAAAAAAAAAAAATCCCTTATCTTATCTTGTCCCCTTGTCCCCTACTCATAAAAAAATATTCCCTCCCCTTATCTTGTCCCCTTGTATATATATATATATATATATATATATATATATATATATATATATATATATATATATATATATATATATATATATATATATATATATCTAGCATATCTATATATATACACACACACGCCACAAATATATATATATATATATATATATATATATCTAGCATATCTATATATATACACACACACGCCACAAATATATATATATATATATATATATATATATATATATATATATATATATATATATATATATTTACATCCTA
This sequence comes from Gentiana macrophylla, assembly GCA_026214975.1. Lineage (NCBI taxonomy): Eukaryota > Viridiplantae > Streptophyta > Magnoliopsida > Gentianales > Gentianaceae > Gentiana > Gentiana macrophylla. The sequence goes on along the minus strand of CM047809.1, from coordinate 4,235,931 downwards.
TATATATATTTCACCTTTTGAAAAAAATCGGTAAATACCGAGTGGATTCGTAATTACCGGGAGAGAGAAAAAAATATAAAAATCCAAGGAACACGTTTCAATCGTCGAGGTTGGTGAAGGATTCTCGGTGAATCCCACTGCGAAAGCATAAGGAAAAAAATCCCAAACCTCGTGATTTAGGTGTTGGTGTTCGAAGCCGGTTTATGCAAACTCGAGTCGAAAGGTCCACCGCTTTACACCCCGACCTCGAGCGAACCATAGTCAAACCAAAGCAAAGAGTTTGTCCCGCGTTCCTCCCGACGGCGGAGTGAGGCCGATCAAGATCTTGAGGAACGCCTGGTCGACGAGATCGAAGAAATAGTCATAATGGCCGCAGACGATAGACGACGACGTTGGTCGACTACGCCATGCCTGGTGAAGTCAAGGTCAACCCGCAATCGCTTTACCCGTCATTAATGCCCCAACCTTTGAACTTAAACCTGGTCTTATACAAATGATGCAACATGCATCTATTTTCCATGGTTTTCAGTCTGAGAATCCTCATACTCACATACACACATTTCTCGAGATATGTGGTACGACTCGCATCCAAGGAGTCGGTGAGGATGCGATAAAATTGAAACTTTTTCCATTTTCCTTACGAGGGGAGGCTAAAGAGTGGTACAACTCTCTCCCTGCTGAATCAATTTCCACCTGGGTTGAACTCGAGAAAGAGTTCCTGAGTCAATATTTTCCACCATCTAAGACAAATTGTCTAAGTGAAATATTCACTTTCTATCAAAAGGAAAATGAGTCTTTCTTCGACTGTTGGAAGAGATTCAAAGCTCTCCTTAGAAAATGCCCCCATCATGGTTTGGACTTGCAGAGGCAAGTCAACACATTTTTCAGCGGCTTGACCGAGCTCACTAAGGGCATGGTCAACAGTTCTTCTGGTGGGGCATTCCTGAAGAAAACACCTGAAGAGGGGTGGGCATTATTCGAGGATCTTGCCAAATATAACTATGCCCCCTTGTATCAAGCTATTCAAGCACCACTTCCTCCTCCTAGGATCGAGGAGGTGAATAGTCAAAATGAAATCGCCATGTCAAACAAAGAGATGATGGTCGCTTACCACGCCTCTAAATCAAAAGAATAAGAATCCTTCATTTTCACGTAACTCCCAAGTTCTCTGCTTTGCGAAAAATTGTTGTCAAACGGCCATATGGTTGGCCAAAGTCAATTCATTTCCCTTCGACCTATCAAGTTAATGCCGTCCGTAATCATGGATAAGATAATCCATCCACATGTCGAATCAGACAATTTGGGGCACACATCTCGTTTACGTCTATGAATGGACGTAATCGTCAAAGTGAATGCATTCTTTGGCCACCCAATCGTAGAGATTCAATAATCAATTCTCCGGCGAGTAATCTTCAAAAACAGGGGTTTCGATCGAATCAAAATTTCAATCCAAATTCAAATTTTAATCAAAATCAAAACTTCAATCGAAACCCTAGTTACAATCGAACTTAACTCCAATTTTTCCAATACAAATCAAAGGTTCAATCGAATTGGCCTAACAATTCTAATTCTACATTTCAAAATCGGTCCAAATCAAATTTATTCACGTAACTACCAAAACTCTCAAGGCCCTCGCACTCAAGTGATATCAAAGCTCAATGGGACTCCTTTAGGGAGGAGCAAAATAGATCAATGAAAATCTTGAGAGGCAAATCGGACAGCTTAATCGACGCTTAGCTTTAGACCCTCAGGCAGGCAACGCCTGGGCCACGAAAAAGAATCCAAAGGACGGTCAAGTTGCTCGGACCGATTTGAATAATAGCCAATGCACCGACTGTTACCTTCAATTCCTTACGGTAGAGAAGAGGCCGGTGCAATGAACTTAAGGTCCGTACTCAACTAAGTGGTCCCGAACCAGTGAAACCACTAACCCCTCCCGCCAAATGACGAGGCAAGAGGGAAGTCGTGCATCCATGCCCTCTGCTTACGCTTGATAGTACTCGTGGTCACCCCCGAAGTAAAGAGTTTGAAAGACCTCGTGTGGTCAACCCCGAGATCAGAGTGAAAGTCGTGGCTGATCCTCGACTAGTAAAAGAAGTGAGAAAGTGGTGAGGTGGAAAGATTTGGAAGATAAAGTCATCGCTTCATCCTCGAAGAAAGTCTTTCTCGAGAGTGATTTGAAGAAACTTCCATTTCCACCCAGAAAAAATAACATCTCCTTGCATGAAGACAAAAAGTATGAGAAAGTGCTTAATCTTCTTAAGAATACTCAGGTAAATCTTTCATTATCTGATGTTTTAGTGGAGATGCCTAAGTATACAAAGTTCATCAAGGATGTTGTGTCCTCCAAAAAGAAGCTCGAAGACATGGATCAGTTAATTGGTGAGAATTGCTCTATGATAAGTTATGATGATCTACCAATCAAGAGGGGTGACCCTGGGAAATTCGTGCTCACATTGTTGATGGGAGGCTTAGTCTTTCCAAATTCTTTATGTGACCTAGGTGCATCCATAAGTCTCGATGCCATTGTCTCGTCTCAGAACAAATTTTGGTTTGAATGATCTTTTAGAACCCACAACCATGAACCTTCAATTCGCTGATAGATCTTCCAAGAAAGCTGCTGGGATATTAAAGGACGTTCTAGTTCAAATTGATAGATTCACTTTCCCAGCTTGACTGGTACGCCTGAGACACTCGGAAGGATGAGAATGCTCTTTGATACTTGGAAGACCGCTTTTCTACTACAAACAGAGCCCTCATTGACTCGTGATGGTGGCCAAGTGACCATACGAGTTGGTGATCGTGAGGTGAGCTATAGTGTCTCCAAAGCTATTCGAGACCTCCGATTATCCAATTGGCTTCTCTATAGAAGATATGTCCGATGATTTTAATGATTACATGGAAAAACAAGTCATGGTCGTTGAAATGAATATGAGCGATTAATAGAGAACTTGAATAATCATGGTTGGGTGAATCTAGAACAATTAAAACCGAATTTGATAAAGATTTGTTGAAAGGAGAAGCTTTGGCGGTGGGACCACTAAGTAGACTCGGTGATGTTGAGTTGAAAAGTGGGGAGCTTAAATCGAGTTTAAAGACCCCTGTAGATCCTGCATCAAGCCGCTACCTAAGCATCCAAATACGTGTTCTTAAGAGAAGGTGACAAGCTTCCGTTGATTATTTCTCGCCAAGTTATCTCGATTAGAAGAGATGAAGTTATTGGACGCCTTAAGAAAAAATGAGAAAGCCTTTGGTTGGCAAGTAGGAGACATCGAGGGATATCTCCCGACATTTGTATGCATAAGATTAAGATCAAGAGGTGCCAAGTGTGTTAGATGTACCCTGCAGGAGGCTCAACCCTCATATGCAAGAGATAGTCAAAAAGGAGATTATTAAGCTTTTAGACATGGGTATCATTTACGCAATTGTCGATGTGATGAATGGGTATCCCCTACTCAAGTAGTTCCTAAAAAGGTGGAATTACTATTGAGAAGAATGAGAAGGCGAAGAAATAGCATTGAGGCTTGTTAATGGGTTATGAGTCCAGATCGACTATAGAAAGCTCAATGAAGTTACAATGAAAGATCATTTCCTCTTCCATTCATTGACCGGATGCTGAGCGTCTGGCAGACATGCATTCTATCGTTTCCTTGATGGATATTCAGGATATTTCCGGATACCCATAGACCCAGCTGACCAAGAAAAGACCACTTTCACTTGCCCTTATGGTACATTCGCTTACAGGTGAATGCCATTCGGTCTTTGCAATGCCCCGGCTACATTCCAAAGATGTATGCTGGCAATCTTTGATGGGCTTGTTGAAAAGTGTATGGAGATATTCATGGATGATTTCTCAGTCGTTGGTCAATCCTTTCATGACTGTCTTGATAACCTTGACCAAGTGTTATCCCGCTGTGTGGAAAAGAACTTAGTCCTAAATTGGGGAAAGTGCCATTTTATGGTAGATGAAGGAATAGTTCTTGGCCACAAGATCTCAGCCAAAGGAATGGAAGTAGATAAGGCAAAAGTGGAAGCTATAGAGAAGATGAATTTTCCTAGAAATGTGCGTGAAGTTAGAGGTTTTCTTGGACATGTCGGTTTTTATAGGAGATTCACTAAGGACTTTTCCAAGATAGACAAGCCCCTTTCTACTTTACTTAAAGAAGACGTCGTTTTTAATTTTGATGATAGTTGCAAGCAAGCGTTTGAGGAGCTTAAAAGTCAATTGATTTCGCACCGATTCTTATCTCTCTCCGACCGAATCTACCCTTCGAACTTATGTGCGATGCATCCAACTATGTTTGTTGGTGCGATCTTAGGACAACGAATTAAGGGAAATTCCAAATATATCTTACACCGCCACACACTAAACCCTACTCAAGTTAACTACACCACTACTTGAAAAGGAATTATTGGCCGTAGTCTTTGCTATGGACAAGTTTCAGAGTTACCGTTAGGTCCGCACCATTCTTGTGTGGATCGATCACGCTGCTTTGCGATATCTCATGACTAAGAAAGATGCTAAACCTCGCTTACTACGTTGGATACTGATCCTGCAAGAATTTGACGTTCATATTAAGGACAAAAAGGGCAGTGAGAACGTAGTAGCTGATCATGTTTCAAGGATGCTGAATGAGGAAGAGAAAAAACCAGATGATATAGACCTTTACTTTCCTCTAGAAAATGTTATACTAATAGGCGATTGCGCTCCAGATGTTCCATGGTATTCTTCCATCGTCAACTACCGCATTCCCAGATTTAAATCCGAATTTTCATATCGTGAGAATAAGAAATTCTTCTCTGACATGAAAACATTTGTATGGGATGAACCTTACCTCTTCAAGATTTGTAAGGACGGATTGTTAAGAAGATGTGTTCTGAATCTGAGCAACGTGATATCATTAAACAATGCCACAATTGGGCCTACTGGTGGCCACTTTGGTCCCTGGAAAACCGTTGCTAAAATCTTTCAGTCCGGTTTCTATTGGCCCACGATCTTCATGATTCGAAGCCTTCGCAAGGCTTGTGATAGGTGCCAACGAACCGGTACTCTAACTAGGCGTTTTGACATGCCATTAAAGCCCATTTTAGAATGTGAGGTCTTTGATGTGTGGTATTGATTTTATGGGTCCGTTTCCATCTTCCTGTGGAAACAAATACATCTTAGTCTGCGTTGACTATGTGTCAAAATGGGTGGAGGCTCAAGCCACTTCTCGCAATGACCATAAAACGGTCATGAGCTTTCTTAAGAAAAATATCTTTGTGAGATTTGGATGTCCCCGTGCCTTAATCAGTGATGAAGGAACGCACTTCTGCAACCGGCCACTAGAAAAAGTCCTTGAGAAATATGGTGTCCGGCATAAAATTGGCACACCATATCATCCTATGACTAGTGGCCAGGTCGAGAGAAGCAATCGAGTTTAAAGAAGATCCTGGAAAAGTTAAAATTGATCCAGAAAGGATCGAGTCTTAAGTTGGATGATGTACTATAGGCATATCGAATCGCCTATAAGACCCCATGGGTACATCACCCTATCGAGATGGTATATGGAAAACCATGCCACTTACCAGCTTGAGTTGGAGCATAAGGCGATTGGGCTACTAAGTTCTTAAACTTCGATACCCAATCATGTGGTGAACATCGATTAACTGCAGCTTGTAATGAGTTAGATGAGTTTAGACTCCAAGCCTACGAGAGTGCCAGATGAGTAAGGATAGAATGAGACTCCTTCATGATGCAAAGATCGAAGCGAGAATTTCAAGTTGGGGAACAAGTTTTATTGTACAATTCAGGTTACATCTGCTTTCTGGAAAGTTAAGGACACGCTTGTCCGGCCCTTTTGAAATTCTCGCAAATCATTCCTGAGAGTGTTTTAGAACTAAGAGGTCATGGTGACCAGCCGTTCGAGTGAATGGTCAAAGGTGCAAGCATTATATAGGTCAAACCAAAGAGAAACCTTTGATTGTTCATTTCCTCGACATCCTCGGGTGTGGTATGACCAAGTCACCGAGTTTGACGAATTTTCACCCGACTTGTTTTCCTCGAGGATGACGGCGAGTAGTTCATTAAAGGAAGTTATTGCTTGGTAGTTGGGATATGGAAGAACTTAAAAGGAGGCACAGTTAAAAAAGAAAGTCAAAAGACGAAGTCTACAATGGGGAGGATTAAAAGTGTTTTGAAAGCAATCGGAAAATTGACCCCATGTGTTAGATCTTGTTTTTGCAAATACACACCAATGATCGAGCTTACGATGTAGTGGTGGAAGGAAGGTGAAGTGGCCGATCCAGTGAGAATTGATTTGTCGAGCAAACGACGTTAACCAAAAGCGCTACCGGAGGCGACCGTAAAATATTAAATTTCGTGCTTTAATTTTCATTAGGTTAGTCTTTTACCAATGAGGACATTAAAGAACTGGATGTTTTTTTATAGGATAGGCATTTTCCTGTTTAAAAAAAAAAAAACACAACTAAGTCCTAGGATGAATGTTTGAATTTCATTAAAGAGGGAACGATTAGGTGGTTATCCGAAAATCCCGAGGTATAACAAAGAGAAAATTCAAATACATCATTTCTTGGACTTAGGTTGTTGGACTGTTTTGACAAAACCCTTGAGGATCTGGGTATAAAAGACTCACTACATTTCATTTTATGATCTAGTAGGAATATCTTGTTAGAACATTCCTTATGTGATTCAATCACATTATTCCCGGATCGATTATGCTAAATTATTGAGAATCAGAGAGCGATATTAATCTACAAACATACCTGAATCCATAGCAGCGGAAGACTCTGTAGATGTTGTAGGATCGATCTTCCAGATCTATACACCTCCTATTTCTTGTCAGAAGAACCCTTTTGTATTCTCTGTATTTTTCTCTTGTGATAATGGGGGTCAAAAGAGAGTAGGAAAAGTGTATGACCTAGGGACCATAACCCACCCTTATATAGTAAAATATTTATTAGGTCTTTCCAATTTTACCCATCATAAAATTAGAAATTACCTCCGAGTTTCTACACATTAAAGGTCCACACCCTAGCGATATTGCTATCGTCCCAATAATTATAATCGTAGTAGATCACTTTAAAACGGACAAACATTTATTGACGATCTCACGACATAACAATTATTTCACATATAAGCCCAACGTTGGATATATGATCCAACAATCTCCCACTTGGGCTATATGTGTAACTTTATAATTGTATGTCATAAGATAACCGAATGAGCGCTCAACTTGACTGTCATTACAAAACATATCAAATAACAATCCCGTCCATCAAAGTCACCAACATAGGACCAAAGCGGCCTTCGTCACATCTATCGTAACGGGACCCATCAATGATCACGTATGCTAGTAAAATTGAATGACATGGATCATGATGTGGATGCGTAGCATGGAAATTAACACGAAATGTGATCTTGACATGTAAATTTCCAACTGGTCCACTTTAAACTTAATGAGATCAAAACCGTATTTCGAGATCAAAGTGTGAAACATCAAAACTTAAATTTCTGCAGAAACAACTACAATTGTAACTTTAACTTTAACCATAACCTTAACCTTAAATCAAAACAATCTGAAAAATGTGTCTATATCGAAGCAAACATTATCAATTACAAACTCCCACTAAACCTAAACATCCTTAACTGACATGACACCCATATGAGCAATATGCTCAAGAACATCTTGGGTGGCTGTCCCATAGTGAGTGGATCCACAATAATGGAGTTTGTCATGATAATTTCAAAAGACACCCTTCCACTTTGAACTCTATCTTTAACAACTAGGAACATTATATCAATGTTCTTAGACATTGATGAGCTCTTGCTGTTGTTGGGATAAAACACTGCGGAATTATTATCACAATAAAACCTTAGTGGTCATTCAATGACCAAATTCATAGCCGTGAAACATATTTCCGCATCTAGATCCCATCACTAGTGGCTTCAAATGCCCCAAATTTTGTCTTCAATGTCAAAGAAGCCATAAGTGTCTGCTTAGCACTTCTCATAAAAACAACTTCTTGTTACAAAATGAAGACAAACCTTACGTGGATTTAAATGTATCTTTACATCCACCAATATCTAAGTCAGTATACCGAATGATCTCTAACTTTTCTGACTCGAGATATGTGAGCATCTTATATTTTATTTTCTCGTAAGTACTTTATAACCTTATAGGTCATGACTAAATGACCCTTTCCAGATCTTTTAAGAATCACTCAACTTTGATCGAAATGTACACAATAACTGGACATGTACAAACCTAAGCACACATTAGACTCCCAATAAATATATCAAAGGGAATCTACTGCATTTCCTCCTACTTTAAATAATTAGAAAAGGCACAGTGAGACTAAACTTGTCTCACTTAGACACAGGGGTACCTTGTTGTTTACAATCTAGCATGTCGAATCTCTTAAGAAAACTTTATCGATATAGTCTATTTGTAATGATCCAATAATACCTCAGGGATAACCCCGTTATACATGGATCCCGAAACTGAACTTGCGTCAGCTAAATCTTTCAACTCAAATCCGGACGAGAGAAATGATTTAGTTTAACACTCTCAAAATCTGTATCGTTACTAGTTATCATCAACATGTCAAACCAAGAGTATGAACCTACTCCCATTAAACTTATGATAGATACATTCATCAACCGAATTTGACTCAAAACTAAACGAGACAATGATTTGATGAAATCTAACATACTATTGACGGGAAAATTATTTGAGTCCATAGATGGGTTTCTTTATTTTGCAAACCATATTCTTTGCGTCACCAAATGCAAAGATTTCTGGCAGCACCAAATCAATGTCACCACTGATAAACATTGTCTTTACATCCATCTAATGTAACTCATAATCCATATGAGCAAGTAGAGCCATAATTATCCTGAAAATGGCCTTTCAATGAAACCAGAGAGAAAGCCTTTTATTACACTCATTTTGCATAACCTTAATCCACTTATGAGAGTTGGAGCTTTCCATGGCTTAGGGAACAATAACCGGATCGTCCTCCATAATGCCAGGATCCTTATGCTCAAAGAGGTAAACAATATAATCATACTGAATTGTTGACCTCATATCTCTAGTGGAGTTCCTAAGTTGCGGTGCCACTGATTTCTCATGTGGTGCCTCATATGCTCATTTTGCTCCTGTATAGGTTCTTGAGGATGTAGAGGTTGCCTAATTGAAAGTTCACGAATATTGTCATAAACCGTATCTGGCAATAGTATACATCCCATTTGGGAAAACAAATTGTTACCAACTGCCACTGTAAGGAGAGTCGTGGTAGGATCTTCCTTAAAGACAATATTTCATACCTTATCTCCCCCCCAAACTCAATATCCTCAAGGAACCTTGCAGATCCCGTCTAATAAAAAAAATTGGAAGTAGGACCATAGAACTTAAAACCCCTGGATCTCTTATAAAACACCACACATAACAGTTAACCAAAGTCCAATTTTCTTTCCTTTGGCTTACAAGGCCTAACCTTAATTGGACAACCTCCAATATGATTACATCAATCTTCAAGTTACCCTCACCATATTTCATATAGGGTTTTGGTTACTGTTGTAGTGGGTACTTATTTAGTATGAAAGCTGCTATCTTTAATTTCCATAGTGACTTCCATTAGATATAGGTAATTAAAAGCAAATATTCGTCCATGAAGGTGATACATTATTGCTTACCATTCCAACATACTGTAAGGAATAGACATCAAGTGACCATATGTATCAATTCTAAGACGTACTTAGAGCAATCAAATATCTAATCTCCTATGTTGGTTTGTTGCCCCTTAATACAACCTGCTCAGACAAAATCCATCTGACATAACAAGGGGACCAAATGTTCCATCTGACACAAGCCTTTACATTCTCTTTCGAGAAATTTTCCAAAAAATGCTAAAGCCAAACCATATAGGAACCATCATTAGTTAACTTTGATTTGTGCCATGAAAACTAAATGCAGAGTGTTATTAAAGATACAACGGTATCTACCAAATCAAGATTATCACTGAAAGCCAAATTATTAGAACATATTTGATCTGAATTCTGGAAAGACTAAAGGTATCATCCTTAATTGAACAAGAATGTCCTTATTTGTCCAATCAAGAAATGTAAAGCCGAATTCCGCCATAAAGACGGCCTGATAAGCCTTTTACAAGTCTAGAAAATGTTCAATCTTCGGTAACAATCTAGTTTCTGAATAGCCTTAAACTTTACTGCATCACCATCACCCATAAAGATGTATCTTTCAACATCAACTAGTGATCTGTAATGCTAACAACTCTGCATAAACACACTTAAGTAAATAGAAACACCGTAATCTATCCACCAAGTGTGTTAAGGCACAAAAGTCAAGCGAACTCCTAAACAAAACAATAAAGGAAAAACTGAACTTTATTTGCTCAGAAAGCATGACACGTCAAGCAATCTTTCATTGTGAACCTACCCATTGGCATAAGAAACAACCAATATTCTTATGTTGTTACTTTTGCCACTATTGTTGAATACCAGCAGCTTCCTTAAATTTTATTGTGCCCTTACCCTTAATGGTGACCATATTTAGCACTTTCTGGTTGCCCAAGTTTAAATCATTCAACTTCTTGCACTCAGTGGGAAATCAATTTTTTCAAATCCCACAATTCCTTATGTCTGTTATAACTGACATTTAATTTACCATATTGTGCTTAAAGATAAAGAATGATAACTTGCACGAATAGTCCATCACAGATATCCAAATCAAATATCCGAAGTTTGGAAATCAAATGAGCTAATTTTAAAATGTGCCCTTATGTTGCATTAGTCCTTGTACCTTATAGAGCGTAGCATAGACAAGACAAAGCATGTCTCGTTTTTCTCTTCCTAGACATGGTGCAACTTCATTAAACACAAAAAATCTTTATTGGTCACCACAATCCTTAGCAAATTTTAAGAGTATCTAAAATGGCTTCCTATATGATCACTAAACTCAACATGTTTAATCACTCTCACTTCTCAAAGTACAAATGTGTTTGTCTAGACTATCCTAACCGAGACGTTCAAGATGATCATACTTAAATGTCAAGTCTAGATACATAATGTGAAGGACAAATTCAAGTCATCTTTTCCAACTCTTTAAAATTATAGGGAATTTGGAGGAATATAATGCTTAAATGAGCAGATATACTTTAAAGCAGAAATTATAATTGAATACAGAAAACAACTTAATGACCTTAGGCTCACATATATAAGATCCGAAGAATATCCAAAATCAAACAAATTTATGATATATTTTCCCATCACAAAATGCCGGCACGACATTAATATCTCATCTTTGGACGATAATACTAACTCGTAATTGACATCTTGGCGTAGTAATCAAACACTGACAATAAGTCCTGTCAAATAATAGACCAATCTTTGGATCGCATCTATTATCCACATGGAAACCGAATAATTGTCACGTATTTATCACCACAGGTGTGTTTATAATTCTGCCAAATAATATCCTTCATTTGGGCCGAATACTATCCGCATGAATTTATAAAAACACAAACCATTTTACATCCAATCGTGAATCTATTTCCACGTAGAGGTCACTTTGGCGACATATTGCTTCAACAAATCCACTTAGAGACATAATAAATGTCTATACCGCAATATATCATTGTTCGATTTTACCGTATCAACATTTAAGAAAAAATCTATCAAAATTGGGTTACTTTATTTCTGCAAATCTCACCATATTACCTTATACGGACTAATTATTAAATAATAAGTCCATCTAATCAATTCCAGAAAAACAATTTCCCAAGTTCCATAATAATAATAATAATCATAATAAATAATAACACCTTAGACCAAATCATGTTGTCCAATTTCCATTTTATTATTAGTTATTATCATTATTTATTTAATGGGCCAGAAAAATAAAAAAAAAATAAAGCACATTACATAACCCTTATATGCATATCTGCATATACAGAAACATAAAGTGCCGCCGCAAGCTGTGTACTACTATTATAAATTAACATAACATTAGTCAACAGCTTCTTATTTACCTCTTTTTTTTTTTTTTTTTTCTTTCTAATTTCTTATTTATTTATCCAAACAAAAGCTGGTAACCCTAATGTATTACTTTCTGCCGCCGCTGAAGATAAAAAAAAAAAAAAAAAAAAAAAAAGGGCCAACTATAGCTCTAATGATCCTTTATACTTTATTTACAATTAAGCTAATTGGCTTCTGCTTCTGCTTCTACGGCATGAATCCAAAAACATACTGAATTGATGCAAATTCATATCATCAACGTAGTCAAGCGACCAGTTGGTTTACATCAGAATTTATCTAAATGATAGACCAATCGGAGACTGATTTCTTGCAAGAATTAAATGAGAGCATACAAGCAACGAGCATAAAACCGGGCGACGTATATATATGAAAAACTTCTATTCGTCCAATTAGATAGATCCAAAACACAAAGTATATAATTTCAACCGTATATATTAAAAACGATTCTCGATAATTCAACATAAACCGGCTCTGATACCACTTGTTAGAACATTCCTTATGTGATTCAATCACATTATTCCCGGATCGATTATGCTAAATTATTGAGAATCGAGAGAGCGATATTAATCTACAAACATACCTAATCCATAGCAATGAAGACTCAGAGATGTTGTAGGATCGATCTTCCGAGATCTATACACCTCCTATTTCTTGTCAGAAGAACCCTTTTGTATTCTCTGTATTTTTCTCTTGTGATAATGGGGGTCAAAAGAGAGTAGGAAAAGTGTATGACCTAGGGACCATAACCCACCCTTATATAGTAAAATATTTATTAGGTCTTTCCAATTTTACCCATCATAAAATTAGAAATTACCTCCGAGTTTCTACACATTAAAGGTCCACACCCTAGCGATACGTTACTGTCCAATAATTATAACTGTAGTAGATCACTTTAAAACGGACAAACATTTATTGACAGTCTACGACATAACAATTATTTCACATATAAGCCCAACGTTGGATATATGATCCAACATATCTGACTATGAATTGATGATATATGCTCATGTGATACTCTCTATGATACGTATATGCTTAGATGTCCTGTGTTTTCCCTGTGTGGTGATTTTTCCATCTGAGCGATTATTTCCTGTGCTTGTATCAAACTTTTCTGCGCGATATGTTATATTCCCCCGTGTCCCCGAGATATTTCCGTGTTTGTCAAGTGTGCAGGATATTTGTGATAGCATTTGTGCGCATTCGCATTTAATTTTTCCGGTGGATGGTCCACGATCATCGCTTTCATCGAGCATTTCGAGTGATTCTAGGCCACTTCAGAATTGCCACTTTCGAACTACAATCAGCTAAGTGTTCCTTTTCTTTTTACTTTCTGCACAACTTGAGGACACGTTGTGATATAAGTATGGGGGAGGGAATAGTCGGTTATGTGTATCTACCATTTGCTTAATTCATTATGATTCTATAAAAAAAAAGAGCTAAATTTTTCAAAATTTTTAGTTTTTTTGTTTAGTTCCGAGTAAGCAATGCATATCTTTGTTCGGTTCTTTATAGTCATTGATGCTGTATTCCGTATGTTCAGTAAGTTGGTTGTTTCACCCGATATATTTTTCACAAGCCATAGTGAATGATGAGCTAAAATATAAAGTTATACCTCTTTGGATTAGTGATAGTTGATTATCTTATAAGTCATGTGCTTAGTGCTAACGTATATATCGTGACGATTATGATAGTTTGTGTTTAGATCCAAAGTATGTTATACTGTGAATATCTTAGGTTTGAATGTGATAAGTAAAGCGTAACTTTTGTGCATTGAAAAAAAAGAGTTGAATTTAATAGAATTAATTGTGTGTGTCGGAAGCTGGTCGATGATTTGAGTGCGGTAGGTCATATCTCGAATGTCCTATACCACTATGATGACCAAAAGCTCACGACAGTCAGAAGAAGCTGCCTTATGATTTGAGTAAGGTAGGGTATATCTCGAATATTCTATTCTGCTATGACGGGCAATAGCTCATTCTGATGTGCGTTTAAATGAGAAAGTTAGTTAAATCAACTTACATAAGAAAGTGGTATGAATTGAGTGAAAGACTTAGTTATCGTGATACCTTATCCCCAGATAAACCGATGGATATATGTTGTAGGGATTATCCTCTCGAGTGTATCGAAAAGGCCCTAGATATATTCTATCATTCTTTCGGGATATGTCACGCTTTTGTAGGGTACATCTTATAAGTATCATTTATTACTAGCTTGAAGGGGGTATTAGCTAGTTTGCTTTGAATTTTCAAGTTTGGACTTAGTGGAAGTTTTCTATGGCTATGCACACACACAGTGAACCTCCTCTGATTTATTAAATATATGTTATATTTGCTTGAGGTGTCTATCTTTTCTCAAGCCTTGATTCTTGTTTTGTTTTGCTCGGACGACGAGCAAAAGTTAAGTGTGGGGAGTTGTTAAGGGTTATTTTATACGATTTCTAATGATATATTTTATAATGATTTCCTCCACATTTATATAATTTGCATAGAAAATGAGCTTTTAATCGATTTATTGAGCAAGTGAGGTTTTAAACGGTTTAATTGCAAAAGTGGTTGATTTATGTGTTTTATCGTTGGTTTTATGTTTATTTGGATGTTGTTACACTTTGCAATGTTTTGATGTCTTGTAGATACATATTTTCGATCTAAAAGATGATTAAAAGATGATAAGGTTTGGATTTTGAGCACTTATATATCATTTCGAGTCATTAATTTCTAAGTTTTATCAAAATGTATAAGTAGTAGTTGTCTATCTATCCATATATATATACATATCTTCCGAGGAATAAAAATATTCCTTGGGCCCCCCCAAATATTGCATTTGTCTCTTGTTTGTCCTCTTTTGTTTTTTTCCTCTCTCGATGATATATATATATATATATATATATATATATATATATATATATATATATATATATATATATATATATATCTGCATCATAAAACTGTTGTTGTCGAAAATACTCGTGGTTCGTTTCTTTGTGTTCAGTAAAAAAGATAAAATTATCTGCGGAGATGGAACTAAAGATCGAATCACGAAAACGAGTTTTTTGCCTCGATCAAGCAAGAAAAATCTAAGAGGGGACAAAGAGAATATTTGGGAGACAAAGAGAATATTTGGGGGACAAAGAGAATATTTTGAGACAAAGAGAATATTTGATGAAGAAGGCACGTTTTGGAGTCTTAAAATATGGATTTTGAAGGATGGAAGAATATGCCACGAGTTTACGAGATCAACGGATCAATATTTTCCAACGCACTTCTACCGTAACCTGTTTTCGATGGAAATTTGACCTGATTTAGAGGAATTTTCAGGGGACGAGGTCTTGATGAAAGTTGTAGATATTCAAACGAGCTTTCCAACGCATTTTGAATCACATCAATCGGAGGTCTACAACTCAAGTTATGATGTTTTTTTCCGAACAGCTGAAAGAACGGACGAACCGGAGATATTTATTTGCTCTCCCAAGCCTACCTAACAAACTCCCAAGCCTCCCCAACAAACTCATCATTACTCCCAAGCCTCCATAACAACCTCCAAGCCTACATAACAACCTCCTAGCCTCCCCCAAATGATACCTCCCTTATATCACCTCCCATTATATATATGATATAACATATACACACAAAAGAGAGGGAGAACTCAACCATTCACCTAAAAAAAAGCTTCACATGGCCGCCCCTTTCTTCCATTGATGGCCATCTCTTCCTTTATGTTTTTCTTTACTTTCTATCTCTTTAAGACTTGAAGTAATATGTATGCAAATATACATATATGTCTATGTATGAATATGTGCATACTTGTATGAATGAATAAAGATATATGTATGCATATGTCTATGTAAGTATATGTATATGCTTGTATGTATAAATTAAGTTGTAATCAAACGATGATGAGAGGCTAAGCACGTTGGAACAAGCCTTGTGAAGCCGATTCTTAGCACATCTCGATTTCGAATTTGGATTATCTTGTAAGTTTTAATAAAAGTTGTATCTTTATTATGCTTTATTCTTTTTATGCATTTATATCGAGAGATCGTTGCATATTTGATGTTTAACGTTTGACGAGTCGTTGTTAAACTTAGATCACCATATTAAAGATTGGATTTTTGATCTAAAATAACGAGAGTTGTTAGGTTGAATATCTAGATTACTTAAATTGAGAGATTTCACACCTTTGTTATGAAAGCGTTAATCTTTAAGATCGAAAGATAAAAGATTGATAGGCGAATTATCTACTTAAAGTAGAAATTCATACCTTTGATGGGTGAATCACAATTTTCGTTAAATCACTACAAGATAATCCAGAGAAGAAATTGAGTGTTGTGGAATCGGTGGATCATTGCTTGTTCGTTGTTAAATTAATTGAAAATAAATCATTGTGCTGTCTTGCTTTCGTCTTCATCGTAGTAATCGTAGAAATTGTAGTTTTAGTTATAAAGTAGAAATAACTTAGTTCAGTAATTATCTTTCCTGCCTTGGATTGACAACCCTCTCATTCCAGCTTTATTGTTTTCGCTTTTAATTCTGTTTTGTTTTTATTTTCCGTGACAAACTTTCGAAAAATTAAGAACTAGACCAACCTCTATTCCCTGTGGATCGACTCCGGTATTAACCTCTATACAACAATCCCTGCACTTGGGGTATACCGGATTTATAAATTTATTACTTGTTACTTTTCATTGATAAAATCCGAGACAAGTTTTTGGCGCCGTTGCCGGGAATCGTGCGGTCGTGCTGGTTCTTTATTAATTTTTCTAAAGTTGTTCTGCTTTGTTTTTCAGTAGGTAGTTTTCCGTCAACGGAACCAAAACAAGTTTTTGGCGCCGTTGCCGGGACTCGCACGATTGTCTAGTTTTATTAATTTTTCTAGTTTTGTTATCAAGTTTTTCGTAGGTAGGTTTAAAAAAAAAAAAAAAAAAAAATTCCCTTATCTTATCTTGTCCCCTTGTCCCCTACTCATAAAAAAATATTCCCCTCCCTTATCTTGTCCCCCTTGTATATATATATATATCTAGCATATCTATATATATACACACACACGCCACAAATATATATATATATATATATATATATATATATATATATATATATATTTACATCCTTATATATATTTCACCTTTTGAAAAAAAAAAAAGTCGGTAAATACCGAGTGGATTCGGTAATTACCGGAGAGAAAAAAAAATAAAAATCCAAGGAACACGTTTCAATCGTCGAGGTTGGGTGAAGGATTCTCGGTGAATCCCACTCTGCGAAAGCATAAGCATGATTTAGGTGTTGGTGTTCGAGCTGGTTTATGCAAACTCGGAGTCAGAAAGGTCCACTGCTTTACACCCCTGACCTCGAGCGAACCATAGTCAAACCAAACAGGCGAAGAGTTTGTCCTGCGGTTCCTCCTGACGAAGGGAGTGAGGCCGATCAAGATCTTGAGGAACGTCTGGCTGACGAGATCGAAGAAATAGTCATAATGGCTGCAGACGATAGACGTACGTTGGCTGACTACGCCATGCCTGGTGAAGTCAAGGTCAACCCGGCAATCATTTTACCCGTCATTAATGCCCCAACCTTTGAACTTAAACCTGGTCTCATACAAATGATGCAACATGCATCTATTTTCCATGGTTTTCAGTCTGAGAATCCTCATACTCACATACACACATTTCTGGAGATATGTGGTACGACTCGCATCCAAGGAGTCAGTGAGGATGCGATAAAATTGAAACTTTTTCCATTTTCCTTACGAGGGGAGGCTAAAGAGTGGTACAACTCTCTCCCTGCTGAATCAATTTCCACCTGGGCTGAACTCGAGAAAGAGTTCCTGAGTCAATATTTTCCACCATCTAAGACAGCCCAGTGTCTAAGTGAAATATTCACTTTCTTCAATGGAGGGAACCACACCAAGTTCAGTAATGAACTTCTTCATCCAAACTGCTTCCTTTGCCGCCTCCGAGGCTGCTATGTATTCGGCTTCCGTTGTAGAGTCTGCAGTAGTCTCCTGCTTGGAACTCTTCCAGCTCACTGCTCCGCCGTTAAGCGTGAAAACAAATCCAGATTGTGACTTAAAGTCATCCTTGTCAGCTTGGAAACTGGAATCTGTGTAACCTCGTAATACTAAATCATCATTCCCGAAAAGTAAGAACATATCCCTAGTACGTCTCAAGTACTTGAGGATATTCTTGACAGCAATCCAGTGACCATCACCTGGATTGGACTGGTACCTACTAGTCATACTAAGAGGGTACGAGACATCTGGTCTTATGCATAACATGGCATACATGATAGACCCAATTGCCGAAGCATAAGGGATTTTACTCATTTGTGCCCTTTCCTCCTCCGTCTTAGGACTCATTCCCTTCGACAGATAGACCCCATGTGACATGGGCAACAATCCTTTCTTGGACTGCTCCATGCTGAATCTCTTCAGCATCTTGTCTATATAGGTGGACTGTGATAGACCAAGCAACCTCTTAGACCTATCTCTATAGATCTTTATTCCTAGAATATAGGCTGCCTCACCCAAGTCCTTCATTGAGAAGTTCTTGGATAACCAAGCTTTGACTGATTGTAACATAGGCACATCATTACCTATGAGCAATATGTCATCCACATATAGCACTAGGAATACAATTGCACTCCCACTAACCTTCTTGTAAACACAGGGCTCATCTTCGTTCTTGATGAAATCAAACTGTTTGATTATCTCATCAAAGCGAAGATTCCAACCTAGCCTTGTCTTTGCTTATAACCCTTTGCCACCAACCTAGCCTTGTAGGTGGTTAAGTTACCGTCCATGTCGGTCTTTCTCTTAAAGATCCATTTACACCCTATAAGGACTATTCCCTCAGGTGGGTCAACTAAGTTCCAAACATGGTTGTCCTTCATGGATTCCATCTCAGAATTCATGGCTTCAAGCCATTTCTCTTTGTCATGCCTTAATAGCACTTCCTCATAAGTTCTAGGGTCCTCATCTTCCATGAGATACACGCCCGTATACCTTTCGGGTCCACGGCGTTCCTTGGTGGATCTTCGAGGTGCTAGTGTGTTTACGGTAGAGGGTGGCGCCATATTTGAATGTGGTGTGTCCTCTACTTCCATCAACGGACTGTTGTCCGTAAGTGGTTCTCGAATTTCTTCAAGATCAATTTTACTCCCACGACCTATCCGTAATAAACTCTTTCTCTAGAAAGTGGCCAGTCCTGGCAACAAACACCTTTTGTTCCTCAGGGTGGTAAAATTTGTACCCTTTGGTTTCCCTAGGATATCCCACAAATAGACATTTGTCAGACCCGGGTTCTAATTTGTCAGGCATCATCCGCTTCACGTATGTCGGACAACCCCAAGGTTTTAGATGACCTAGGCTTGGTTTTCTCTTAGTCCATACCTCGTATGGTGTAGAGTCAACCGTCTTTGATGGAACTCGGTTCAGTGTATAGGATGCGGTTTCTAGAGCATACCCCCAAAACGATTTTGGAAGAACTGCGTAGCTCATCATGGATCGTACCATGTCTAACAAGGTGCGGTTCCTCCTCTCAGACACGCCGTTCATCTGAGGCGTTCCGGGAGGAGTCCATTCAGGTAGAATCCCATTCTCCTTCAAATAGTCTTGAAAACCTCCATCTAGGTATTCTCCACCTCGATCGGATCGAAGCGTTTTAATTTCCTTACCTAGTTGTTTCTCCACTTCACTTCTGAATTCCTTGAACTTTTCGAAGGCTTCAGACTTATACTTCATTAAGTATATATAACCATAGCGTGAATGGTCATCAGTGAAAGTGATGAAATAAGAGTATCCTCCTTTGGCTTGAATTGACATTGGGCCACATACATCTGTATGTATGAGCTCAAGCAATTCATTGGATCTTATCCCTTTGCCACTGAAAGGCGACTTTGTCATCTTGCCAAGTAGACAAGCCTCGCACGTATCAAATGATTCGTAATCGAATTGATCCAACATTCCATCTTTATGGAGTTTGGAAATGCGATTCTTATTTACATGGCCAAGTCTACAATGCCATAAGTAGGATTCATTCAAGTCATTTGTCTTAGCTTTCTTGTTATTTATATTAAGTACATCAACACTTATATCTAATATGTAGAGACCATTGCTAAGTATGCCAGTACCATAAAAAATTCCATTACGTGAAAAGGAACAACATTTATTCTCAAACGTAAATGGAAAACCATCAACATCTAATGCAGAAATGGAAATAATGCTCTTCATAGGAGCGGGAACATAATAACAGTTATTGAGTTCTAGTACTAGCCCACTGGGCAATGAAAGAAAATAAACTCCTATGGCTAGTGCAGCAACACTTGCTCCATTTCCAACGCGTAGGTCCACCTCTCCTTTCTTCAGATCTCTAGTTCTTCTTAATGCCTGCATATTCGTACAAATATGAGAACCACAGCCAGTATCTAATACCCAGTGGTTAGACTTAGAAGAAGCAATGTTGATCTCAATCATAAATATACCTGAAGTCGAAGCATCAGAATGCTTCTTTTTGGTACTCAAGAAGCTCTTGCAGTTTCGCCTCCAATGACCGGTCTCACCGCAATGGAAGCAAGCATCCTTGGATTTGTCTTTTGCTATCTTAGGCATGGGCTTAGGTGCAGCCTTCGCCTTCTTGGACTTCTTCTGGGCTTTTGCCTTTCCCTTGTTGGAAGTGACCAGCAACACTTTCTTTCCCCTTCCCACAGTGCCCTCACCAGTTTTCAGCATGTTCAATAGCTCCGCAAGGGAGCAATCTATCTTGTTCATGTGATAGTTCACCACAAACTGTGAGTATGAATCAGGTAGAGACTGTAGAATTAAGTCAATACTTTACTCTCGTTCCAACTTGTGGCCCAGCTTCCCAAGCCTCTCTATGTACCCGATCATCTTTAGCACATGTGACCCACCAGCAGTCCCAGAGTCCATCTTGCAACCAAACAGGGCCTTCAAGACCTCGTACCTCTCAGTGCGAGACTGAGAAGCGTAGAGTTCCTTTAGGTGAACCATGATTGAGTAAGCATCCATAGACTCATGCTGTTTCTGCAGCTCAGGTGTCATAGAAGCAAGCATGATACATGTAGCATCAGAGCTGTCATAACAGTGCTTGTTATACTTCTCAACCACATCTGCAGCAGCTACTGGAGCATGTGCCTCCGGTACGGGTTCGTCCAAGACATAGCCAATCTTCTCGTGCCTCAAAACGATTTTGAGGGTTCTTTCCCAATCGAGAAAATTAGTTTCGTCAAGCTTGTTTTCGATGATAGAACGAAGATTCAATTTGTTCGACATTTTCTACAACAATAAATAAAGAAAGAATAAGTAAAAACTCATGTATAAAAACCTTAAATTTGCACTTAAAATTTTATAAGGTTTTTATCTCCCACTAGCCAATTATTCCCAATTGGCTTTCAAGAAAATTACCTTTTCTTTAGTGGGCAAGACCCCATCGAACTATCTCGACCCCCAACTTTGGCTGATGGGCAGAAAATAATTTTAACAGGTGGACAACACTTTGTCGATCATATCTTATATGACTCTTGTTGTTTGACTAGTCAACTCGTTGACAATCTTTCATCTTATGAAAGTAGTCAAACCCTTGCCTCTAAAACCCAAACGACCCCGCTTTGGCTGGTGATCGAGTGAATTCTTAGTCGAGTCATAACCCTAATATTCGTGAGATCTCTTTCGATCATATCTCGATAACAACGATATACCCGAGGTAGGTCAACCCCCGCTTTGGCTGGTGAGTTGGGTCCGAACAAGGGCTCTTCACCGTCGTTATAATATGGGGAGGCATTTTGGCTCGAGTTTTGGCGTGGGAATAATTAATTCGGTTCAATTATGGTCTCATTTACTATGTGCATATAACTACGATATCATATAAAGTAAAACATACACAACAGTCCGCGCACAAAATAACCGGTATGATCATGGACTTTCCTAGGTGCGGTTTCGAATACAAACTGACGAAAACGCGGGTCACAAACTAAAGGTATCTGCAACCTTCAATAGGATCTTTATTGCTGTACACCAATGGGATCTTTATTGCTCCTTGGTCTTCTTCTTCTTGCTCCATCTTGTTACATCATTATTTAACTAATAACTAATTACATCCGCCGCACACAGAGGGGCTAACGGGAATGGGATGAATGCAAAATGTAAACTAGGTCACGTTCTTCATAACGGCCTAGGACAATTTTTCAAAACCAATATAAATAAAACATTCCCATCTATCATATTGGTCGAGTCCATGATCAATCGGGGTCCATATAATCACATTATATCTACACATCTAATTCATACTATCTTATATTATGAAAAGATTAAGTTTTAATTCTAACTACTTATGCGTCTTTATCAAATAATTAAATAACTTTTAATTAATTATATGATTAAATCGGGATATCTATGCAAAATATCACTGGACGAAAAATCGAGCACATCGAATTATCGAAGAGTGGGTTCACCGAGAATCCATCACTCAACCTCGACGTGTCATGACCGAACATCATCACTCGGTCGCCCGAATGAGGCGGCTCGGTCGACCGACCCCCTTTTCCAGTTATTGCAACGTTTTGCATCTACCGATTAAATACTACGCAATGCTTATTTCTTAAGCTCGAAGCCTGGCTCTGCTACCACTGTAAGGAAATCGCTATTCTAACGCAGTGGAATTTAAAATTTTGAATTCCTAAACTAGATCGTTCTTCGAATAATGCAATAAACACGTGTTAAGGGACAAATTCATAGTTATTATTATAACTTTTTACCCCACTTCTGATATCATTTTGAGCATTGTTATATCATTTCGAGTCATAAATTCCTTAGATTTATCTAAGTATGTTAGTAGTAATAATTATGTAAAATATCGTATTTTTATAAGTTTTGTACCGGTTTAGTAACCGGAGAGTCGTGTCGGATTTACGCTTGGTATTTTGTGCTTTATTGCAGAATTATAGGTTGACCAAGATTCCGAGTAACGATATATTTTGAGGCCTAAAAGATGGATTTTGAGGGAAAGAAGAAGATGCCACAAGTTTACGAGTTCAAAACGGATCAAATTGTTCTACGTGCTTCTACCGTAACCAGTTCTCGATGGATATTTGACCAAACTTAGAGGAGTTTTATGGGGAAGAGTTCTTGATGAAAGTTGTAGATACTAAATGAGCTTTCCAACGCAATTTGAATCACGTCAATCGGAGGTCTACAACTCAAGTTATGATTTTTATACCGAACAGCTGGAACTTCGGGACGAACCGGGAGATTTTAGGCATATTCCTTGCATGTTCCTTGCATGTGGCATGTAATGATTTCTTGTAACAAACTTCACATGCTACTACATGACTCACCACCTCCACATGATGGCAAATATTCTCCAAGATTATCCCACATGCTAAAAATGGAGATAATTCCTCCCCAAATACAACCTCCCTCACAACAAACTTCTCACCTCCCCCAAATACACCTCCCTCATATATCTCTCCCTATATAAACTCCTCCATCTCCATTGATCTTCCTTGCCCCTTTCTTGGCCAACTTTGGCCGCCCCTCTCTTCTCCACCTCCTCCCCATTTCTTCTTTTCTCTTCTATTTATTTTATGTTTCGGGGCCTATATATATATATATATATATATATAGTCGTAATGTCGATGTAATAACTCGACTAGTTATCATTTCATATATATATATGTATCTATTTATGTATTTATATATATAATATATATATGTTGTTATAATATCGTTTTCATTTATGTTTTTCGTTTTGTTTCTTTTCTTTATTGTCTTTTATATATCTATATATATACGCTTATATATATATATATATATATCTATATACTTATATACTCACATATATATATATATATATATATATATATATATATATATATATATATATATATATATATATATAT
This sequence comes from Gentiana macrophylla, assembly GCA_026214975.1. Taxonomy (NCBI): domain Eukaryota; kingdom Viridiplantae; phylum Streptophyta; class Magnoliopsida; order Gentianales; family Gentianaceae; genus Gentiana; species Gentiana macrophylla. Next base: position 4,211,970 of record CM047809.1, on the reverse strand, counting down.
ATATATATATTTATATATGAATTTATATTTCGTTGTTATTTTCAGTTGTCATGAGTGGTTAAGGCTCAAGTGCTAGGACCACCATTGTGAAGCCACCCTCACCAGATTAAATAAGGATTTATGCATTTATTCGTAAGATTTCTTGTTCTCTCTTCATGTTTAGACATGTTTAAAGTGTAATGTAGTGTTGCATGCTATTCGAATTTAAACACGATAGTTGATAAATTCGTCGATTACCGTGAAGGAGAATGATGATATTTTTCTAACATACGAAAGTCGAGGGAGAATATTGTCGATTAGGATTTTATATCCAAATCTTTGTTTCGTAAAATCTTTAGTTTTACCCTGTGGTAAACTAATCAACGGGCGCTAAATCCGAAAGAGAAAGTACCGCCTCTTTAGTAGATTATAATCCAAGACTTACGAATGAATGTGTGTGTTTCTTGTTAGTTTCGGTGGGGTGGTGGAACAATGGTGCATCTTAGTTGTTTTAATTATTATTTTTGTCTTTGTTCACTTTGGTATTTACAAACCACTTATCTCTTGGGATCGACCTCGTACTCACGTAGCTATCCTAACAATTGATCCGGTACTCTGCTTTGTTTAGAGTTAGTTTACCCACGGTTGTTTTCGAGTCCATTATAAATTTAAATTTTGAAGGGTAGATTTTTCGCTCAACAGTTAGTTGGCGTGTTTTTCTCTCAACAGAATTTTGGCGCCGTTGCCGGGGATAAGTGTGCTATTTGTGATATCATCGTGTGTGTGTTTTCTGTTTTTCGTTAAAAAAAAATTCGGTAATTACCGAGAGAGAGAAAAAAATATTATTATTGTTTTCTTGTTGTAAACTGAGATCTTGCAGTTTGAACTTAAATGGATGGATTTTTCAATCAATATTACTCACCTGAACAACAATACCCTTACCAAACTCAGGCACCTGAGCAATATTATCAACAACAGTATATGCCTGAGCCTCAGTATCAACAGCAGAGTAACCAGGATTCTTGGTCCTATAATTGCCTTAGTGCATACCAGGACCAGAATTATGGTTATTCAAGTTATGAACCACAATATTATGAGGGTTGTCCAAACTCTGGTACTTATCAAGATTACGGTGTTCATACTCAACGCGTTGATAGCTTCACCCATATTCAGCCACTTGATCGATGTCTGGAATGGCAAGAAGCCTACTACTCACCTCTGATGAATCGAAGTCAGTATGATCAGGTTGTTCCCGTGCCACAAGAATGTTTTACCAACAGTCAAATGGAACAACAAGATCAATTGGATCAAATCTTGCAAAACATGCAAGAGTTCAATATAAGTGCTGTATCCGCCATAAAACATCTTCAAGAGAGGGTGGTGCAGTTGATTGAAATAATGGGGTTCGAGCAGGAAAAACGAGCAGGTGCAATAGAGGTGGTTAAGGATGAGGAGGTACTCATTGAAGAAGTTCAGGATGAGAATGAGGTTGATGATTCAATTTCCTATAAGACAGAGTTAGTGAGGCACGCATCCATTGACACTTGTTTAGCTATTGAGGACGATTTCACTGATGAGTATGATAAACAAGTGTTCATGGGTAGTTGGGATGAGGAAGAATTCAATAAACTATCTGCAACTTGGACTAATGAGGAGTGGATAGAATTTTTAGAAGAAATTGACAAGGAAAGTTCGATTACCACAAGGTGGTAGGAAAGAAGATGAGGAGAGGCATGGTGATATGCCCAGATTTGCAAAGGAGATGAGGCCCCTGTCTGTTGGGAGGCCATGATGCTTGAGCCCTTTATAATAAGCTTGAAATCTAGAGCCACCGGGAGAGTTGTTTGTGTACTCCCGATGAATGAACTTTATGGAATGTCAAAGAAGATGGTTCGACACTTGATAAAAGAAGACTCTATGGTACGGGAGGAGTTGGCATCGAGGACTAAAAGAGTAATGCGCTTCTAGACAATTTAATTTCTGTGGTTCTCGCATTGTTAATTTTTCTTAAGCTATTGATCTTCTTGAGTTCGGATTTTGGTTGATGATTTGTAATTAGTCGAGCCAACGACGTAAAACAAAAGCGCTTGGGGAGAGGCAACCCCGCCTTAATAAAATCGTGTGAAATAATAATAATAATAATAATAATAATAATAATAATTTGGATAAGACTAGTTTTAATGAAATGTAGAATCTGTATGGAAGATTAACACTAAGCACAACTAAGTCTCATGATGAATGTTTGAATATCATTTAAAGGGAACGATTAGGTGGTTATCCGAAAATCCCGAGATACAGCAAAGATAAAATTCAAATGCTTCATTTCTTGGACTTAGGTTGTTAAACCCTTGAGGATCTCGGGTATAAAAGACTCAATACTTTTTCGTACATTTCATTTTATAGTCTGTTTCCAATATGAATTTATGCCTTGATCATGATATATATATACGTTTGATGCTTTCTATTTGCCGATCGAATTTTCTCGACGTGATGTGGCCATTTTCTTATTATTCCCATATTCCTATTCGATGTTTTGGCACGAGGACCATGTCCCGTGTTTGCTTTGTTTTGGTTGTTTTTATATAGAATTCGGTCGTGCTTTCTTAGGTCATTAAGGATTCGTAGCACCTTTCTCGGGTTTATAAGCTAAGTCTTCCTCTCTATCTCATTCACATACTTGGGACACCGCAGGTTCGTAAGTGGGGGTTAGAGTCGGGATTGGTCTAGAAAAGGCATGAAGTGTTTCATTTTGTATCAGAAAATCCCTTAGTTTTCGATTTTTTTTCGAACATTAATGCGTTGATTAAAATAAACTGTATAAGGTATATATTTCATGGATTTGAAGATGTAATGATCAATTTGGATATGTATAACCAATGTGAACCGTAAGTGCATTTTAACCCCAAATATATTTGTGTAACATGACTTCTTTCACGTAAGCCTTTGATATTGAAGCGAAAATTTTAAACTGTATCCATTCAGTATCCTAGTGATTTTTCTAGAGATAATAGCAGTAACTTAGTACCTAACTTTTGAACGTGTACTGTGAATATCTGAAGGTTTGAATGTGATAGAAATGATATAAGTTAAGTGGAATAAAAGGAAGAATACCAAATTAAAAGGAACTATATTTATGTCGGTTGTAGCTACCAATGATTTGGGTGCAGTAGGGCGTTATCACGAAACGTCCTATATCACTATGAGGTTTAAAAGCTCCCGATTGCCTGATGATAGTAGTCCAGCTAGGGGGTTATCACGAAACGTCCTATTGCTGGGAATGAAGGCATATGCTACAAATGTGGAAAAAAAATAATAGTTCATGAAAAAAAGAAGAAAAAAATAACAATAAGGAAATTTGGTTAAGCATGGTTGAAAACTTAGTTATCTTCTGACTATCCCTAGTATAAACTGAATGATATGCTTTAGGGATTATCCTAATAAGTACACGGGAGAACTTTGTGTGGAACTGTTATTGCCTATAACTAGGAAAGTCGTTAGGACCGTCTGAATGGATATTTGTGCGTTTGTTTGATTTATTCAAGAGAGGAAAGTGGAAATTGAAAAGGCTTGTCACACACTCACTCTGTTATACATTTATATTTAGGTTAACATGTAGTTATGATTCGATTGGTTGCATCATCTGGTTGTCCTTTATATCTTGTATCTTCATGAATTTGTCCCTTATTCATTTTTGTTTTATCGCTTGTTTTGCTCGAGGATGATAAAAAGCTAAGTGGGGGGTTGTTGTTAAGGGACAAATTCATAGTTATTATTATAACTTTTTACCCCACTTCTGATATCATTTTGAGCATTATTATATCATTTCGAGTCATAAATTCCTTAGATTTATCTAAGTATGTTAGTAGTAATAATTATGTAAAATATCATATTTTTATAAGTTTTGTACCGGTTTAGTAACCGGAGAGTCGTGTCGGATTTACGCTTGGTATTTTGTGCTTTATTGCAGAATTATAGGTTGACCAAGATTCTGAGTAACGATATATTTTGAGGCCTAAAAGATGGATTTTGAGGGAAAGAAGAAGATGCCACAAGTTTACGAGTTCAAAACGGATCAAATTGTTCTACGTGCTTCTACCGTAACCAGTTCTCGATGGAAATTTGACCAAACTTAGAGGCGTTTTCTGGGGAAGAGTTCTGGATTAAAGTTGTAGATACTAAAATGAGCTTTCCAACGCATTTTGAATCTAGTCAATCGGAGGTCTACAACTCAAGTTATGATTTTTATACCGAACAGCTGGAACTTCGGGACGAACCGGGAGATTTTAGGCATATTCCTTGCATGTTCCTTGCATGTTACTTGCATGTGGCATGTAATGATTTCTTGTAACAAACTTCACATGCTACTACATGACTCACCACCTCCACATGATGGCAAATAGTCTCCAAGATTATCCCACATGCTAAAAATGGAGATAATTCCTCCCCAAATACAACCTCCCTCACAACAAACTTCTCACCTCCCCCAAATACACCTCCCTCATATATCTCTCCCTATATAAACTCCTCCATCTCCATTGATCTTCCTTGCCCCTTTCTTGGCCAACTTTGGCCGCCCCTCTCTTCTCCACCTCCTCCCCATTTCTTCTTTTCTCTTCTATTTATTTTATGTTTGGGGCCTAGATATATATATATATATATATATATATATATATATATATATATATATATATATATATAATGTATCGTAATGTCGATGTAATAACTCGATTAGTTATCGCTTTCATATATATATATATGTATCTATTTATGTATTTATATATATAATATATATATGTTGTTATAATATCGTTTTCATTTCTGTTTTTAGTTTTGTTTCTTTTCTTTATTGTCTTTTATATATATATATATATATATATATATATATATATATATATATATATATATATATATATATATCTATATATGTATTTATATTTCGTTGTTATTTTCGTTGTCATGAGCGGTTAAGGCTCGGTGCTAGGACCACCATTGTGAAGCCACCCTCACCAGATTAAATAAGCATTTATGCATTTATTCGTAAGATTTCTTGTTCTCTCTTCATGTTTAGACATGTTTAAAGTGTAATGTAGTGTTGCATGCTATTCGAATTTAAACACGATAGTTGATAAATTCGTCGATTACCGTGAAGGAGAATGATGATATTTTTCTAACATACGAAAGTCGAGGGAGAATATTGTCAGATTAGGATTTTATATCCAAATCTTTGTTTCGTAAAATCTTTAGTTTTACCCTGTGGTAAACTAATCAACGGGCGCTAAATCCGAAAGAGAAAGTACCGCCTCTTTAGTAGATTATAATCCAAGACTTACGAATGAATGTGTGTCTTTCTTGTTAGTTTCGGTGGGGTGGTGGAACAATGGTGCGTCTTAGTTGTTTTAATTATTATTTTTGTCTTTGTTCACTTTGGTATTTACAAACCACTTATCTCTTGGGATCGACCTCGTACTCCTGTAGCTATCCTAACAATTGATCCGGTACTCTGCTGGTTAGAGAGTTAGTTTACCCACGGTTGTTTTCGAGTCTTTTATAAATTTAAATTTTGAAGGGTAGATTTTTCGCTCAACAGTTAGTTGGCGTGTTTTTCTCTCAACAACACGTTAAGGGGGTTGGCAGTTATACCTCAATGATCTTAAAGATCGTCGCTTTGACCGCCAACGGAGAGTAGTTCAATGCACAAGCCGTCCACGCGTCCGGCCTCTATCGCTTAATCCACACGAACTCCTTGCCGGAATCCTTCCAAGGATTGCTATTGAAAAGCTCCGGTTGCTAGACCGGACTTTTTCTTCCCTCACAACCTCACAACAAAGGCCCCCTCTTTTGCACAAGAATAACTAGCTCTAGGAATTTTCAACTCAAGAATAATGAACTCTTGGAAGATTGGTGTACATAAGAGCTTGGCAATCCCTCTCTTATATAGGGGTAGGGGCGTGTATGGTTGCTTGGAGGAGGAGGAGAAGAAAACCTCTTTCCAATAAAATTAAGGAAACATAATTAATGTGATTGATCTCTCTTTCCATAATTAATTTTTCTCCAATAACTTTTATTGAATAAATTATGTCATTACCATAAATCTATTTTCTTAAAATCAATTAATATCACATATTAATTAATATGGTATATTTATTAATTAAATTGCATAATCCAAGTGTGACATGTTCACACCTAAATTTCGCCCCATGTGTCAATAATTGACTTATGGAAAATTCTTTTAATTAATATAATTTGTATATAATTAATATCTTGTATTTTATTTATTCATAATAAATAAAATATCACAATATTAATTTACCACTATGACCCTTCATAGTCTAGAGATAATCTTTCCTTATTTGGCTATCAACTATAACCGCATTTTAATCCGACACAAAGTCCTTATGTGTGTGACCCGATAGGCTTCCGAATATGTTGGCTGTAGTCAGAAAGTGCAAATTACTAAAATGCCCTTCATGCCTAACCATCACGGGATAGCGTCTAGCAACACACCGTGACCCCCAATTATCGGAAGAGTCAAAAGCAATGACTACTACCTTTCATGTGAAGCAGTTACCGTGTAACTTACAATCCTATCGCTATAACAATATCCATACGATCGTATCTCGAGTGTCAATACATTAACGATCGTATCTTATAATCTGGATATCAAGCTCTCTCGAAGTAACACGTTTACTCCTACTTTGCAAAGATTCTCGAGAACAAGACATTCCTTATAAGAAGGCCATTTCGGATATTCAATCCCAATCATAGGATACGCGATTCCCGGACGACCAATCATGTATACTCCGCATGCTTCAGTATCATACCCAATCACTACCGCATGACCGCCCCATGGTTAGGGGAAACCTCAATAGTGTCAAAGCATGACAATCCACACCGTGATGCCATGAAGACTCCGGTCATAAGGATAATTACACAACCGCCACATAGTGTGACACTTAATGTAAGTGGGTCAGTCTAACGTACGCATTCTCCAATACACGTCCACATACAGTCCTAGTGTCTCTACACTTCGATAGACGAGATCTATCCCTGCCCTTTAAGACAGAAGACATCTAATACGTGCTAGTCTGATTATACCATCAATGTCCCATTTGATAGTACATAAGACTAGAGACATTCAAGTACCAAACAAGTTATAGTGATAAGAGATCTCATCAACCATAATCACTATCATGGTTTCCCTATCACAGCTTGATACTAGGGACGTTACTATATATATACAACAAATGATATGAAGAAAAACAATATATATAATAACATAAGTGCTTTTATTAATCATAATAAACTTATTACATGAACTAAATAGACTGTAAATGACCCGACCCGGTCGGATCCGGTCCAACCCGATTGGGTTTAGGACACCTTTCCAACACGGAGCTCGTAGGGGAGCCAATGCTGCCGCCGCTGAGGCTGCGAAGCAGGCGCGGAAGGAGGCTCTGAAGAACGTGGAGCCCGTTGTCACACCAACTGTTCATGTTGGTATTAATCCTAAGGTGACAGTTGTTGTTGTTGGCACCGCCGTGGGTGCGACATCTGAAGCGGCAATGGCAAGTGTAACGGCGGATCAAGTTCCTTTCGGGCGAGCTGAAGAATCTGGGCGCAGCCGTGAGAAAAGACCGGCGGAGACTGAAGAGGTTCCTCTACTCCGTAAGAAAAGTAGAGTGGCTGTGACGCCAGAGGTTGTTGATTTGGAAGGTGCTGACTCTACCCCTCTCAACATAGTGCCAATCTCCCAGTTCGCGTCGTAGGGGCAGGAGCAGGGGGACTTCTTCGAGTTCTGAACGCCTGATTTACTTTGACAAGGAGTTTTGCGTCAACCAGACGGCACCGGGCTGGGCTAATATAATGCGAACAGCTCTGTCTGCGGTTCCGCTTCTGCCCGTTTTCTCGACAAGGTGGAGCCGCAAAGCTCGGTTAGCCGTGGACGATGGGCTACTTAGAAGAATTAATGGTGACTCATCTGGGGTTGGCCCGTCTAACCCGGAGCATGCCATGGAGGCCGCCGTTTCCGAGTTTGGAATCGCTGCGCATAAGGTAAGTATTTTTCCTTTCTCATTTCTGCAAACTTGATTTCATTTTCCAATTACTTATTGTGTATCCTTCTCAGGTCTCAACCTGCATGTATGTTGCGCGGGACGCCGCGAGAAGGTTGGTGGCTAGCGAACGCAGGGCGCATGAAGACTTAGCTAAGTCGCGGCAGGAGAGCAAGGCGCTGGTGGAGCAGACAATAAATTATATGAAGGCCAAGGTTGAGGAGGCCCAAACTCTGTATTTCGAGAAGGAGAGATCCACAGCGGAGCGCACGGAGGAGTTGGAGCACAGGGTTGCAGCGGCGGAAATCAGGGCGGAGAACGAGCTCCGATCCTTCCAGGCCCAACTTTCGGAGGAGAAGAATTATCGCCGGAATGTGGAGGCCGCGCTGGGCTCCTGGGAGTAGAAATGTAAAGTTGCTGAAGATGCTGCCGCTGCTGCTGCTAAGAGAGCCGAGGACCTCACTCTCGAAACTCAGGCCAAAGTTGACGCCGCTCTTGCCGAATACAAAGATAGCCCCGCTTTCTGGGATGCCCTAGGCGCCAGTTATGACCAAGGCTGTTATCACATGGCCAGGTGCCTCTGGAGGGCACTTGAACAGAGCAAGGTTCCAACTCTGCAGGACTTGGCAGAGTGGACTCTAGAGAATGCCTTTAGCGGGGAGCTTATTGAATACCACCCCGTGATCCCATTCAGCGAGGACGAGATGCCTGAGTACAACGAGATGTGAAGGAATGGGGGTCAGCCTGAGGTGGAGTTTCCGGCAGTGGCAACGGCAAATATGTGAGCCTTCCAGCAAGAGCTTGTGAGTGCGGGAACGTGGCGGAGGATTTAGCAGCTCCGGATGGCGAGGCGGTGCAGCATGATGGACAGTAATCCGAAGAGGTTGCGGACACCAACCCTGCGGGTGCCTGATTTTTACTTGTAATAATTTGTCTAAACTTTGTTATTGTTGGCTGATGTGGGGCTCGCCACCGTAGCACATTTGGATATCTTTCTTTTTCGCTGCGCATACATTGGTGCCGCTCAATGGCCATTTTTTAATGTACAATTATGTATTCTGAGTGTTGTCTTTTCATTTCGCATCTTCGAGGCCGATGAGCGGTCGCTTGAAATGTTTTTGTTTACCCAAAAATACATAAGTATAAAATCGGGGTCAGGGCGGCGCTAGGCTCTGTCCCCTTACCCAAAAATACATAAGTATAAAAGCGGGGTCGAGGCGGCGCTAGGCTCTGTCCCCCTAATCCCCTTTTTTTTTGGGAATTTCAATATTCCTGTGGTTGTGGTCGCAGCGTGCTAATGGGCGACGTTGATTCAAAAAAGTAGAATGTGGCCCCCTGAGTTTGTGGTAAAACATTTTTTTGTCAGAAACTTACAGGTTCTCAGAGCAGCCTTTGACCGTGTCATTAATGCGGGCTGTAATCTCGGGCGATAGTTGTCAGGTATAGCTATCCCCTAGAATCTAGGTTTCTTCAACTGTTCGGCGTGCCTGCAGCCTAGATTTTCGGGCCATCTTCAATTTTGAATTTTGAATTTTGATCTCAACCGTCAATCACCTCATCCTTCTACTATATAAAGGGGGTATACCAGAGCTCATTTCACTCCTAGCCACTCTCTGATTTATCTTTGATTATCCTTTTCTTCCATTATCTTTGAATCCTCTTTGTCTGTTATTTCCTTCACTTGAAATTCTATGTCTCATTCTGGGGAAAGTAGCAGAGTTCGGGTATGGCAAGCCCGTTTAATGCGTGATGTCTCTCCTTTTTTCAGGACTGCTTCTCGCACTGCCAAAAACAATTTCTGGAACTATTATGAAACGCGCGAAATTATGTAGGAGGAAGGCTTATACGAAAGGAAGATAGAGGACGGCTCTTTGCTCTGTGTTCGACTTTCCGGATGGTCGAACTTTATTTCTAGACCTGTTGCTGTGGATAACATTACCATGGTGATGGAGTTTTATCCTGTGCTTTATAAGTTTCCGGCTGGCGAGGTGGTTACCAGCCTTCCCCTGCAAGGTGTTTCAGTTATGTTTACCTCGGAGGATATTAACCGAGTGCTCGGCATCCCTGCCATAGATCCGAGTTTGCATTATGAGGTTGCATGGAATATTGGGGATGGGGAAAGTAGGCAGGCTCGCTTGCATAGTGCGGTGCGTGAATTGTTCCCTAAACCCCAGCGGACTCGTTCCATGGGAGTAAGTGCCTTGGATCTTTCCTGCAGAAATCGTGCTTGGAAAAAATTTATAAATTCTCGCGCCTTTGTTCTTGCGGATTTCGATGATGTAAGCGAGACCGAAGCTCTTCTCTTGCATGCTATCCACGACCCCCATGTGGACATAGATTGGGGGTGTTAATCCACCGTGAAGCGGTCAATTACGCAGCGATGATGGATCCAGGCCGCCACCATATGCCCTTTGCTTCGGTGATAACTAGATTATGTAGGGTCGCAGAGGTGCCCGTGCATTCCCTCGACCGATATGTTTGAAAAAATGCCTCCTGTTAAAGAACTCCTGTAGGTGATGAAGATCTGTCTAGGGGCGGACTCGATCGATATGTTTGAAAAAAGTGGGGTCGAGACGGCGCTAGGCTCTGTCCCCCTTCTCTCTCTTTTTTTTGAAGGAGAATGTACTCGCTAAAAAAAGAAGAAAGATATAAATTAAACTTCCAAAAAATATAAGTGAAGAAATTACATGTAGTGTCTCTTAAGATTGTCGGCGTGCCAAGTATTATTGTATTCGTGGCCGTTTCGATCCTTGAGATAGTAAGTTCCTTTCTTCAGTACGCGGGAGATCTGGAGAGGGCCTTCCCAATTTTTGTCCAACTTTTTGGGCTTGTGTCTGGCGGCCTCGCATTTAATTAACACAAAATCTCCCACTTTGAAAAAATGATTGCGGACTTTCTTGTCATGCTCGCTTAGCGGCTTTCTTGAAGTTGACCAGACGAGCTAAAGCTTGCAATTTTTTTCTTCGAGCATGTCGAGTTCGAATTCGCGATCTTGGACGTTGGTGTCCTCATTGAAGTGCAATATTCTAGCGCTGGGCAAATACATCTCCACCGGTATCATCGCCTCCGAACCAAAAGTCAGAGAAAACGGAGTTTCCCCTGTTGTAGACTTTTTGGTGGTCCGGAGTGACCACAAAATTGCAGGCAGCTCATCTACCCATTTGCCTTTCTTGCCATCTAATGTGCGCTTTAGACCTCTTAAAACTTGTTTGTTTGCGTTCTTCACCTGGCCATTACTTTGCGGGTTGACTGAGGAGGTTGCATGGATAACGCCGTGTTCCTTGAAAAACTCATCAAACGCTATCCTGAATGCGGTCCATGATCAGAGATTATGATTCTAGGTACTCCAAAACGAGTCCATACTTGATCCATCAAAAATAGATGATTTGAGCTGTGGCAATTTCTTTGAGAGGCTTGGCTTCTATCCACTTTGTATAATAATCAGCTGTGACCACTATGTATTCGCATCCACCTCATCCCTTAGGTAGCGGACCAATAAGGTCCCCCACATTTCCAAGGGCCACGAAGCGGTGACGATACTTTGCTCCATTGAGGGTAGTCTTGGTATGTCCGCATATCTTTGTCAAGGGTCGCATTCTCTGACAAATATCTCAGCATCTCGCAACAAAGTGGGCCAGTAATATCCCGCGGTGATTGATGAGCTGAAAATCTACCCTTCAAAAATACATTTATAAAGGACTCGCGACTGTGGGTAACCAACTCTCTAACCGGCAGTGTACCGGGTTAAATTGTTAGAATAGCTACAGGAGTACGAGGTCGATCCCAAAGGACAAGTGTTTGTAAGTACCAAAGTGAACGTGTGTCTTAGTCTAGGCGATCAAATTGGTATGTTTTAATAAGTCTAAAGAAAGAAAAGAAAGATTGAATTACTAGGTTTTAAAGATAGATTAAAAGACATAGCCGAACCATGATCCAACAGGTTATGTTCATCCCACAGGAAAGACTTGACAAGGAGTGTGTCTTAACCGATTCAGTTTATATGACATTCACGGGTGTCAACTCTTTATTCTTGCGATAAGGTCTGAATAACTCTCGCTTAACCCCCTATAATAGGCTTATTAACCCTCCCTTTAGAAAGCTAACTTGCCTAACATGGTTGACCAGAATAAAAAGCTGATGGAAACCTCACATAGGCACAGTCCTAACTTGTCACTTAGGTTGTCAATCTAACTATCAGGACTATGTTTAGTGATTCTAATACCCATATCACATCATCTCGCCGCAAAATGCATCTATAAGCTCGATGTGTGTGTAACAGTGAATAAGGTCGTCAATCTCATTCAAAGTTATTAAAACGATCAAAACCAGTTTTAAAACATGAGTTCATCATACAAACGTTTAAATAAGCGATACACAACTCCCATATCATCTCCCTTTTGGGACTTTTCACCCGTTTTCACATAATTCGGCTATATATATATTTAGCTACACATATAGTTAATATATATATAGATATATAGATATATATAAATACATAAGTATATATATAGATATAAATATATAGATCTATAAATATATATATATAGATACATAGATATATATAAGTACATAAGCATATATATATATATATATATATATATATATATATATATATATATATATATATATATGTATATATATATATATATACATATATATATATATACACATATATATATATATATATATATATATATATATATATATATATATATATATATATATATATATATAAAAGTATAAGTATATAGATCTATATATATATATATGTATATATAGATACATAAACATATATATAAGCACTAATATAATAAATACATATATATATGAATACGTTTATATATATATATATATATATATATATATATATATATATATATATATATATATATGTATATGTAGATAGATATATATATATATATAACAAAAGGAACAAAACAGAAAGAACAAAAAGAAAATGATATAACAACGATAATTATTCGAATTATAACTACATACACATATACATATAGGCCCCAAATTAAAAGAGAGGAAGGAGGAGGAGAAGCATGGAAGAAGAGGGGATAAAGGGGAAGAAAGGGGCAAGGAAGAAGAGTGGAGAAGGGTGTATATATATAGGCTAAAAAGGGGCCGGTTCGAACCGGGTGGGAGCCGGTTCGAACCGGGAAAATGCTGATTCGAACCGGAAGTTTTTTCATTCAAACCGGCCTTTCTTAAAAAGCCCATAACTTGAGTTGTAGACCTCCAATTGATATGATTCAAAATGCGTTGGAAAGATCATTTGAAGATATAAAACTTTCATGAATAAGTCTTCTCCAGAAAATGCCTTTAAGTTGGGTCAAATTTCCGTCGAAAACAGGTTACGGTATAAGTATGTAGGATAATTTGATCCGTTTAAACTCGTAAGCTTATGACACCTTCTTCTATCCCTCAAAATACATCTTTTAGGGCTCAAAACGTGTCGTCACTCAGGATCTTGGTCAACCTATAATTCTGCAATAAAACACCAAAATACCAAGCGTAAATCCGACACGACACTCCGGTTACTAAACCGGTACAAAAACTTATAAAAACACGATATTTTATATAATACTTACTACTTACCTATTTAGATAAAACTTATGAATTAATGACTCGAATTGATATAATGATGCTCAAAATGGTATCAAAAGTGGGGTAAAATGTCATAATAATAAGTGTGAATTTTTCCCTCATCAGTGATCGCCCTTTGTGCGAGTGTGCGGTTGGTAGGGTGACCGCCGCACACTCCTTGATGAAGCTCGCGAAGGATACCAGTTACTTACTCCGGTCTAACACACCGAAATAAAGGTTTGGAGAAAGATCGCCTGTAAAGTACCCCATTTACGACGACGTACCTCGCGGAGCGGCGTGCCAAAGTTCTTGCTTCGATTTTATCCAAAGGCAAGACTCCATGCTCAATATAATCTTTGACATCATCGATCCAACAGTGCGAGGTAGGTTGAATATCCATGACTTCGCATCTGTTTATGGAAGGCTCCTCGAGATATTCCAGAGGGATATCAGGACTGAGCTCAGCATCGGCGTCGGATAACTTGGATAGATAGTCCGCCCGTAGATTCTGAGTGCACGCGGAATATATGAGAATTTGCAATATCCGATTGGCGGCGCAGCTTCTGAACTAGTTCAATGTATTGTTGCAGCTTTGAGCAGTAGATCTTATAGGCCCCCATCACTTGATTGACTACTAACTGAGAGTCGTAGAATACGTGGAGATTTTCTACATTCATGGCGATTGCGAGTTTGAGGCCCATGATTACTGCTTCGTACTGCATGGTTGTTTGACGCCGTGAAATCGAAGCGGAGTGCTTTCTCAATTTCTTCGGATGTGCCGGGTTCAAGTAAAACGATTCGAGCACCGCAGGCTCCAACGCCGCTAGCACCGTCAACGAACAACTCCCAACAGTGGCCGGGCCTCTTGGGACCGCTAGAAGTTGATTTGTCAGGCGCGTTGGACGAAGGGGAAGCGGGTTGTGAGGTTACAGGCTCATGGAAGCTTGTCTCGAGTATGAACTCTGCTAAGGCTTGTGCCTTGATGGCTTTCCGAGCTTCATATTTGATGTCGAATTCACTAAGCTCGATCGCCCATTTCTGAAGACGACCAGCGAGGTCTGGCTTGTGTAACACATACCGCAGCGGACTGTCTGATAGTACAATTATCATGTGTGATGAAAAATATGCGCGGAGTTTCCTAGCTGCTATAACAAGAGAATAAGCCAACTTTTCTGCATTAAAATAGCGGCTCTCAACAGGACTGAGAGCTTTTGAAACATAGTAAATGGGTTTTTGAATGGGCTTTTCAGGAGTCCCATCCTCCCTTACAAGAACTACGGTGATAGCCCTGTCCAAAGCCGCTAGATACAAATAAAGCTGGTCGTCTATGTTAGGACTAACTAGGAGAGGCGGGCTGACCAGATATTGCTTGAGCTCTTCAAAAGCCTTTGCGCATTCTTCTGTCCATTCAAAACCCTTGTTTCCCTTCAATATTTTATAGAATGGGAGGCATCTGTCCGTGGATTTTGAGATGAATCATCCCAGAGCGGTGATCCTCCCATTCAGTCTCGGTACCTCTTTCACCGTCTTCGGCGGTGCCATATCTAGGATGGCTTTGATTTTCTCAGGGTTGGCTTCAATGCCCCGCTGCGTGACCATGAAACCCAGAAACTTGCCAGCTTTGACTCCAAATGTGCACTTCATAGGATTCAGCTTCATATTGTTTTTTCGCACATTCTCAAAAGTTTCTCTTAAATCGGCTATGACGTCGCTCTTACTAGACTTGATGACCATGTCGTCAATATAGGCTTCCATGTTGCGGCCGATTTGAGTGCTGAACACCCTGTTGATCATTCTCTGAAACGTCGAGCTCACATTTTTCAGACCGAACGGCATCATCTTGTAGTAGTACATGCCGCCGCCGGCTCTGAAGGCTGTAAGTCGCATTTCGTCCTTGGACATGCGAACCTGATGGTAGCCAGAGTACGCGTCAACAAAGCTGAGGATCTCGAAACTAGCGATCCGGTCTACCATTTTGTCGATGCGAGGCAGCTCATAGGGATCTTTAGGACATGCCTTATTTAAATCAGTGAAATCCACACACATTCGTCATTTGCCGTTGTGTTTTAGAACCATGACAACATTGGCGAGCCATGTCGGGTATTGTAATTCTTCGATGATACCCGCCGCGAGCAACTTGGCGATCTCGATCTTGACCGCCTCTTCCTTCTCTACTGAAAACTGGCGGGCCCGTTGCTGAATAGGCTTAAAGTAAAGGTCCATGCTGAGGTGATGGAGTGCGACCTCGGGGTCGACGCCTCGCATATCAGTAACTTCCCAAGCGAGGCATCCAAATTTCCTTCAAATCATCAATTAATGCGGCTCTGTCGATGTCGCTGAGATGTCCCCCGATCTTTGTCTCGGATTTTATCTAAGCAAAATAAACAAGTAATAAAAATAAATCCGGTATACCCCAAGTGCAGGGATCGTAGTATAGCGATTAATACCGGAGTCGAATCACAGGGAATCGAGGTTGTTTATCTAGTTTGATTAACTTTTCCTAATAGAGGAGACTACAAAGTAGCAGGGCTAGGTGCACTAAATACAACAAAAAAACAGAATATAACACAATGCAACTAAATGATATGCAACTATACTAATAATGCAAAAAGAAAATAAAGAAAATGCTAGCCTAACTAATTTCCATAGATGTCGCCCTAATCTACAATTCGGACTAAACGATGAAACATGTCAACTACAGAAGGAAGGTCAAATATATAAACGTCTTCTAGATAAAGCCACAGAGGCTCGATAGACAAAGTGTAGACGTGCCTTAAGATCCATCAGAAAATAATAGCAACGGAAAAACGATAGTAGCTTCAACTAAAGTACAGATGAATCATATCAGAAAAGCCAACCCCTAAACAACCCTAACACCCTAGATAGACTACAAAAGGAACAACATACATCATAGTAGAATCACGTCTAGCTGGGTGCTCCAGCATCACCAATAGTAGGGCCTTACTGAATTTCATGAATAAATTTCGTGACATCCTCTTATAAGCGCATCCCATGTACCCAAAGTCATAGAAACAGAAAACAACGAAAAACCTGCATGGGACGTGGTCCACATACCAAAAGTATGCAATAGAGACATGGGGGATGTAAAATAAAGAAGCCATGCCACATAAGCAGACTCGAAACACAAACAATCACTCAACATGGACCACAATAGATGGAGAAAGAACCATAAAGGTGAAATAACAGAACATCTACGCATATATAAAGGTCACAGAGGCTCACATTAAAACATCCATGTCAAATAACGGAAGCATGTATCAAAATCAAATTCTATTCACTAAAAACTGATGCATTAGACGGTCGTTCGGACAAGACAGACGCTCGTTTGGTGCTCTCAAAACATATACAGGGCTGGTGCGTTTGGTCGGACCGGCGTCCACTCCTTATGGACGCAAGTTTGGAACCACACAGAGCAGACGGGCGTTGGAAAGGACAAACGCTCGTCTGGCCCTAGCATGATGCACAATAAAGAGACACTCGACCCCTCGTTTGATTCTCACCCTAGTTACCACGTCAGTAAATTCAAAACCTCAGAAACCTTAGCAAAAACCGACTCCAAAACCCAAGACGACACAAAACAAAACAAAGCAAACTACTACAACGAGAAGAAAACTACCTCCCGTTATTTATTCAACAAAAACAAAACGATAATAAAATAGTAAAAACTATTCTTATTATTGGGTTGCCTCCCAACAAGCGCCTTTCTTTAGTGTCTTTGGCTAGACACACTTACCTTAGTATCCATTATCAAATGGATAAGTTCTTCTTGCAAGGTTCTTCAACGAATATTCAGCAAACGAGCCATCCAACTCCCCGTCATATGAACTTAAATGAACCTCGGCTCAAGAAATTTTTATGAAGTATCTTCCCAGGAAAAGAAGAACGGGATTAGGGGCCTCCACCTCCCAGTTCATGATAAAATGATCAAGTGGGAAAATCACTTCTTTCTCGCTCACTTTCTTGTCCACAATCACCTCAACACTCTTTGGCTTCAATGGCTCCTCAATTATGACTTCCACCGGGTGACTTATCCCTAATTTAGGCATAGTGTCCTCTATATTCTCCAACACCGGGTGTATTTCTTCACCTTCTTGGTGATTAACATCTTCAACCATCTCTGATGTCGGATCTATCATAGGACAACCATCTTCATCGTCACACCTTGTAAGAGGGAACGATGTTTCTAATCTTTGTAACTTAAGCCGATCTACGTCAGGTTCTAGCTCATCAATCGTCCCTTGTTGCCAATTTCTTTGATCTTGACCCAACGGAGAATAGGCACAGTTGCTACTCCCACCATTGTATGCTGGTGCATAGTTGGGGCTATACTGGAATGGATTCTCATAACTTGCACCATAATTGCTGTAAGTATCTTCTCCATCATAAGGGAGAGGGGAGTTAGGTCAATGCCTTGGTCTTGAGCCATTTGCCCGATCTGTCTCCCAATATTTGCAAGCCTACCAAAAAGGAGTTGGATAGTATTGTTCTGCTCCTCCAATTTAGCTTCAAGATTACTATAGTGAGAGGGGTCTTGAGAGTTATGAAAGTGTTGTGGAAAAGATGGGCTAGGCCAACTTTGGAACATAGGATTGGGACTATTCTGATTGAACCACTGATCTTGATTGGAAGAATTAATATTTGGGTTCTGACTGAAGTTCGGGTTTTGATTGAAATTCCAAGTTTGATTGAAACCCTGATTTTGAAAATCATTTGTGGCGAAAACCGATTGTTAAACCTCGATATTGTCGGCCATCGAAAACGCCCGCCCACCCATGGGGCGTGAAACGAAAGTATGTCCCACATTGTCACATAGCCGGCATGTGATCGGGTGCATCTTGTCCCGATTCTCGACAAGATATTAACTTGATACACATGAGGGGAAAGAAGACGACACTGGCCAATCATATGGCCAGGTTGACAACAACTTCCACAGAACATAACTTGTGAGTTCTGTGGAAAATAGTGGTTTTGACCTATAGGATTACGTGACATTGTAAGGGCCGCCACCTGCTGTTGCAGCATGGCGATCTGATCTTGCATAATCCTAGTTGATGACATTTTTTTCTTTTTTTTTTCAAAAAGATAAGGAAAACGAAAAAAGATACGGAAAGAGAGACAGAAACCTACCTACGAAAAATTTAAAAACAGAAAAACAGAAAACAATAAAAAGGAGAAAAACGTGTTGAAATCTCCTGAGCCCAAAATGGAAGGGAAAACAGCAGATTTTGACCTCAAAAACAGCGCCAAACGGCCTCCGGCATTTGCCACGTCATCGGCGTCGGAACGAGCTTTCCGAATTGGGGTCCTGCGCGCCAAACCGACACCGGAGCCGAAAGTTATGGAAAAATACTACCATGTGCCCTAACGATCCCTTTTATCCAAACTTAAAACATAAAATCAGAAAAATTAATAAACTAGACAACCGTACCGATTCCCCGGCAACGGCGCCAAAAACTTGTCTCGGATTTTATCTAAGCAAAATGAACAAGTAATAAAAATAAATCCGGTATACCCCAAGTACAGGGATCGTAGTATAGCGATTAATACCGGAGTCGAATCACATGGAATCAAGGTTGTTTATCTAGTTTGATTAACTTTTCCTAAAGTTGTCACTACTAAAAACAAAACTAAAAACGAAAACAAAACAAATAAACTGGACAGAGGATCTAGAATCCAAAGCCAGGAAGGATAATTGCGGACTAAACTAACTAAAATAATTTTATACTAAAAACTAAAAAGATAATGAAATTCTAAGCTAGCAACGAAGAACAAGGCACAATGATTCTTCCAATTAATTTAACGAAGAACAAGCAATGATCAACCTATCTCGTAACTCTCAATTCCTACTCTAGATTGTCTAGTGAAGATTCAATAAAGATTGTGGTTCACCTATCAAAAGTATGAATTTCTAATCTCTTAGATAATTCGTCTATTAATCTCTCATCTCTCGATCTTAAAGATTAACGCTTCCATTACAAAGGTGTAAGATTTCTCAATCTAGCAACCTAGAAATTAACCTAACAACTCTCGTTATTTTTAGGCTAAAGATCTAATCTTTTCTACGGTGATCTAAGGTTTAACAACGATTCTCATCACATTAAACATCAATAAGCAACAATCCATCGATATAATTGCATAACAATATAAACACATAATAAAGATACAAACTTTGAATTAAAACTCACAAAACAATCCAAAAAGAAGAAATCGAATTGCTGCAGAGATGGCTTCACACGCTTGTTCAAATCGCCTAGCCTCTATTCATCGTTGTTATGCAAATAACATGAATAAAAAGTAAATAAAAAGATGTTTATGATGGCCTAAGAACTCAGCAAAGTCGCCCCCAAAGGGGCCTGGGGCAGCCAGGGATGGAATTGTCGTCCCTAGGGTACAAAACAACACGCCTTTATATAGATTTTAAGTCGGCTGCTGCTAGGTCGGTTTCTGGACGCCAGTTCAGGAGGGTGGACGCCCGTCCAAGCTGTTTCAAATCTCCGAGTCGGGCCGAGCTTGATCAGACTTCCGTCCTATATAATTTTAAACGCTCGTCCACAGAAAATCTGAACATCCTGAATCCAAAAGCTTCTCTTGGACGCCAGTCCAGGGTTTTGGACGCCAGTCCACTGGACGGAGCATGCAAACGCACGTTCAACTTGTAAATCTTCATTCCAACTTCAATATGCATCTTCCTCCCTCTATTTAATCTTCAATTGAATATCTTTTTAACTCATCCTATGCCATGTAAATGTACCTACAAGATAATTGAAACGTGAAAAGTGTAAAATCATACATATAGATAGAAAATACCAATAAAACCACGTAATAAGCTCGAGTTTGCACTTAAATCATTTCTATACGCATTCTTCCAATATTTCACTAAAACAATTGCTTTTCTATAAAAAGTAATAAAACACTAAGGAAATTGCTACGAAATAAAGTCATATAAACCGTAAAAATCACCGTTAACAATCTTGATCTTCTGATCAGGATATCTGTCGTTAACGGCGACCTCCACAAGCTCTCCCTCTGCCTGAAAATCTGGATCATCCCGGATTTGTAGTGTCGCAGACGATTTCCTTGCGCTGTCGCTTCGGCTGAGGCTGAGAATTTGAGCTTTTTCCCCGCTCGGAGTGAGCTTCCAATGCTCTCCTCCTAGCACTCACTTCCAATTCTGCCATGACCTCATCTGCCCTAGGATCGATTGGGTTGGCGACGCCTAAAATCTCAACGGGACTGTCCGAAACCAAAATTTCCTCTAGAAAGTTGATCGAATTTATTAGAGTACCAGGAGTTCCCTCTACAGATGCGACGTGAGGTGTAGCGTGAGCTTGTCCTGGCACATCTTGTAGAACCTGATTTCGAGCTCTTTTCAACCCTATCTTGGATTTTGTCAAATGGTCCAGATATGTTTGCGGGCGGCTAACCGCTTGCCCGACTTTGCCATTTTTGGTGTAGAATTTCACCCTTTGATGCGGAATAGATGCCACCATCTGAAATTTTCGCATCGCAGGGTTCCCAAGATCATGTTGTACCTGGCTGGCAGATCAACCACTAAAAACTCAATCTTCTCAGTGCGGCAAGGCTCAAAATCACCGATGCAGACATCTAGATTGATCATTCGTTTCACTTTGACTTCATGATTGGTGAAGCCCTCCAAGGAACCCAAGTAAGGCTTAAGATTGGCTTCGCGAAGTTTAAGACCTTCAAACAGTCAAAATAGATGATATCTCTGCCGGCACCGGTATCCACCAGGACTCTATTGACTCCGCACTTTTCGACCCCGACCTTGAGGATTAGGGGCAGTTCCATCGCTCCAGTAACAAAGCTGAGCTCGCTTTTCATGAATATCATTGCCTCCTCATCCGGTCGCAGAGTTTTGGGTCGCTCAAGTCCGAATTCGTTGATCGAGTTTATCTGAGCCTTGATCTGTTTGTTACTGGGCGGATTCTCATGGATGACATTGAGCTCGCGCTCATACTGAGGAGCGTTGGCTCGCGCATTGGCACCGCCCACCTGCTTGAAGTGGTCTAGCTTTCCCTCTCGGACCATTTTGTCTATGATTTTCCTAAGGCTAAAGTATTCATCCGTGTTGTGCCCATGATAATTATGGAACTCGCAGAACTTGCTCATGTCAGCGTTGCGGGCTCTGGCCTCATTGCGGTTGTCGCACGGCTTGCGGATATATTCCGAGATCTCATTCAGTATCCCCGATGGCCGTGCATTCAAAGGAATGTAATACTTTTCTTCAAATTTTTGCGGCTTCCTAAGCTCGTGGGCTGCTCCTCCGCGACCGGAAAACTGCTGCTCGCCCTCTCCCCGCTCGGAGAAAGGCTGACGACTTCCTCCCTTCTTAGAAGATTGTCCCAGTGTCTGGCCGGCAGGGGTCGCAGAATCGGACTGGGTGTTTCGGTGCCTGGAGGAGATGACCTCAACGGTGATGAACTTCCGGGCCTGCTATAACATATCCCTTAAGTTGGCTGGAGGATGCATTGTCAGATGTGTTTTGAGTTCTCCGCCAACCAAACCAGTCAGAAATGCCATCATGACCGTTGCCTCGGGCTCATCTCGAGTCTAATTGTAGATATGTGTGAACTTTTCAGAGTACGATCGTGCGGACTCGTCGATGCCCAGCCTAATCAAGAACAGATCCATCATGGTTTTGCGAGGCCTGTGAGCTGTTTTGAATTCTGCTAAGAACTTAGCTCGCATATCCTCCCAGCTGTAGATTGACCTCGCAGGCAATTTCCGGAGCCATGTGGAGGCTATGTCCTTCATACAACCCACCATAGCCACGCACTAGGCCGCGCTATGGCGAGTTGCCAGCATCATTTTGCTCTCGAAAGCTGCTAGCCACTCATATGGATCTGAAGTACCCATATAATCTGCCAAGTTGACATTTGATACCTCCTCGTGAAAGGTCAGCTATGAAGGAATCCGACAGCGCATCCATAGCCGTGCTGGGCTCTTTGTCTTCTTCTCTCTTACCCTTCTTCATTTCCAAAACCATTTGTCTAAGGTCCTCAAATTGGCGAGTGTTTTTGGTTTTGCACGCACCGTGGGAGTGGGCGTCGTCCTCATCGCTATTAGGCTTCTCGGTCTAAGCCTGAGCTCTTCTCCTTAAGATGGTATCCCGCGGATTCTCACTGCAGGACCCAGTCGCCACCGGATGTCCTCGCATGTTTTCTTGCTCTCATTTCGCGGCGGAGACGGAAAAATCTTGCATTTACCCAAACGTTCCTGCGCTGATACCCTGGTTTTGGTGCGCTGGCCATGTAAGGACGATGATACACTTTCCCCTCCTTGCTCGTGATGCTGAGCTCGCACCCCTTCCACTATGTTTACCACTTTTGATGGATGAGTGGTGACATGAGGTCGGAGATTCATTCCTTCAATGACTGGGGGAGGATCAAGTGGCAGCATGGGCTGGCCCGCGGAGATCATAATTTCGTTGGCCATCTTCATCTTGGCCGCATACTCTCCGTAATTCCTCAGCTTCGCCAAATCGGCCTCGCTGAGAGTTGGTGGTGAGGGCACAGCCTCTTTGCTCGTCCCCTCGTGTGCCTTATGCTTTCGAGCGAGGTCCGCCTCTAATTGGGCATTTTTCTTCTTGAGTTCCAGGAACTCGCGATAATCGATGGTCCTGTCGGTGGAGTCTCTTTCATGCGATCTTACGGGAGCGGCTTGCTTTTCCAGTGGGTTGGCTGTAACGGTAATCGGTGTGGTGGTGTTTGCCATGATTAAACGTCTGACACACGCCGAATTGTATGCTTTCCTAGATGGCGGGTAATGTGATTCTTCTGACACACGCAAGGCACGGTTTTCCAATGCCGATATACCAACAACAACCGGAGGACATGCAAATCGAAAAACACCCAATGGGGCTACAAACAAGCTGTAAACTGATTTCTGGGGTGTTTTTATCGTCTAAGTCAACATGCAAATCGGAAAACGCTAACCACAATCGTTTCTTAGCAATTTACATAAGATTATCACAATAGTGGTGAATCTTCAAACGCAAGATTGGGATAATCTATATAAATGTATTAGCAATATTTCAACGGATTGTGTAGACAAAGATAACCGATATAATGATGACAAAACGAAATAAAAACTTATTGAATGGTGAGGATGAGGATCCTAGTGGTGATTCAGGCAGTGTTGATGATGAATCCGGTGAGGAATTGTCACATGCACCATCAAATGAGCACATGCACCACCAAATGAGCACTTTGCAGGTCGTCGGAGTCTTGAAGAAGATGACCGGAGCAAGCTACAAAGCTGTAAACACCTTGAAAATGCTGAATCTTTGATAAGATGCTTCCCGGTGACGGAGCCAATTGACGATGCCGAGAGCGTCAAGGTGTTGAATGGAGTGATTTAATAGGATATCTAGTCTTTTAAGTGGTGTTTATCGTCTAGAACAGGTGGCGCCACCGTGGGGATTATGATTCCGGTGGTGGTTATTTATATAACTTAGAGAGAAAAACTAAGAAATAGCAAGCATTAAATGTAATATTCCAAGATAGTGAATAGTGAAAATGTGACCATCCTCCTCCATTAAGATTGTACAAAGGGGGTATTTATAGGGAAGGGGAAACGCTGTAAAGCGTACACGTGTGAGCGACGTTGATGCCCGACAGGTGGCAATCGGTGCCGCGCCCTATCTAAACTTATAAACTTTCCCTTAGCTTGTATTGAAACTCTCCTATAAATGAGGCCGCAAGGCTGCGAAGTGGCCCCTAGTGTTGAAACCGCCGGCGAGATGGCCAAGAGGTTGGCGCCGTCGCGGGGTTGAGTGCGGACAGTTGGTTTGACTTGCTCTCCGGGCGAGTTGACCAAGGATAAAGGGACCACGTCAGGTTCCGTATCATCAGTCTTGATGAAGATAAAATCCGTTCGTACAAATGATTCCTAGACACATGTGACTTTGATGCCAATTTGTTATAACAGGATAGGGAATACAGAAAAGCAATAAGATAATAAACATAAGCAATCTAACAGTAAATAATCAAGAAGATAACATAAACAAGAAGAACACAAGATTTAACGTGGTTTCCGGCGTTGTGCCGACTACTCCACGGGCAGAAAAGAGATATTTTTTTATGCACTGAAATTCTTGGTTTGACACACTTTCACATTGATTACAAGATGAGTATTTATAGGTAAAAATCTCTAAACCCTAGCCGCCAAAGGATCTTTGTCAGAACTTCCATAAATACCTCAAATGTGGGTCCACTCTGCTGACCAAACTCCCGCTAACCAATGCTCAGATGCATAACTCAGTTGTATTCAAGAACTCAGCAGACTCAACAGTCTACTGAACAGATGAACCTCAGCTGACCTCAACAGCTGACCTCAACAGCTGACTTTCACAGATTGAATACACTTACTTAGTTGACTATCATTGATCTGACTGAAAGATTAGTTCCACCAAATTATGTAGAGATCAAGTCACACTTGACAACACCATATATCCCAAAAACTTAAGATGAAGAGAAGTTTGATAGTTAACATTATCTATATATATATATATATATATATATATATATATATATATATATATATATATATAGTGTATAAAAAGTATATGAAGAAGCATTGTGTATGAATCTGTTGTTTGCATTATCTCTGAGAACATTGAGTCTTATGAAGAGAACAAGAAACACGATTTGGGCTTGTGATCACTTAATAGTGATATATAGAGTGAGGTGTAAATGTTTGTTTAAGGTGATTTTATGTGATTTATATCGTTATATTTCGTAACAAATTCCTTCATATTCATATAATTTGCATAGAAGTTTAATGTTTATTTGATTTATTGAGCAAATGAGGTTTTAAGTTGATTAATTGCAAAGTTGGTTGAATTATGTGTTTTTATTGGTGATTTTCTATTGATTTGAATGATATTACACTTTGCGATGTTTTTATTATCTTGTAGATACACGAAATTGGTTCAAAAGAGGATTAAAAGATGTTAAAGATCGGATTTATATGGAAGAAAAAGGATAAAGATGAAGTTGGATGAAGATAGAGATGAAAACCGGATTTGAAGTGATCCGAACGAGCGTTTAGAGTCCCGTCCACCTGGACGGGCGTCTGGATTCTGAACGGGCGTCCAGGCTGAAATATTTGATTCAGAGTGTTGATAAATTTGATGAACGAGCGTCTGATTTTTACAAAGAACGGGCGTTGATGTGGATTTTCTAGGCTACTAAAATCTGGTCTTACCGGTAGTGTACCGGGTCAAATCATAGTGCTAGTACGGTGAGTCAGAGTGTCGAATCCTCAGGGAACATGGTAATTCTTTTAAGTGTGGTTAAACACCAAAGAGCTATTATTAACTCGATCTAAACCGTAATTGTATAACATAGATTACTACTATTCTACTTAACATAAAATAAATGCGTAAATTAAAAGTTATACTAATATTATATATATATATATATATATATATATATATATATATATATATATATATATATATATACCATTATAGTTTATAGAACTAGACTAGCCAAAGTATATGTAATCGATTTATACGATCTTTTTTAGTAAATGGAATGTGCTCGATCTTTCCTTTTATATTAGGTCCAATTGAGTAAATGAAACGGTGCACTCATGAGGTTAACAATTCCTCCTCACACGAAATATATGAAATTGTCATATGTCAAATTGTCATCGATTCAATCTCCACAACGCCCCATGCTAATCTCGGTTAGTCTCGAACAGTACCGAGTACAAATCTACCCCGGATAAAAGAGGTTGCTCCGTTTGTCGACGGGCCGATGTTATTCAAAAGGCTCCGGTTGTCGGCGGATCGATTTAACTTTCCGGTGATAGTTTCAATTAAAATATGATTTTAACATCATTACGATCTTGAGCACAATTTTAATAAGATTCATCTTTCCCAAGACAAATCGCTTCGGGTAGGAAATAGGATTCCGTTGTCACGCTTTTTACGCCCAATTTTACCCTCCGGTTTTTCTATTTTCTATCTCATATCCTGACTTCTCTGGTCAGTTCATCGTTAGGTTATATGTTGCGATTCATCATGGTTAATTACGTCAATCCGAATATTATCAATACGTTGCAAAATAGAAAAATATTCAATTAACTCAATTTTAGTCAATTTTTACTTAGACAGCATTCCTTTACCGAAAAGATCGAAATAATACGATTACATAACTTTGGCTAGTTATTAAATTTAGCCTAATAACATTATAACGACTAAAAAGATAAAAATAAAAATAACAAACTACTTTAGAAAATTACCCGATTACAACTGCTGATTCAGAGGTCGTATTCTTCCGGACATAAAAACGACTTCAGCAACACCGAACTTCCGATAATTTCCCGAGCATTACAACGATACTACGATTTTATTATTTCTGGCTTAAGGCCTATATACATACTACAAATTAAAAAGAAAATAACGGAGAGAGATATATATATATATATATATATATATATATATATATATAAGCTATGTATATATATATTGGTACACTCCTCCCGCTGCTGCAAATGAGCTCTATTTATAGATGAAGTTCTCCTGGCCGGACCGGTCCGGGGTGAGGCCGGATCGGTCCGGGTAATGATTACATTCACCTCCCCTAATTAAAACCATGTGCTGATGATGATTATTCCGCATTATCATAGAAGCCGGATCGGTCCGGGGGTTTAACCGGATCGGTCCATGTACAACTTTTCCCAATTTCGAATTGAAACTTGATAAATTCATATCTTGAGTTCTAGATCTCCAAATAACATGATTCAAGAGGCGTTGGAAAGATCTTTGAATGATCTACAACTTCCATGAAGGACTCTTCTTCATAAAATGTCTTTTTGATGGGCCATTCTATCGTCGAAGATACTTCTCGATTTCCACTAATACGAATCGATTGTCCACTTGACCTCTTAAGCTTGTGACACTTCCTATATCCTTCCAAAGATATGATTATACTTCAAAAATATGTCATTACTCGGGGTCTTGGTTTATCATAAATCTGCAAATAAAACACCACAAATACCCACGTAATATGACACGACACTCCGGTTAATAAAATCGGTACAAAATTATGACTTTTTACTATTATTACTAAGTTTTACTACTAACTATACTAAACTATAAAGATTAACATTTCATACCATTTATATTATATTTTCCTATATTTTATATAGAATTCGTTGATAAAACATAATAATATAACGTATATTTAATCATATAAAAGTAATACATCAACTAATTCCCACTTAGCTTTTGATCGTCCTCGAGCAAAAATAAGCGGTAATATAAAAATAAAAGATAACATAAGTGATCAGATTAAAATTTTCAAAGTAATTTATATCGTCAATATTATAAATATATTATTTATAACTTTTATAGAAAATTTAGGAAAGAAAGAAAGTTTATATAACTTAAATGAATTAAATATCAAATATCAATTAGATGGAAGTATGCATGCAATACTTTATAAATATAAATAAAATATTAGAATTACTTTCTTTCTCGATTATCACGAATTTCTGGAATCGTAAACTAGGTCAGGTAATTGACACAAAGGCTTATAATATCTTAGAATCAGGATATTGGTTAATCGAAAGGATAGAAAAGGAAATCCAAAAGAAAAGGAAAGTCGTACGTACTCACACCTTCATATTTTGATCAAAAACAACATCGATTAATTGAATCCTGAAATCATTTATTTTTCAGATTTTCTCTCTTTTTTTTTCTCTCTTTTTTTTTAATAAGAACTAAAAGCGTGAGTGTGTGTGGAAAATCAAACTTACAGGCATTGCTTCTTCAAGATTGACCGGAGTACTTCTCTTTCGATCGAAAATCACGAGTCCGGTTTCCTTAAACCCGTGATCATTCTTGAGATCTTATGATTCGACTTTTTCTTTTTCTTCAGATTTATAGCATATGCCTACATTCCTAGCAATAGGACATTTCGTGATAATACCCTAGCTGGACTACTATCATCAGACAGCTACATCCGACATATTCTTTTTATTTTTGTATTGTCGATCAAAGAAAATGAAGATACCTGATATTCGATTAATTTTGTGTACAAATGGTGCTTCGTTCTTATCTTGCAACATTTTTCCTATAGAATATTAACATATCCGAACTTATTGCCAAAATCGACTATCTTGCAAGTGTCATGAGGTGAGATCGAATATACTAATACCTATCTAATTTCTCCAATCTCAGCATACACCAAAACTTAGCTTTATGTCTTCATCTCTTTTCATAAGTACGTACAAACTCGAAAGATTTAAAAGAAATGTAGACTAAAGGTCGGTTATAACTGGTTTATTTATTTGGCTGAGGTAGGGACAAAAAATTTGAAATTTTATTCAGGTAGGTTATTTGGCTATAGTTATATTTTTGTGGTGTCAAAAATCGTCATCCCTAATTTGATTCCAAACTCATAATTCATCTTGAAAAGAAAATTATCTAAAAATTATTTATAAGTATAAAAACACTTGTCTAATTCCAAAAAAAAAAATATTTGATAAAAATTATTTAGTTATATATACTCAAAATCTTAATAAAATCTATAAAAGATATAAAATATAATTATAATATATCTAATATATTTTACTAAATTAAAAACTAATCTTTCCAAATTATATCATTTTTATTCATATATTAACTAACTTAAATTATTCAAGAAAAATTAAAACTAAGCCATAAGTAATTAAGGTACTAATTTATATGAAAAAGGTAAAATTTTATTTATTCAATAATTTTTCGAAAATTTTAATGAATTTTCTAACCTAACTCTACTCCCCACTTACGAAGTGGCATCGTCCCGATGTTCAATGAGTATGAAAAAGGAGGTTCGAAAATACAATTATAATTATATATGAGCGTTATTATTCTGATTCCATACTTATAAAAGTATACAAATATATTATGAAATAACAAATAAACATAAAAACAAACATATATATTAAACAAAATGAAAAACGATTACAAATTAATTAAGATACTTATTAACTACTAATCTTAAACTAACTTAACTTATTGAAAACCACTAATGTAACCAACATCCTTATTAAAACTGAAAACTATCTTAAATAGTTGAAGAACATCCCGGTGTATCAACCGGCAACAAACCAACACTATTATCTCTCGATGGAAATACTTCATCTGTCTCAAGTTCACCAACTCCTCCCAACTGAACACAAAGTCGTGTAATCATCCACGAAGAAGGCATAGGCTTCCCCCTACTGCCCCTTGTGATAGCAAAATCCAAAACTGTCCTTTGAATCAAAATACACCAATCCACATATTCTCCAGACGTCAAGGCATACAACAGAAGCATTTCATTACCACTAATGCTCGCAAAATCCCAAGTAGGATAAACTCTAGAATTAATGAAATGTTTCCACGCCTTCAGATGTGGAAGTAAGGCATCCGTGGATATATCGTGATTAGTATCAAAAAGTGGAAATAGACACTGAAATGCCTCGTGTGTTTTGTTCAAATGGTTGTAGGCATTATCTAGTCCCCACTTTATCTCAAAGTGTGGCAATGTAACAGGTGGAATTTCAAATAGTTGGTTGATAATTAAAGAAGAGAAGGGAATATCCACTCCTCTTACCATAACAATTTGCGTAGCTTCAATCATAGAAGTCGACATTAAAGCAGAATAAAACTCTCTCACAATCGAGATATTCACTCTTCCCCGTGGCGTACGTATAAACTTTTTCCATCCAAACCCTCATATCACATTTTTACCCCAACGATCAATCTTATCTACATTCAAATCTTTCTCCAATAGAATTGGAGAATGAGCAAAGCGTGGGTGTAAAAGCGAATTATGAGTAGATGCCTGTGACTCCGGAACTGCAGCGTCCGGTGTGTGTGGTTCATAAGAATTAACCGAAGGTGAAGAATGGTTGGACATAATTGAAAACAGATGAAAAGTTATGCAGATGAAGGTAAGAAAGTGAATTGGCAAATTATTCTAAGAGCTTGCTTTCTCTGTAATAGATAGTAAAAAAAAATATACGTGCCTTCACTAGAAAGACTCTCAGCATGACTCATCCCTTTTCTTCCCGGATCAGTCCGAGAAGGGGCCGGATCGGTCCGGCCTCAAAGATCTTTTCTCGAACAGAGAGGTAAAAGTCAAGTTTGGTTTTGTTTTTACTTTCATCACATGTTGAACAATGCAAATGGAATCTAATTTTTAATAAAGATGTATTAAATGTTATCTAAATTGATACGTACTTGATAAAACGATACACAAATTATATGTTGAAAACGACTTACAAAAATATTTTTGGTATTTTTAATTTAAAAAATATTTACTAAAATGATTAGAATAACTAAAACGACACACTAAATAAAACGATATTTGGATAAAATGAAATAAACGAAATAACGAAAATAAACCAGTATCAAAATCCAAAACAGATGAAAATAAAGTACAAATGTGCAAATAAAAGTAAATTGTTTAACGAATACAGGCATCAAAATCAATCTTCTGCATCTTCTTCCTCCTCGGGATTAACATGATAACTCGAACTCGGCATCGACTGAGAAGCGGGCGGCTGAAATGTAGTCGTGGTCCTGACTGAACTATCAAGACCCATCGAACTCATGCCGGTAGTGATATGCTCAAACTCAGCGAATCCTCCCCAACTGGACGTAGTGTCTGTCTGATAACCTGTCGGAAATACACCTGGACCACTCGACTGACTTCCAAAAGGATATGACATTGGATGAAAGCTCGAGGGTGGTGGAATAGGTGCTAACCACTCGGGTAAGGTATAAGGATCAAACTGACAAGGTGGATAGGCAGGATCATCAAAAGTAGGATCGTGAAGCAACTGCTCATGTCTCCTCAAACCTCTACGAATATCATCACACCACTGCCTATTACTCTCAGCATATAAAGCCATGTTGGCTTGGCCACGTGCAACTTCAGACACTAAAGATTGAAACATATCAAACGTAATAGTGTTGGGGAAAGAAGATTGGTGAGGCTGACTGGAAAAAGATGGAAAAGAAGAAGATTCGAAAACTGTGGGGGCTGGTGGAGGTTCACGGCGTCTAGTCATAAAATCTATTTTTCCATCAGGAAGCCTTTTCAAACTGGGGCCTATCAGTGGTTCATCTGCCAACGCCAACTTTTCATTAGGCAGGAATGGAACTCCTGTCCTACGACATAAATCAGATATAAAGCAAGGAAAGTACATATGACTCCCTGGTCTGGCAATGGCAATCATCTCAAAAGCTCTCTCAAACATAACATTTCCCACATCCACTTTTACGTCATTCACCATCGCCCACGTAATACAAGTATCTTTTTTTCCAAAGGCGGTGTGCTTAGTTGTAGGATAGAGAGTATGGCTAAGAAATCGTTTAATCGCCCTTAAATCTCTAATACAGTTTCCATAATTAAATCGATTTTCAACCCATACAGCGTTTGCATCAAATTCCCTCTGAGCTCTTAAGGCAGTCTGCTCAAACACTGCAGCATCATCTAACCCCCAAACAGCCCTATAATCCTCATTATCTTCAAAAACTTCAACTCCTAAAATTGCATTGATAATGGCAGGATTAAAAGGTACATTCTTAGTCCTAAGGGGTACAGACTGTAATCCACTACCCTCAGTGTGCGAATAAGTAGATAAAACTGAATAAAACTCGGCCACCAGAGTAGTGTTAATCTCCCCTTCTCTCTTAGCTGCCAACTCTAACCACTATCTTCTAGTAAAAATATCACGAACTTCCTTACCTAAATCATCAAAATCAATTCCCCTCTCGGTCATAATTTCACACTTACTATAGATATTTTTATAAGCAAGTTTAGCTGCAGGTGAGGCTGTTCTATCAAAGCTAACTGCTTCTTCCTCAGGTGTTAATCTTCTAGTTTCTACGACCGGAGTTGTGATCGGGATGTTAGGTTTTCTTTTCTTAGAGGCTTTTCTACTAGATTCGGCCATTCTACGATATTGGTAATGATAATTGAACAACAAAAACAACAGAAAAACAACAAAAAATAAAATTGTCACAACACACTTAAAAATCAAAATAGTTGAAATTAATCTAAAAAAATCATGAAAAATACGAAATTGATAAGTAAACTAACTAAATAATACCTTATAATACAAAAAGTATGAGAAGTCGGCCGGAAAAGATGAATATCACCGGAATGAGATTGAGCCCGTTTTTTATCCTTTTTCGAATTTTAAAAGCTTTGTTGAAGAGAGGAGAAGAAAATAAGTAGTGGGGTAGTGTGAGAGGTGAATTTTTGGTAAAGAGAGGAGTAAAATTCGTGGATGGTGGGGTAAGGGTGGGGGCGGCTCTGTTTTTTTGATGAGAAAAGAAAAGAAGAAGAAGAAGGAGGTTGTCCCATTTTTTAGGTCATTTCGACCCCGGACCGGTCCGGGATAATGGCCGGATCGGTCCGTGCACAAACTTTTTAAATTTTTCGAATTTTTTTGATTTTTATGATTTTTGATATAAAAAACATATAAAAGCTTAAAATAAAACTTAATTCAAACCTTAAAATAAATTTGAGGTAAATCATATAATTTTGTAACAATTCCTACAAATTTAATAAAATCTTTATAAAACTTAATAAAAAGCTTATAAAAATTTAATAAATTCATATTAATTCTTATAAAATACCTAAATTAAAACTTAGAAAGCTTTTTATAAAACTTTTATAAAACTCCTTAATTTTATAAAGATCCAATTTTATAAAATCTTCAAAAGTTATGCAAAAATTTTATAAAATACTGATGAAACATAAGAAAAGGCTCGAAACTTACGGGGTTCCTAATTCTTCGATTTCTAAATCTTCCAGAGTTCTGATATAACGTTCAATCAACCTAACTCCTAGAAACGAAGCGTTTGAATTATCTCTTAGAATTCCATCAGGATTTTCGGATAACCACCTAATCGTTCCCTTCTTAATAACATTCAAACACTCATCCTGGGATTTGGTCGTGCTTTTTCCACAGCGTCCAATATGTTCACTTTTTCCACAGATTCTGCATCTCATTAGAAATTTTGCCCTTCTTTTCATTGCACTTCTTGATTTCCCATTACAAACTTCCTTCAATCTGATCTCTCTCAACAATTTCTTGTTCTATTCAAAAACTGAAGCTTCTATAATAAACGCAACATCTTTATCAAGGCCTAATTTCAAAAGTAAAACAAAAACTCCTAATCTATCTAAAAAAGGCATCCAGTTCTTTTACGTCTATCCGGTACGTAAAAGACGAAAAGAGTTTAAACATAAAAAATAAAGTAAACAAGAAAGATAGTACCCATTATTCTGCTTTTCAATTTTTCAGTTTGTCTGCTTTTCAGTTTTTTGGGGGATCAATCAAGAGCATTACTTCTTTCTTGGTGTGATTCCTTCTCCTCCACAAATAACTTTACTCTGGGCCATTGGCTATAAAAAAGTCGATTTCCATCGCTTAGTTCAACGACTCCAGATTTGTAAACCCGTGTTATTTTAAATGGACATGTCCATCTTGATTTAAGCTTACCTGGAAACAACTTTAAACGTGAATTGTACCAGAGCACTCGATCACCTACATAGAACTCACGACTAAAGATTCTCTTATCATGGAAAGATTTCGTGCGTTCCTTGTAGATTCGAGCATTTTCATAAGAATCGAGATGAAATTCTTCTAGTTCTGTCAACTGAAGTAGTCTATGATCACCAACAGCCTTAGGATCGAAATTTAGAAATCTGATAGCCCAGAAGGCTCGGTGTTCTAACTCTACTGGGAGATGACAAGACTTACCAAAGACTAGCTTATAGGGAGAACAACCAATTGGTGTTTTAAAAGCTGTTCTGTATGCCCATAATGCATCATCTAATTTAACTGCCCAGTTTTTACGATTTGAATCCACTGTTTTCTCTACGATTCTTTTGATTTCTCTATTCGACACCCCTACCTGTCCACTGGTT
This sequence comes from Gentiana macrophylla, assembly GCA_026214975.1. NCBI lineage: Eukaryota > Viridiplantae > Streptophyta > Magnoliopsida > Gentianales > Gentianaceae > Gentiana > Gentiana macrophylla. The sequence continues at coordinate 4,177,379 of CM047809.1, read as the reverse complement.
TGCGGATGATAAGGCGTTCCTAACTTATGCGTTACACCATATTTTTCAATTATCTTAGCAAATGGTCGATTGCAAAAGTGTGACCCTCTATCACTAATGATAGTCCTCGGAATGCCATATCTAGTGAATATGTTCTTTTTAAGAAATCGTATGACAACTTTGGTATCATTAGTGGGAAGAGCTTCAGCTTCTACCCATTTCGAGACATAATCTACCATTGCAAGAATAAATCTTTTTCCAAACGATATAAGGAAAGGTCCCATGAAATCTATACCCCAAACATCAAATAACTCACATTCTAAAATCGGTTGCATAGGCACTTCATGTTTTTTAGATATATTTCCCCATTTTTGACAAGATTCACAAGATTTAACATATGTATAAGCATCTTTATATAGTGTAGGCCAATAAAAACCACATTGTAAAACTTTAAAAGCAGTTTTCCAACCTCCATGATGACCTCCTGCCTCACGATCATGAGAAAGGATAAAACACTTAAAATTTCATTATCGGCACACATTTTCTCGATTATCCCATCCGAACATTTACGGAAAAGGTCCGGTTCCTCCCAAGAATAAAACTTTAAGTCATAAAAGAACTTCTTTTTCTGCTGCCAAGTCCAATGAGACGGAATATAATCACAGGTTAAGTAATTAACGATATCTCCAAACCAAGGTGAATTTTCCTTAGGAGGAATTCTTTCCTTTAATAACTGCATGGTTGAAGGCATATCTATTCTAAACAGTTGTTCATCAGGAAATGAATCTTTAATTTCATTTCCTATTCCTTCATCAATTTCCATTCTACTTAGATGATCTGCTACTACATTCTCACTTCCTTTTTATCTTTAATCTCAATATCGAATTCTTGAAGTAAGAGAATCCATCTAAGAAGACGCGGTTTAGCATCTTTCTTACTCAGTAAATACTTCAACGCTGAATGGTCTGTATAAATTATCACCTTAGAACCAACAATATACGATCGAAATTTATCTACGGCAAAAATTACAGCCAACAGTTCTTTTTCTGTAGTTGCATAATTTAGTTGAGCAGTGTTTAATGTGTGAGATGCATAGTAAATAAATTTGAGAATTTTGTTATATCTCTGACCTAAAACAGCTCCTACAGCTAAATCACTTGCATCACACATAATTTCAAACGGCAAATTCCAGTCTGGTGCTACTAAAACAGGTGCACTAGTTAATCTCGCTTTTAAGGTCTGAAATGCTTCCATACATTTACTATCAAAATTAAAAGGTACTTCCTTTTCAAGAAAATGACTTAAAGGCTTTGCTATCTTCGAAAAATCTGCAATAAATCTCCTATAAAATCCTGCATGTCCAAGAAATCCTCTTAGAGTCCTTAGATTTACTGGTGGAGGTAACTTTTCAATTACATCAACTTTAGCTTTATCAACTTCGATTCCTACTTCAGAGATTCTATGACCTAAAACAATTCCTTCTGATACCATTAAATGACATTTTTCCCAGTTTAGCACTAAATTGGTATCTTCACAAATTGTAACACTCGTTCTAAGTGTAACAAACAAACATCAAATGAATCTCCGTAAACACTAAAGTCATCCATAAAAATTTCTAAGAATTTCTCAACCATATCGTAAAATATAGCCATCATACAGACTTTGAAACGTAGGCGGTGCATTACATAAACCAAACAAAGATTCTTTTATAAGCGAAAGTTCCATAAGGACAAGTGAAAGTAGTCTTTTCCCTATCTCCTGCTGCAATGAATATCTGTAAATATCCAGAATAACCATCTAAGAAACAATAATACCTATGTCCACTTAAACGTTCCAACATCTGAACGATGAATGGAAGTGGATGATGATCTTTCTTAGTATGATCATTAAGTTTCCTAAAATCAATGCACATTCGATATCCTGTAATTTCTCTTGTTGGAATCCATTCATTCTTTTCATTCTCTTTCACCGTGAAACCTCCTTTCTTTGGTACCACTTGAGTTGGACTTACCCATTCACTATCTGATATAGGAAAGATTATTCCTATTTCTAATAGCTTAATAACCTCTTTCTTAACGATTAACTGCAAATTTGGGTTGAGGCGGTGTTGCGGTTGAATACAAGGTTTAGCATCTTCCTTCAGAATTATCTTATGAACGCAAATCTCAGGGCTAATACCTCGAATATCGGCAACTGTCCATCCAAAAGCTTTCTTATGCTTTTTCAACATTCTAAGTAATTGATCTTCTTGTTGCTCAGTTAAAGTTGATGAAATAATAACCGGTAATAGATTATTAGTTTCAAGAAAAGCATATTTCAGATTTAAAGGTAATGGTTTCAATTCCAGATTCTTAGGTGGATCTTCTATTGACGATTTAATAACTGGTCCTTCTAGTTCTAATTCCAAATACTTATGCCATGGTGGTTTAAAAGTAAAACTTCCTTTGTCTAGAGAAAGGATTATCTCTTTCATTTCGGTGTCTTCCTCATCTTCTTTATAGATAGACAGAGTTAAGCATTCTTCTAATCTGTCTTCAAAAGTTGGTAACTGATTATCATAGACAGAATGAATGTCTTCTATAAAAGAACATGATTCTGGTGATCTATATGGATGATTAATAGCTTTGAAAATATTGAAAGCAACTTCATCTTCATCGACTCTCAGAATTAATTCTCCTTTCTGAACATCGATTAAAGTTCTTCCTGTAGCTAGAAATGGACGACCTAAGATGAGTGGCGCTGAATATCCTTCTTCCATTTCCATAACTACAAAGTCTATTGGAAAATAGAACTTGTCTACTTTAACCAATACGTCCTCAATAATTCCTTTAGGGTGTTTAATCGATCTATCTGCCATTTGCAGAGTCATTTCAGTCTTCGTAAGCTTTCCTATGCCTAGCTTTCTATAATCCTCATAAGACATGAGATTTATACTAGCTCCAAGATCACATAAGACCTTCTTAAACAGAAATCCTCCAATTTCACAGGGAATGGTAAAACTTCCAGGATCTTTCAGTTTAGGTGGTAACTTATGCTGCAAAACTGCAAAACATTCTTCATTTAGGCATATATTCTCATATTCCTCTAATTTTTTTCTTATTTGATAGTATATCTTTCAGAAACATTCCATAGGCGGGCATATTTATCAGAGCTTCGATAACAGGGATATTAACATGAATATGACGAAAAGTATCAAGGAAACGAGCATACTTCTGATCAGTTTTAATCTTTTTAATTTGATCCTTAGGTGGAAAAGGTAAAGATTCTAAATCTATAACCTTTGGTTCCAAAGTCATTTTCTCTTTTCCTTTCTCCTTAAACTTTTGAACTCTACTTAGTTGCCATGTTTCAGGTTCTTGAGTTTTTTCCTTTAAAATATTCCTGGGATTAATCTCTTCTTCAGATTTTTTCTCAGTTTCAGGTTTCTCAGTATCATTTCCTCTAACATGTTCCTTAAATAAGGTTCTTAGGTCACTATCCAGTGGATCTTTTAAAATTCTAGGAACTTTGACCCAGTCATCCTTACTTTCAGGTTCCTTTCTATTTTGTTCTAGGAAATCTTCAATAATTTCCTCTTCCTCATCAGTAAATTCAAGTTTATCCTTAGTCTCATCATTCCTTTCAAATTGACCATATAAATCATCTTCTACTTCATTATTCCTGAAGTTTTCTACTCCATTACTACCACAGAGTTTCTTACTTTTAGTAATCACAGCATTTACCTCCCTTGGGTTTCTTTCAGTATTACTTGGTAATCCTCCAGGGGGTCTACTGTTATTACGTTCACCTTCCCTACTCAAATGATCTTCCATATTCCTTAATGAAGCTTCTATAGTTCTCATTCTGGTATCATGTCCACTCATAGATGTTTTTATCGTACTCATATCCTTAGTGACTGTACCAATAGAAGTCATCATTGTTTCCATATTCTTAGCTTGAGTAGATACTACACCCATCATATTTTCCATTAGTTTTTCCCATTTTTCAACTCCTTCTGCAGGTTGAGTTGAACTTTGAGTTACTGGTATACTTTGAGTGGTATGTTGAGGATAGGATCTAGATAATGATTGTAAGTTCTGATTAGAGGTATCTCCTTGATAAACTTGATTATTATACGAATTCTTATATGGGACTGGATACGGCGGTTGTCCTTGCTTACTAGGGTTTTCAGACCATCGAAAATTTGGGTGATCTCTTCTAATAGCATTAAATGAGTTTGAATACGCGTTGTTCAAATTCCTATGCTGTTGAAGAAAACTCACCTCCTCCCTTGAATATCCTGTTGGTTCTTCTATCCCTAATGACACATTATCATGATTCGAGTATTCATTTGTTTCACTATTTCCCGAACTTAGGTTCTTATTCTGTTGTAAACCATCAAATTTTCTACTCAAATTCTCCAAGTGTGCTAGAACTTCCGTATTAGACGTACATTCTCCTGCAAAAGCCACTTTTCTAGTGCTAGAACCGGTTTCCCACATTCTGTTATTTTTGGAAATCTTTTCTATAGCATCATAAACTACTTGAGCTTCACTCATCATTAACGAACCACCACATGCATGATCTACATCTGCACGTGAATCTTTCCTTAATTTACGACAGAAAAGCTGGATTTGCATGTCTAAGGAATAACCATGATCGGGACAAGCTCTTAACAATTTTTTAAATCTTTCCCAGGCATTCCCAAGTGTTTCTTCAGATCCTTGTCTAAAGTTAGCAACCTCGACTTTTAATTCCAAATTTCGTCCATGAGTAAAATATTGTTTCAGAAATTCAGTTTGAATATCCTCCCAACTAGTTAGTGAATGATGTGGAAGAGACATAAACCAATCTCGGGCTCTTCCTTTCAGAGAGAAAGGAAACATAGTCATCCTCGTTAATTCCTTATGAGCACCTTGACTTTTGGATGTATTGCACAATTCTTCAAAAAGATAGAGATGGTGATGTGGATCTTCATCATCCTCTCCTAGAAATTGGGCTCTTGCGTCAATTAAACCAAAAAGATGAGATTTAATTTCGAAGTTATTCGCTCCTTCATTAGGTAAAAGTATGGGATTATTAGTCTGGTTTCTTCTTACGGTTTGATCACAGATAGGTCTCGGGTTTGGCGGGTTATTACGATTATTCTGGTTCCGATCTTGATTATTTCTATTATTCTGATTCTGATTATTATTATGATAATTAACAGGGTTTTGTCCATGCCCTAAAGCATGATCTAGCCTCTATTCGTTTGTTTCATCACTTAGTTCAGCCATTTTTGTATTTTGATTAGAAGATGATTCCGCTGGAGATCTTCCAAGGATTCCTAAGCTGGTTTGACCACGTTTACTCTCTATTCGTAACTGTCTTTCGTAAGCGTTTATGTCAGGCTTATAAGGAGTAAGTGAGGCTTTACCGTTTCTGGTCATCAACTAACAAAAATAGAAAAAATGCTCGAGTTTTATAGAAGAAGAAAATTGGTACTAAAAGAAGGTAGATACCAACGAAAAATAAAAATAGAAATGTGATAAGAAAGGTGTTGATTTATCCTCGAGAATTTTGAGCTAATACAAGTAGTAATCATAGACACAAAAAAAAAAAATTAGCGACGTTCCCCGACAACGGCGCCAGAAAGCTGATGTGGATTTTCTAGGCTACTAAAATCTGGTCTTACCGGCAGTGCACCGGGTCAAATCATAGTGCTAGTACGGTGAGTCAGAGTGTCGAATCCTCATGGAACATGGTAATTCTTTTAAGTGTGGTTAAACACCAAAGAGCTATTATTAACTCGATCTAAACCGCAATTGTATAACATAGATTACTACTATTCTACTTAACATAAAATAAATGCGTAAATTAAAAGTTATACTAATATAATATATATATATATATATATATATATATATATATATATATATATATATATATATATATATATATATATATATATATATATATATACCATTATAGTTTATAGAACTAGACTAGCCAAAGTATATGTAACTGATTTATACGATCTTTTTTAGTAAATGGAATGTGCTCGATCTTTCCTTTTATATTAGGTCCAATTGAGTAAATGAAACGGTGCACTCCTGAGGTTAACAATTCCTCCTCACACGAGCGTATGAAATTGTCATATGTCAAATTGTCATCAGTTCAATCTCCACAACTGCCCCATGCTAATCTCAGTTAGTCTGAACAGGTACCGAGTACAAATCTACCCCGGATAAAAGAGGTTGCTCCGCTTGTCAGACGGCCGATGTTATTCAAAAGGCTCCGGTTGTCAGGCGGATCGATTTAACTTTCCGGTGATAGTTTCAATTAAACTATGATTTTAACATCATTACGATCTTGAGCACAATTTTAATAAGATTCATCTTTCCCAAGACAAATCTGCCCCCGGGTAGGAAATAGGATTCCGTTGTCACGCTTTCGCACGGCCAATTTTACCCTCCGGTTTTTCTATTTTCTATCTCATATCCTGACTTCTCTGGTCAGTTCATCGTCAGGTTATATGTTGCGATTCATCATGGTTAATTACGTCAATCCGAATATTATCAATACGTTGCAAATTAGAAAAAGATTCAATTAACTCAATTTTAGTCAATTTTTACTTAGACAGCATTCCTTTACCGAAAAGATCGAAATAATACGATTACATAACTTTGGCTAGTTATTAAATTTAGCCTAATAACATTATAACGACTAAAAAGATAAAAATAAAAATAAAAAACATAAATACTTTAGAAAATTACCCGATTACAACTGCTGATTCAGAGGTCGTATTCTTCCGGACATAACAACGACTTCAGCAACACCGAACTTCCGATAATTTCCCGAGCATTACAACGATACTACGATTTTATTATTTCTGGCATAAGGCCTATATACATTCTACAAATTAAAAAGAAAATAAGGGAGAGATATATATATATATAAGCTATGTATATATATATTGGTACACTCCTCCCGCTGCTGCAAATGAGCTCTATTTATAGATGAAGTTCTCCTGGCCGGATCGGTCCGGGTAATGATTACATTCACCTCCCCTAATTAAAACCATGTGCTGATGATGATTATTCCGCATTATCATAGAAGCCGGATCGGTCCGGGGGTTTAACCGGATCGGTCCGTGTACAACTTTTCCCAATTTCGAATTGAAACTTGATAAATTCATATCTTGAGTTCTAGATCTCCAAATAACATGATTCAAGAGGCGTTGAAAAGCTATTTGAATGATCTACAACTTTCATGAAGGACTCTTCTTCAGAAAATGTATTTTTGATGGGCCATTCGCTCGTCGAAGATATTTCTCGATTTCCACTAATACGAATCGATTGTCCTCTTGACCTCTTAAGCTTGTGACACTTCCTATATCCTTCTAAAGATATGATTATACTTCAAAAATATGTCATTACTCGGGGTCTTGGTTTATCATAAATCTGCAAATAAAACACCACAAATACCCACGTAATATGACACGACACTCCGGTTAATAAAACCGGTACAAAATTATGACTTTTTACTATTATTACTAAGTTTTACTACTAACTATACTAAACTATAAAGATTAACATTTCATACCATTTATATTATATTTTCTGATATTTTATATAGAATTCGTTGATAAAACATAATAATATAGCGTATATTTAATCATATAAAAGTAATACATCAGGCGTCTGATCCAGCTCGGCCCGACTCGAAGTTTTTAATGCACGCTGCACGGGCATTCACCTGACCGGACGGGCGTCCATTGGCCGACATAGCAGCAAATTAATTTAGTTATCTATATATAGCCATGTTTTTCACACATTAACATACCCTAATTTATCTAGCGGCCACAAGAACCCTAAGGCGACTTCCTTGTGGTTTGCACCTTTCTTTTCCAAATTTTATGCTTTTTAATTCTTAGATTAGATCCATTACTTTTATGCACTACATAGAAGCAATTCGATTTGTTCAAGTGATGTTTAGAGGCTAGAGGCTTTTGGAACAAGCATTGTGAAGCCGTTCTATCAACGATTCGATTTCGTCTTTGATTATCTTGTGAGTTTTTAACTAAAGTTGTATCTTTATTATGTTTATGTTGATTTTATGCAATTATATCGAGAGATGCTTGCATGTCTGATGTTTGATGTTGATGAGAATCGTTATTAAACCCTAGATCACCGTAGTAAAGATTAGATCTTTAATTTAGTCAACGAGAGTTGTTAGATTGAATTTCTAGGTTAGAAATCGATAAATTTCACACCTTTGATTCGAAAGCGTTAATCTTTAGGATCGAAAGATAAAAGATTGATAGGCGAACTTTTCTAAGAGATTAGGAGTTCATACCTTTGTTAGGTGAATCACAACTTTGTTAAGAATCACGAGATAATCTAGAGAGAAATTGGATGTTGTAGAATTGGTGGATCAATTGCTTGTTCGTTCGTTAGATTATTGATTAAATCGCTTTGAGCTCGCTTTTGCTTAATAAAGTTATAGTTTTTATTGCACGTTAGGTTTGGAATAGGCTTAGTTTAGTTATCTTGTTCGCAACCATATTTTCCTTGCTTTAGATTTCGATCTTCTCATCGGTTTACTTTTGTTATTTTCGTTTTTATTTTTGTTAAGTGTTCATTATTCTTATTTTTCTTATACTTGTTAGTAGTAGTAGTTGTGACATATTTAGGTTAGTTAAATAAAAACTAGATAAACAACCCCGATTCCCTGTGGGTTCGACCCGGTATTAGTTTCTATACTACGATCCCTACACTTGGGGTATACCGGATTTATTTTTATTACTTGTATTGTTTTGTAGCAAAAATCCGAGACAAGTTTTTAGCGCCGTTGCCGGGGAACCGGACGGTTGTCTAGTTTTTATTTTCCGTTAGTAATTTAATTTTCGTAGATAGGTTTTTAGTTTCTATTTTTACGTAAGATAAAAAGAACAAAAATTTTCTGTTTCGTTTTTGCGTCAGTTTGAACGTAAACGGGCGTCTGGAGTAGTGGACGCCCGTCCGTCCAAATTAGCCTAACTCTGTTCGTTTTTGCATAGTCAGACGAGCGTTTGGTGAACCAGACGCCCGTCTAGTTCATCCTCCAGGCAGATGCCCGTCCAGTAAATTGGACGCCCGTTTGGCCTTCCTGCCATTACTCTCTTTTCTATTCTTTCTAGTTCGACAACCAGATTTTGGTTTCGGTTTATGCAAACTCGGAGTCAAAAGGGGCCACTACTCTATACCCCTGACCTCGAGCGGACTATAGTCCGATCAAACAGGCGAAGGCTCTGTTTTGCAGACCTCCCTAACGAAGAGAACACGGTCGATCGAGATATCGAGCGAGATCTAGCTGAGGAGATAGAAGACATAGTCATTATGGCTGCAGAAGATAATCGTACGTTGGCTGACTACGCCATGCCTGGTGCAGTCAAAGTCAACCCGGCAATCGTTTTACCCGCCATTAATGCACCAACCTTCGAACTCAAACCTGGGCTTATCCAAATGATGCAACATGCATCAATCTTCCATGGTTTTCAGTCTGAAAATCCTCATACTCATGTACACACATTTTTGGAGATATGTGGTACGACTCGCATTCAAAGTGTAAGTGAGGATGCGATAAAGTTGAAGTTATTCCCGTTTTCCTTAAAAGGGGAGGCAAAAGAGTGGTACAACTCTCTCCCTGCCGAATCAATCACTACCTGGGCTGGACTCGAAAAAGAGTTTCTAAGTCAATATTTCCCACCACCAAGACAGTCCAGTGCCTAAGCGAAATCTTTACATTTTCCCAAAGGGAAAATGAATCTTTCTTTGATGCATGGAAGAGATTCAAAGCTCTTCTTCGTAAATGCCCTCATCATGGTTTAGACTTGCAGAGGCAAGTCAACACATTTTTCAGTGGATTGACCGAGCTTACTAAGGGTATGGTCAATAGTTCTTCTGGTGGGGCATTCCTGAGGAAAACACCTACAGAGGGGTGGGCATTATTCGAGGATATTGCCAAATATAATTATGCCCCCTCCTTTCAAGCTATCTAGGCACCTCCTCCTCCTTCTAAGATTGAGGAAGTGAATGTGCAAAACCTGATCGCCATGCTGCAACAGCAGATGGCAGTTTCACAAATATCTCCTAATCCGATTAATCAGAATCCTTCATTTCCACAGAACTCTCAAGTTCTGTATTGTGAAAATTGTTGTCAAACTGGCCATATGGTTGGCGGTGTCAAATTTATTTCGCCTTCGCCTATCAAGTTATTCTTTGTCCGCAATTATGGGCAGTACAATCCAGTCACATGCCAGACATGTGATAATGTGGGGCACACCTCTCGTTTCTGTCCAATGAACGGACAGAATGCTGAAGTGAATGCTTTCGTTGGCCAGCAAAATCAAAGATTTAATAATCAATTCTCTGGCCAAAGCAATTATCAAAATCAGGGTTTTAACCAAAATCAGAATTTCAATCGAAACCCTAGTTTCAATCAGAACCAGAACACAAATTTTTCCAATCAGAATCAAAGGTTCAATCAGAATTGGCCAAACAATTCCAACTCTGCATTTCAGAGTCGGTCTAGCCAGCCTTTTCTGCAAAACTTCCAAAACTCTCAAGGCCCCTCTCACTCCAATGATCTTGAAGCCAAACTGGAGGAGCAAAACAGGACAATCAAGAATCTTGAGAGGCAAATTGGGCAAATAGCTGAACAGATAGCTTTCAGACCCTTAGGGCAGTTGCCCAGCTTCACGGAGAAGAATCCTAAGGGCGGTCAGGTAGCTCAAACCGATTTGAATCACAGTCAATGCACTCACCTGGTTCCTTCAATTCCTTACGGCTGAGAAGAGGCTAGTGCAATGAATCTAAGGTCAGGTACTCAACTAAGTGGTCCCCCTAACCAGGGAAACCACTAACCCCTCCTGCCAGTGATAAGGCAGGAAGGGAAGTCGAGCACCCATGTTCCCCTGTTCTGCAAGAGAGTACTCAGGTGGCTGATCCCCTGAGAAATGAAGAGTTTGAAAAACCTCAGGTGGCTGATCCCCTGAGAAATGAAAAATCAAGTGAAAGTCAGATGGCTGATCCCCTGACTAGTAAGAAAAGTGAGAAAGTGGTGAGGTGGAAAGATTTGGAAGATAAAGCTGTCAGTTCATCCTCGAAGAAAGTCTTTTCGGAGAGTGATTTAAAAAAACTTCCATTTCCACCTAGAAAGAGCAACATCTCCTTGCATGAGGACAAGAAATATGAAAAAGTGCTTAATCTTCTGAAAAATACTCAGGTTAATCTTCCATTATCTGATGTTTTGGTTGAGATGCCTAAGTATACTAAGTTCATCAAGGATGTTTTTTCTTCTAAGAAGAAGTTAGAAGACATGGATCGGTTGATTGGTGAGGATTGCTCTATGACAAATTATGATGATCTACCAGTCAAAAGAGGTGACCCTGGGAAATTTGTGCTCACGTTGCTGATGGGAGGTCTAGTCTTCCCAAATTCTTTATGTGCCCTAGGAGCATCCATAAGTTTGATGCCATTGTCCGTCTGTAAACGGCTTGGATTGAATGATCTTTTAGAACCCATGACCATGAACCTACAATTCGCTGATAGATCTTCCAAGAAAGCTGCGGGGATATTAAAGGACGTTCTAGTTCAAATTGATAGATTTACTTTTCCGGTCGACTGGTATGTCCTAGACATAGAGAAGGATGAAAATGTCCCTTGATACTTGGAAGACCTTTTCTTTCTCTACACCAGAGCCCTCATTGACGTGATGGTGGGCAAGTGACCATACGAGTTGGTGATCGTGAGGTGAGCTACAAAGTGTCTCCAAAGCTATTCGTAGACCTCCGATTATCCAACCGGCTTCTCCATAGAGGATATGTCAGATGACTTCAATGATTACATGGAAAAGCAAGTCATGGCTGTTGAAACTGAATACGAGCGATTAGTTGAGAATTTAAATAATCATGGTGTGGTGAATCTAGAACAATTAGAAGCTGAGTTTGATGAAGGTTTGTTGAAAGGAGAAGCTTTGGCAGTGGGACCACTAAGTAGACTCAGTGATGTTGAGTTGAAAAGTGAGGAGCTTAAATCGAGTTTAGAAGAACCACCTGCAGATTTGGTGCTGAAGCCGTTACCTAAACACCTGAAATATGTTTTCCTGAGAGAAGGTGATAAGCTTCCGTTGATTATTTCTGCCAAGCTATCTCGACTGGAAGAAATGAAATTGTTAAATGTCTTGAGA